>CM022297.1:41611803-42211803 GCA_011799875.1 Thinopyrum elongatum | reverse complement strand
ACATTGTTAACTGAGTCGTTCTCCTATCATTCGAAGGAGAAAGAACTAAGTCTAATGGAGACATGCAACAAAGCCAAATCATATCAGGCTTGCTCTCGTAATAAGCATCAGACCATTCAGATCATACAACTTGCAGGAAGACACCTAAGTAGCTAAAAGAAGAGTACATGCCGGGAACTCACATTTGAACTTCCCCCAAATTTATCTTTATGCTTTGATCCGGCGTGCCTCGATCTCAAGCAGTTACACTTTTTTTCATCTTACAGAGGAGGTAGCCGGTTAGCGGCCAATCGTTGATGGTCATCATGTGTCCGGCTGTGAATCTCTACTTGCTATCATCGGAGCCGAGTACAGGGAGCCTAGAAAGTGCAGCAGTGGATGGATGCACGCATGAGTTCCCAGTTGGTGATGAAGCAAAATTATTATGTGGGGGCACAATCTGCACGTCTGGGAGAGGTCGTGGAGAGGAAGAGATCAGCAAGGTACATTCGTAACCATACAAAAATATTCATAATAAGGCGAAACTTGGAATGTTCTTTATATGCATAACACCTCAATTTTTAGGCACGTTTAGCATCATCTAGCATCAGCTCAACTTTTGGGATTACGTACATAAAAATTCTTATCATGTCAAACTCGAAAGTACTGCTAAAAAGACCATTGCAGTCATGTGGAAGACGGAGATCTAATATAACTGGCTGTATATGAGAGGTCAGTTAAATTAGAGCCCATTCAGTATAATGGGTCTTTATTTTCTTTGCCATAATCAGTAACCATACGTAGAATAGCAATACATTTGTCTTGGACAGAAAATTCTTAGGCTTTACATAATCATACAGAAATATGAAAACTGTAGGTACAATACTCAGAAAGCAGGATTGCAAGTCTGTAACCTGTAGCCCTTGGCATAAAAGAACTATATTAGCTTCCCTAGGAATCAAAATCTGAACTGTAAATAACAGGAAAAGTTATCTGTGTTCATGGAAATCTGTTATCAGATTCAAAGCAATACGATATTTCTCAGAGGAATATTTGCTTCTAGACTGAAAGACGTATAAGAGTAAGACACGTGGTGTCGTCATGGCCTCATGGTCGTGGTCGCCATATCTGCAGCCTGCACTATCAACTATCAGAGGGACTGAAACAGTCATAAGTTCAGCTAAGAAGAAAGATGTATAAATAGCAATGTGAATTATGCCACCATATATTTGAACTACATGAGAGACCAGTCGTTTGAAAACCAAGGCTCCTGCATCACAGACCAGTTTCTGGGCTACACCCACTGTATGGAGACGCGATAAATCATATTTTCTCCAATTAAAAACACAGAAATAATGGTGAAACTAAAATAACAAATCTCCAGCTGACCAAGCCTACCAATCTGCAAAGTGTGACCTGTTGGTTGCTGAACCACCGGAGGTAGCTAGTCAAGCGGCCAAGCAGTGATGGTGGTGTTCAGTGTGATTAACATTACACAAATAAATAACAGGAGAAGTGAAATTAGTCTCAGTTATGTGAGCAGTTATGACATTTTCTTCTAGCTATTCTGAGAATTTACTATCAGGGTTTCAGCTACATAATGAATTTCCATTGCATCAATTCGAAAAAAGTAGACAAAATTAGATGAAAAATCAATGTATATACCTGAATTCAACAGTACCTATCGTGGTTACTTCATCTGCTTTTCTATCTGAATAGACACCCAATCAAGCTTCACCAAGCTGAGCAATAGGAACCTTCAGCCCTTACATGGCAACAGAAAAATAGCAACAACATTAACGTTCCTGCTAGAGCACTGCTTAAAAACTTGATAAAATCTCAGTAATACAATTATTGTAAACATATCTAGAGCATGTATGACGGTGAGACTTTCGTGAAGACATGCGGGCGACACGGGCAACGCCCGCGGTGATCGCCGCGATCCGGACGCCGGCCTCCATCGTCCCTGGACTAGGGCACGTCGGCGGCAGGTTTTGGGCACTCGCGGAGACAGACGAAGAGGACGACGACGACGGGGACTTCACCGGAGACTCGCCGGAGTTGTACTCGCCTACGCCTTCAGATGTGATCTGCGAGGCTTTCAATCCCGGATATTCAGAGGAGGAAGTGGCTACGATTGTAGATGACGTCGTGCCGCTCGACGATCCGGCTCGGCAAGGATTGCACCCTGAGGACAAGGTGGAGTTGGTTCGCCGGATTGTTCACCGGAGGATGGCGGCCTCCGCGATCCGGCCATGGAAAGGTCCTATACCCAAGGTATGTATCAAGCCAATTACGTTGTCAGATTTCTTTTTGCCGGATTCTTGGACTAGAGTAACTAGAAAGAAGAAGAGGAAGGTTCGGCCGGTGGCGGCGCCGCCGACGCCGGTGGCCATCACGGCGGCTGAGATCCGGGCGGCCAGGGCATCTCGTTTGAATCACCTATTGGGCCAAGCTGGGCCTGAGGCTGAGCGGGCCGACATGGGTTCATGCATGACTGGGTATGTGGTCCAGCATGCGAGTCGTGAGTCGTTGGGCCCTTCAGACGTGATCCCCTCGGCGCTGATCGACGTATCTCGGCGGATCGGACCGGAAGTAGCTGGGTATGAGGCCCAGGCAAAACCGGTTTCATCTACGGGCAATCACGTAGCCGCATGCACGGTTTCGCCCTGTCGTCGTGATCGTAGCCCTGTTCTGCCGCCGCCTAGGGTTCGTCCACGCCACGCCGTTCCCGGGTTCCCTGCGTGCAAGCCGGGCAGAGCTGCGCGTATTCCTCCCCTAGCGGCGGCCATGGCGGGTCGCGGAGGAGGTGGTCCTCCGGGGCCTCGACCCTCGGCTCCAGTGCCGGCCGCTGCGGCGCCTCGGGCGCCTCCGCGCGCTCCGTTGCCGCCGCCCCGTGCGGGGGCTGCTTCGCAGCAGCCGCAGCTACGTGCGGGAGCTGCTCCGCAACAGCCGGCGCCGGTGCAGCAGCTCAAGGGCGCTCCTCCACCGCACTTGGTCGCGCAGCCTCAGCCGAGGCGGGCGGAGCTGGCGCAAGCGGCGTTAGCGGGACACCCTCCCGCCGCGGCTAGGGCCGGGCCGCCGGCGCGCCGAGGTGGCGGCGGCAGTGGCGCGGGGTTTCATCGCTACCCGGCTTACCGAGGCAAAGATGCTAGCCACGCTGGTCGCGGTCTACCCCGGGCTCAATGGGGGGATGACGGATATGACGCATATGGCGAGGGGCAGCATCGCGGTTCGTCATCAACAGGCGGAGGTCGCGGTTATGCTTGGCAGAGCGATGGAACGACGGAGCGTCCGTTTAACGGTCCTCCGGGAGGTTTTGTTGAGGGGGCATCTGGCCCGGACTACAGACAGAGAGGTGGTTACAGAGGTGCTCGTGCTGGCCGCGGTGGCAAGAACCGCAACCGTCAGCCTCCGCCGCCCACCACTACCGCTTCCGACGTCGCTGAGCCGACGGTGTCCTCGGAGATGCTTGCTGTGCAGACGCAGGCGTTTCTGGGCAGGTCATGGCGGCGGTTTTGGCCCTGGCTAATGCGGCAGTGCCCGCGAATGAGCCGGAGGTGGCGGGTCCTGTTGGAGTTTCAGACAAACCAGAGGGTGAGAGAGCTTCCAAGTGGGCCCGTAAGAAAGAGAAAATGCTTTGCTATTGCTGTGGTGAGCAGGGGCACTTCATTGCTGAATGTACTGCTGAACTGTGTGACACTTGCTCCAAACCGGTGCATGCTTCGGGAGAGTGCCCGCTATTGCGTGAACCGATGCCGGGTGTTACTATTTATGGTGTGTGCTGCGCTGAGTTGATGTTTTTCGAGTCTCCTAGTGCTATGGAGATCCCAGATGCGCCTCAGAGTGCGACCACGGGGGTGGTGAAAGTGACCAAGGGTGACTTGTCTGAAGCACAGATTATGCACAGGCTTAATGAGCTGGCTCCAGGTAACCTGCAGTGGGAGCTTATTCGGCTCGAGGCTAATATGTACAAGGTTGATTTTCCCTCGGCTGAGGACTTGCAGCGGCTACTGAGTTTTGGGTTGTGCAGAGTTCCTGGCACTGAGTGTATCCTCGAGTTCCATGAGTGGAAGAAGGTTGAGCCGAAGGGCAAGCCTCTCACTCAGGTTTGGCTCCGATTCTCGGGGGCACCTTCGAAGCCGCTGAATGATGTTCAAGTTGCGGCTAGCTTGGCGACACTGGTTGGGAAAACCGAGAGGGTGGATATGGCCTTTACCCGAGCAAACGGGATGGCCAGACTGCTTGTCAGTATCCTGGATATCGAGTATGTACCAGATGTGGTTAAGTGGACTCATAGAGGCTTGATTTACAACCTCGAGATTGAGTTCGAGGACACCGAGCTTTTCTCAGAGGCCTTGGGAGGGAATGATGTTGATATGCTTGATAAGGATGATGGTTCGGGTAACAAGGAGGTGCGAGAGGATGACCGTGGGTGTGATGCGTCTAACATCCCGGGTTCCGACGCGCCAGCATCCGGGAAAGGGACTACACCCTCGACTGCTGCACCCATGACCACGTTGAGATTTGGTTCGTTTGAGCCTGCCTCCGCTCCTCCTAGATTGTGGAGCGATCGATGGAGTGTGATGATTTGCATGAGCGAACGCTTCCTCCCCTGGATTTTGCTGCTGCTGACGCACCGGGGGGTGGTGGTTCCGATGAGTGTGTTGCTGCGATAACCTCGGTGGAGAGTACACCGACTCCACCGGCTGTGATCGGTTTGGGCGCTCAGCTATGCTTCGATGGGGGGGATGATCTTGGGCAGGCGGCCCTTCGATCCCCCTCTCTGACTGGCGCGTCCACGCCGGCGAGGAGTCCGGCGACGACTAGTGCAGCGGTGGTCGTGCTGCGGGCTAGCGGTGCGGCCGGCTCGGGAGGGGGGCGCGGGAAGGAGGCCTCCGCCCCTGCCTCTCCTATGGCGCGCGCGGCGATGGCTGTGTCACGGGCCTATGGTGCGGCCGGACCGGGAGGGGGGCGTAGGCAGGAGGCCTCCGCCCCGGCCTCTCCCTTGGCGCACGCGGCTGCGGTGGCCGGACCGGGAGGGGGGTGCGGGCAGGAGGCCTCCGCCCCTGCCTCTCCTATGGCGCATACGGCTGCGGCAGTGGCCGCGGCGTCTTCTGGACTCGGGCTCTCGACGCCCACTTGGAGTGTTGCTTCGCAGCAGGTGACAAGCCCTGTTGGGGGTTGGGCAGGAGGCCCCACCCCAAACGGGGCCACGCGTGAGGAGATCATTGCTTTTGGAGGGATCCCGGATCCGATCGCTGAAGGCCGACGGATGAGCTGTCGCCTCCAGGATCAGCCGGATGTTGATGATATGCAGCTTCGGTGCGCTATGTGGGCGGCCAAGCTTCGTGACATTGAGGTCACTACTGGTATGTCGGTTAATACGTCCAATTCTATTCTGCTTTTCTCCAATGATGAGATTGTTCACAATGCAAACCAGTTAGGAGTTTCACTTGGTAGTAATGGCAGTGAAATCTCTAGATCAGTTAATGATATACTGGATCTTGAAGTTGAGCGCGCTTTAGAAATGATTCGTAACCTAGCAGCCGTTAAACCCATGAGCGATTCCGACATAGATGCGTTGGGAGTCAGGGTTCTAGACAGTTTGTGTGCGGATCTTGCCCCTTCACTTCCTGAGACAAAGGAGGATGAAGGATACAGTTCCCCGAGGGATTCTACCCATGTAGGTGTTCCGGAGGTTAGGTCCACGGAGCCCGGTTGTGGGGACCGGCTGGAGGATCAAAATAAGCCTAAGCGGAAGTGGAAACAAAAGATTTATCCAGCTTCGGCTGTGCGAAGAAGTGCTAGGATCCGTACCTCTAAAAAAATTCATGATGAAATATGAGAGGAATTTTTTGGAATAGCAGAGGTCTTAAAGACTTGGCTAAAAGAAGGTTTCTAGAGGATGCGTCCATCGATCACCAGTTGGACTTTATCGCCCTTTCCGAAACTGGAAGGGACAATTTCACTCCCCAGTTCCTTAGCACTTTATCAGGAGGTGTCGACTTCGACTGGCATTGCTTACCTCCAAGAGGAAGGTCCGGTGGGATCTTACTTGGGGTTAAGTGCGATTCGTTGGAAGTTCGGAGTGTGGTCATGGGAGATTTTGCGGTGAAGTTTCGGGTCAGATCAAAGGCCGATGGGTTTAATTGGGCATTAGTGGCGGTGTATGGTGCCGCGCAGCCCGAACTCAAACCAGATTTTTTGGCTGATCTTGTCCGTATCTGCGGTAGCGAGCAGCTCCCAATTCTGGTTGGGGGCGATTTTAACATTATTCGAAGGAGGGAAGAAAAGAATAATGATAATTTTGATGGCAGATGGTCGTTTATGTTTAATACCATAATCGAAAGCTCGGATCTAAGAGAGATAGAGCTTTCTGGTAGAAAATTCACTTGGGCTAATACGTTCCCAAACCCGACATTTGAGAAGTTGGATCGTGTCCTAGCTAGCGTCGAATGGGAGCAGAAGTTTCCCCTGGTAACAGTCCAAGCGCTTTCGCGTGCGATCTCGGAGCACACCCCTTTGCTCGTTGACTCTGGCGAGGCAACCCATGTGGGGAATAAAAAACACTTTTTCGTTCGAATTAGCGTGGTTCGAAAGAGAAGGGTTCCTGGATCTGATAGCAAGGGAATGGGCTAAAGATTCAGGAGGGAGGTCTCCTATTGAAAGATGGCAGAATAAGATAAGGCATCTACGAAGATTCCTTCGTGGGTGGGCTAAGCATATGAGTGGGATTTATAAGGCTGAAAAGGAAAGGCTCCTTGTACTTATTCAATCTCTAGATTTAAAAGCTGAGTCCACCATTTTAGCTACCAGGGAGCTGGAAGCTAAAATGGAGGCGGAGATGAGACTGAAAGAACTACTTAGAGAGGAGGAATCAAAGTGGGCTTTGCGAGCTAAAGTTCGCAAAATCGTCCAAGGGGATGATAACACTCAATTCTTTCATATGATTGCGAATGGCAAACACCGTAAGAAGCGGATCTTTCAGCTTGAGCAGGATGAGGGGATGATTTTAGGACAGGAAAACCTAAAATTATATATAACCAATTACTACAAGCAGCTGTTTGGCCCTCCGGAGGATAACTTCGTATCCTTGGATGAGTCCAGGGTTGAGGATGTCCCTCAACTTGCTGCGGATGTGAATGACATTTTGACCGCCCCGTTTACGGAGAAAGAGGTATTTGAAGCTATTGCACAAATGAAGAATAATAAGGCTCCAGGGCCGGACGGTTTCCCGGCGGAGTTTTATAAAAAGTGCTGGCATGTTGTTAAAGGGGATTTGCTACCAATGTTCCATGATTTATTCTCTGGACAGCTTCAGTTGTTTCATTTAAATTTTGGAACAATAACTTTACTTCCTAAGAAAACGGAGGCGGTACGAATTGAGCAGTTCCGGCCGATCTGTCTTCTTAATGTAAGTTTCAAAAATTTCACCAAGGTTGGGACTAATAGGCTTACGCAAATTGCGCACTCTGTGGTGCAGCCGTCCCAAACTGCTTTCATGCTGGACAGAAACATCCTAGAAGGGTTTATCGTCCTACATGAAATGCTCCATGAAATCCACACGAAAAAACTAGACGGGGTTGTTTTCAAAGTGGATTTTGAGAAAGCGTACGATAAGGTCAAATGGCCTTTTCTTAAACAGGCCTTGCGTATGAAAGGTTTTGATCCGGCCTGGAGACACCAGGTAGAATCTTTCACGCAAAAAGGGAGTGTTGGAATAAAAGTGAATGATGACATAGGTCGCTACTTCCAAACACACAAAGGTCTAAGGCAGGGAGACCCGATGTCACCTATTCTGTCAACATAGTGGTCGATATGTTGACAATTCTAATAGGACGGGCTAAGGATGCGGGTCAGGTAGGTGGCCTCGTTCCGCACTTAGTTGACGGAGGTATATCTATCCTACAGTACGCTGATGATACTATCATCTTCATGGAGCACGACTTGGCAAAAGCGAGAAACATGAAGCTGGTGTTATGCTTATTCGAACAATTGACCGGGTTAAAAATTAACTTCCACAAAAGCGAATTATTCTGTTTTGGAAGAGCTAATGATGACCAAGATGCATACAGACAATTGTTCGGGTGCGAATTGGGGGCTTTACCTTTCACATATTTAGGTATACCAATCCACCATCGTAAGCTGACAAACAGAGAATGGAAATGCATTGAGGATCGATTTGAGAAGAAACTGAGCTGCTGGAAGGGCAAGCTGATGTCATACGGAGGCCGCTTAATTCTCATTAATTCGGTTCTCACGAGTATGCCCATGTTTCTCTTATCCTTTTTCGAGGTACCTGTTGGAGTTCGAAAAAGGCTAGACTTCTATCGATCACGTTTTTTCTGGCAGAGTGATGAATTAAAACGAAAATACAGACTCGCTAAATGGGATATCATTTGTAGGCTGAAAGACCAAGGGGGTCTAGGTATTGAAAATCTTGAGGTGAAAAACAGATGTCTTCTCAGCAAGTGGTTGTATAAGCTATCTGTAGAGACGGAGGCCACTTGGGCTCAGATTCTGCGTAATAAGTACCTTCATTCTAAAACCTTGTCCCAGGTGACAGTGAGACCGACTGACTCGTCTTTTTGGAAAGGACTGATGAGGGTTAAATCACTCTTTTTCAACAGGACAAGGTTTATAGTTGGAAATGGTACCACTACGAAATTCTGGGAGGATACCTTGCTAGGGGAGACGCCCCTCGCACTCCAATATCCTTCTCTTTATAGCATTGTTCAGCGAAGAGACGCTTACGTTGCAACAGTACTACAGTCCACTCCTCTCAATATTCAATTTAGGAGGACGCTAGCGGGAAACAGGTGGGACGCCTGGCTCCATCTTGTGAGACGTTTGATGGATGTTCAGTTATCTCAACAGCCCGATCAGTTGTGCTGGAAATTAACTAAGAATGGAGAGTTCTCGGTTAAATCCATGTATCTGGATGTTATCAACTCTAGCGCTATTCCTCGTTCGAAACATGTTTGGAAAGTCAAAGTACCTTTGAAAATCAAAGTGTTTATGTGGTTTGTGCATAAACAAGTCATTTTAACCAAGGATAATTTGGCAAAACGCAACTGGACAGGATCTACAAGATGTAGTTTCTGCGACCATGATGAATCCATCAAACACCTCTTTCTTGATTGTCCTATGGCAAAAAATTTGTGGCGGACGGTTCACATAGCATTTAATATTACTCCTCCGAATACTATCAACAAGTTATTTGGGACGTGGTTAGATGGGATAGACTCTGAAACATCGAGACATATTCGTGTAGGAGTATGTGCTTTATTATGGGCAGCCTGGAACTGCAGAAATGATTTGGTCTTTAACAGAACAACAAATATTCATTTTTTACAGGTTATTTTCCGAGCCACTGCGTTGATCCGTATGTGGTCGCTACTCACTCCGACGGAGGCCAGGGAGCGTATGGTTACTGGATCTACCCGATGGGAGATGGTAGCATGGGCTATATTCAACCGGTTTGGATGGCGGTCATGTAATAGGATAGGCAATTAGTTTTCCTATCTTTTAATGCAGGCCGGTTGTGGCTTCTCTTTTATTTTAGCTCTTTGTGAGCCTTTTTCGTTCTTTGTTTCAGACTTGAGGACTTGTGTTGAACATTTTGCTTATTAATAATTATGGACGTATGCATCGTTCTGATGCAGAGGCCGGGGATAACCCCCTTTTTGAAGAAAAAAAATCTAGAGCATGTATGTTCGCATATAGGCTATATGAGAACAATTATTTTGCATCTTGTAGAAATTTATCAATATGCACAATTAGCAAAAAAATAAGCTACAGGATTGTACGTAGGCAACACACAACCACATGTACCTTGAATCTACCCTAAATTTTTCAGGCTTGTCCACCCCAGCCATATAACTGTAGCATGCATCCAGTGTAGTGGGCATCACCAATGGAGGCAGCCAACTGAATTCCATGAAATTGCCTTCGGTTGATTCATATGATTCATATAATTGATCTGCTGTCAACCAATATCCATCTTGAATAGATTCACACGAGATGAAAAATAGATGCTTGATTGGAGTGTAGTCAGAACTTGGAAGCTAAGGAGAATCCAAGGTTGGAAAGAAAAGATATTAGGGAGGATTGAATTGGGGTTTCCAATCTCTTGGATCCGTAACTTCCCTTTGGGCAAAGGCGCTTCAATGGCTTGAGAGGAAGGGCATCAGGGAGATATTGTTTGGATCTTCATCAGATAGAACCCCATCATGAAAGCTTAGGCCGGCAGGGAAACTACAGAGGAGGAGGTGCAGGAGCAGCGCCAGTGATATCCCGTGGCGAGTCGATGCTTCATTGGGGCAGGATCATGGAGGGGTGAAACTTGCTCGAAGGGGTTGTGTTTTTGGGGCAGCCCGTGGAAGAATTGGCTGAAGGACCGTCCGTGTGGGACAATAGACGTGGACTCCTCGCGTACTTCATCCGACGGCTGTGGACAATTATTTGTGAGATCAGACGGATAATTTTCTTACTTTTTGAGGATTAACGTGAAGCCTCGATTGGTGCCTCCAATTAGTAAATATAAGATGTTCGCGAGAAGTATCAGATTCTTTTCGTTTTCACACCACCATGGAATGACTGCATTACTGAAAACTGCATTGGCCCTGATGATGAAAAAGTCAGACCACCACAGCCTTCAAATTCTCATCCCGACTCCCTCAAAACCATCGTTGATTTTCCCGATGAAGTGGCTAAGAGGGTGAAGGCCAAAGCCAAGCGTGATGCTAGGGTAGCGAAGAAAAACCAAGTTGAAGCGAAAAATGTCGCGCTAACACAGCAAGACGTCCAGAAGAAAAAGGATCATGCTTCTGCCTCCAAGGGAAGCAAGTCCAGAAAATATGTTTCCCCTCATGCTTCCCGAAAGAAAACCATCTCCAAGAAATCAAAGAAGGCAGTTTCTAGCTCATCTGATGAGTCATCTAGCGAAGATGCTCCTGATGAAATTCCTACGTATGATCAACATGCCATTCTCAACAAGCCTTCCAATAGCCCCTCACTAGTGAAAGTTTTACCCTCTCCAAGGAAATCATCAAGGCATGCACCCATTCCCCTCACTGACAAACCTTTGGGTTCTACAGCACCGAAGAGAAAGCTGCAGTCTAAAGGAAAGGTTGAAGTATCTGCTAAGAAGGCCAAACCCAGTGTTCCTGCTTCTACAGAGGAACAGAAGTACGATTTCAATCTCATGATTGGTGTGATTGAGAGTGCTACATATGATGCAAAATCTAATGATATAAGTAGTCTGGGACTTCCTGATGTTGTTACCAAAATGGTAATGAAACATTTCATTGAGCTGAGAAAAATCACCAAGAAGCTGAATCAGGCTGTCAAGGACAAGCAAGTCCTCCAGCAAATGAGGAGAGAGGCCAACACTGAATCCGAAAGGAAGAATCTGAACAAAGAGATTGTTGAACCCACCAAGGCTCTCAGTGTCATGCAGAATGACAAAATTGATTGGCGCGGTTGTAAGTGGAAGTATCTCAGTTGTGTGACAGAAGAAACGAGGAGATTGACCGCAAGGCGGATCTTGCTTGAAGAAGAATTAAAGAAGAAAAATGTCAGAAGGCTAAAGCGAGAGCTAGCAAACCAAAACGAATCAAAGATCGCCGACCTCAGACTGTTGCTGATGCTCCACTTGACTCCAGCACTCCCTTGCAGCAGATTCCACCAAACCAATGCAGCAAGCTAGCCATGTGGAGGTTATCATTCCTACTCCAGCAGCCCAAGAGCAACCTGATGTTGTTGATATCTTCCTCGAAAAGACTGATGAAGAAAATGCTTCGCCTAAGCAACAAGCTCCAGCTGATGATGTTGATGAGGAAATTGAGGTTGAGAAGGTAGATCCATCGCCTCCGAGGAAATTGCAAGTTGAGCCCTCTGCATCAAACAAGGAGGAGATTGACAAGATTGAGGGGGAGCTAAATGCTTCCCGAGACAAAACCTCCCCGGTCGCATCATCTGGTGCCCCTACCCAGATGGATGTTGATCTTGCTCCTTGTTCCACTGCACCATAGTTGGAAGAGGAAGAAAAGAAATCTGATGAGCCGATGGCTCAAGAAGGAATTGCTCCACCAGTTGTGCCCCAAGCGTCTGAGAAAGAAGAAGATGTGCCTCCAGCCAAAGGAAATACAGTGAAAGAAAAGGCCTTAGTGCCCGAAAGTCAGAACACCGTTGAAGGAGTTCCAGTGAGCAAAAATGATAGACAGTCAAGTTCTTCAAAGAAATCTATACAAGAAAAGTCAAGGAAGCCTCGTGCTCCTCTCAAGCCTATTGAGGAAGGTGTGCCTGCACCTGATGACATTCAGACCCGGAATATGGGTGAAGAGGAACACCTGAGAAAACCATTGAAAACCTTTCCTTTGTTTCCTGTTGAAGATGGCCCGAATGGTCCTGCCTTTAATGAGCAGTTTCATCTTTCAAAACTTGCATTCTTTGGAACCAGCCCATATGATGGAGAAAGAACTTCCTTGTCACCAAGATTCTGGACAAAGGAACAGGCCATGTATTATGCTCCTATTCTGTATGAAAAGAGTCGCATCTTCAAGCACAAGATTCTGAATTTCGCAGAGCTCAAAAGTTTACCCTGCTTCCATCACACCATCGAGCAGATTGAACTAGTCTTCCTGAAGAGTTTCCTTCGTTTCAATCATGGCTGGAATCATGAAGTGATTCATCAGTTCTACGCCACTCTTTATATCTCAGGAGACCTCACAGATAGCAGTACTTGGATCCTTGAATGGATGACAGGAGAAGAAAAGATCAAATGCTCGGCTGACCGGTTCTTAGCCCTGTTGAATCTTCCTCGGTGCGAATTTGATGCAAATCATGAACACAGACTGCACTATTGGGATGTATTCGAAGCTCAACTTCATTTGCTGATGGACCCTAAACTTGTTGGTGATGAATGTATAGAGACAAATCCAAAGAATCTGGCTTATTAGAATAAAGTGATGTTCTACATCCTCTGCAATTCCCTCACGCCAACAAACATGCCAGGAACCATCAATGGCATCATGGGAAATGCTTTTCTAGCCACTGCTTAGGGTATTCATTTTGACATTCCAGATCTTTTCATTCGCAACTTGGCCTGTGCGACTGATAGTCCTCAAGCTTTGAAGCCATATGCACCGTGGGTCATGTTTGCCATTGAGCAGCTTATGGAGGAAAAGTTTTTCTGCCCATATGTTCCAAAAGTTTATATGCCACCAGTCCACAACACAATCAGGATTGTGAAGGACATAGGCAATGGGAAGATGTCAGTTGACGCTACTGTTTCTGCTTCTATGCCTGCTTCTGCTAAAGCTTCGAAGGTCAAGAAGGCAAAAGTTGAAATCCCTCGTGAAGAGAATGAAGGAAATATGCCCTACAGGCAATAATAAAGTTGTTATTTTATATTTCCTTATTCATGATAAAGGTTTATTATTCATGCTAGAATTGTATTGATCGGAAACCTTAATACATGTGTGAATACATAAACAAACAACGTGTCCCTAGTGAGCCTCTACTAGACTAGCTCGTTGATCAAAGATGGTTAAGGTTTCCTAACCATGGACATGAGTTGTCATTTGATAACGGGATCACATCATTAGAAGAATGATGTGATGGACAAGACCCATCCGTTAGCTTAGCATAATGATAGTTAAGTTTTATTGCTATTGCTTTCTTCATGTCAAATACATATTCCTTCGACTATGAGATTATGCAACTCCCGGATACTGGAGGAATGCCTTGTGTGCTATCAAACGTCACAACGTAACTGGGTGATCATAAAGATGCTCTACAGGTATCTCCGAAGGTGTTTGTTGAGTTGGCATAGATCGAGATTAGGATTTGTCACTCCGAGTATCGGAGAGGTATCTCTGGGCCCTCTCGGTAATACACATCATAAGCTTGCAAGCAAACGACTAAGGAGTTAGTCACGAGGTGATGTATTACGGAACGAGTAAAGAGACTTGCCAGTAACAAGATTGAACTAGGTATGAAGATACCGATGATCGAATCTCGGGCAAGTAACATACCGATGGACAAAGGGAATTACGTATGTTGTCATAACGGTTCGACCGATAAAGATCTTCATAGAATATGTAGGAGCCTATATGGGCATCTAGGTTCCGCTATTGGTTATTGACCGGAGAGGTGTCTCGGTCATGTCTACATAGTTCTCGAACCCGTAGGGTCCGCACGCTTAACGTTCGATGACGATATAGTATTATATGAGTTATGTGATTTGGTGACCGAATGTTGCTCGGAGTCCCGGATGAGATCACGAACATGACGAGGAGTCTCAAAATGGTTGAGAGGTAAAGATTGATATATAGGACGATAGTATTCGGACACCGGAAGTGTTCCGGAGGGTACCGGGTACATATCGGGTCACCGGAAGGGGTTCCGGGCACCCCCGGCAAAAGATATGGGCCTTTTGGGCCAAGAGGGCAAATGCACCAGCCACAAGGGGCTGGTGCGCCCCCCATATGGGCTGAACTAGGAGGAGAAGGAAAGAGGGGAAGGGAAATGAAAGGGGGGATTCGGCCTCCCCCTTCCTTCCCTCCTTCCTCCTCTTTCCTTCCCCCTCCCACAAATATGGCAGGGGGCGCGGCCAAGGGGAGACCCCAAGTAGGATTCGGACTACTTGGGCACCTCCTGGCAGCCTCCCCTCTCCCTCCCACCTATATATATGCGGGGGGGGGCGCCCTAGCACAGACCAGACAATTGTTTAGCTGTGTGCGGCGCCCCCCTCCACCGTTTACACCCCCGGTCATATTTTCGTAGTGCTTAGGCGAAGCCCTGCGAGGATCACTTCACCATCACCGTCACCACGCCGTCGTGCTGATGGAACTCATCTACTACATTGACGTCTTGTTGGATCAAGAAGGCGAGGGACGTCACCGAGCTAAACGTGTGCAGAACGCGGAGGTGTCGTGCGTTCGGTACTTGATCGGTTCAAACGCGAAGAAGTTCGACTAAATCAACCGCGTTGAGAAACGCTTCCGCTTATGGTCTACGAGGATACTAGACACACTCTCCCCCTCGTTGCTATGCATCTCCATGGATAGATCATTGCGTGTGCGTAGAATTTTTTTTCCATGTAACATTTCCCAACAGTGGCATCATGAGCCAGGTCTATGCGTAGATGATATGCACGAGTAGAACACAAAGAGTTGTGGGTGGTGATAGTCATACTGCTTACCACCAACGTCTTATTTTGATTCAGCGGTATTGTGGGATGAAGCAACCCGGACCAACCTTTCATGTCCACGCACATGAGACCGGTTCCACCGACAGACATGCAACTAGTTTTGCATAAAGGTGGCTGGCGGGTGTCTATTTCTCCTACTTTAGTTGAATCGAATTTGACTGCGGCCGGTCCTTGAAGAAGGTTAAAACAGCAAACTTGACGAAACACCGTTGTGGTTTTTTGCGTAGGTAAGAACGGCTCTTGCTAGAAGCCTGTAGCAACCACGTAAAACTTGCAACAACAAAGTAGAGGATGTCTAACTTGTTTTTGCAGGGCATGTTGTGATGTGATATGGTCAAGACATGATGTGATAAACGTTATTGTATGAGATGATCATGTTTTGTAAGTTATCGGCAACCGGCAGGAGCCTTATGGTTGTCTCTTTATTGTATGAAATGCATACGCCATGTAATTGCTTTACTTTATCACTATGCATTAGCGATAGTTGTAGAAGCAATAGTTGGCGAGACGACCACGACACAACGATGGAGATCAAGGTGTCGAGCCGGTGACGATGGAGATCATGACGATGCTTTGGAGATGGAGATCAAAAGCACAAGATGATGATGGCCATATCATGTCACATATTTTGATTGCATATGATGTTTATCTATTATGCATCTTATTTTGCTTAGTACGGCGGTAGCATTATAAGATGATCCCTTCACTAAATTTCAAGGTAAAAGTGTTCTCCCTGAGTATGCACCGTTGCTACAGTTCGTCGTGTTGAGACACCACGTGATGATCGGGTGTGATAGACTCTACGTTCACATACAACGGGTGCAAGATAGTTTTGCACATGCAGAATACTTGGGTTAAACTTGACGAGCCTAGCATGTACAGACATGGCCTCGGAACACTGGAGACCAAAAGGTCGAACGTGAATCATATAGTAGATATGATCAAAATAGAGATGTTCACCATTGATGACTACTCCATCTCACGTGATGATCGGACATGGGTTAGTTGATTTGGATCACGTATCACTTAGATGACTTGAGGGATGTCTATTTAAGTGGGAGTTCTTATGTAATTTGATTAATTGAACTTAATTTATCATGAACTTAGTCCTGATAGTATTTGCATATCTATGTTGTAGATCAATGGCCCGTGCTACCGTTCCCCTAAATTTTAATGCGTTCCTAGAGAAAGCTAAGTTGAAAGATGATGGTAGCAACTACACGGACTGGGTCCGTTACTTGAGGATTATCCTCATTGCTGCACAGAAGAATTATGTCCTTGATGCACCGCTAGGTGAAAGTCCTGCTGCAGGAGCAGATGCTGATGTTTTGAACGTCTGGTAAGCTCGATCTGATGACTACTCGATAGTTCAGTGTGCCATGCTTTACGGCTTAGAATCGGAACTTCAAAGTTGTTTTGAACGTTATGGAGCATATGAGATGTTCCAGGAGTTAAAGTTAATATTTCAAGCAAATGCCTGGGTTGAGAGATATGAAGTCTCCAACAAGTTCTATAGCTGCAAGATGGAGGAGAAGAGTTATGTCAGTGAACACATACTCAAAATGTCTGGGTATCATAATCACTTGACTCAGCTGGGAGTTAATCTTCCAGATGATAGTGTTATTGACAGAGTTCTTCAATCACTGCCACCAAGCTACAAAGGCTTCATGATGAACTATAATATGCAAGGGATGGACAAGACAATTCCCGAGCTCTTCGCAATGCTCAAAGCTGCGGAGGTAGAAATCAAGAAGGAGCATCAAGTGTTGATGGTTAACAAGACCAGTAGTTTCAAGAAAAAGGGCAAGGGAAAGAAGGGGAACTTCAAGAAGAATGGCAAGCAAGTTGCCACTCCCGCGAAGAAGCCCAAAGATGGACCTAAGCTTGAAACTGAGTGCTTCTACTGCAAAGGGACTGGTCACTGGAAGTGGAACTGCCCTAAGTATTTGGCGGATAAGAAGGATGGCAAAGTGAACAAAGGTATATTTGATATACATGTTATTGATGTGTACCTTACTAATGCTCATAGTAGCGCCTGGGTATTTGATACTGGTTCGGTTACTCATATTTGTAACTCGAAACAGGAGCTATGGATTAAATGAAGATTGGCTAAGGACGAGGTGACGATGCGCGTCGGGAATGGTTCCAAGGTCGATGTGATCGCCGTCGGCACGCTACCTCTACATCTACCTTCGGGATTAGTTTTAGACCTGAATAATTGTTATTTGGTGCCAGCGTTGAGCATGAACATTATATCTGGATCTTGTTTAGTGTGAGATGGTTATTCATTTAAATCAGAGAATAATGGTTTTTCTATTTATATGAGTAATATCTTTTATGGTCATGCACCCTTGAAGAGTGGTCTATTTTTGTTGAATCTCAATTGTAGTGATACACATATTCATAATATTGATGCCAAAAGATGCAAAGTTGATAATGATAGTGCAACATATTTGTGGCACTGCCGTTTAGGTCATATTGGTGTAAAGCACATGAAGAAACTCCATGCAGATGGGCTTTTGGAATCACTTGATTATGAATCATTTGATACTTGCGAACCATGCCTCATGGGCAAGATGACTAAAACTCCATTCTCCTGAACAATGGAGCGAGCCAATGACTTATTGGAAATAATACATACCGATGTATACGGTCCGATGAGTGTTGAGGCACCCGGCGGGTATCGTTATTTTCTGACCTTCACAGATGATTTGAGCAGATATGGGTATATCTACTTAATGAAACACAAGTCTGAAACATTTGAAAAGTTCAAAGAATTTCAGAGTGAAGTGGAGAATCATCGTAACAAGAAAATAAAGTTTCTACGATCTGATCGCGGAGGCGAATATTTGAGTTACGAGTTTGGCCTTCATTTGAAACAATGTGGAATAGTTTCACAACTCACGCCACCTGGAACACCACAGCGTAACGGTGTGTCCGAACGTCGTAACCGTACTTTATTAGATATGGTGTGACCTATGATGTCTCTTACCGATTTACCACTATCATTTTGGGGTTATGCATTAGAGACAGCTGCATTCACGTTAAATAGGGCACCGTCTAAATCTGTTGAGACGACACCGTATGAACCGTGGTTTGGCAAGAAACCAAAGCTGTCGTTTATTAAAGTTTGGGGTTGTGACACTTATGTCAAAAGGCTTCAGCCTGATAAGCTCGAACCCAAATTGGAGAAGTGCATCTTCATAGGATACCCTAAGGAAACAATTGGGTACACCTTCTACCACAGATCCGAAGGCAAGATTTTTGTTCCCAAGAATGGAACATTTCTAGAGAAGGAGTTTCTCTCGAAAGAAGTGAGTGGGAGGAAAGTAGAGCTTGATGAGGTAATTGTACCTT
This sequence comes from Thinopyrum elongatum, assembly GCA_011799875.1. Classification (NCBI taxonomy): domain Eukaryota; kingdom Viridiplantae; phylum Streptophyta; class Magnoliopsida; order Poales; family Poaceae; genus Thinopyrum; species Thinopyrum elongatum. The sequence goes on along the minus strand of CM022297.1, from coordinate 42,193,247 downwards.
CTCTCGAATTGGAAAGTAGCACATCAGAGAAATCTGTTCCCGTGATGCCTACACCAACTATAGAGGAAGCTAATGATGATGATCATGAAACTTCAGATCAAGCTACTACTGGACCTCATAGGTCGAACGGAGCACATTCCGCACCAGAGTGGTATGGTAATCCTGTTCTAGAAGTCATGTTACTAGACCATGGTGAACCTACGAACTATGAAGAAGCTATGATGAGCCCAGATTCCGACAGATGGCTTGAGGCCATGAAATCTGAGATAAGATCCATGTATGAGAACAAAGTAAGGACTTTGGTGGACTTGCCCGATGATCGGCAAGCCATAGAGAATAAATGGATCTTCAAGAAGAAGACTGACGTTGATGGTAATGTTACTATCTACAAAGCTCGACTTGTCGCAAAAGGTTTTTAACAAGTTCAAGGGGTTGACTACGATGAGAATTTCTCACCCGTAGCGATGCTTAAGTCCGTCCAAATCATGTTAGCAATTGCCGCATTTTATGATTATGAAATCTGGCAGATGGATGTCAAAACTGCATTCCTTAATGGATTTCTTAAAGAAGAGTTGTATATGATGCAACCAGAAGGTTTTGTCGATCCTAAAGGTGCTAACAAAGTGTGCAAACTCCAGCAATCCATCTATTGACCGGTGCAAGCATCTCGGTGTTGGAATATACGCTTTGATGAAGTGATCAAAGCATATGGTTTTATACAGACTTTCGGTGAAGCCTGTATTTACAAGAAAGTGAGTGGGAGCTCTGTAGCATTTCTAATATTATATGTAGATGACATATTGTTGATTGGAGATGATGTAGAATTTCTGGATAGCATAAAAGGATACTTGAATAAGAGTTTTTCAGTGAAAGACCTCGGTGAAGCTGCTTATATATTGGGCATCAAGATCTATAGAGATAGATCAAGACGCTTAATAGGACTTTCACAAAGCACATACCTTGACAAAGTTTTGAAGAAGTTCAAAATGGATCAGTCAAAGAAAGGGTTCTTGCCTGTGTTGCAAGGTGTGAAGTTGAGTCAGACTCAAAGCACGACCACTGCAGAAGATAGAGAGAAAATGAAAGTCATTCCCTATGCCTCAGCCATAGGTTCTATCATGTATGCTATGCTGTGTACCATACCTGATGTGTGCCATGCCATAAGTCTGGCAGGGAGGTACCAAAGTAATCCAGGAGTGGATCATTGGACAGTGGTCAAGAACATCCTGAAGTACCTGAAAAGGACCAAGGATATGTTTCTCGTTTATGGAGGTGACAAAGAGCTCGTCGTAAATGGTTATGTCGATGCTAGCTTTGACACTGATCCGGATGACTCTAAGTCACAAACCGGATATGTATTTATATTGAATGGTGGAGATGTCAGTTGGTGCAGTTCCAAGCAGAGCGTCGTGGCGGGATGTAGTGTGAAGCGGAGTACATAGCTACTTCAGAAGCAGCAAATGAAGGAGTCTGGATGAAGGAGTTCATATCCGATCTAGGTGTAATACCTAGTGCATCGGGTCCAGTGAAAATCTTTTGTGACAATACTGGAGCGATTGCCTTGGCAAAGGAATCCAGATTTCACAAGAGAACCAAACACATCAAGAGACGCTTCAACTCCATCCATGAACAAGTCAAGGAGGGAGACATAGAGATTTGCAAAATACATACGGATCTGAATGTAGCAGACCCGTTGCCTAAGCCTCTTCCGCGAGTAAAACATGATCAGCACCAAGACTCCATGGGTGTTAGATTCATTACAATGTAATCTAGATTATTGACTCTAGTGCAAGTGGGAGACTGAAGGAAATATGCCCTAGAGGCAATAATAAAGTAGTTATTTTATATTTCCTTATTCATGATAAAGGTTTATTATTCATGCTAGAATTGTATTGATCGGAAACCTTAATACATGTGTGAATACATAAACAAACAACGTGTCCCTAGTGGGCCTCTACTAGACTAGCTTGTTGACCAAAGATGGTTAAGGTTTCCTAACCATGGACATGAGATGTCATTTGATAACGGGATCACATCATTAGGAGAATTATGTGATGGACAAGACCCATCCGTTAGCTTAGCATAATGATCGTTAAGTTTTATTGCTATTGCTTTCTTCATGTCAAATACATATTCCTTCGACTATGAGATTATGCAACTCCCAGATACCGGAGCAATGCCTTGTGTGCTATCAAACATCACAACGTAACTGGGTGATCATAAAGATGCTCTACAGATATCTCCGAAGGTGTTTGTTGAGTTGGCATAGATCGAGATTAGGATTTGTCACTCCGAGTATCGGAGAGGTATCTCTGGGCCCTCTCGGTAATACACATCATAAGCTTGCAAGCAAACGACTAAGGAGTTAGTCACGAGGTGATGTATTACGAAATGAGTAAAGAGACTTGCCGGTAACGAGATTGAACTAGGTATGAAGATACCGAAGATCGAATCTCGGGCAAGTAACATACCGATGGACAAAGGGAATTACGTATGTTGTCATAACGGTTCGACCGATAAAGATCTTCGTAGAATATGTAGGAGCCAATATGGGCATCCAGGTTCCGCTATTGGTTATTGACCGGAGAGGTGTCTCGGTCATGTCTACATAGTTCTCGAACCCGTAGGGTCCGCACGCTTAACGTTTGATGACGATATAGTATTATATGAGTTATGTGATTTGGTGACCGAATGTTGTTCGGAGTCCCCGATGAGATCACGGACATGACGAGGAGTCTCGAAATGGTCGAGAGGTAAAGATTGATATATAGGACGATAGTATTCGGACACCGGAAGTGTTCCGGAGGGTACCGGGTACATATCGGGTCACCGGAAGGGGTTCCGGGCACCCCCGACAAAAGATATGGGCCTTTTGGGCCAAGAGGGGAAACGCACCAGCCACAAGGGGCTGGTGCGCCCCCCATATGGGCCGAACTAGGAGGAGAAGGAAAGAGGGGAAGGGAAAGGAAAGGGGGGATTCGGCCTCCCCCTTCCTTCCCTCCTTCCTCCTCTTTCCTTCTCCCTCCGGCAAATATGGCAGGGGGCGCGGCCAAGGGGAGACCCCAAGTAGGATTCGGCCTACTTGGGTGCCTCCTGGCAGCCTTCCCTCTCCCTCCCACCTTTATATATGTGGGGGGCGCCCTAGCACAGACCAGACAATTGTTTAGCCGTGTGCGGCGCCCTCCCTCCACCGTTTACACCCCCGGTCATATTTTCGTAGTGCTTAGGCGAAGCCCTGCGAGGATCACTTCACCATCACCATCACCACACCGTCGTGCTGACGGAACTCATCTACTACCTCGACATCTTGCTGGATCAAGAAGGTGAGGGACGTCACCGAGCTGAACGTGTGCAGAACGCGGAGGTGACGTGCGTTCGTTACTTGATCAGTTGAAGCGCGAAGAAGTTCGACTACATCAACCGCGTTGAGAAACGCTTCCGCTTACGGTCTACGAGGGTATGTAGACACACTCTCCCCCTCGTTGCTATGCATCTCCATGGATAGATCATTGCGTGTGTGTTGAAATTTTTTTGTTTTCCATGCAACGTTTCCCAACAGAGAATCCTTCACCATACGAGATTTGTCTTCGCACTCAGCAAGCCCTGGAAAGTCATATCAAGCTTGACCGGAAAGTGAACCTGGAAATGATGACTGAGATAAATTTACTTCACAATTATTCTCGCCAAGCTCTCCTGTATGAGAAGGAACAAAAGAAGCGCTCCTGGACCCTAATGCGCAAGCATTATTCTCGCGAACAACTATCTGCCAAGGGTATCGAGAAAGAATATGATCATTTGGAGTTGTTTGAAGTTCCTCGCATCCGAAGGCAAACCCCAGTGCTTCCTCAGTGTTCCGCCTCCACTGACCTGTTGTTTGTTGAACCTGATGATGATCATGAAGACACAGCAGGAACATTTATCTACAAGCCAGATGCACCTCATGCTGCTACTCCCGAAGCTGGTCCCAAAGCCCATGCTACGTCTCCAACTCCTGCTTCGGCCTCGACCATCGCTCGCTCTACTTCTCCGAACAATTCGAGTTCTAATTCTGAGGATTCTTTGGACGAGTAGTTCCTCGCATGCATTCTCTTTCCTTTTTGACACTTCTTGACAAAAAGGGGGAGAAGAACATCGAGTGATAGATAAGCGGGTTATTTGCAGGGCGTTTCCATTCGTCATTTGCATTTCTGTCGAACTATTTGGTTTTCGTCGAACTATTTGTCTTTTGGAACTTGGAACTTGGAGCACCGCCTGTGGTGTTGATATACTTGGTCGTCATGTACCATTAATAACCCCCCTGCAATGTTATTTGCTTCCAATTATCTGTCAGCAGGTGCAATCGAATGCTTACTTCCTTGCAATAATTATTCTCAATACTTATCTATCATGCAGGGAAAGTAAAAGCATTTCAAGGAGGATTGGAAATCATGCTTCTCTAGAAGAGACATTTCACTCTTTGAAATTATATGTGTCTTATAGTTAGATATTCTATAATGATTATCTTTCGCTGTCTAACTTTGCAGGAGAAGAAAATTAGCTTCATATTAAATTTCTTGAGATTTGAAAGCAAAATCTCTCTATCTATTTCATAAGTTGTTTTTCCTCGCATATCTCCATCGTATCATCTTTGTTGCAGGAAAACCTCATCTGAAGCTTATGTACTCCGAGCAATATACCTATGTAACATCCCCAGCCTCACACCACAGTGATCACCCTCTGATCATGCCAAGTCACCCTGGTTAACTATGCTTGATCTTCATTGCATAATACCTCATTTCAAATTCCACCACTTAATTCAAATTCAAATCACAAGTGCAAAATAAAGTTGCCCAAAAGTTGCTGAGAAAACGTTCATCATCTTGCAAATAATCCAAGACAACTATGTGCTAAGGAACACAACATCACCCTTGAGCACAGATGAGCATTAGCAATTAAAGCAGCACCATTCCAGCCTTTTTAAATGCTAATTTATTTATGAAAATTCCAAGCGAAGTTCACTGGCCTCCAAAAAAATATTGCGGCGCTGTCTAAATGTGTGTTGGATTAATTGGGCCTAGTCCCATCTTTTTCCTACACTATTTGGTTATCCAAATAATTCTCTCTCTCTCTCTCTTTAATAATAAAAAGGAAAACAGAAAAACAGAAGTAAAAGAGAAGGCCAAAAGGCCACTTACCTGTCACTGTAGACAAGGCCCAGCCCAACTCACCGGCCCGCCAGAGTCTTCTCACTCCTCCCGCCTCGCTGTCGACGCCGTAGCCGCCCCGATCGCTGACGCCGCACACGTTGCCCATCCGCCGTCGCTCGCGCATAGATAAGCTTCCCCCACACCCCTCGAACCCTAGAACCGTTCACTCGCCCCCTCGTTCTCCCTCTCCCGCGAAACCGGCGGCGCCCGAACGCAGCCGTCGCCGTCGTTGCTCGTCTCCATGGCCACCATGTCTCCCTCGCCTCTCCGACCAGCTCAGCTGCATCGCCATCGTCTTCTCCTTCTTCCTCGACCACGTGTACAAGCCCGAGACCACGGCGTTGGCCGAATCAAGCCGACGATCGACGCGGATCGCTGGAGCACCGCAGCTCCGTTCGTCGTCTCCTCTGCGCTACAAGGTTGTCACCGAGCCTTCTTGTGCTCCCTCGGTGAGCGCCCGTCTTTCCCCTCTCTCCCCGCAATCCTCCTCTTCCCCTAGCTGTGCTCCCCTCGATGACTGAGCTCGCCGCCGCCGTTCTGCTCCGCCGTCGCGGCCACCGCATGCGTCACCCTCGCCCGAGCAGCGCACCGAGCTCCTGGAGCTCCCAGCAGCCGAATCAGCGCACGCCCGCAGTCCGGCGGGGCCCGTAGCACCGTTTTTGCCCGAGCCCGAACTCCGGCCACCACCTACCTCGCCGCCGACGCTTTCTCCGGCCATCCCAGCACCCACGACCACCACCAACCGACTCGGCGTCGTGCGCGCGTTCGAACGGTGCCAACCGCTCGCGAAACGGCCGCCCCTAGATGGATTCCGGCACGCGCCCGACCCTCCGCCGTGGATATGGCCACCGGCGGTTAAACGCCGGCGCCCGCGCTAACGTGGTCGGCCGGGGGCCACCCCCTGGGACACTGACCCGTGGGCCCCAGGGGCCCGGCCGGCCTGTTGACCGGTCAGCTCTGCTGACTGGACCGGCCCAGCAACTGACAGATGGGGCCCACTCCCCTAATTAACTAAAACTAATTTAGGATTAATTGAATAACTTAATTAGTGGCTGACAGGTGGGCCCAGTAGCTTAATTAGCTAATTAGTTTAAATTTAACTCTGTTTAACACTAACAGAGGCTGACATGTGGGTCCCACTGGACCCACATGTCAGGTTTGACTGGTCAGCCGCTGTTGACTTGCTGATGTCAGCATTACCTCATGCTGACGTCATATTTCCCTTTTCTGTTAAAATAAATAAATTCCAGAAAATCCAATAATCTTTAAAAATTCATATCTTTTAAACCGTGGCTCAGATCGAAAAAGTTAAAACATGAAAGTTGCTCAGAACGACAAGACGAGTTTGATCGTGTCATCTGTTTCTTTGCCGGAACCTCCTATGTAGGAGAACTCGTAACTCTGAGCCCGATTCCGGTAGATGAATAGTGCACACACACTGGTAGTTAAATCCCACGTTAATCCTAAAAATAACTAAAATGACTTAGATGCATCTTTAGGCAACCATGCACTGCATCATAGCATAGCACGCACTGTGTTGCATCTGTTTGCATTATGTTTACTTGTTTCTTCCCCCTCTTCTTTCTCGGTAGACCCCGACGTTGACGTAGCTCCCAAGGCAGACGCAGCTCCGGAGTACGACTACGTCCCGACGACACCACTGAAGACCTTGCCCTTGCCGCAGAGCAAACAGGAAAGCACCCCCATTTTGAACATGCCTATATCGCCTATTCTCTTCTCTCTTATGCTTGCATTAGAACTGCTACTGTTACTGCTATCCTATATCTGCTGCATAGCCTGTTTATTGTAACCTGCTTGACACCTTCCTGCTTATCCTAAACTGCTTAGAATAGGCTGGGTAGAGACCTATCAGAGACCCCACTTGATCCCGACTGCCCCGCTGGATATTAGAAGACCCGATCAACGTGATTGAAGACCAGGCCCCGGCACCGCACATCACTTCCCCTTAGTTGCCGAAACTACTGGGTTTCTATCAAGTGCCGAGGGTGATACCTCGTCAGCACTTATGATGATAACCTTGTAGGTTAGTTAATCGATCGTGGTAAGCGAGGGTGATTCCTCCTACACCACCCCCGATAACGACGTCGTCGTGCAACTTCTCAAGTGTGGACCTCGAGGGTGATTCCTCCTTCGTTCACCTTGACAGTAACATCAGAGGGAATTCCATCGAGGGTGATTCCTCAGGGCTTCCCTTGGTGTTGGACACACGGATACCATTGATATTATGACTTGCACTGTACCATGTTACTAAAGACGGGTCGGCCCTGAGGGGTACCCGCGCGAGCTTTATGCGGAGTGATGTGGAGACGGGTTGACCTGGATGGTGCCCGCGAGATAATACGAGGCGTGGCCGGGCATTCTTAGCCCTTGCCGCAAGTCCTCGAGATGGGGCGACGGGGTCACAACGATCGTGAGTCTCTGCTCGTGTCCGCGCGCTCCTAATCCACTAAACGGTTTGGATATTTGATCCGAGGGGCCTCTGGCCTGATAGCACTAACCATCACGTGGGCATAGTATGGGCGTTCTGCGTCGTATACTTCAGCCGGAGCTTAATGGACGTCAGCGACTGAGCGGCGCGCACTGAATTGGACTGGTTACGCAACCGTGCTTATATTAAGGGGTTGCTAGGTCTGCTTTCAGCCCCGTACGCAACGTGTAGGAGTTCCCAGGGCGAAGGCCCAAGACCCCTGGGCGCATAGGTTTAGTCCGGCGTGCTGACCTCTCTGTTAGGTATTCGGTCAGGTTGCGGCTTATCGTTTGGCCGAGGGCGGGCATGATCCAGTAAAGTGTGTCCGGCCGGAGTTAAGCGAGCGTGGTGGGTAACTTGGTGCACCCCTGCAGGGAAGAACTTATCTATCGATAGCCTGTCCTACGGTAACGGACACTCGGAGCTGTATCCCGATCGGTACAACTAGAACTTGAGATGAGAACTGGATAGTACGGCTCTGGGATTGCTTTCTCGCAGGGAGTCGAGAAAGGATCTCAGGCTGAGGTTGATGATACTACTACTACTTTACTTTATGTTGTTCTGCACTCTTCTAATGCTGCAAGACTGCTGAAGATGTTGAAGATGCTAGTCTTCGATAGGACTAGGCTTTCCCTCTCTATTCTGGCATTTCTGCAGCCAGGCCACATATACAGCCTCCTTTTTGACAATGTTGCATATGTAGTGTAGATCCTTGCTTGCTGAGTACTTCGGATGAGTACTCACGTTTGCTTTACTTTCTTTTTCCCCCATATCCCTTTTGATGCCACCAGACGACGGAGCCCCGGAGCCAGTTGCCCCAGTCGACGACCACTACTACTACCCGTCCGGCGAGTACTACTACTACGAGGAGCCGACTGACGACCAGGAGTAGGATCGGAGGGTCCAGGGCAGGAGGCCTACGCCTTTCGATCGTAGTATTTTATTTTGCCCCGCCTCTGTGAAGGCCTATCTCTCTCTCAATAATATATCTGTACTCAGATATCTGATGCTTCCGCTGACGTTTGTATGCCATCGAGCTATGTATTCGAGCCCTCGAGGCCCTGGCTTGTAATATAAAGCTTGTATGACTTTATTTATGTTTTAGAGTTGTGTTGTGATATTTTCAAGTGAGTCCTTAGGCTTGATCGTGTGCATTTGCGTGTATGGTTAGTGCACGATTAAGCCGGGGTCGTCACAACCTATGATTCCCTTGCTCTGATTCTTGATACGTCTCCAACGTATCTATAATTTTTGCTTGTTCCATGCTGTTATATTATCATTCTTGGATGTTTTACAATCATTTATAGCAATTTTATATCATTTTTTGGGACTAACCTATTGACATAGTGCCTAGTGCCAGTTGCTATTTTTTGCTTGTTTTTTACTTCGCAAAAAATCAATACCAAACGGAGTCCAAACGCAGCGAAACTTTTTGGAGATTTTTTCTGGACCAGAAGGAACAACTTGGGCCAAAGAAGTACCAGAGGGGTGCCCCGAGGAGAGCACAACCCACCTGGGCGTGCCTGGGGGCCCAGGCGCGCCCTAGTGGGTTGTGCCCACCTCGGTGGCCTCCCGCACAGCCTCTTTGCTCTATAAATACCCTGAAAATCCAAAAACCCTAGGGGAGTCGACGAAACACAATTCCAGCCGCCGCAAGTTCCAGAACCACCAGATCCAATCTAGACACCATCATGGAGGGGTTCATCATCCTCATTGGTGCCTCTCTGATGATGCGTGAGTTGTTCATTGTAGACCTACGGGTCCGTAGTTAGTAGCTAGATGGCTTCCTCTCCCTCTTTTGATTCTCAATACAATGGTCTCTTGGAGATCTATTTGATGTAACTCTTTTTGCGGTGTGTTTGTTGGGATCCGATGAACTTTGAGTTTATGATCAGATCTATTTTATCCATGAAAGTTATTTGAGTTTGATCTCTTATATGCATGATTACTTAGAGCCTTGTATTTCTTCTTCGAATGTTTGGTTTAGTTAGGCCGACTAGATTGATTTTTCTTGCCATGGGAAGAGGTGCTTTGTGATGGGTTCGGTCGTGCGGTGTTCTTTCCCAGTGACAGAAGGGGTAGCAAGACACATATTGATCGTTGCCATTAAGGATAACAAGATGGGGTCTACTCCTACATGAATAGATCTTGTCTACATCATGTCATTGTTCTTATTGCATTACTCCATTTTTTCATGAACTTAATACACTAGATGCATGCTGGATAGCGGTCGATGTGTGGAGTAATAGTAGTAGATGCAGGCAGGAGTCGGTCTACTAATCTTGGACATGATGCCTATATAATGATCTTTGCCTGGATATCGTCATAATTATTTGAAGTTCTATCAATTACCCAACAGTAATTTGTTTACCTATCGTATGCTATTTTTCTCGAGAGAAGCCACTAGTGAAATCTACGGCCCCCGAGTCTATTCTTTATCATATTTGCTTTCCGATCTATTATTTGCCTCTTTTATTTTCAGATCTATTATTCCAAAAACCCAAAAATAACTTGTTGTAATCTTTTGTTATTTATTTTATTTCGCGTTTCCGCGAGATCTATTTATCCAATGTACTACAAATTTATCTATCTTTTACCCGGGAGGGATTGACAACCCCTCTTACGCGTCGGGTTGCAAGTATTTGTTCTTTATGTGCAGGTACCGTTTACATAGTGTTGCGTGGTTCTCCTACTGGTTCGATAACCTTGGTCTCATCACTGAGGGAAATACCTACCGTAGCTGTGCTGCATCATCTCTTCCTCTTCGAGGAAAATACTGACGCGGACACGAGCCATCAAGAAAGGATTTCTGGCGCCGTTGCCGGGGAGACATCATCAACATCTATCAGGTTCCTAATCACAAATCTCATCTCCTTGCAATTTACATTATTTGCCATTTGCCTCTTGTTTTCATCTCCCCCACTTCACAAAAATTTGCCGTTTTATTCGCCCTCTTTTTTGTTCACGTTTTTCTCGTCCGATCTCTTGTTTGCTATCTCTACTTGTGTTACCATGTGCCTTCTATTTGCTTGCATCTTTTCTTGCTAATAATCTATTGATATGGATCCTCATCCACTTGCTAATCTTTTCAAAAGATCCAATTATGATGAACCAATTGCTAGTGAATTGAGTTCACTAGATTATCTTTATGAAGTTTTGCTTGAGATCTATGAATCTGAAAATTGTGATGAAGTGTTAAATGAAGAAATTTATAAAGTGATTCATGATAGCTCCTTGAATGAAAAGCATGATTGCAATGATGTTATTATAAATTCTATTAATGTAAATTGTGTTAATTATATGCAAAACCCCAAGCTTGGGGATGCTAATTTTGCTATGTCCACTACTTATTGCAATGATCATGTTGGGGTGATTCTTCTTATGATCTTGAAAATTTATTTAAGCCTCATGATGAATATGAAATTGATAATAATGTTTGCAATATTATTGAAAGTGGGTTTGGAAGAGTGTCAACTCTATGAAAAAAGAATCCCACATATTTGGAGAATGTTCAATCTTATGAAAAAAATTATGAAAGTGGGTTTGGAGAGGTCAAGACTTTAGTTGATGTTAATCCCACTATCTTGGAAGATTATAAAACTTTTATGCATGTGGATCATGAAGAGAAAATTTTATATGATAGTTATATTATTGAATTTGATTATGATCCTACATATAATTATTATGAGAGAGGAAAATATGGTTGTAGAAATTTTCATGTTATTAAATTTCCTCTCGTTATGTTGAGATTGTCAATATTTTATTCCTCTCCTTTGCATATGCTAGATATTTCTTGTATTGATAATTTGTTTTTCTATAAAATTCCTATGCATAAGAAGTATGTTAGACTTAAATGTGTTTGTCACATGTTTCATGATGCTCTCTTTGTGTTTCAATTATTACCTTTCGTGTGAGTATCGTTGAAATCTTATGCTTAGCTAGGGGCATAAAACGATAGCGCTTGTTGGGAGGCAACCCAATGAATAAAATTTATTTTTGCCTTTTTCTTTCTATTCTTGAGTGTTTGCACAATTATGCCTCTGTTATGATTGTTTTTTTATGTTTCAATTAGTGTTTGTTCCAAGTAAAGCCTTTGGGATAGCTTTGGTGATAGTTGATTTGATCCTGTTGAAAAACAGAAACTTTTGGGTCCAGTAAAATAATTGTCTAGATTCACATAAATTACGAAAAATTCTTAATTTTTTACAAAAGATTGATATACAAATTTCCTATGTTTTCCTTATTTTTCAGAATTTCTGGAGTTACGGAAGTATGAGAACATTTCGCATCTTTACATACTGTTCTGTTTTTGACAGATTCTGTTTTATTTGCATTGTGTGCTTATTTTGATGAATATATGGGTTGTATCGGGGGGTATAAGCCATGGTAAAGTTAGAATACAGTATATATAATGCAATAACAAAATTTGAATGGGTTTTCTACAGTACTTAAAGTAAAGATTGGTTTTCTTATACTAACGGATCTCACGAAGGTTTTGTTGAGTTTTGTGTGATTGAAGTTTTCAAGTTTTGGGTGAGATCACGACGGATGAAGGAATAAGGAGTAAGAAGAGCCTAAGCTTGGGGATGCCCCATGGCACCCCAAGCTATTATCCAAACAGAAACAAGCAACTAAGTTTGGGGATGCCCCCGAGTGGCATCCCCTCTTTCTTCTAACGACCATCGGTATTTTACTTGGAGCTATATTTTTATTCGTTTCATATCATGAGTTTTGCTTGGAGCATCTTGTAATATATGAGTCCTTGCTTGTTTTGCTTTTTAGTTTGTGTCAAGTATCCTTGCTGAACACACCTATTTGAGAGAGCCAAAATTATGCTATGATTTATTAGAATTGCTCTATGTGCTTCACTTAAATTTTTTGAGCTATGGAATTGCTCTAGTGCTTCACTTATATCTTTTTGAGCACGGTGTGCTTTAATATTTTTGAATAAATGCTCTCATGCTTCACTTAGATTTATTTGAGACTTAGTAATTTTTGAAGAAATTCTCTCATGCTTCACTTATATTATTTTGAGAGAAGAAAAAAAATTATGCTCATGGTCTTCACTTAGATTTGTTTGAGCTATCAAAAGCAACATATGAAACTAGTCCCAAAAGTGATAGATATTCAAGAAGGATATAATAAAAACTTTCATGAAGATCATTGGACAAAATAAACTTAATTCTTTATAATAGTTTTGTGATATGATGATATAATATGTGAGTCATGTCAGTGAGTAATTATGCTTTAGTAAGAATATTGATGTTAAGGTTTGTGATTCCCTATGCAAGCACGAAAGTCAATAGTTATGCAATGAAATTATATCCTACTTGTGGTGCATTATTCGGTGTTACTTATGCTTAATGCTTGTTTATGAGATTTTTTGTTTCTTGGTTGGATGCTTCTCAATCTTTTTGCTAGCATTCACTTGCACTAAGTAGGAATACTACTTGTGCATCCAAAATCCTTAAACCTAGTTTTGCCACATGAGTCCACTATACCTACCTATATGCGGTATTTCCATGCCGTTCTAAGCAAATTTGTATGTGCCATCTCTAATTTTCAAAATAAATTTCCTTTTTGTGTGCTCGTACCGCTCATGAAACGGTAGGGGGTGGCTGATATTTTTCCATGCTAGATGTGTTATTATCAAGATGAGTGTTTATTCACTTGTTATTGCACGAGAGTACGACAAAGGTATTAGGGATGCCCAGTCCCGAAATGAAAAATGAATTTACTTTATGTTGTCAAATAATAAATTCCTTGGAAAGTGTTGGTATGGACGGCACCCGTGGATACGGCTAGCCGTGGAATGTGAAAGTATGGTGGAAAAAGAAATAAACTTTATTTTCTGTTTGGGAACCGCCTATGATATATCTAGCATGGAAAGTATTGGGAACTACTCGGTCGTTTTCGTTGACAGGAAAAGCATGCCACCCAAAATGTTTTATCTCTATCTTTTTTCTCTTTGAGCTCTGGCACCTCTACAAATCCCTACTTCCCTCTGCGAAGGGCCATTCTATTTACTTTATGCAATTTTTATTTTTATTTGAGTCTCCATCTTCTCTTATAAAGTACCAACTAAGGGGCACTATGATCGTACTTGAGCATTGGGTATAGCTAATATGCGAGTGTGTTTCATGAATGGATCAATGATTGAGCATAATGGGCTAGGATAACTTGCTTTAGTGTTGATATTTTGAAAGACATGGTTGCTTGTTGATATGCTTGAGTATTGAAATCTTCATGTCAAAACTAGACTATTGCTTTGAATCATATGAAAGTCCAAATGTCCATGCTACAAAAGAAAAGAATATGTGATGAACATGTTAGGCAGCATTCCACATCAAAAATTATGTTTTTATCATTTACCTACTCGAGGACGAGTAGGAATTAAGCTTGGGGATGCTGATACGTCTCCAACATATCTATAATTTTTGCTTGTTCCATGCTGTTATATTATCATTCTTGGATGTTTTACAATCATTTTATAGCAACTTTATATCATTTTTTGGGACTAACCTATTGACATAGTGCCCAGTGCCAGTTGCTGATTTTTGCTTGTTTTTTACTTCGCAGAAAATCAATACCAAACTGAGTCCAAACGCAGCGAAATTTTTTGGAGATTTTTTCTGGACCAGAAGGAACAACTTGGGCCAAAGAAGTACCAGAGGGGTGCCCCGAGGAGGGCACAACCCACCTGGGTGTGCCTGGGGGCCCAAGCGCGCCCTGGTGGGTTGTGCCCACCTCGGTGGCCTCCCGCACAGCCTCTTTGCTCTATAAATACCCCGAATATCCAAAAACCCTAGGGGAGTCGACGAAACACAATTCCAGCCGCCGCAAGTTCCAGAACCACCAGATCCAATCTAGACAACATCATGGAGGGGTTCATCATCCTCATTGGTGCCTCTCTGATGATGCGTGAGTTGTTCATTGTAGACCTACGGGTCCGTAGTTAGTAGCTAGATGGCTTCCTCTCTCTCTTTTGATTCTCAATACAATGGACTCTTGGAGATCTATTTGATGTAACTCTTTTTGCGGTGTGTTTGTTTGGATCCGATGAACTTTGAGTTTATGATCAGATCTATTTTATCCATGAAAGTTATTTGAGTTTTGATCTCTTATATGCATGATTACTTATAGCCTCATATTTCTTCTTTGAATGTTTGGTTTAGTTAGGCCGACTAGATTGATTTTTCTTGCCATGGGAAGAGGTGCTTTGTGATGGGTTCGGTCGTGCGGTGTTCTTTCCCAGTGACAGAAGGGGTAGCAAGACACATATTGATCGTTGCCATTAAGGATAACAAGATGGGTTTATGCCTACATAAATAGATCTTGTCTACATCATGTCATCTTTCTTATTGCATTACTCCATTTTTCCATGAACTTAATACACTAGATGCATGCTGGATAGCGGTCGATGTGTGGAGTAATAGTAGTAGATGTAGGCAGGAGTCGGTATACTAATCTTCGACATGATACCTATATAATGATCATTGCCTGGATATCGTCATAATTATTTGAAGTTCTATCAATTGCCCAACAGTAATTTGTTTACCCGCCGTATGCTATTTTTCTAGAGAGAAGCCACTAGTGAAATCTACGGCCCCCGGGTCTATTCTTTATCATATTTGCTTTCCGATCTATTATTTGCCTCTTTTATTTTCAGATCTATTATTCCAAAAACCCAAAAATACCTTGCTGCAATCTTTTGTTATTTATTTTATTTCACGTTTCCGCGAGATCTCTACTACAAATTTATCTATCTTTTACCCGGGAGGGATTGACAACCCCTCTTACGCGTCGGGTTGCAAGTATTTGTTCTTTGTGTGCAGGTACCGTTTACATAGTGTTGCGTGGTTCTCCTACTGGTTCGATAACCTTGGTCTCATCACCGAGGGAAATACCTACCGTAACTGTGCTGCATCATCCCTTCCTCTTCGGGGAAAATACTGACGCAGACACGAGCCATCAATTCTCCTCGAGCATCTAACTTGCAGGGAATTTATATCTCGTGTGGATTCAAACTGTGTTCTGAGTGAACCCTCATGACGTATCCTTCGTCACAAATCATTTCAAAGTATTCACTCCATCTATCAAAACTTTTTCAAAGATTGTGTGTGACAGGAAATACCTCAGACACTGTCGAGTGCATTGAAAGAGACCACGAATGAGATTATATGTCAATATCACTCGTACGAAGATTCATCTCGCCACCTTTCGATTTATCTTCAATGCATTCTCCAAATGATGCATATCTTCAGGGGCGTGTTTTATCTTCGTAATTATCTATCGTCTTTCGTTATCCTTCGCATTCCATTTCATTCCATTATCTATCTTTCGACGTGTTCTGTCTTGTCAACAATCGTCCAAAAAGGGGGAGATTGTTGGTGCAATATTTGCCCTCTTGTGTTTTGGAGATTGTTGACAGAAATAGGCATGGACTGGTTTGTTTGCTAGTGCACACAGAGAGAAATAGTCCATGCAGAACCAAAGAGAATGCTGTCTCCGGTGTCAAGTTCGAGGAACTTCACCGAAGAATATCTGCGTTGCAGAGAAGAATGAGCTACATCTGTTGAGAACATGTAGACGAGAAGATTGATGTGAAGGAGTTAATCCCTCGAAAATTTATTGCTGATGTGAAGCAATTGGTTCGAAGTTTCTGTCCAAAGAAAGTTGACTGCAGCGAATGGAAGTCAAAAATAAAGTGAAGACGTATAATTCATTTCATTGTTCTTCTTTCATTCATTTGAGTCATAGGACCTCCGTACTATTAAAAGGGGTATAGGTTCTCAAAGCTTAGATCCGTTGTGATGCTTAGCCCAAAACCTATGCGAGACTGAGAGAAATCTCTTTATGTTTCGAATGAATACCTGCCAGCAGTAGATGTTGTTCTCTGTGCTGCAGGAGATATCTTTCAAACTGAGAAGTTAGCATTACTTGCTCCGCAAGGAATGTTACCGTTGTGCTCAATTTCTGACCGTTGGACTCGTGTCGTTCGGCCATTGGCTGCTCCACA
Organism: Thinopyrum elongatum; assembly: GCA_011799875.1. NCBI lineage: Eukaryota > Viridiplantae > Streptophyta > Magnoliopsida > Poales > Poaceae > Thinopyrum > Thinopyrum elongatum. The sequence continues at coordinate 42,176,554 of CM022297.1, read as the reverse complement.
TGTCCAATTTGATCATTTCCCTTCAGGGAAGGCTGCGGCTATAAATAGCCACCCCGCTCCAATGTTGCCCGTTGGCTGCTCCGCTTAAGATTTCTGAGAAGATTGATTGAGCATCCCCTCTCCGAGTGATTTGAGTTTAAGATCCACCGAGAGAAAAATCAAGAGCCCAAAACTTCGACAGTGGTTGAGCATCACAGTAGTTCTGAGTTTAGAGTTCTTGTACCTATTACTCTTGAGAGCTGGCACTCTCTAGACGGATAGGTGTCGGCTCGAGTGTTGAATAGTTGTTGTCTTCACCGAGCAAGATCTTCAGCAACCAAGAGTCATTGTGGTTCGCAAAGGTCTGTCGAAGGTTTGGAGATCGCCGACAAGTATCTACCACGAGTGAAATCAACTGGAGTCTGATCAGCTCTGAGTTGAAGGAGAATAGGGCGAAGAGAGTTTATCTTCTGTGTTAAACCACAACCCCTCCAACCAGACGTAGTCCTTTGGCAGAAGGGCGAACTGGTCTACCAAATCCATCTGTCGCCATCGAGCACCATTGGTTCGCTCTACATTACTGCATTACATTCAGCAGTTTACTTTCGTGCTCTGTGACGATAGTTTATCTGATCAATCATTGACTGTTGCATATCATTCGTTTCTATCTTCTTTGTCGTTCCCATGTGTTATCGTTCGTATCTCACCATGTTGCATTCTCATCATTCAGTGTAGTCATTCTAGTCGTATACTTTTCTGCTCGCACTTATTAAGATTGGCGTGATTTCCCTGTGTCGTTTTTATTCACCTTGTCATAGTTCTTTCTCGTGTTTATCCATCGTAGTTCATACCTTGTTTCTCTCATGCTACTGCATTTGTTCGTATATTGCATTACCATCATCATTTTCAAACCTGTGATATCCTAAGCTCCATCTTCATATATTGCTTATCCCTACAAAATCATATAGTCTGGCTATGCTCCATCTTCATCACACAAAATATTTAAATCATGCACAACCCCGATGACAAGCCAAGCAATTGTTTCATACTTTTGAAGTTCTCAAACCTTTTCAACTTTCACGCAATACATGAGCGTGAGCCATGGACATAGCACTATAGGTGGAATAGACGGTGGTTTTGGAGAAGACAAAAAAGAAGGAGATAGTCTCACATCAACTAGGCGTATCAACGGCTATGGAGATGCCCATCAATAGATATCGATGTGAGTGAGTAGGGATTGCCATGCAATAGATGCACTAGAGCTATAAGTTTATGAAAGCTCAAAAAAAAAACTAAGTGGGTGTGCATCCAACTTGCTTGCTCATGAAGACCTAGGGCAATTTGAGGAAGCCCATTGTTGGAATATACAAGCCAAGTTCTATAATGAAAATTCCCACTAGTATATGAAAGTGACAATATAGGAGACTCTCTATCATGAAGATCATGGTGCTACTTTGAAGCACAAGTGTGGAAAAAGGATAGTAACATTGCCCCTTCTCTCTTTTCTCTCATTTTTTGGGCCTTCTCTTTTTTTATTTGGCCTTCTCTTTTTTTCCTTTCCTCACAAGGGACAATGCTCTAATAATGAAGATCATCACACTTCTATTTACTTTACAACTCAAGAATTACAACTCGATACTTAGAACAAAATATGACTCCATATGAATGCCTCCGGCGATGTACCGGGATGTGCAATGAATCAAGAGCGACATGTATGAAAGAATTATGAACGGTGGCTTTGCCACAAATACGATGTCAACTACATGATCATGCAAAGCAATATGACAATGATGGAATGTGTCATAATAAACGGAACGGTGGAAAGTTGCATGGCAATATATCTCGGAATGGCTATGGAAATGCCATAATAGGTAGGTATGGTGGCTGTTTTGATGAAGGTATATGGTGGGTTTATGGTACCGGCGAAAGTTGCGCGACACAAGAGAGGCTAGCAATGGTGGAAGGGTGAGAGTGCGTATAATCCATGGACTCAACATTAGTCATAAAGAACTCACATACTTATTGCAAAAATCTATTAGTTATCGAAACGAAGTACTACACGCATGCTCCTAGGGGGATAGATTGGTAGGAAAAGACCATCGCTCGTCCCCGACCGCCACTCATAAGGAAGACAATAAAAAAATATCTCATGCTCCAACTTCGTTACATAACGGTTCACCATATGTGCATGCTACGGGACTCACAAACCTTCACACAAGTATTTCTCAAATTCACAATTACTCACTAGCATGACTCTAATATCACCATCTTCATATCTCAAAACAATCATAAAGAATCAAACTTCTCATAGTATTCGATGCACTTTATATGAAAGTTTTTATTATACCCCCCTTGGATGCCTATCATATTAGGACTAAATTTATAACCAAAGCAAATTACCATGCTGTTTAAAGACTCTCATAATAATATAAGTGAAGCATGAGAGTTCATCAATTTCTATAAAATAAAACCACCGCCGTGCTCTAAAAAGATATAAGTGAAGCACTAGAGCAAAATTGCCTAGCTCAAAAGATATATGTGAAGCACATAGAGTATTCTAATAAATCACGATTCATGCGTGTCCCTCTCAAAAGGTGTGTACAGCAAGGATGATTGTGGCAAACTAAAAAGCAAAGACTCAAATCATACAAGACGCTCCAAGCAAAACACATATCATGTGGTGAATAAAAATATAGCCTCAAGTAAAGTTACCGATAGACGAAGACGAAAGAGGGGATGCCTTCCCGGGGCATCCCCAACTTAGGCTCTTGGTTGTCCTTGAATATTACCTTGGGGTGCCTTGGGCATCCCCAAGCTTAGGCTCTTGCCACTCCTTATTCCATAGTCCATCAAATCCTTACCCAAAACTTGAAAACTTCACAACACAAAACTCAACAGAAAATCTCATAAGCTCCGTTAGTATAAAAAAATAAATCACCACTTTTGGTACTGTTGTTAACTCATTCTTTATTTATATTGGTGTAATACCTACTGTATTCCAACTTTTCCATGGTTCATACCCCCCGATACTACCCATAGATTCATCAAAATAAGCAAACAACACATAGAAAACAGAATCTGTCAAAAACAGAACAGTCTGCGAAGATCTGAATTGTTCTTATACTTCTGTAACTCCAAAAATTCTGAAAAATTATAAAAGCATAGGAAATTTGTAAATAAATCTTTTATAAAAAATTCAGAGTTTATCCACGCTCCAGTGAATTTAAACAATTCTGGGACTGGGCGCAAAAGTTTCAGTTTTTCAGCAGGATCAAATCAACTATCACCGTAAGCCATCCCAAAGGTCTTACTTGGCAAAAACACTAACTAAAACACAAAACCACGTCTAACCAGAGGCTAGATGAATTATTTATTGCAAAACAGAACCTAAAAAGCAAAAACAAAAAATAAAATTGGGTTGCCTCCCAACAAGCGTTATTGTTTAACGCCCTTAGCTAGGCATAAAAACACGAATAGATCTAGGTATTGTCATCTTTGGTATGCAATTCTTCAATTGCACACTTATAATCCGTAGGAGATTCTTTGGTTTTATCGATAATCAAACTCCTAGGCAAGAAATCAAGAAATTCATTCGTGACAATTGGTTCCTTAATAAGATTGAAAAAATTGGGGTGAACACTTATTGATTTGAGATCTTCATTTTCTTTAGTAGACGATTCACCCTTATTCTTAGGAACGTAAATAAACTTGGCAATCTTAGTAGGAGGAAGATTTTGAGTAGTTTTAAAGGAGGAAAAAGCGGAACCCAAGTTGGTAATAATATCATCTAGTTTGTCAATTCTAGTAGAATCTTGATCTATCTTTTCATTAACTATGGGTTCCTTATCCCTAAGATTCTTTAAAGTAACTCCTACTTTAGATCCATATTGAGTAATCTGATTATGAATCTTTTTATCCAAATTTTCAATCAACTCAACGGTAGCAATCTTATTTTCAATAATATCAAGCCTTTGCATTACATGCTCCAAAGTTAAAATAGTTCCATTGATCAAAAGAGGTGGTGGGCCTAACAAATCTATCATGGCATTGTAAGAATCAAAAGTATGGCTACCCAAGAAATTCCCTCCGGTAATGGTATCTAGAACATATCTATTCCAAGGAGTAACGCCCACATAAAAATTGCGAAGAAGAACGGCAGTAGATTGCTTTCGAGTATATCTATTTTGAGCATTGCAAATTCTATACCAAGCATCTTTTAAATTTTCTCCCTCCCTTTGTTTAAAGTTGAGGACTTCATTATCGGGAGTGCTAACAATGATGAGAGGACTAGCCATGAAAGCAAGACAAATGATCTAACACACGAGCACACAAGAGGCTAACGAAAAAGACGAACGGAGCAAGGGACGGAAGAAGGGAGATAGAAGGGCGAATAAAAAGGCAAATCTTTTCGAAAATCGTTTTAGAAGTGGGGGAGAGGAAAACGAGAGGCAAATGGTGAATAATGTAATGCAAGAGATGAGAGTTTATGATGGGTACTTGGTATGTCTTGACTTGGCGTAGATCTCCCCGGCAACGGCGCCAGAAATTCTTCCTGCTACTTCTTGAGCTTGCGTTGGTTTTTCCCTTGAAGAGGAAAGGGTGATGCAGCAAAGTAAAGATAAGTATTTCCCTCAGTTTGAGAACCAAGGTATCAATCCAGTAGGAGACAACGCACAAGTCACCGAATACCTGCATAAACAACCAAACAACTTACACCCAACGCGATAAAGGGGTTGTCAATCCCTTCACGGTTATTTGCAAAAGTGAGATCTGATAGATATAGATAAATAAAACTAAACAAAAGATAAAATATTTTTGGGTTTTTTGTTTTATAGATCTGAAAATAAAAGGTTGCAAAATAGTAGATCGGAAACTTATATGATGGAAAATAGACCGGGGGGCATAGATTTCACTAGAGGCTTCTCTCAAGATAGAAAATATTACGGTGGGTAAACAAATTACTGCCGAGCAATTGATAGAAAAGCGCAAAGTTATGATGATATCTAAGGCAATGATCATGAATATAGGCATCATGTTCGTGTCAAGTAGACCGACTCCTGCCTGCATCTACTACTATTACTCCACATATCGACCGCTATCCAGCATGCATCTAGAGTATTAAGTTCATAAAGAACGGAGTAACGCATTAAGCAAGATGACATGATGTAGAGGAATTAACTCAAGCAATATGATGAAAACCCCATCTTTTTATCCTCGATGGCAACAATACAATACGTGCCTTGCTTCCCCTACTCTCACTGGGAAAGGACACCGCAAGATTGAACCCAAAGCTAAGCACTTCTCCCATTGCAAGAAAAACCAATCTAGTTGGCCAAACCAAACTGATAGTTCGAAGAGAATTACAAAGATATCAAATCATGCATAAAAGAATTCAGAGAAGATTCAAATAATATTCATAGATAAGCTGATCATAAATCCACAATTCATCGGATCTCGGCAAACACACCGCAAAAAAGTATTACATCGAATAGATCTCCAAGAACATCGAGGAGAACATGGTATTGAGAATCAAAGAGAGAGAAGAAGCCATCTAGCTACTAGCTATGGACTCGTAGGTCTGTGGTAAACTACTCACGCTTCATCGGAAGGGCAATGGTGTTGATGTAGAAGTCCTCCGTGATCGAATCCCCCTCCGGCAGGACGCCAAAAAAGGCCCCTAGATGGGATCTCACGGGTACAGAAGGTTGCGGCAGTGAAAAAGTATTTTCGTGGCTCCCCCTGATGGTTTGGGGATATAAGAGTATATATAGGCGAAAGAATTGGGTCAGGAAGTGCACGAGGGGCCCACAAGGGTGGGGCGCGCCCTCCGTCCTTGTGGCCGCCTCGTGGCTCCTCCGACTTCATATCCAAGTCTTCTGGTTATCTTCTGGTCCAAGAAAAATCATCGCGAAGGTTTTAGTCCGTTTGGACTCTGTTTGGTATTCCTTTTCTGCAAAACTCAAAAACAACGAAAAAACAGGAACTGGCACTGGGCTCTAGGTTAATAGGTTAGTCCCAAAAATAATATAAAATAGCATAATAATGCATATAAAACATCCAAAACAAATAATATAATAGCATGGAACAATAAAAAATTATAGATACGTTGGAGACGTATCAGTAACGTGTGGGACTGGGGCGGCTTCTCATACGTTCATTCTATGGCGATCGTCAGTAGCCGCTCGCCCATCCCCGACGGTTTCTGGGTCATGTGGGAAGGACCCCCCTATCGCCCACACTCACTTGGCGACGGTTCCAAATGCCGTCGCGGAAAGGGGTTAAAAACCGTTTGTATAGCACCTTACGGTACCAGTGCATGTTCACTCGGGGTACAAGAGCCGGATCAGCGGGTCCTTCAGCAGGTAAAAGCATCTATAGTCAGGCGCCTCAGACCTGCCTCATACGTCCGGGCGGGCCGCTCGGTCACTGTCCGGTCATGTTTTTTCGACCCAGACGGGCTCCTTAAACGGGCCTCAAACGCCCGACCTGACTGGCACCCTCATATCCAGCCCAAATATGGAGCGGATATGGGGCACCCGAGCACGCCCACCATGTCAGACTGATGAAGGGGTCCCACAGGGAAACGCCCGGAAACCCGGCGGTCCGACGGACGCCGCGTCCCTCGCCGCGGTGTGAACAACACGTGGCGCCGCTCCGGCTCGTCGCCTACGACCAAATCCTGTTATTTAAGTCGGACGATGTTCCGCAACCCTAACACATCCACCCCCCCTCTCCGCGCCGCCAGTCCGAACCCATCCACCTCCTCCCTCTCCCGCTCTGGCACTCTGCCCATGGTCCGACGCTCCGCCCACGCTCCGGCAATCCGCCATGGTCCGGAGCAAGATCACTTACTACGCCATTCTGACACCGGAGCGCCGCTATGAGATCCAGCAGGAGATCCGGGCGAGGCAAGCCACGCGCGCCACCCGCATCGCTATCGGGCTGCCTCCGAACTCGTCGGAGCCAGAGAAGGAGGAGCAGCCGAGGAAGAGGAGGAGAAGGAGATGGCTCCAATGAAGGTGGAGGAGGAGGAGCAGCAGGAGCCGGAGCAGCAGCTGCCGGGCTTCAACATGGAGCAGGCGAAGGCGAAGCTCGCTGTCGCCCAGTCCGACGAGATGGCGGAGCAGCAGGCCATCCTGGAGTCTATCCAGGATGAGGCCTATGTGGAGGCCAACCGGGCGTTCCTCCGGGGGGAGCAGGCGGAGTCCAACGCGCTCTTCGCCGAACTCTACATGGAGATATAGGCGGAGGAGGACGGAGTGGAGCAGCCGGAGGAGTCGAAGCTACAGCTGCCGCCATGCTGCCGGAGCCGGGCACGGAGATTGTCGACATCTCCAACGACGAGTAGCTAGGTGATCGACGTAGTATGTAGGATTCTTTTAGTTTGCATGTCTTTGTATGGATTTGAGAATTTAGTATGAGATGTCCGGCTGCAACTGTGAAAATTTGAGGCATGCCGGCTCAGTGCCCGCGGACGCGACCGGAAGCGTCCGCGGGCGTTTGAGGGGCCGAATTTGTCAAGTCCGACTATAGATGCTATAAAACCACGAGTTACTATGAATGAAGAGCCAAATAAATCATATACTCCCTTTGTCCGGAATAACTTGTCGCGTCGCAGAAATGGATGCAACAAGTAATTTCGGACGAAGATAAGCTAGAGATGAAGTAAAAAAAAAGCTATGTATAAAATAAGCTCCGCCGCTAGATGGCCTTCATGCCATATTTTATAAAACGTTTTGGCACATAGTTTTGTGAAATAATAAAAATTACATTCATACACGTAGACCATCTACCGACGACTATAAGCACTGAAGCAAGCCAAAGGCACGCCTCTGTTATCATCCCTCCCTCGCTGGAGCCGGACAAAACTTGTTGTTCTAGACAATCAGAAAGTAGTCGTACTAAGGCCCCATAGGATCAGCGCAACAGAACAACAACTACGCTTATGAAGATAAGCATAGATCGGAAGGATCCAACCCAAAGACGCACAAACATAGACGAACGAATATCGGATCCGAGTGGATCCACCACGAGGACCACCGACTGAATCCCGTGAGATCCGTCAGAAACACATGTCCACACGCTCGATTTGTCTATGACGTCAAATTTGTTGTTAAGTCCTTTTTAATAGCTATAAATCATCGATACCAAATTTTTTAAAGGCTAAGCACTACACGGGTTGAAGAAGATTTGCTCCATGTCCAAAAAGAGCGTGAAGACTACATCTCGCTTACAGCGAGTATATTGTTCGTCTCGCCTAAAGGAGGTTCCTCCCGTGTAATCAATGAGCGGACCATTTTTGCTTTTTTTGTACAATGGGTTTCGATCAAGACACTTGTGGTTTTGTTCGTCGTTGAACTAGTTTTGGCTCGATTTTTTTGTAGTTTTTTTTCTTGGTTTTAAATTTTTGTTCTATTTAGTTTTCTTTGTTTCTTCATTTGTTTCTCTGGTTTTCTTTTTTTTTCTCTTTTCACTGGGTTTCTTCATTTATTTTTTGGTTTTCATCCGTTTTCTATTTGTTTTTACCTTTTATCGTTTTTCTTTGTTTCCTTTTTGTTTTTTATCAGTACTTTTTTACTTCCGTGTTCTATCTTGTTTCTTTTGTAGGCCTTTTTTAGCACATGCCTACTTTTTTAGTATACAATATACATTTTTAGTGTACATGTCAAACATTATTTTGACACATGTTGATTTTTTTCAAATACACGATGTACATTTTTATTTTAGCATTTTTAGCATTCTATAGACATTTAAAAAGAATCATGAACATTTTTTGAAAACACGTGTATATTTATTTAAAATGTCAAGTACATTTTTTAATGGCAATAAACAATTTTTTCACCTACACACTTTTTTTACATTGTATAAACTTTTTTGTGTACAAGTTCAACATATTTTTGAAATACATGATTAATATTTTTACAAACATATATTTTGATCTCAACTTTTTACACATTTCACATTTTATGTACACCAGAAAAAAATTATGTATGCAGGTTTAATATTTTCCAATTACATGATTAATATGTTTGGAAACTGATATTTCTGTATGTCTAACTTTTCTGTAGACAGTGTACATTTTTTCTATACATCAAGAACATTTTTATATACTTGTGTAACAAAATTCAGGTACATGATTAATATTTTTTTAATCAAATATATTATTTATGTTTTTTTTGTTATGAGTTTTTTTTTTTTTTTTTTTTTGTTTTTTTTTTTTTTTTTGTTTTTTTTTTTTTTTTTTTTTTTTTTTTTTTTTTTTTTTTTATGTCTACTTTTTTCCATATAAACAACATGAGGAGTTTTTTTAAATATTAAGATATTTTCATATATATGTTTTGATGTCTACTTTTTTCATACGCGTTATACATTTTTCGTATATATTAGAAACATTTTTTATACACATTAAACATTTTCCAAACGCGTTATTAATGTTTTATAATTTTTTATGTAAAGTGAATTCTGTAGTAGATATATTTAGACTATTTTGAAATATAAGAAAAAAATAAAAATTAATAAAAACGAATAGAAAATGTGAAAAAGGATGAAAAAAGAGTGCCGAGGACCTACAGTCCGCGCTTGGCTAAACATTACTCTGATACAAGTTGGATTTTTTCCATATAATTTATTTGTGTACATGAAACATCTGTTATATAACGTTTGACATTCTTCAAATACCTGATTGACATACTTTCATATATATATGTTTTGATGTCTACTTTGTTCATACGCATTGTATATTTTTTGCATACATTAGACACATTTTTCTAGACACATTCAGCATTTTTCAAATATGCGATTAATGTTTTCAAATTTATATGTAAAATGATTTTTTATAACGGTATATATTTGGCATTCTAGATGTAAAATGTTTTTCTCTACAAACTTGGTCAAAGTTTGTGAGGTTCGACTTTTTAAAAAATCTATATGCACTACATTATAGAATGGAGAGACTATATACTTACAATATTTTGAGATATAAGGAAAGGTAAAAACATAAAGCAAAGATGTGGAAAAGATGAAAAAAGAGTGCTGAAGACATGCTGTCCTTGCTGGGTCGACCCATTCTGGTTGCCTGAGGAGAGACGTGCTACTTTGAAGAGCAAACCTTCTAAGAACATCTACAACTTGTTAGGACCGAGAGTATATCGACCAGAGCGGGGTGAATGTGAGATTAAAAAATTCTTGCGAATGTTATGAATGGATCTCAAACACAGCAGCGGAAATAAGGTTCGATAGAAAAGAACTTAATCAAGCACTTTATCGAGGAACATATCTATCGAGGTAGGAAGCAATAATGGTTCTAGCGGCGGAGCTTATTTGTTCGTATATTGCTTATCCCTACAAAATCATATAGTCTGGCTATGCTCCATCTTCATCACACAAAATATTTAAATCATGCACAACCCCGATGACAAGCCAAGCAATTGTTTCATACTTTTGAAGTTCTCAAACCTTTTCAACTTTCACGCAATACATGAGCGTGAGCCATGGACATAGCACTATAGGTGGAATAGACGGTGGTTGTGGAGAAGACAAAAAAGAAGGAGATAGTCTCACATCAACTAGGCGTATCAACGGCTATGGAGATGCCCATCAATAGATATCGATGTGAGTGAGTAGGGATTGCCATGCAACAGATGCACTAGAGCTATAAGTTTATGAAAGCTCAAAAAAAAAACTAAGTGGGTGTGCATCCAACTTGCTTGCTCATGAAGACCTAGGGCAATTTGAGGAAGCCCATTGTTGGAATATACAAGCCAAGTTCTATAATGAAAATTCCCACTAGTATATGAAAGTGACAATATAGGAGACTCTCTATCATGAAGATCATGGTGCTACTTTGAAGCACAAGTGTGGAAAAAGGATAGTAACATTGCCCCTTCTCTCTTTTCTCTCATTTTTTGGGCCTTCTCTTTTTTTATTTGGCCTTCTCTTTTTTTCCTTTCCTCACAAGGGACAATGCTCTAATAATGAAGATCATCACACTTCTATTTACTTTACAACTCAAGAATTACAACTCGATACTTAGAACAAAATATGACTCTATATGAATGCCTCCGGCGGTGTACCGGGATGTGCAATGAATCAAGAGTGACATGTATGAAAGAATTATATACTCGTTTTATAAAATATGGCATGAAGGCCATCTAGCGGCGGAGCTTATTTTATACATAGCTTTTTTTTTACTTCATCTCTAGCTTATCTTCGTCCGAAATTACTTGTTGCATCCATTTCTGCGACGCGACAAGTTATTCCGGACAAAGGGAGTATATGATTTATTTGGCTCTTCATTCATAGTAACTCGTGGTTTTATAGCATCTATAGTCGGACTTGACAAATTCGGCCCCTCAAACGCCCGCGGACGCTTCCAGTCGCGTCCGCGGGCACTGAGCCGGCATGCCTCAAATTTTCACAGTTGCAGCCGGACATCTCATACTAAATTCTCAAATCCATACAAAGACATGCAAACTAAAAGAATCCTACATACTACGTCGATCACCTAGCTACTCGTCGTTGGAGATGTCGACAATCTCCGTGCCCGGCTCCGGCAGCATGGCGGCAGCTGTAGCTTCGACTCCTCCGGCTGCTCCACTCCGTCCTCCTCCGCCTATATCTCCATGTAGAGTTCGGCGAAAAGCGCGTTGGACTCCGCCTGCTCCCCCCGGAGGAACGCCCGGTTGGCCTCCACATAGGCCTCATCCTGGATAGACTCCAGGATGGCCTGCTGCTCCGCCATCTCGTCGGACTGGGCGACAGCGAGCTTCGCCTTCGCCTGCTCCATGTTGAAGCCCGGCAGCTGCTGCTCCGGCTCCTGCTGCTCCTCCTCCTCCACCTTCATTGGAGCCATCTCCTTCTCCTCCTCTTCCTCGGCTGCTCCTCCTTCTCTGGCTCCGACGAGTTCGGAGGCAGCCCGATAGCGATGCGGGTGGCGCGCGTGGCTTGCCTCGCCCGGATCTCCTGCTGGATCTCATAGCGGCGCTCCGGTGTCAGAATGGCGTAGTAAGTGATCTTGCTCCGGACCATGGCGGATTGCCGGAGCGTGGGCGGAGCGTCGGACCATGGGCAGAGTGCCAGAGCGGGAGAGGGAGGAGGTGGATGGGTTCGGACTGGCGGCGCGGAGAGGGGGGGTGGATGTGTTAGGGTTGCGGAACATCGTCCGACTTAAATAACAGGATTTGGTCGTAGGCGACGAGCCGGAGCGGCGCCACGTGTTGTTCACACCGCGGCGAGGGACGCGGCGTCCGTCGGACCGCCGGGTTTCCGGGCGTTTCCCTGTGGGACCCCTTCATCAGTCTGACATGGTGGGCGTGCTCGGGTGCCCCATATCCGCTCCATATTTGGGCCGGATATGAGGGTGCCAGTCAGGTCGGGCGTTTGAGGCCCGTTTAAGGAGCCCGTCTGGGTCGAAAAAACATGACCGGACAGTGACCGAGCGGCCCGCCCGGACGTATGAGGCAGGTCTGAGGCGCCTGACTATAGATGCTTTTACCTGCTGAAGGACCCGCTGATCCGGCTCTTGTACCCCGAGTGAACATGCACTGGTACCGTAAGGTGCTATACAAACGGTTTTTAACCCCTTTCCGCGACGGCATTTGGAACCGTCGCCAAGTGAGTGTGGGCGATAGGGGGGTCCTTCCCACATGACCCAGAAACCGTCGGGGATGGGCGAGCGGCTACTGACGATCGCCATAGAATGAACGTATGAGAAGCCGCCCCAGTCCCACACGTTACTGATACGTCTCCAACGTATCTATAATTTTTTATTGTTCCATGCTATTATATTATTTGTTTTGGATGTTTTATATGCATTATTATGCTATTTTATATTATTTTTGGGACTAACCTATTAACCTAGAGCCCAGTGCCAGTTCCTGTTTTTTCGTTGTTTTTGAGTTTTGCAGAAAAGGAATACCAAACAGAGTCCAAACGGACTAAAACCTTCGCGATGATTTTTCTTGGACCAGAAGATAACCAGAAGACTTGGATATGAAGTCGGAGGAGCCACGAGGCGGCCACAAGGACGGAGGGCGCGCCCCACCCTTGTGGGCCCCTCGTGCACTTCCTGACCCAATTCTTTCGCCTATATATACTCTTATATCCCCAAACCATCAAGGGGAGCCATGAAAATACTTTTTCACCGCCGCAACCTTCTGTACCCGTGAGATCCCATCTAGGGGCCTTTTTTGGCGTCCTGCCGGAGGGGGATTCGATCACGGAGGACTTCTACATCAACACCATTGCCCTTCCGATGAAGCGTGAGTAGTTTACCACAGACCTACGAGTCCATAGCTAGTAGCTAGATGGCTTCTTCTCTCTCTTTGATTCTCAATACCATGTTCTCCTCGATGTTCTTGGAGATCTATTCGATGTAATACTTTTTTGCGGTGTGTTTGCCGAGATCCGATGAATTGTGGATTTATGATCAGCTTATCTATGAATATTATTTGAATCTTCTCTGAATTCTTTTATGCATGATTTGATATCTTTGTAATTCTCTTCGAACTATCAGTTTGGTTTGGCCAACTAGATTGGTTTTTCTTGCAATGGGAGAAGTGCTTAGCTTTGGGTTCAATCTTGCGGTGTCCTTTCCCAGTGAGAGTAGGGGAAGCAAGGCACGTATTGTATTGTTGCCATCGAGGATAAAAAGATGGGGTTTTCATCATATTGCTTGAGTTAATTCCTCTACATCATGTCATCTTGCTTAATGCGTTACTCCGTTCTTTATGAACTTAATACTCTAGATGCATGCTGGATAGCGGTCGATATGTGGAGTAATAGTAGTAGATGCAGGCAGGAGTCGGTCTACTTGACACGAACATGATGCCTATATTCATGATCATTGCCTTAGATATCATCATAACTTTGCGCTTTTCTATCAATTGCTCGGCAGTAATTTGTTTACCCACCGTAATATTTTCTATCTTGAGAGAAGCCTCTAGTGAAATCTATGCCCCCCGGTCTATTTTCCATCATATAAGTTTCCGATCTACTATTTTGCAACCTTTTATTTTCAGATCTATAAAACAAAAAACCCAAAAATATTTTATCTTTTGTTTAGTTTTATTTATCTATATCTATCAGATCTCACTTTTGCAAATAACCGTGAAGGGATTGACAACCCCTTTATCGCGTTGGGTGTAAGTTGTTTGGTTGTTTATGCAGGTATTCGGTGACTTGTGCGTTGTCTCCTACTGGATTGATACCTTGGTTCTCAAACTAAGGGAAATACTTATCTCTACTTTGCTGCATCACCCTTTTCTCTTCAAGGGAAAAACCAACGCAAGCACAAGAAGTAGCAGTTATATCTCGATGTTACGTTTCTGATCAGAGAGACATACCAAATGATTACGCCGCTATAGTCGTGTGAAAAAGCTGGACATCAATATTTAATCTACCGATATGTTTGTGATAGGTGCGTTATCGCACACGGTTCAAGAATGTAAAATGTGTGCGGTGCCTCTACTAACGCCAACGTGTGCATTTTCATAACTGTGTGCGATTGGTATTCCTATCACACACGCACACTGGTTTGAAATGTTTGCCGTATTACCATGAATCGCACACGCATATGAGACGAAACTGTGTGTGCGTCCGTCGGGCATCGCAAACGTTTCACTTCAAAGAACCGTCTGTTCTCTTTTTTTATCGCACACGCTGTTTTCTTTCTAACCGTGTGCACATTATTTTATTCGCTCCTGTATATTTTTATTTTTCCCTATAATTTATTATTCGAATTGGAAATTTTGAAATATGAAACGTGCAATTTAAATTCTCAGCACAATGGTTCAACAACGAATCCATAAATAAAATTGTCAATACAATATGTTCAGTAATTACAGGATTAGGCAGCAATTAACTATGATGAACCACAATATTTAGAGGCGGTAAAGGTGAAGAGACAAGTGTAAATCATTTTGACTGTCGATGGTGTTGAAGAAGCGGAATGCCCATAATGTGCCTTCCTGCATGCCATAGGCATGAACAACTTTTGTCCAACCCCTTGTGACGATCGCCCGCCCATCCTTCACCGCCTTCAGGAGGACTTCTAGAGCATTATCATGGTAGCATGAATTATATACTTTAACCTTAGTTGCCTCTACTCCGATCATGTAGTTTGTAAGGTAATCATCAGTAAATAGCTTCGGAAACCACTGAAAAGAGAAAAATATCAGATACTGAGAGGTCTAATAGAGTAACTTGTTGTGGGCAGGGGGAAAAGGCAACACATTACTTACCATCCTAAAGTTCACTATTGTCTTGGACAAAGTGTAAATAAAGAGCTTAATTCCCATCACCTGTTTCTTTCGCCTAACAATCTTTCTTAATTTCCTCACTTGACGCTTGTTCATGAATATCTCATTGCCCCATATGCAAAAGGGATCGAAGCGTGGATCAGTACCGCTCATATATGTACCTACAAGCAACCAGTAAATGTTAGAAGCTAAACTGAGATTGCACAAATGATGTAAAATACAACTACCTACGTTCCTAAGTACAAGTATTTTTAGAGATTTCAATATGAACTACATACGGATGTATATAGAATTATAGATATAGTTTAGATTAGAATCTAGATTCACTCATTTTGCTCCTTATGTAGTCTATATTGGAATCTCTAAAAATACTTATATTTATGAACAGATGGTGTATAAGACATGGGATGCAGCTAACCTCGACGGCAAATAACAGCATCGCCCATTGTAGCCCTGTGTAAGTACATGGAAAGCCAATGTTAACTACAACAGGGTTAACATCCACCAAAAATAGCAAATGGTAATAAAACGGTAGCATCTGTAGTGATATCTTCATTGCGAAAGAGTAGCACGGTAGCAAAGGGATGGATTAAAAAATGGATACAACTGTTAATTGCAACAGGCTTAACAGCATCCTAAGTCATATTTTGTAAGTTTGTAGCCATTGAAATACAACTGTTTAAAAATGGATACAACTGTTAATTGCAACAGGCTTAATGGCCATTGAAACCGGTACTGATAAAAATGCAATTGGCAGAGTTAAACATCACAAGGCAGGTGCTGCCAGAGCAGATAATGGCCCAGTTGTCTATAAAAAGGTAGGAAAAATAGCTAAAACGTGTTAGGCATGTTTACTACAACATGCTTAATACATCGACCGTACAAAACATAGCCATTAATTGCAACTATTATTGGTAAGATTGAACTGGTGAGTTCATACTTGGTAAGTCCTGAGAGGTAGTTGCTGGGGCACTTCATCTTGGCCAGAGACTGCCCAAAGTTAGCGGCGGCGGAGGCGAGCTCTTCCTCCGGGTCGAAGCGTGGATCAGTGCCGCCGACATGTGTACCTACAAGAAGCAAGTAAATGTTAGAAGCCAAACTGTAATTGCACAAATGATGTAAAATACTGTAAGACATGGGATGCAGCTAACCTCCACGGCAAACAATAGCATCACCCGTTATGGCCCTGCGTAAGTACATGAAAAGGCATGTTAAGTACAACAGGGTTAGCATCCACCAAAAATAGCAAATGGGCAGCATCTCTAGTATATTTTCATTGCGGAGAATAGCGTGGTAGCAAAGGGACAGATTAAAAAATGGATACAACTGTTAATTGCAACAGGCTTAACAGCATCCTAAGTCATGTTTTGTAAGTTTGTAGCCATTGAAATATAACTGTTTAAAAATGGATTCAACTGTTAATTGCAACAGGCTTAATAGCCATTGAAACCGGTACTGATAAAAATGCAATTGGCAGAGTTAAACATCACAAGACAGGTGCTGCTAGAGCAGAGGATGGCCCAGTTGTCTATAAAAAGGTAGGGAAAGTAGCTAAAACGTGTTAGGCATGTTTACTACAACATGCTTAATACATCGACCATACAAAACATAGCCATTAATTGCAACTGGTATTGGTAAAATTGAACTGGTGAGTACATACTTGGTAAGTCTTGAGAGGTAGTTGCTGGGGCACTTCATCTTGGCCAGAGCCCGCCCAAAGTCAGCGGCGGCGGAGGCGAGCTGTTCCTCCGGGTCGAAGCATGGATCAGTGCCACTGACATGTGTACCTACAGGCAACCAGTAAATGGTAGAAGTTAAACTGCAATTGCACAAATGATGTGAAATACTGTAAGACATGGGATGCAGCTAATCTCGATGGCAAACAACAGCATCGGCCGTTATGACCCTGCGTAAGTACATGGACAGGCATGTTAAGTACAATAGGGTTAGCATCCACCAAAAATAGCAAATGGGCAGCATCTCTAGTGATATCCTGAGTCATGTATTGTAAGTTTGTTGCTGGTATTGGTGAAATTGAGCTGGACAGTTAATACTTGAACATCACATAGTGTGCAGTACTGAAATAAATAAGGCACGAACATGCTTAATACATCAACCGTACAAAACATAGCCATTACAAGTGGTATTGGTAAGATTTAGCTGGTCAGATCATACATGTTAAGTCCTGGGGGGTAGTCGCTGGGGCACTTCATCTGGGCCAGAGCCTGCACCATGTCGGCGGCGGCGGAGGCGAGGTGTTCCTCCGGGTCAACACGCACAGCGGCCATCGCGCCATGGACCGCCATCAGCTCCTCGACCTCCATGTGATATGTGGTTGGGCTTGCGCGGCGATGCTCTGGAGGTAGGGGCGGTGGGGATTTGGAGGCATGAGGATGTTTCGCAGGCGTCATTTAAGCAATCAGGCTAGGGCCGTGATAGAGATCAGTGGGTTACCTGACTGGATCCGAGCAGAACGTAGATGTGGTTGAAGCTGTGGTTGCGGCGGCGGCGGTTTGAGCTGCCGGTAGGGGGAGGCGCGGGGGGGAGATACTGAGGAAATTTGATGGGTGGGGATGTGGTTGGAGGAATAAATTCTGAAATCGCGTGCCTAATGAAAATTTCGCTGCGAAACTTGAAACTTGGGCGGGGGAAACACACAACACAGACGAAGCGCGTAAAATACTCGTGTGCGAGAAAAGAGAAAATTGGCAAATCCCGTCTCCAAAAAAATGTACACGTGTAGTTGATTTTTTTAGGTCAATGGTACGCCTGGTTTATTAGGAAACATCGCACAGCTAACTGACTTATGGATCATTAACGCAAAAAAAGGCACATGGGTACGCCGAGAAACCGTGTGTTTTGTGATCTTCTAATGATTAACGCAAAAAAACGCACACAGGCACACATGCTAATCAACGCTCAAAGCCCTCAAAGGATGCTCTTATCGACATTGTACGTTAATACTACAAACTTAAAGTACTACTGGTAATTTGCTCTAAGACTACGGGCGACACACGCACTGACTACTTCTCACATGCTGCCATCGGGGCATGCTGGCCAGATGCCGGCGTTCTCCTTCCCGGCCTTGTAGGCAGCAGCCCACCGTGCTTCGATCTCCACCAAGCTCTCCTCACCACGGCGTGCGGCCTCTTCTTTCTTGCGGCGGCGGGACTCTCTTTTCTTGACTGCTTTCTGTCTTTTCCGCTCCTTCTGTGCTGCTTTGGCCGCCTCTAGATTGTGACGCCCCCGGCTCAATCGTGCACTAATCATACACGCAAATGCACACGATCAAGCCTAAGGACTCACGGGAAGATATCACAACACAACTCTAAAACATAAATAAAGTCATTCAAGCTTTATATTACAAGCCAGGGGCCTCGAGGGCTCGAATACATAAGCTTGCGAACAAGCGTCAGCGGAAGCATCTGAAATCTGAGTACAGATATAAAAGACAACACAGAAATGCCTTTAGAAAGGCGGGGCAAAATAAAACACTACGATCGAAAGGCGTAGGCCTCCTGCCTGGGACCCTCCGATCCTACTCCTGGTCGTCAGTCAACTCGTAGTAGTATCCACCCTCTGGGTAGTAGTAGTAGTCGAACGACGGGGCATCTGTCTCAGGGGGCTCCGTCCTCTGGTCACGACAAACTGATAAGGGGAGAAAAGAAAAACAAAGCAACCGTGAGTACTCAGAAGTACTCAACAAGCAAGGATCTACACTACATATGCAACATTTTCAATGAGAGGCTGTATATGTGGACTGGGCTGCAGAAATGCCAGAATAGAGAGAAGGCCTAGTCCTATCGAAGGCTAGCATCTTCAGAGGTCTTGCAGCATTAGAAGAGTGTAGACAGTACCATATAATGTAGCAGTATCCTTAAGTCTCAACCTCACCCAGAGATCCTTTCTCGACTCCCTGCGAGAAAGCAATCCCAGACCCATACAGTCATCAACCTCGTCCGGAGATCCCTTCTCGACTCCCTGCGAGAAGCAATCCCAGAGCCATAGTATCCAAGTATCCAGTTCTAAATTGTATCAATCAGGATACAACTCCGAGTGTCCGTTACCGTAGGACAGGCTATCGATAGAAGTTTTCTTCCCTGCAGGGGTGCACCAACTTACCCAACACGCTCGATTAACTCCGGCCGGACACACTTTCCTGGGTCATGTCCGGCCTCGGCCAAACGACACACCGCAGCCCTACCTAGAGCTCGGCAGAGAGGTCCCCGCCGGTCTACATCCTAAGCGTTCAGGGGTCTTGGGCCGTCGCCCTGTGCACTCCGGGTCGTTGTGAGCAGGGTGGATACCAGCGCCAACGGCACGATCCGACCCGGCCACAATGCTGAACTGGACGTCTGACAAAGCTTTCGGCTGATGCTACGATGCAGAACGCCCATACTATGCCCACGTGATGGTTAGTACTATCAGACCAGAGGCCTGCTCGGATCAAATATCCAAATCGCTAGTTCCTTGGGCTTGCGGTAACGAGCAGAGACTCACGAAAGATGTGACCCCGTCGCCCCGTCTCGAGGACTTGCTGCAAGGGTTAAGAATGCCCGGCCGCGCCTCGTATTCATCACTCGGGCACCATACAGGCACCCGTCTTCACAACACTCGCCTCTCAGGCGCATGCGGGTACCCCTCAGGGTCGACCCGCCTATCCAAGTAACAGTGTAAAGTCCAAGTATCCGCGTGTCCATAACATCAGGGGAATCCGAGGTATCACCCTCGTTGGATTCCTACTCGATGTATCCGTCAAGGTGAACTCGGAGGAATCACCCTCACTGGGTTCACACTTGAGGTGTTGTACGACGGCGTCGTTATCGGAAGCGGTGAAGGAGGAATCACCCTCGATGACCACGACCGAATAGCTACTCTACAGAGTTAACATCAGGACTGCTACACGAGGTATCACCCTCGGCACTCGGTGGTAACGCTGCAGTGTCGTTACAACTAAGGGGGTGAGGTGCGGTGCCGGGGCCTGGTCTTCAATCCCGTTGATCGGGTCTTCCGATAATCCAGCGGGGCGGTCAGGACTAGTGGGGTCACTGATAGGTCTCTACCCAGCCTAAACTAAGCAGTTTAGGTTATGCAAGTAATTTTCAACAGCAGGTTACAATAAACAGGCTATGCATCAGAATAGGTAAAGCAGCAGCAGCAGCAGTTCTAATGCAAGCATGAGAAATAGAATGGGCGATATCGGTATGCTCAAAGGGGGGGCTTGCCTGGTTGCTTGGCGGCAAGGGCAAGGTTGTTAATGGTGTCTTCAGGCTCCGGAGCTGCGTCGGTCTCGGGGACGACGTCGGTGTCGGGGTCTAACGAGAGAGAAGAGGGGGAGGAAACAGTATAAATACATAGCAAACAAGAGCAACGCGAAGTATGGCATGACAATATGCAGTGCCGGGTGTAGTCTAACGCAGTACTACACGTATCAGAAGGAGCGGGAGAATATCTGACGATATTTCCCGGGTCTTTGGAATTATCGGACAGACGATCCGGAGGGGGACGGTTTCATGTTCGGATAGATAGGGACACGTGACGGACGAACGGACCGCGTATCCGAATTCGTCTCGTCGTTCTGAGCAACTTTCATGTACAAAGTTTTTCCATCGGAGTTACGGATTATTTAATATGATTTTCTAAAGTTTTTATTAATTTCTGGAATTTATTTAATTATTTAAATTAATATTATCCGAAACAGTGTTTGCTGACGTCAGCATGATGTCAGGACCAGTGGGTCCCACCTGTCATACTCTGTTTAGGTTAATTAGGGTTAATTAACCTAATTATAGTTTAATTAGGTTAACTAGATAATTAGTTTAATTAAACAGAATTAACTAAGTTAATTAATTATTTAATTAATATTTATTTATTTATTTTATTCCTTTTTTTCTTTTTTTTAAACCCTCTTTTTTTTTATTAAAACATTCTGGGGGGGGGGGGCCACTGGACAGTGGCACAGCCGGACACGTCCGCGCTGTGCCCGTCTAGAGCCGGACATGTCCGCACGGCGGGGGTCAACGCGCGCGCGCACGGGCGAGCGGGCAGACGACGGCGAGCGGCGCGCGGGCGCACGTGCGGGGCAGCTGCGGTGAGCGGCAGCAGCAGGCGGAGCAGCGGCAGCATGCGCAAGCGGCATAGGCGGGCGAGCACGACCGGCAGCGGCGAGGCCGCGTGCGGACGAGGCGCGGCTCGGGCGCGGCGGATGCGGGGCCGGGCGTGGGGCGGGCGGTCAGGATGGCCTGGAGCGCGCGCGGCCGCACGTGCGAGGCGATGGCGAGCACGGGGTCGCGGCGAGCGGGGAGCTGAGGGGCGCGGCGGCGAATCCGCCCGGGAGGGAGAGGGGAAGGGGAGAGGGCTCACTGAGCCCAGTAGTTGAGCGAGGTGGGCTCGGGGAGGAGTCGGGGTCGGCGTGGCGAGGTCCGGCGCGACGAGGAGGAGGCGAGGAAGCAACGGCGACGGCGAAGGGCGGCGGCGTCTAGAGTGGGAGGAGGAGCAGGGGAACGAGGGGGAGAGTGGGGGTTAGGGTTTCGGGTGACGCGGGGCCTTATAGGCCAGTGGGGCGCGGGAGTGGGCCGGCCTGGCTGGGCCGAGGCCCAGTTGGGCCGGGGGGGGTTGTTTTATTTTTGTTTTCTCTTTTATCTTTTCTGTTTTTCTGTTTTGCCTTTTATTTTTATTTCAATCAACTTTTGTAAAATACGAGACTAGCCCAAATATTAACAGTGCAAAATAGTCACTGCTAGGAATTTGGTTTTGAGTCCATACAATTTTATTTGGAATTTTATTTAAATGAAAAGGATTAAATACTTCTGTTTTGTTGTTATAGAGTCACTTAATTAATTTAGTAAATGTTGGTTATGTTTTTAGAATTGTCTCTGGATTATTTACAATATTAAGAACATTTTAGTTTTTATGCTGGACAACTTTTATTTTCCACTTTCATTTAAATTTGGATTTTGACTTAGGAGTTGAAATGCAATATAATGCTAATGATGATCATGCACTGTTAAACATGATGACATGGCATAATCAAAAGGGTGATTACTGTAGTTAACCACTGGGGGTGTTACAAATCTCCTCTATTAACAAGAATTCTCGTCCCGAGAATTAAGAGGTAGAAGGAAAAAGTTTGGGGTATTCCGCACGAAGATTATCCTCGCGTTCCCAAGTGGCTTCATCTTCAGTATGATTTGACCACTGCACTTTGAGGAACTTGGTAACCTTCTGACGGGTCCGACGTTTAGCTTCATCGAGAATGCGGATCGGATGCTCCTTATAAGATAGATCATCTTGCAATTCGAGCACCTCGTGGTCCACAGCTCGGTGCGGAGATTCCTTGAAGCATTTACGAAGTTGCGACACATGGAAGACGTCGTGGATATGAGAGAATTGCGGCGGCAATTCCAATTTATATGCCACCTGACCACGTCTAGCAATTATGCGGAAAGGACCAATATAGCGTGGAGCTAACTTGCCCTTGATTCCAAAACGGTGAGTGCCTTTCATCAGGGTGACTCGCAGATAAGCCTGATCACCAGGTTGATAAGTCAAACCCCATCGTTTGCGATCATAGTTGCTCTTCTGGCGGTCCTGAGCCGCCTTGAGATTTTCCCGAACAATTCGAACTTGTTCTTCGGCGTGTTGAATAATATCCGGACCCATGAGCGGTCGTTCCCCAGTTTCTGACCAATTCAGAGGGGTTCAACACTTACGTCCATATAGAACTTCGAAGGGGGCCATTTTCAAGCTGGCTTGATAGCTGTTGTTATAAGAGAACTCGGCATACGGAAGAGATTCTTCCCACTTCTTGCCGAAAGAAATAACACAAGCTCGAAGCATGTCTTCAAGCACTTGATTGACTCGTTCGACTTGGCCTTGGGATTGGGGGTGATAAGCTGAACTCCAGGTAATATGAGTTCCCATAGCTGTTTGGAAACTTTCCCAGAATTTGGAAGTGAAAAGACCGCCACGGTCCGAACTGATCTCTTTCGGAATACCGTGGAGTGAAACAATTCTGGAGATGTATAATTCTGCTAACTGACTAGTAGTGATCGTCTCCTTGACAGGCAGAAAATGTGCAACTTTAGAAAGTTGGTCGACGACGACAAGAATAGCATCGTGACCCTTCTGTGACCTGGGAAGTCCTATAACGAAATCCATCTGAACCTTATCCCATTTCCATAGAGGAATAGGAAGTGGTTGCAGAATTCCAGCAGGCTTCTGATGTTCTGCTCTAACGCGACGACACACATCACATTCAGCTACATATCGAGCAATATCCTGCTTCATTTTAGACCACCAGTACCTTTGACGGAGATCACGATACATCTTGGTGCTACCCGGATGAATAGACAGCGGGGTATCATGTGCCTCCTTCATGACTTTGTCAGTCATGAGTTCGAAGCGAGGTACCACAATGCGGTTTCTGAAATACAAGGTTCCATCTTCAGACAGCGAGAAATCCCTGTACTTTACAAGGTGAAGGTCTTTCTTCATGAGATCAATTTCAGCATCTTTAGCTTGCACATTCTTAACAGCTTTCTCAAGATCTGGTTGTATCACAAGGTTATTTAGAGAGCCCTGTGGAACAATACGTAGATTCAGCTTGCACAGTTCTTCAAAAAGACAAGGTTGAGCTCGCCTAACCATGAGGTTGTCGCAATAGGACTTGCGGCTTAAGGCATCAGCCATCACGTTAGCCTTGCCAGGGGTATAGGAAATGCCCAAATCATAGTCCGCAATGGCCTCCATCCATCTTTGCTGACGGAGGTTTAGAGATGGTTGAGTGAACAAGTACTTCAGACTTTTATGATCCGTGTAGATCTCGCAACGATTACCGAGAAGGTAATGTCGCCACAATTGCAGTGCATAGATGACAGCAGCTAATTCTAGATCATGTACCGGATAATTCTCTTCATGTGGGCGCAACTGACGAGAGCCATAGGCAATCACTTTACGCTCTTGCATTAGGACACAGCCTAATCCTTCACGGGATGCGTCACAATAAATCACAAAGTCTTTGCGGGTATCTGGAGGAGATAGTACTGGGGCAGATGTCAGCTTGTCTTTGAGTGTCTGGAAACTTTCCTGACATTTTTCTGTCCATTCGAACTTAACGCCCTTGTGAAGCAGATCAGACAAAGGCTTAGCAATCTTAGAAAAGTTCTCGACAAATCGACGGTAATAACTTGCAAGGCCGAGAAAACTTCTCACTTGCTTGACGTTCTTCGGAGGAGTCCAGTCAAGAATAGCCTGAACTCGTTCTGGGTTAACGGCAATGCCATCTTTCGAAATCACATGACCAAGGTAGGTTACTTCAGAAAGCCAGAATTCACATTTGGAGTATTTGGCATACAACTGGTGTTCTCGGAGCCTTTCCAGTACAAGACGGAGGTGTTCGGCATGTTCTTCCTTATTCTTCGAATATACCAGAATATCATCTAGATATACCACGACAAATTTGTCGAGGTAATCCATGAAGATGTAATTCATCAGACGGGAGAACGTGGCTGGAGCATTTGTTAAGCCAAATGACATGACAGTGTACTCATAGGAGCCATAACGAGTAACAAATGCAGTCTTCGGAATATCCTCTTCACGAACACGGATCTGATGGTAACCCAACCTCAAATCAAGCTTAGAGAATACTGAGGAACCGGCAAGTTGATCATACAAATCATTGATCCGAGGAAGCGGATATTTGTTCTGGATGGTGGCTTGGTTAATGGGCCGATAATCCTGAACCAATCGGTTAGTTCCATCCTTCTTCTTAACGAAGAGTGAAGGTGCTCCCCAAGCGGAGGAACTGGGGCGGATGAAACCTTTCTTAAGTGACGTGTCGATTTCTTCCTTAAGTTCAAGAAGGTGGTGCGGAGGCATTTTATAAGGACGCTTCGCAATAGGGGTAGTGCCAGGCTTCAAGTCGATGACAAACTCGACAGCTCTAGCAGGGGGTATCCCTGGAAGTTCTTCTAGAAATACATCTTCAAAATCACGAACAACTGGAACGTTCTCGATGCCTTCAAGAGGTGAAGCATTCAATGCATTCAGAACATATATCTGGCTCTCAGCATCTTGAGCTATTCAGGCTGAGTATCTAACTGTCTGGCCCGAAGAATGGGTAAGTTGGACTTTCTTAGCGGCACAGTCAATCAAAGCATTATGGGCGGTCAACCAGTCCATACCGAGAATGATGTCTATGTCGGAAGGTCCAAGAGCAATAAGGGAAGCAGAGAACATCAACCCTTCAATTCTGATCTGATTGTTGTGACTTACCATTTTGGTTTGCCACCGGGAACGGGGAGTGATGATTTCCAAAGGAGTGGGTAATGAGCTCATAGCTAACCCATGCAATTGTGCAAATTGCTGGGACACGAAGGAATGTGATGCACCTGAATCAAAAAGAACAGAAGCTGACACTGAATTCACAGAGAGTGTTCCTAGCACGATAGTCGGTTCCTTCTGAGCCTTTTCAGCATTGACGTGATTGGCATGGCCAAGTACAACAGTAGATGGTATGACATTACGGTTTCTTAGTCGGCGGTTTCGACAATTCTTCTTACGACCATTAGGAGGACGTGGCGCAACTTGAGGGGAAGCCATAGCATCAGGCGGTCCATCATGAACCGTAAACTGTCTTGGCGGTGGAGGCAGACGAGGTGCAACATAAGACGGCCTTGGTGTTGGAGCAGGTTGATGATGAACATTGTGTGGGATCCAGACTCGACGTTTCTGAACAGGCTGACTTGAGGTTGAGCCAGCTTCATGAGTGCGCTTGAGTGACTCCTGGTACTCTGTCAGAGCTGTTTCAACTTGGAAAGATTTGCTGACAAGCGTTACGAATTCTGTGCAATCATGGACAGCAAGTGCAAGTTTTATATCAGTACGTAGTCCTTCACGGAATTTCTCCTGCTTGCGAGTGTCAGTGTCGACGTCATCTTCAGCATAGCGGGATAGTTCGAGAAATTTCCTCTAATATTCATCCACAGTCATTTTGCCCTGTGAGAGTTTGCGGAACTCCTGCTTCTTCTGGTCCATCATACCTTGAGGTATGTACCGTGCATGAAAAGCTGACTGAAATTCCTGCCAAGTGGTTACAGTCTCTGCAGGCAACATAGCCTTGTGGCTTTCCCACCATTGAGCAGCGGGACCCTTCAAGTGGAATGTCGCAAAGGTGATGTAACTGTCAGGGGCAACATTAGCTGACTCCATTTCAAACAGGATGTCACGAAGCCAATCGGCAGCATCCATAGGATTGGTGGAGTTGCAGAAAACGGATGGACTGAGGCGCACAAATTCTAGCAGAGTTATTTGAGCATTCTGCTGTTGAGCATTCTGATTTGGGAATTGAGCCATTAGTCCGGTCATAAAATGCTGCATCATTGCGGCAGTATAAGGTGGAGGTGGAGGATCGTCAGCCATCCTGCCAAATCAACAGGGGCTGTTTAGCAAGAAGAACTGCAGGTGTATGGAATGATTCATGAAGTAACACGCACAACAGAAGGAAGTGCAATAGATACTTCATCATATTCGCACCAGACATTCGAAGCCACACATAGCCTCGGTTAGTATCCGGCATTACGACAGTTGAAAGGGGAGGCTAGACAACTAGGCGGCGCGCAGACACGCGGCAAGGAAGTACACAACGAGACATAGCAAAGGCTACATCAACGTCGGAGAAAACCATTGGAGCGAGGAATCTGCAAGTGACAAAACAGGGTGCCCTCGATAAGAGGATCCTGCGAACAGAACCTGGCCCGCAATTCTTGAAGGAAGGGGGGAAATTTTTAGAACACCGGGTGGATGTGATCACGAGAACCTAATGTTGGAGTTAGTAAAGTTTTAACCCGACTAGAAGATAGATTAGAGTCCCAGAGTAAAGGTGAGGAATAAAAGATCCTAATACCACCCAATTGGCGACGTGGGCCCGTAAGCCACACAGCCAAGTTAGCAAAACAGTTTTCGGTTACTAGACTCAACTTCGGCCAAGGAGTTGGAAAGGGGGGTTCCTACAGGCAGTCGGCTTTGATACCAACTTGTGACGCCCCCGGCTCAATCGTGCACTAATCATACACGCAAATGCACACGATCAAGCCTAAGGACTCACGGGAAGATATCACAACACAACTCTAAAACATAAATAAAGTCATTCAAGCTTTATATTACAAGCCAGGGGCCTCGAGGGCTCGAATACATAAGCTTGCGAACAAGCGTCAGCGGAAGCATCAGATATCTGAGTACAGATATAAAAGACAACACAGAAAGGCCTTTAGAAAGGCGGGGCAAAATAAAACACTACGATCGAAAGGCGTAGGCCTCCTGCCTGGGACCCTCCGATCCTACTCCTGGTCGTCAGTCAACTCGTAGTAGTATCCACCCTCTGGGTAGTAGTAGTAGTCGAACAACGGGGCATCTGTCTCAGGGGGCTCCGTCCTCTGGTCACGACAAACTGATAAGGGGAGAAAAGAAAAACAAAGCAACCGTGAGTACTCAGAAGTACTCAGCAAGCAAGGATCTACACTACATATGCAACATTTTCAATGAGAGGCTGTATATGTGGACTGGGCTGCAGAAATGCCAGAATAGAGAGAAGGCCTAGTCCTATCGAAGGCTAGCATCTTCAGAGGTCTTGCAGCATTAGAAGAGTGTAGACAGTACCATATAATGTAGCTTAAGTCTCAACCTCACCCAGAGATCCTTTCTCGACTCCCTGCGAGAAAGCAATCCCAGAGCCATACAGTCATCAACCTCGTCCGGAGATCCCTTCTCGACTCCCTGCGAGAAGCAATCCCAGAGCCATAGTATCCAAGTATCCAGTTCTAAATTGTATCAATCAGGATACAACTCCGAGTGTCCGTTACCATAGGACAGGCTATCGATAGAAGTTTTCTTCCCTGCAGGGGTGCACCAACTTACCCAACACGCTCGATTAACTCCAGCCGGACACACTTTCCTGGGTCATGTTCGGCCTCGGCCAAACGACACACCGCAGCCCTACCTAGAGCTCAGCAGAGAGGTCCCCGCCGGTCTACATCCTAAGCGTTCAGGGGTCTTGGGCCGTCGCCCTGTGCACTCCGGGTCGTTGTGAGCAGGGTGGATACCAGCGCCAACGGCACGATCCGACCCGGCCACAATGCTGAACTGGACGTCTGACAAAGCTTTCGGCTGATGCTACGATGCAGAACGCCCATACTATGCCCACGTGATGGTTAGTGCTATCAGACCAGAGGCCTGCTCGGATCAAATATCCAAATCGCTAGTTCCTTGGGCTTGCGGTAACGAGCAGAGACTCACGAAAGATGTGACCCCGTCGCCCCGTCTCGAGGACTTGCTGCAAGGGTTAAGAATGCCCGGCCGCGCTTCGTATTCATCACTCGGGCACCATACAGGCACCCGTCTTCACAACACTCGCCTCTCAGGCGCACGCGGGTACCCCTCAGGGTCGACCCGCCTATCCAAGTAACAGTGTAAAGTCCAAGTATCCGTGTGTCCATAACATCAGGGGAATCCGAGGTATCACCCTCGTTGGATTCCTACTCGATGTATCCGTCAAGGTGAACTCGGAGGAATCACCCTCACTGGGTTCACACTTGAGGTGTTGTACGACGGCGTCGTTATCGGAAGCGGTGAAGAAGGAATCACCCTCGATGACCACGACCGAATAGCTACTCTACAGAGTTAACATCAGGAGTGCTACACGAGGTATCACCCTCGGCACTCGGTGGTAACGCTGCAGTGTCGTTACAACTAAGGGGGTGAGGTGCGGTGCCGGGGCCTGGTTTTCAATCCCGTTGATCGGGTCTTCGAATAATCCAGCGGGGCGGTCGGGACTAGTGGGGTCACTGATAGGTCTCTACCCAGCCTAAACTAAGCAGTTTAGGTTATGCAGGTAATTATCAACAGCAGGTTACAATAAACAGGCTATGCATCAGAATAGGTAAAGCAGCAGCAGCAGCAGTTCTAATGCAAGCATGAGAAATAGAATGGGCGATATCGGTATGCTCAAAGGGGGGGCTTGCTTGGTTGCTTGGCGGCAAGGGCAAGGTTGTCAATGGTGTCTTCGGGCTCCGGAGCTGCATCGGTCTCGGGGACGACGTCGGTGTCGGGGTCTAACGAGAGAGAAGAGGGGGAGGAAACAGTATAAATACACAGCAAACAAGGGCAACGCGAAGTATGGCATGACAATATGCAGTGCCGGGTGTAGTCTAACGCAGTACTACACGTATCAGAAGGAGCGGGAGAATATCTGACGATATTTCTCGGGTCTTTAGAATTATCGGACAAACGATCCGGAGGGGGACGGTTTCATGTTCGGATAGATAGGGACGCGTGACGGACGAACGGACCGCGTATCCGAATTCGTCTCGTCGTTCTGAGCAACTTTCATGTACAAAGTTTTTCCATCGGAGTTACGGATTATTTAATATGATTTTCTAAAGTTTTTATTTATTTCTGGAATTTATTTAATTATTTAAATTAACATTATCCGAAACAGTGTTTGCTGACGTCAGCATGATGTCAGGACCAGTGGGTCCCACCTGTCATACTCTGTTTAGGTTAATTAGGGTTAATTAACCTAATTACAGTTTAATTAGGTTAATTAGATAATTAGTTTAATTAAACAGAATTAACTAAGTTAATTAATTATTTAATTAATATTTATTTCTTTCTTTTATTTCTTTTATTTCTTTTTTTAAAACCCTCTTTTTTTTATTAAAACATTCTGGGGGGGCCCCACTGGACAGTGGCACAGCCGGACACGTCTGCGCTGTGCCCGTCCTGAGCCGGACACGTCCGCGCGGCGGGGGTCAACGAGCGCGCGCGCACGGGCGAGCGGGCAGACGACGGCGAGCGGCGCGCGGGAGCATGTGCGGGGCAGCTGCGGCGAGCGGCAGCAGCAGGCGGAGCAGCAGCAGCACGCGCATGCGGCATAGGCGGGCAAGCACGACCGGCAGCGGCGAGGCCGCGTGCGGACGAGGCGCGGCTCGGGCGCGGCGGATGCGGGGCCGGGCATGGGGCGGGCGGTCAGGATGGCCCGGAGCACGCGCGGCCGCGCGTGCGAGGCGATGACGAGCACGGGGTCGCGGCGAGCGGGGAGCTGAGGGGCGCGGCGGCGAATCCGCCCGGGAGGGAGAGGGGAAGGGGAGAGGGCTCACCGAGCCTTGTAGTTGAGCGAAGTGGGCTCGGGGAGGAGTCGGGGTCGGCGTGGCGAGGTTCGGCGCGACGAGGAGGAGGCGAGGAAGCAACGGCGACGGCGAAGGGCGGCGGCGTCTGGAGTGGGAGGAGGAGCAGGGGAACGAGGGGGAGAGTGGGGGTTAGGGTTTCGGGTGACGCGGGGCCTTATAGGCCAGTGGGGCGCGGGAGTGGGCCGGCCTGGCTGGGCCGAGGCCCAGTTGGGCCGGGGGGGTTTGTTTTATTATTTTTTTCTCTTTTAACTTTTCTG
Organism: Thinopyrum elongatum; assembly: GCA_011799875.1. Taxonomy (NCBI): domain Eukaryota; kingdom Viridiplantae; phylum Streptophyta; class Magnoliopsida; order Poales; family Poaceae; genus Thinopyrum; species Thinopyrum elongatum. The sequence goes on along the minus strand of CM022297.1, from coordinate 42,145,876 downwards.
TTTTTCTGTTTTGCCTTTTATTTTTATTTCAATCAACTTTTGTAAAATACGAGACTAGCCCAAATATTAACACCGCAAAATAGTCACTGCTAGGAATTTGGTTTTGAGTCCATACAATTTTATTTGGAATTTTATTTAAATGAAAAGGATTAAATACTTCTGTTTTGTTGCTGTTAGAGTCACTTAATTAATTTAGTAAATGTTGGTTATGTTTTTAGAATTGTCTCTGGATTATTTACAATATTAAGAACATTTTAGTTTTTATGTTGGACAACTTTTATTTTCCACTTTCATTTAAATTTGGATTTTGACTTAGGAGTTGAAATGCAATATAATGCTAATGATGATCATGCACTGTTAAACATGATGACATGGCATAATCAAAAGGGTGATTACTGTAGTTAACCACTGGGGGTGTTACATAGATCCACCGCCCATTCGGCCATGGCAGCCTCAAAGTCCGCCCACGTAACTGTGTGGCCGCCGGCGGTGATGAACTCTGCGCGGCGATATGCCATCGCTTCCTTACCATGTGTGCGGTCGCAAACGGCGAGGAATGCGGCGCGGCGGGATGCCATCACTTCCTTACCAGTTACTGTGCGCCGCGGTGCCATGAACGACGCTTGGAGAGAGCTCTGGGACGGAGGGGCTGGGCAGCCGTACAGTGCGGTGGTTTTTAAGAGCTCAACGACAAACGACAAAGGAAATTTGGCTTCCCTTACAATTTTGCTCGTTCATTATCGCACACGGTTCATCTCCGTCGCTTCCGGAAACAGTGTGCGCTGAGCCTATTGTGTGTTGCGTTATGATTGGCCGGAACCCCAGCCACGCGGATCGCGCGTGTGCACCATAGGATGTGCCACGATCGAACGGCAATTCACGTCCCTCACATCACACCCGTGCAGCTGTAGCTGGATTGGATTTATATGCGCTAAATGCCTAGAAAATGCACATAATCCTCTAAATATGGTAAATGAGCCCGGAAAAATGCCAAATTTGAACACGGTGATTTGCAGGGTGTATGTTCATCGTAGAAAAAAACTCCAGGGCAAAGAACGAAAAAAATTTGGATTCCCCTTCAATCTTGGTGATTTTCCTCTCGAAAACATGGAACTTCCTCGGTGATGGTTCGATTTATGAAGGGCGTGCATGACGACATAAGCCAAACATTTCTCAAATTTTTACCAGGGCATGGTGAGGTCATACCATGGCACCATGCCAGGCGTCATGTTTTTCAAGCATTTATTTCATTTTTTCTATAGTTGAAAACCCAATAAACAAACGTTTGTGGTTGACTATTGCCACACATTTCATCGAAATATCTGTCCATTCCTTGTAAAAGGCATGAGAATTTATTAAATGGCACGAGCATGGTTTCCCAGGCCGTTCTTGTGCACCCTTTCATGCACCAATTGTTTGAACTTGAATTATGTGCATTAATGCCTAGAAAATGCACATAATCCCCTAAATATGGTAAATGAACCCGAAAAAGTGCCAAATTTGAACACGGTGATTTGCAGGGTGTATGTTCATCGTAGAAAAAAACTCATGGACAAAGGACAAAGGAAATTTGGATCCCCCTTCAATCTTGGTGATTTCCCCCTCGAAACCATGAAACTTCCTCGGTGATGGTTCGATTTATGAAAGGCGTGCATGACGACATAAGGAAAACATTCTCAAATTTTTACCAGGGCACGGTGAGGCCATACCATGGCACCACGCCAGGCGTCATGTTTTCCAAGCATGTATTTCATTTTTGTATAGTTGTTAACCCAGTAAACGACGCGTTTATGGTTGACTATTGCCACACATTTCCTTAAAATATCTGTCCATTCCTTGTAAAAGGCATGAGAATGTACTAAATAGCACGAGCATGGTTTTTCAGACCGTTCTTGTGCACCTTTTCATGCACCGATTGTTTGAATTTGAATTATATGCATTAATGCCTAGAAAATGTAAATAATCCCCTAAATATGGTAAATGAGCCCGAAAAAATGTCAAATTTGAACACGTTGCATTTGAGACGGTATGTTGATCGTTGGAAAAAAACTGAATGACAAACTAGGACGGAAATTTGGATTCCCCTTCAATCTTGGTGATTTCCCTATCGAAAGCATGGAACTTCCTCGGTGATGGTTCGATTTATGAAGGGCGTGCATGACGACATGAATCAAACCTTCTCAGCTTTTAACCAGGGCACGGTGAGGCCATACCATGGCACCATGCCAGGCATCATGTTTTTCAAGCACGTATTTCATTTTTCTATAGTTGATAACCCAGTAAATGACGCGTTTCTGGTTGACTATTGCCACGCATTCCCTTGAAATCTCTGCACATTCCTTGTAAAAGGCTTGAGAATTTACTAAATACCACGAGTATGGTTTTTCCAGACCGTTCTTGTGCACCTTTTCATGCACCGATTGTTCGAATTTGAATTATGTGGATTAATGCCTAGAAAATGCAATAATCCCCTAATATGGTAAATGAGCCCGGAAAAATGCCAAATTTGAACACGTTGCATTTGAGGGGGTATGTTGATTGTAGAAAAAACTGAATGACAAGCTAGGAAGGAAATTTGGATTCCCGATCCCTTCAATCTTGCTGATTTCCCCCTCGAAACCGTGAAATTTCCTCGATGATGGTTCGATTTATGAATGGCGTGCATGACGACATAAGACAAACATTCTCAAATTTTTACCAGGGCATGGTGAGGCCATACCATGGCACCACGCCAGGCGTCATGTTTTTCAAGCATGTATTTCATTTTTGTATAGTACCCAGTAAACACATTTCCTTGAAATATCTGCCCATTCCTTGTAAAAGGCATGAGAATTTACTAAATAGCACGATCATGGTTTTCCAGACCGTTCTCGTGCACCTTTTCAAGCACCGATTGTTTGAATTTGAATTATGTGCATTAATGCCTAGAAAGTGCACATAATCCCCTAAATATTGTAAATGAACCCGGAAAAGTGCCAAATTTGAACACGGTGATTTGCAGGGTTTATGTTCATCGTAGAAAAAAACTCATGGACAAAGGACAAAGGAAATTTGGATTCCCATTCAATCTCGGTGATTTACTATCGCACACGATTCATCTCCGTCGCCTCTGCAAACCATGTGTGTTCACCCACACATGCAAAAGGAAAAAGAAAACCCTCGCCCACTTCGTCCCCACCCACTCGCCGCGGACTCCTCCGCAACTCTGCACCTCATCAACTTCTATCGCGGCGGCCACCCTAAGCTCGACGGCTGTTGTCGGCGGGCGGAGGTCGCGCTCCAAACGGCACGGGATTTCGCCTCTACCGCTTTCCGCCGCCTATCTGCACCGACATTCTAGACTCTGGTCGATTGGGGTTTTCTGCAGGATTGGGCCGGGGATTTTTCTCATGGAGAAGGTATCAACATAGCGAAATATTCACCCATCTCTTATTGCAGTCCGTCCGTCGCTGTTAATCAACCGGCGGAAATCGCTGTGGATTCATTTTTGTTCTAGCTGATTCGTGGGTGTTCATTCATGTGTCCACAGTGCGAGCACAAATCGGGCAAGTGTGGTCGCGGCCAGTTGGAAACGAAGTTCTATCTCACCATTCCGGATGACTTCAGGGAGCGCTCGGTATGTTCAATCTCAACCTACCACGGTCGGCATGGTCTAAATTTGTGAACATATACCGTCTGTTGCTACATTTGGATAAAAGATACGGTGCCACGTGCAGCCTAGATGTCGAAGCCGATCCCCTCCCCCCTATATTAGGCAAATATATGATGTATTGTTCATTCAGTTACTCTCATATTTGTATCAAATCTTTGTTACATTATCTATTTTTAATTATATATTTTTGTACTTTGCTTTCATCTATATATTGATCTGTTCTATCAGTTACTCCCATATTTGCATCTTGCTCTATTATTTCAATATATCTAATTTACGATCTTAATTTTCATTTCAAGCAGTCTAATTTACGATCTTAATTTTCATTTCAAGCAGTACATCCCTTGCTTTGCAAGAACAGGAGTAGAAGGAAATCTTGGGCTTTACTTTGTTGATGACTCCCTGGATGTCATATTGACAACACAGCATGGATTTACAATGACGGTTAGCATAAAACTTGATAAAGATGGTCACTCCTATTTTGATGCGGACCTTTAGAGAAAAATATCTAAGTGTTATGAACTGAAAGCTGACAATAAAATTCTAGTGCGTGCACCACAGCCTGGTCTAATTAACATGGATGTTTACTTCCCCAACGTCATCAGCCGATCAAAGTCTGATCGAGATTAGTGTCCTTTCAATTTTCTCCATGCTGTCATATTACTTAGCAAAATCAGGGTATTTGTTCTGACTAATTGATCACTATTTAAGCAACCAATTGTGATTTCATTTTCTGACTCCGTTCCTAGGCAGTAACAAATTCTATTTACCAATTTATGCGCACTATATATTCTTCTGCCATGTTCTAAATAAATAATATCTTTCCACCTTTTAAGCAGGATATGTTGGATGCATAGTGAACGATATGTATGTTACTAAGCGTACCAAATTTCACTGAAAGGACTTGAAGTGTGTCATAAACTTTGTTGATAATCTGACAGAGATAGCACAGTGTATGAACGCTGGATTTTGGATGGGATTAATTATGGTGCACACATTGAACAAGATCAATTGTGTGCACAAAACGCTGGTAAAAAGTCTTATTTTAATGTTGATGCTCATAAACTATGTATATCTTCAACGATATGTTACAATTGGTTTTTATTCTACATTTCAACAGAAATTGCCCGCTGTAGCAGTTTCTGGATCGATTTTTCGGCGTGGTCGAATTACACTTGTGCCTGCTAATAACGTCAAAGTGATTGCAAGGTACTGCATTTCCCGCAGAAATGGAACCATTCAAATGAACAAGTTCTCGCTTGTCGTGGCAATGCATCCATATTGGAAAATTGGAGACATTGTTCTACTCATGCTCTACCAAGGCACAGGAGGGCTCTTCCTTTTCATTGACGAGATGCCGAGTCACCGTGATCAAGCTGCTTCCAGCGGATAGTTGTGGTTGTTGGCTCTCAGCCTATTAAAATGTGCTAGCTGTTACTATGTTAAGTATGTAGATATGGACCATATGGTTGTTGGCCCTCAGCCTCTTAAAATGTGATAGTTGTTACTATGTTAAGTATGTAGATATAGACCATATGATTGTCAAAACCGTGTTACGAAGATCCTCCTTTTGTCGAACAGTGTAACCACTATATATGTGTTACTCAAATGCTGTTAGCCAAGTTTTTAAATTTTCATGGAAAGTATTAGTATCGTACACAGTTTATTGAGTTTAAGCGTGTGCCCGATGTCCAGAAGGCATTTGCATATTAACTGTCCATATTAAAAATGCACACACGTGTTAACATAAGGAAACATATGTGTAACTTACTAATCATCGCACACGAGTACTCGCAGACGCATCGTGTGCGATACTCCTAGCCACCGCAAGCAACTAATTTGTATTTTTCAAAGTTTTTTGTACACACAGAATCGCACACGAACTAACTGTATTAACCGTCTGCGTTGTAATTTCTCATCGCAAACAGTTCATCCGAGTCGGCTGTTTGCCGCGTATCACACACATCTTGTTTACATGACTCATTTGTGTTCTTTTGACTCATCGCAAACAGTTCATCCATGTGAACTGTATGCCGCATATCACACACATCTTGTTAAGTTGAACCGTTTTTGTTGTGTTCCCTAATCGAAAACAATTCGTCCGAGTGAACCGTATACCGTATATCACACACACCTTGATCTGACTAACCGTTTCTGTTGCACTCCCTAATAGCAAACAGTTCATCGGAGCGAACTGTATGTCGTATATCGCACACACATTGATATGACTGCCCGTTTTTGTTGTTCTGCCTCATCGCAAACAGTTCGAATGGATTAACCGTGTGCCCTGCATCGCACACGCAACTACAATCGGAACCGTGTTTGTTGGCTCCGCCATCGCAAACGTTTTGCATCTTTTTTGACGGTTTTTTTACATCATCATTTGCGATTAATGCATCGCACACAGTTTCGTCAAAGGGTCTCTGATCGTAGTGTCGCGTTAGCAGCATCCTGCAATAGTGATGGATTCGTTGGAGAAGCCGGAACCGTAAGCGCGGCGACGGAGGAGTTGAGGACTTGGCCGGCGCCGACGAAAGTCGAAGTAGCGTTGCGCTAGAGAAGGAAAAAGTCCAAAACAAACCTTGAACTCGTAGGCGAAAGCTAAATCAAACCCTGAACTTGTAATCCCGAAAATCAGCACACCGAACTTTTTATTCCGGTCTGTTTTGAACCTTGAGGGCACTCCAAACAGGGATTGTTGACGTGGCTGAACAAATCCGAGATTGTTGGCTGCGGACGCAATTGGGCCGGCCCATCAGGCGCGAAGTGAGGATTTTTCTTTTAACTTTTCCATGAGGTGCGACGTCAAAATACCCAAAAAGGAGACAATCGAGCGAATCGAACCCTTGAACTTGTAATCCCGAAAACCATCACACCGAACTCTTTGATCCCGGTCTGTTTTGAACCTTGAGGGCACTCCAAACAGGGATTGTTGACGTGGCTGAACAAATCCGGGATTGTTGGCTGCGGACGTAATTGGGCCGGCCCATCAGGCGCAAAGTGAGGATTTTTCTTTTAACTTTTCCATTAGGCGCGACGTCAAAATATCCAAAAAGGAGACAATCGAGCGAATCGAATCCCTGAATTTGTAATCCCGGAAATCATCACACCGAACTCTTTGATCTCGGTCTGTTTTGAACCTTGAGGGCACTCCAAACAGGGATTGTTGACGTGGCTGAACAAATCCGGGATTGTCGGCTGCGGATGCAATTGGGCCAGCCCATCAGGCGCGAAGTGAGGATTTTTCTTTTAACTTTTCCATGAGGTGCGACGTCAAAATACCCAAAAAGGAGACAATCGAGCGAATCGAACCTGAGACTTGACGCTGCCGATCTCCGCTTGTTAGCCACGAGGATTTATGGTTGTTGGCAAAATAAATAGAAGCCCGAACATAATTAATCGTAGACAGCAGCCTAGAGAATTAAAAACATTTTTTAAGAGCGAACAAATTTTCAAAACGTAAATATTTTTTGAAATCCCCAAACATTTTCTAAAGTGCGAACACTTTCTAAAATTCCAAAAACTTTTGAAAAAATAATATGTTTTTGAAAATACAATCAGTTTTTAAAAAGCGAACACTCTTTGAAACATAAACATTTTTAAAAATGGGAAACAAGTTTTGAATCCGGAACAAAATTTGCACAAACTTTCAAAGGAATTATTTTTCAAAATTTTGTTCATAAATTTAAGAAATGTTCACGCATTTCATAAAGGGAAAATTTTGTTTTTGCCACTCTAGATTTTGCCAATTTTCCTTATGCCACTCTAGATTTTGACATTTCACTTTTGCCACTCTTAGATTTTGACAATTATCACAATTGCCAATCCGTGGCAAAAGAAAAATAATTTTATTTCATTTTTGCCACTCTTAACTTTTAAAATTTATCACAATTGCCACTCTGAAAATTTTGCTTTTGCCACGGGAATGGCAATTGTGATAATTGTCAAAAACTAAGAGTGGTAAAAGTGAAATGTCAAAATCTACTGTGGCATAAGGAAAATTGGCAAAATCTAGAGTGGCAAAAACAAAATTTTCCCTTTCATAAATTGTTCAGAAGTTAAAATTGTTCATGTTTTCTATTTTTGGTCACAATTTGAAAATTGCTTCATGTTTTTCAAAAAAAAAGGAATTTTCAAGTTCTGTTTACATTTTTTAAATTTGTTCATGATTTGAAAAGTTGTTCGCATTTGTCAAAATATATTCGGAATTCCAAAAGTTGTTCACATGTTTCGTAAAATGTTTACATATATGAACGCTCCTGTCTGTTCTTGTTGAAGTCGTGCTATCTATCGTCATGAGCAGCGTTCGGGGCTAGTGGCTAGCTGCGGTCGTTCTCAGTACGGTCACTCTGGGTTAGCGCTTTTTTTTGTCGCCCAGTTATTTTTCATCGTGAGTTATAGAAGACAAGTGACTTTGTGCAGTTTAAAAAATGTTTATTGTCATTACAAAAATATTTAAAAAGTATTATCATTACGAAACAAAGAAACAAAAAAGGAAAAGGAAAAATAAAACAAAAAAAAGAAAAGAAAAATTAGAGCAGCGCGCACAATTGCGGTAATGGGCTGGCCCGATTTCGTCCTATTGTCCAGCCAGCCGGTCAACAATCCTAGGGTTTGACTTGACACGTCAGCGAATCCCAGCTAAACGACCTCAAGGTTTAAAATAGACCGAGATCAGAAAGTTCGGTGTGCCGATTTCCGGGATTACAAGTTCAGGATTCGATTTAGATTTGTCTAAGGGTTTGTTTTGGACTTTTTTCCCGCCAGAGAATATGTCTGGCATATACCACTACCCCCAGCCAGCACTGTGGCGACGGGCAGTGTGGTTCAATTACGACGACGAACGTACAGTCGCAGCGTGTTGTGTGAAGTCAATTCTGTCGCGTGCATCGAGACGTCCTACAGCTGGAGGCAGAGTAGCAGTCAACCCGTGTACCCGACTGAACCGGGATCTGCCCTGCGCCGGAGACTTTGGGCGCGAGCACGCGTTCGCCCATCGATGCATGCGAGCAGTACGCGTCATGCAAAGCCAAAAGCCACGTACGTATGGGATGTGAACACGACACGTAAAGGGCGAGAACACATGGCGGCACGAGCGCGCAAGACGTACGTATTGGAAAAACGTGCACAACGTCTAGTAGTAGAGTACGCACTGCCATGGTATCATTATACGGTACCTCGCGATGTAAGTACGTATACGTACGTGGCTACGTGCCATCCACCGTCGTCGTTGCTTTCCAGTTGGCACGCATAACGTGCCCACGTACGCGTACGCGTACGCGCCGGCGTTAGGTTGGCAATGGCACCGACTGGATGGCCGGACGGACGGAGGATCATTTCACTGGGGCGTTTCGTTCACGCGATTCGCTGCTGCACCATGAAGCAACCTGGCCGCGCCGCGCGCACGCCATGCGCACCGACGCCGGCGAGGCGACCCCTTCCAGTCTCTCTGACAGCGGAGGCGTAAAGCGCAGCACCCCTCTACCTCCAGCCGCGCACGCTCGCCGGCCAGAGCCAGACGCTGCGGCCGGCCGAGCCAACCAGCTGACGAGCGGGACCTGCCACCTTCCCGCACCGCACCGACGTCGCAACCGACTGACGAGCGGGACCGGCCACCGGCCCGGTCGCACCGCACGCGACGCCCCGGTCGCACCGCACCGACACCGCCGAGCAGCGAGCGCGCGACGCGCCAACCACGCACACCTTTTCCGTAACCCGCAAATAAACAAACAATTTAAAAAAAAGTCCAGCGCGCGACGGGCGAGCAGCGAGCCGGCCGGGACGTCGCTTCCACGCCAGCTTTGGTTCGGGATCCCCTGGCCGCGACCCGACCGACAGGCCCCGTCGCTCCCGGCACGTCCGATCCGCCCACCGACGGCCGGGATCCGGTCTCCAAACATATGCGCATCCCACCTTCCGGGATGCCCCCGCAAAATCCCGAACAACCCCTCGGAAGCTCGCGAAATCGCAAACCCGTACTAGCCGGTAGAGCAGGCCAGGGGCGGGGATGCGATGACGATGGGACCTGGAGGGCCTGCCGGTAAGAAGCCCGCCCGTCTCTGAGCACGCGCGGCTTTAAATGAGCAGCAAAAGGAGCGCAGCGAGCACAGCAACAGCGAGCACAGCAGAAGCGGCGGGAAGTACGATACGATACGAACGCCTCCCTCCTCCTCTGCCTCCTTTGCTCTGCCTCCCCGGCTAGGGTTTCCTCGACCGCCGGCAGATCCATCCCAGGTGCGTCTCTCATTCTCCTCCTCTTCTTCCTCGCCACGTCGCCGCCGCCGTGCGCTCTCCGGCCACGCTGGCCGTTCATTTGTTTGGTGCTGCTGCCCGGGTTGTGGTTCCGCGTCGGCTCGCGTTTGCGGCTGCTGGATGTTTGGATCGAGCAGAGCGGCTGCTGCGTGCTCTGCTCGTTCCGTCTCCTCCGGTGGCCCGGTGGGTCGATTCCGGGGGCCGTTTCGGCCAGTGCCGCGGCCGCGCGCGACTCTGTTCGGCGGTTTCGGTGGCGAAATGGCTGAGCGAATCTGACCGGGGAGTTGAAATGCGCGGGGGTTTTGGGTATATGTTAGGCATTCGCTTCACATGGATGCTGCCGCCATGAAGCCTGCACCATACGTATTGTATTGTTGCATCCTCATGATTCATGTAGGTGCTAGGCGCGATACATACGAAATGGTTCATTCTTAGTACTAGTGTTTTTTTGTACACAGATTCGGTAGGCAGAGTCTTATATATTAACGGTTTCTGCCAAGGAAACAACCAAGTCACTAGCCTCGCTTATTAATTAATGGTTTCTAAAACAATCACTAGTCCTACTTATTCAGTGGTTTCTGACAAAAATACCACAAGTCTTGACCTGCGAAAAACATCGCTAGTTCTACTTGTTAATGGATTCTAAATCATTTATCTGGCTAATAAGAAATAGTATTGTCCTCCCTCCAAAAAAATCACTAGTGTGCTCTGGTTATTAAGAAATGGTCGTATCCTGCGAAAAATCACTAGTCCTACTTATTAATGGTTGAACGAGTCTGGCCGGGAAAATCGAAATGTGCACGGTTGTAAGCTATGTGATAGGCATTGGTCTCACACGGATTCTAGCGCCGAAGCCTACACCATGTGACTTGTATTGCGGCTCACACTCTTGCATTGTGGCTCAGGTTTCTACTTCTACGGGTGTGTTGTTTCTGTCCATGCCTTTTCTTAGATGTTTAGTAGTGTTTTTTTTCTACACAAATTAGGTAGGTGGTCTTATTTATTAACGGTTTCTTCCAAGAAAAAAGAAAGTCACTAGTCTTACTCATTCATGGTTTCCAAATCACTTCTGTAACGTTTTCCAACTTATTCTCTATTCTGGTTAATAAGAAAGAGTCTTGTCCTGCAAAAAACATTTTATCCTCAGCTGTAAATCATTTGTAGCATGTATGTTGTTCACAGGATTAACCATTAATGACGAGATGTCAATCCATTTGCCTATTCTTGTTCCGTAAATAAATTAAAGAGGGCACTGACATTAATCCTACATGGATACACATGGAAACCCATCTATCTCTATTGAGTTCCTGCATTTTTGGGGTTGCTTGGGTCAATTCTATTGTTTGGTTGTTGCATTGCTGTCAACATAGTTATTCATAGTTGTCCAATTTTCCTTCCAGTTTGCTGATTTCTTATCATTGTTTTGCTCATCAGTGTGTATGATCCCCTAGCATGATGTCATCATAGTTAGTTTTTATTCAAAGCTCGGTCGTTGTTTTCAGTTAACATTGTTGTATCTTCTTATCTTCTATGATGACATTTAAATTAACTTCTGTTGGGATGGCTTCAATTAGAATTTCTGTATTTATTTTTCTAAAAGAAGCAGACATACAACTATTTTCAGGTTTTTCTGATGGCTCCCGCTGTCGAAGCAGTGGAGACGGTCAAGGTGGCAAGCGCACCTGTTAAGGCTCCTGTTCTTAATGAAAGAATACTGTCATCCATGACCCGGAGACCTGGTTCAGCACATTCATGGCATGATCTTGAGATAGGTATTTGACATTTGATCTTCACAAGATGTCGATTTCATTGTTCCCCTCTTCTGAGAACTTACGTTTGGGACTTCTTTGTGCAGGCCCTGATGCACCAAGTATATTCAACTGTGTAAGGCCACCTTAACATATTGCAATTGATTATTCTCCCTTCTAATTTTGTTGTATATTTATGCTACAAGTTCATATCAATTGCATAGCCCTTTTCCTTCCTTTTACTCGAAAGCAAGGACTCCATCTTATATAAAGTATATGACCACCTACGTGCATGATAGTTCCCCAGCTTTTCGATTTTGTTTAACTAGCTCTCCAATGCATGCTCAGGAGTTCTGAACCTCAAACTAAAAGGCGCATGCTATTTTATTTCAGGTCATTGAGATACCTAGGGGCAGCAAGGTTAAATATGAACTTGACAAGAAAACTGGACTGATAATGGTAAAGCATTGCTGTTCATTTTTTACTATTATATTTTAAATCTCTCTTGCTCAACGTTTTTATGATTTCCGTTTGGTTATCTGCATGTGTGCAGGTTGACCGTGTGCTATATTCATCAGTTGTGTACCCTCACAACTATGGATTCATTCCCCGCACACTCTGCGACGACAGCGATCCGATGGATGTGCTAGTTATTATGCAGGTTTGTCTTACTACTTCCCTCTGTGAGCACTGGACAGAAGGTCGTTTTACTTCCTACTGTAGAATCTGTTAGTTGGTTGTAGAACATTAACAATCTGCATTTGCAAATCTTTGTATTTGTTACTTTTGCCCTTGTTTGTATCAGTGTTTAAAATGCTCATTTTTGTTGATACAGGAGCCAGTTGTGCCGGGCTGTTTCCTCCGCGCAAAGGCCATTGGCCTCATGCCTATGATTGACCAGGTAGATTTGCTTTCATCCTTTAACCCTGCAGTCCAAAGTAGGCAGAGATGCTGATCAGTATTTATTTGAACAGGGAGAAGCAGATGATAAGATCATTGCAGTGTGTGCTGACGACCCTGAATACAAGCATTTCAATGATATCAAGGAGCTCCCACCTCATCGCTTGGCTGAAATCCGACGCTTCTTTGAGGACTGTATCCTTGTTGATCCACTTATATTCAGATATGACTAGCGCAACAAAAAGTTGCTTACTTTGGTTTTACATGCAGAAAAGTGCCCCCTAAGTTTTAACCTGTAGGATACTTCTAGGAAAATTACTAGCCCTCACCTCTTTTATGAATTACCGGTGCATAACTATGTGCATTTGTAGTTTGTTTAGAGCTGAAACATGGATAAATGGCCAAGGCGATGCAAGTTTGTAGTACATGTCTCCCTCTTAGATAGAATGATTTCTTTAACCGTGACGTCCAGACAAGAAGAATGAGAACAAGGAGGTTGCTGTGAACGACTTTCTGCCCGCGACTGCTGCTTACGAGGCCATTCAGCATTCCATGTGAGTGTTCCTTCCTTGAATCCCCTCAGCATGGCTGTCCTAGATGATCTTGGTGCTGAGCTGACACCGGTCTTCTTGGTGTTTTGTTCACAGGGATCTGTATGCTACTTACGTCGTGGAGGGCCTGCGGAGGTAGGCTGCTGCCTGGAGGCTCGGCTCGACGCGCTGCTCCTTGTCGTCGGACCGGGACGATGTTGGTGAAAACTGGAGAATGAGACACTGTCACCTTACGAACTAAGTACTGTTATTTTGTTGGTGTCGGCATATGTACCACTGGTTTTATGACCTTGAAAGTAGTAGTTAGCACGAGAAAGAGTGGTGAAATATTCTTTTGTGGCCTTGGTGCCCCTATGTTGTTACCTTGATGTTGTTGATTCTCTTGACGATTCAAGTCAGGCATAAGAAATTCATTGTCAATTTGTCAGTCACAAAATCAGTCTGTCATGGCACCTCATTCGTTTGCATCACAAAATTACGGAGATGGCTCCTGAAAACAAAACTTACCAGAATGACATAAATTTCACCAGCAGAAAAATAGATTGGGCACTTGACAGTGGCACAACTACCTGATTCTTTTTTTTAAGGTCTCCCATGCTTATTATAAATCAACACACAATGGCCGTTTGGCAACACTGTCACCTTACAAACCAAGTACTGCTGCAGGTTTGTTGATTCCTTTACACCACATACATGCAGAGATGACTCCTGGTAGCAGAATTTCAATAAATTTCACCCACAGAAAATAGATTGGCATCTCTAGTAGTACATGGCAGTGGCACACCTACCTTATTCATTTGCAAAACAAGAACCACGTCTCCCTTGGTTATAAATCAACACACAATGGCCGTTTAGCAATATCATTTTACAAATCAACAAGAACAATGGCCGTTGGTGTGACAATCATATCGAAATTCAGTTTTATTTTGTAGCCTCTTGCCCCTGAATTTGTATTTGTCAGGCATAAAAAATGCAATCTGTTATCCAACCATCTAGATTCGTACGTTTCAAAGACTAGGTCTGTGGTAAATCGTTTGCAAGAATGCATAGATGACCACTGTAACTAATGAAAATCAGAAGCTGTTCCAACACTGCCTAGCGTGCTCATACAGCAAATGCAGATACAGTTAATTCAGAGCCAGATCGGAAATACAGTGGCGTTTTAACAAACACTGCATTAGAAACCAGATTGATTCAGAAGAACAGAGAAAGCAATCATGAAATTTGTAAGCAACGGCAATCATCCCAACACTGCTCAGCGTGCTCGTACAACAAATGCAAATACAGTTAAAACAGAACGGAAGTCCAGTGGCACTTTAACAAACACTGCATTAGAAACCAGATTGATTCAGAAGAACAGAGGAAGCAAGACGCTTCCTCTCCGTTCACGGTTACATGGCGGGGCAAAGCAAAAGAACAAGCTTGAACACACTCTGGAACACACCATAGCTAACTTAACACAGAGACACTAAGCACACGAGGGCTGACGGAGCGTCATCAGTTCAGTTCACCAGCACGGCCGCTCGGAGCCAAATCTAGGCCTTGGTGGCCTTCTTGGGGGACTTGGTGGCCTTCTTGGGCGACTTGGCGGCGGCGCCGGCCTTCTCTGCCTTCTCGGCGGCCTTCTTGGGGAGCAGCACCGGGTTGATGTTGGGGATCACGCCGCCGTGGGCGATGGTGACGCCGCTCAGCAGCCTCCCGAGCTCCTGGTCGTTGCGGATGGCCAGCAGCAGGTGCCTCGGTACGATGCGGGTCTTCTTGTTGTCCTTGGCGGCGTTGCCGGCCAGCTCCAGCACCTGCAAAACAAGATCGGCAGCTTGTTTCAGAGCCGGGGAGAGAGGCAGATCGGAAGGGAGGGAGACGAGGAGTATGGTGGCGTGGTGCGGCTGGTGCATACCTCGGCTGCGAGGTACTCGAGGACGGCGGCGAGGTAGACGGGGGCGCCGGAGCCGACGCGCTGGGCGTAGCGGCCCTTCTTGAGGTAGCGCCCGATGCGGCCGACGGGGAACTGGAGCCCGGCCTTGATGGACTTGGTCACCGACTTCTTCCTCGGCCCGCCGAACTTCTTCGCCGCCACCTTCTTCGCCTTGCTGCCGTCCATCTTCCTTGCTTGGGCTCCGGCGAGAGGGTTTGAGAGTGGGTGGAAGCTGAGCTGTGGAGGGGAGCTCGAGTTGGTGGTTTGAAAATGGAGGCGCCGCGGCTGGGATTATATACCCGCGGGGCTCGGGGGGCGATCCGCGTGATGTGGGGCGCGGGCCGTTGGATGGAGGCGGCGTGGACGGTGGATGTTCGCCTTGGGGGCGTGATCCGTGGGACGAGGCCGCGGGCCAATCAGAGGACTGGAACGGCACAGCCGAAGGAGAGAGCACGTGAGGTCATGAGCCTCGGCTGTCGGTTCTCTGGTGACTCAGCCCGGGCGTTCGGTCTTTTCGGTTTGTTCGGTTCGGTCTTTTCGGTCTTCCAAGAATTCGGTCTTTCATAATTGAAGACCAAAATGATTTCGGTCTTTTCGGTCCTTCACTATTCGGTCTTCGGCCTTTACTATTCGGTCTTCGGTCTAGACCAAACAAACCAAACTAATTGGTACAACTCAAATTCATGTTACTTCCAGTACCAAACTTCATGTAGTATAGAGGTGCATATATACAAAGACAACAAATATGTGTATAAAGGTGCGTATGTACATTAGAAAAATTAAGACAAGTAGCAATTGTATTGTATGCAATCTTCATGGAGTACAATACACATGCACAACACAAAATCTGGACATCATAGAACTTGAACATCACAAAATCTGGACATCACAGAACATGGTCTTGCACTCTTGCGTATGGGATTTTTTAATTCGGTCTATACGGTCTATTCGGTCACGAAGATATGAGGACCGAATAGACCGTAATTATTTCGGTCTTCTATTTGCGCAGACCGTATTTTATTCGGTCTTTTCTAGTTCGGTCTTTTCGGGTTCGGTCTCGGTCTTTTCGGGTTCGGTTTTCGGTCTTCGGTTTTTATGCCCAGGGTGACTCGTGACCATGAGCGAGCAGATTGATATACCAGATATTCGAGCAGCGTGCACTTGGTCATTTTTAGTCTGCATATAAGTTTTTGTCTAAAGTTAAAGTATCTCTATTTTGATCAAATATATAGAAAAAAGTATTAACATTCACAATGCAAAATATTGTCAATGTTATTGGATTCATTATGAAATATAGTTTCATAGTATATATCTTTGGTGTTGTAGATGTTGATATTTTTTAATGTAAATTTGGTCAATTTTTATAAAGTTTGACTTGACACAAATATAATACACGGGGTATAAAGGACCGGAGGGAGTACATCATTTGGGTGCATTTGGTTGCCTGCAAACAACCCAAACAAGTTCGCGTGGGACAAAAATAATTCGTTTGGTTGCCTGTGTTCACTATTTGGTCTGCATTGCACGAACCTTAAAAGCACTCCCAACCAGTCCTCTTAGGAACGGTCGATTCGACCATTTCCCCTCAACCAGACTCGGGTGATCCAAGGGAGGGGAATACGGCGTCGAGCTCATGTGACCACGGAGATGGCGCGAGCTCGTGCGCGTCTCCGAAAAGGCGGCGGAAGAAATTGGGGTCACCTCCTGCCGATTCGGTCGCCCTGTATAGTCACTGTCACCTCACTCCCAAACTCCCGCCACAATTCCTCCCCTTTCGAGCTTTCCATCCCGCACGGATCGACACCAACGAGCAGGTAAGCGGCGCTTCTTGTTCGGCCGGCGGTAGACGGCGGCGGCGATTCATGTCCTCCTCTTCCCCAACCTGTTCCGCACGGCCTTCCGGCTGCATCGATGGTTGTGAGTTCGATCATTTCCTCCTCTCTACTCGTTTTAGCTAGATTTGTGAGCATGTGATAGGATTAGATTTGTGACCATGTTGTAGCATTCTACACTGTTGATATATGAGAATGTGATGTTGTGTTAGCTAGTGGTGATGGATTTATAGTATGCTAGGTGCAGGGGCGGAGCCAGGATTTAGCCATAGGGGGGGCGAGAAGACAGCGAAGGAAAAACTATTTTGTGTCTGTCATACTGCTGAATAGTTCTATATCTAGAGATATCACTCACATTTAATTTTGCCTAAACACACATAAAATATTTGCAGCAATGGCTTTTGTAGCGCGCTATAGCTAATAGTGATGAACAATTCCACATACACTACATACATGTAGTTCTCCAAAGTATGGCATAAAGTACCATGTTACAAAACATTATGTATGTTTAGGATATAGAAACATGACCAATCGGTGTATAACTAACTGGCTTGATTTAGCTTGTACTCATACAGTTTTGAATGGAAAACCATCAACGCCTGGGAAAGACTTAATTTACTTGATAGTTAATTGTAGACATACTTAGTCATATAGAATCAACTTTTGTTATACTAGAAAAATAGAGATCGATGTTGCCGAAATACATACCTATACAGTATCAAATCCAGCCCCTCCGACCAAAGTGATAGTCATAACAGCTGGTCAGAGTGTAGGCAGGCACGCGACCAAATCATGGTCAAGTTTCCTCAACTAAGCATGGAGGGATCCGTGCTTCCAAAAATCTGCTTGTGCATGTGCCCTAGCGTGGCCATGAGGGCTGATGAGAAGGCTTGATTACGCCCTATCCCAGATGTGGGCAGCGGCGGCGGCAACAGATCGTGGAACGAACGACGCGGAACAGAAACAGAACGGATGTTTGCGTAGATGCGGTTATTGTGCATGGTCATCAATCAATGAGTGATTCCATTGATGCGTCCATCACGGGAAACTAATGCCATTTGGGCTAATTGTCTTGGGCTTTGGGCTAGCCAGAAATGTTGGATACGTAGTAGAATCAAGGCCTATGCCTTTGCGCTAATAGCCGGAACTAAATGAGGATTACACAATAGACTAGTACTGGCCCCCTCTAAAAATCCATGGGGGTGGCCGATCCATAGGGGGGGTCTGGCCCCCGCTCGCCCCCCCCCCCCCACTGCCTCCGCCCCTGGCTAGGTGTTGTTTCCATGTCGGTAAGGATTGATAGCTAGTGGTGATGGATTAGCATGCTAGGTGTTGTTTCCATGTCGGTAAGGATTGATAGCTAGTGGTGATGGATTGGTAGCGTGCTAGTTCGTGTGTAGTATGCTAGTTTGCAAGTATGTAGATGTGTGGTAGTATGTTGAACTTCATGGTATGCTTTGAGATTGAAGAACAGTCACCTGGTGGTGTGTTGAACTAGATGATCCGTGTGTACTATGCTTATTGTCCATGTGTAGTGCTCGTTCATGTTGTTCATGTGTAGTGCTTGTTCATACTATCCATGTGTAGTGCTCGTTTATACTATCCATGCTTAGTGCACATTCGTACTGTCTATGGGTAGTGTGCTCCACTCTTGTTGATGCTAACAATTATAGGACATGACTACACAAGAGCCTAGTTAGCCCATTGTCATGTCTGAGAGCCAGTTCCCGGCGTCCTATGTTGAGTACTCCTGGCATGTCATCAAGGAGCAGATGCCTCCGGATTTAGATGTCTTTGAGGGGTCTGCCATGGCTCCACCATTTTTGCCAACAATATTTGTGTCGATTGTGCCTATTGCTGGTGCACAAAAGGTAGTCGTCAAGGCGAAAAATGTTGGAAAAATATTTTTGAGCATGCGCCTAACGAAGCGATGGCATTTTTGAGCAGTTGAAATTCCTAGTGGCAAAACTGAGTAGTGAAACACAACCAGTGGCATAAATGATAAAACCATATATTCTATGCTATAACTGCTATGATCCTGGAATATGTGATTCAGTGAAAAACTCATATGCACGTGTGGAATGATAAACAGTAAATAAAAAGTTCCTGGTCTCGCCTCTAAGACTAGCTCAAGTGTTGTTGGTGATCACGTTTTCCGGATCTTAGGATATCGTTAAGTGTAATGATAGTCCTAAAACAACATTGAGATTATGACGTTGGAAGAACGATCATATTGAATCGACCCAATCTTGTTTGTTATGAATTGAGTTAATATCGTCTGCATTCAATTGTAATAACGCGGAGTGTTAACATGTGATATTGCTCCTTAGACCATGAGGGTATCATGATCACTTCTTACCGTACGATGGACTCCGGGGTTGCTCAAACGTCACCTGTAACACGGTGATCATAACGACAACTTACAGGTTCATAGGAAAGTTTGACAAGTGACCAGATAGCTCGAGAGTGGGATTTGCTCCTCCGACGATGGAGAGATATTCTTAGGGCTCTCTCGGTGTGACGACATCAATCATCGTCTGGCCAGACACACTTGATTTCATCACGGGGATGCCAGAACACAATAACGAGAAAGAAGAACAAAATCGGTAACGAGGATTTTGGTATTGTGAGCATGGTGATGCCTCAGGAGGATACCGACACTGCTGGAATCGAGGAATTTGCTATCAGCCAGTTCTTTGCCGTCTGCTAGCGGACGGCAAGGAAGGTCTTTGCCATTCGCTTACAGAAAACAGACGGCAAAGAACAAGCTGATGGCAAATAGGATGTTTGCCATCAGCCAGTTCTTTACCGTCTGCTAGCTGACGGCAAAGTGCCCAGAAGCAGACGGCAAAGAGGTGGGTGGGGTCCACTGGAGGCCAGCGCATGGAGACTGGCCCATCCCCCCTCTTTGTCGTCTGCTAGCTGACGACAAAGATTCTTTGCCGTCCGCTAGCAGACGGCAAAGAAAAAGCCTACAAACGGCCCTAACAGCCACCCCCACCACGCACTCCTCTCTCTCTTCTCTCTCTCTGTCTCTCTCTCCCCCGTTCCCCGCACCCGTCGCCTCCGAGAGAACCCGTCGCCCCCGACCCCCCGCCCGCCGCCGCCGCCGCAACCCTGGCGCCCCGCCCACACCGCACCCGCCTTCATCGCCCGTCGACGCCGCCGCCCCGACACACTGCCACGCCGCCCCGTTGCGCCGCCCCGCCGCCCGCCCGCCCCCCCCCCCCCCGACGTCCACCACCCCGGCCCGTCGTCGCCGCCGCCCTGACCCAGACGACCCCGACTCCGACGACCCCGGCCGCCCCGACCCCGACTCCCCTGGTGAGCATTTTCTTCTCTATTTTTTTCTTGAAGAAAATTTTATTTTCTTCTCTGTTTTTTTATTTTCTTCTTTGTTTTTTAGAATAAGTAGAATCAGTAGGATATATAAAATAGAAAAAGTAGAATAAAGATGAAAAAGAATAAGGAAGAAGAAGATGAAAAAATGAAGAATAAGAAAAGAAGGAAGAAGAAGATGAAAAGAAGAAGAAGAAGAAGAAGAAGTAGAAGAAGATGAAAAAGAAGGAAGAAGAAGATGAAAAGAAGAAGAAGAAGAAGAAGAAGAAGAAGAAGAAGAAGTAGAAAAAGAAGGAAGAAGAAGGAAGAAGAAGGTGAAAAAAAGAAGAAGAAGAAAAGAAGAAGTAGAAGAAGATGAAAAAGGAAAAGAAAGGAACAAGAAGAAGAAGAGGAGGAGGAGAAGAAAAAGAAGAGGAGGAGGAGAAAAATAAGAGGAGGAAGAGAACGAGGGTCGGGAACGAGGGTCGAGGATCGCCAGTCGCCGAGGGGTCAAGAGTCGGGAACGAGGGTCGAGGATCGCCGGTCGCCAAAACTAGGGTCGAGGGTCGGGAACGAGGGTCGAGGATCGCCGGCCGCCGAGGGGTCGAGGGTCGGGGCAGAGGGTCGAGGATCGCCGGTCGCCGGGGGATAGATGGTGGAGCCAGTGGGTCCCGCCGGTCTCGGCGTCGTCGCCCAGACCGAGAATTCCTCGGTCCGAGTGCTGTCGAAAAGAGGGGGAGGGGACCAGGTGGTGTATCTAGCAGAGGAGGAAGAGGAGGAGGAGGATGATAGGGAAGAGAGGGCCAGGGTGGCCTGTCGGCGGACCTCATCAGCAACATCATCGGAGAGGAGAGGCAGAGAGGAGAGGTCTCCGGAACCGGAAGAGATGGCGTGCTGACCCGTCGATCGTGCATCGCCATACCGGAGGGCGCCTGGGGAAGAGCAGGTTAGGGGGTTCCTCGGCATCGATGGAACCCTAAATGACGGCTATTTAGGTTAGGGGGTGCCTTGGCGTCGACGAAAGCCTAAATGACATCTATATAGGTTAGGGGTGCCTCGACGTCGACGGAACCCTGAATGACATATATTTCGGTGGCATCCTGTTGTAAATATTTAGTTACATTGACAAAAAAAAAACAATAATGCTATGTTACTCATCTTTGGATTTAAATGTGCAGTCTGCCACGTCGCTGCGAGGGTCTGGTGTTCGACGAGCTCCGCCCCTGCGTTTGTGGGTGAGCACAAATGACATCTCCTCCTCCCCCCTTCATTTGCTCTGTTCCGGTCTTCGTGCTGATGAAACTTGCTAGCTATAGGTGTCTTCAATCATCAGTATGCGTGACCAGTATGCGTCTCCCGTTCGAAAGGGTTACAGTTATAAATATGCATGCATTTGCATATTTATAACCGTGATTCTTCCGAATTGTCCAATGTTATCCATGGACAGCCCAAGTATGTGTAGATTGGGTTCGTTTTCCCATATGCTCTGCTCTGGATCCGATGCATAATTTTGTCAGTGCCTCCCTGTTGTTCTCCGGGTACACATCCTCTCTCTTTATTGCCGAGACGTGTATTAGGAGAACAGCGGGGAGGTGCTGTCAAAATTTTGCGTCGGATCCAGAGCAGAGCATGAGAAAACGAACCTAATCTACACATACTCGGGTAGGATTAGGACCTATCTTTACCTATTAGCGTGTAGGTTGCATGGACGTAATAAAATTGACAAACTAGATTAACTGATGAATATACATGCTGAATTATATATATATTTCTTGTGTGTCCAGGAGCTAGGCAAGATGAGTGATCGTGCGTGAATGTACACCGGTCACACTAGTCAGAAAGACATGACCAATGAATGGTTAACAAAAACCAAGGGGTTTGTGAGAGCCGCATTTGCAAATGGCCAGAGAAAAACCTGGTACCCCTGTGCTAGGTGCGACAACTTTCAGAAGAGGACAGAGGATGAAATGGGTAAACACCTGCAAGAAGAGGGGTTTTACGCCCGGTTATACGGTGTGGACATTTCATGATGAGTCTGCCCCAACGTTCCAGAGCTGAGGTGGTTCGTCGTCGCACCGACGAGCATGGTACCGGGATGGAAGACATGGTGCAAGACTTTGATGATGCTCGGGATTCGGATGATGAGGTGGAGAAATCTGCAAAGGCCTTCAATGAAATGTTGGAGTCTTCAAAACGTCCTCTCCACGAGCACACTGAGCTTTGTCAGCTGGATGCCAGTTCACAAGTAATGGTTCTGAAGGCTCAATTTAACTTGGGCAGAGAATGCTACGACGCGATGATGACAATATTTGGACGCTTTCTACCCAAAGGCCATGTAATGCCTGCAAACCTGTACCAGTCGGACAAAATCCCGCGTGCACTTAAGATGCCCTATGAGAAGATAGATGCCTGTGAGAAAGGATGTGCCTTATTTAGACTTGAGTATGCGGGCTTGAACCATTGTCCCATATGCAAGTCTTCCAGGTATGTTGTGGTAGACAACGGTATTGGTGAGAAGAGGCAGACCAAAATCCCTGTTAATGTTTGTCGCGGTGGAACACGATCACCTATGGGGCCGTCGGCCCCTTGTGGTTCGGGGGGGGGGGGGGGGGGGGGGGAGATCACGTTGCATAAAGAGCGGAGGCCGTGGGACAGCATGACAGAGGTGACGCTGGTGGTTTTTACCCAGGTTCGGGCCGCTGTGAAGCGTAAAACCCTACTCCTTCTTTGGTGGATTGAAGAGAGGACCGAGGTGGTCGTGCGGCGCTCTAGCCCAGCAAGGTCGCCTCGAGGAGAGCAGCTACGCGCCTATGAGTGTACAAGGATCCGAATCCTTTCTTAGATTGCCATGGCCCTCCTTTTATAGGCTAAGGGGTTACCACAGTGGCAAAACAGTCATTATCTACTGATTAGATAGCCAACAATGCTATTATACCTAACTCTGATAGTTAGGACAAAGTGCATTAAATGCACTACTAGGTGTCACACTGTGGATGCAGCCCGGCAAGCCTACCGCGCCTCTTAACCATCTTCCACTCGTCTGCATGACACACCTCTGGACGGGTATCATACAGAGGGAATCTCCCTTCCAAATGGCTGCCACGTGCCAAATGACAGCCACTTAATCACTTGGGGGCTCGACACCGCATTGATAAGTGACTTGTGTCGCTGTGCGATGGAGCGGTGGAGTCTTGGCGGGGAGATCCGCCCTTGGCAGCCCCGGCAAACCTGCTGGGGAAATCTTGGGACTTACCCTTGGTGCGGCCTTGACCTGACCAGGCTCGCCTGCCCGACAAGGGAGGTCTTTTCTTAGTGGCATCTTGCTTCCTTGGCTTGTCTTGGTCTTCTTGATCTACCCTTCGATTCCTCAAAGAGCTATCTCTATTGCTTGGCCTTGTCTTGAAAACTTAGCGCTGTTGGGTTGGAGGCCGTCAGCGATAACGTTCCTAAAATCCGTCACCGATCATGACGGTCTACCTGGATCCGTCATGAATCCATTAGTGGCTTACTGCCCCTGAAACGTAGAGTTTTGTCTTTCATTTTTACAATGTTTAAACCGTCACGGATTTATTGTTGTTGACGTGTCGTGATGGGGTTGGTCCAGGCCATTGAACCATTTTCTGACTACGCATTCGGCTCGGCCGAACTAACTGTTCATTTTACAATGTTTAAATCCATCACAGATTTTGTTTATGTGTCGTGAAGGGGTTGGTCCAGGCCGTGGAACCATTTTCTGCGCAACCGGGCTCTACCTTGTTTTGCCAACTATGCAGACGTGGCGTGCTGTGTTTGGGACACTTCGTGAACCGGCTGGGCCACACTGAAGGTTGCGCAATTTACAAACAAAAAGCCGTGGAACCATTTTCTGCGCAACCGGGCTCTACCTTGTTTTGCCAACTATGCAGACGTGGCGTGCTGTGTTTGGGACACTTCGTGAACCGGCTGGGCCACACTGAAGGTTGCGCAATTTACAAACAAAAAATGGGATGTGGGCGGAGGCACTCGAACACACGACCTCATGAGTGAGGAGTGCGCTCATTTGCCACTGAGCTAGGAGTGCACATGCGTGGAGGGCTACACCTTATTTTTATTAGTAGTACGATATAGAAGTTCAGCCTAAATGGTTTCTTGTTTTTAGTTCGGCCTTATATCGTGGAAATTGCTTTTGGAGCTCGGCCCTCACGGAGGCCGGTTTTTTAAAAATTCAAAATTCATCAAAACTCATATTTTTACATTTCAAAAAAATCTGGAAAAAATGCAGATATAATGCATGTGTGTGTAAATTTTTAGGATGAAATATATTAAAATAAGGGCTGTGCAAAAAAAAAAACAAATTTGTGGCTTTTTAACACATGATACTATTCGTCCCAAAAGTCTGTGAATTTGTTCTTGTTGCACAGATTGCATTTCAAGGTATTTCATTTTGAAATTTTACACGCATACACATCACATCCTTGTATACTTGTACAATTTTTTCAGATTTTTTTGAAACAAAAAAGGTTGAGTATTGATTTTTTTCAAAAAAAAAAATGCATCCATGGATGCCGAGCTCCAAAACGCCATTCTTCTTGTATTGCTAGTTAAAAGTGAAGCAACCTCCCTTCAAAAGAAAGTGAGGCAGCCAGGTTCGAACGCTCCACCTCTAAATTGTGGGGTTAATCACTTACCCGCAGTGCTCAACTCAGATTTTTTTTTGCCCGATGCTAGGTAAGCTATGGTTCATCAACTGGAGTTTTACAAACGTTGTACATTCACTACCACTTACTCCTATATAGACCATTTCTGTCTATTGCTCAACTTGCATATATATATTTGGGCGGCCCTGTACATGAACCGTGTGGTTTTCTACTAGCTTTCTTTTAATTTTGTCCAAGTTCATGTTTAATTTTCCTTTTTTATTTTCCACATATATAAAAGTTACAATAATTAGTATTGTACAATTATTGTGTATTTTAATTCTCTATTCTATTTTTTATTGTGTACCTTTTTTCGATGAACATGAACTTTTTCTAAAATTCACATTGATTTAAATAGTTCAATGTGTTTTTTTTTTGTAAAATTACGTATCTTCATTCGAGACCAAAATCACGCCATTATTGTATATCTTCATTGTATTTTTTCAAAATACACAATTATTATAAAGTTGACGACCTGTGGTATGAAAACTGTTGAAATTGTATTAGAATTTACTGTGTAATAATAATAAATTTTAGAAATGTATTAAAAATGTTAAACCTGTGTGTAAAAATTTGATGATAATTTTACAAAATAATATTTAATACAAATTCTCGAAAAAATGCAAACAATGGGGGGAAACATGAAACTTGGCATGGTGCCCTTGTATGACACGTAGAGGATCTGGTAAAAAATTGAGAATGTTTCACAATAGTTGTAATATGCACTACTTAGAAACCGGCCATCTTCGAGAAAGAATCTATGTTTTATGAAGGAACGAACCAGTTTTGAAGGCGAAGCGACCGTTGCTTCCTCCGTTGACCTTAAAATGTTCTGTACACTTGACATACAACATTACATGATCCATATCAAAATTTGCATTTTTTTGGGGGTCCGTTTGCTATATTTAAGTCTTTTCATGCATTTCTAGGCATTTAATAAATACAACCCAATTTTGAACCGCAAGTCATGAAAAAGTCGGTAAAATTGGTTTGAAAAATCCTACTTCTATTACTGAGTCTGTGTTTGCCTCTTATCCAAGAAAATGAAAGAAATTACAAACATGAGGGTGCCAAACTTGGCCTCGAACATTGAATTTATTGAATATTTTAAATTATAAAAAATGCAAATGAAGTCTGGTAGAAATGGAACTTGGCATGGTTCCCTTGTACGACATCTAAAGGTTGTGGTAAAAAATTTGATAAGGTTTCACAATAGTTGTAAATGTGCACTACTTAGAAACTGGCCATCTTCGAGAAAGAATCTATGTTTTGAGAAAGAACGTGTCAGTTTTGAAGGCGAAGCGACCGTTACTTCCTCCGTTGACCTTAAAATGTTTTGTACACTTAACATACAACGTTACATGATACATATCAAAATTTGTAATTTTTTGGGGTCCGTTTGCTATATTTAAGTCTTTTCATGCATTTCTAGGCATTTAATTCAAAACATGTTGCTTCATCTGTTGGCCTTGATTTTTTTTCAACACTCAACATACACCGTTACATGTTCCTTGTCAAAATTTTGCATTTTTCGAGCTCCGTTTTCTATATTTAAGCCATTTAGTGTATTTCTAGGCTTTTTATAAATAATTCAATTTTGAACTGCAAGTGCATGAAAAGGTTGGCAAAATTGGTTTTAAAAATCCTATTTGTGTTTAAGAGTCTATGTTTGGGGTCTAATAAAAGAAAAGGAAAGGAGCTCAAAACATGAGGTTGCCCAGACTCGACCCCGGACATGAAGTTTGTTGATTTTTTTCTTCTAAAAATGCAAACTAAGTCTGAAAAACATGAAGCTTGGCTTGGTACCCTCATATGAAACTTAGAGACTATGGTAAAAACATGAGAAGCTTTCGCAATAGTTGTGACATATGCTGCATACAAACCGGGCCATCTCCAAAGAAGAATATAGTTTTTGAGAGGAAACTAGTCAAGTTTGAAGGCGAAACGCCCGTTGTTTCATCCATTGGCCTTGGATTTTTTTTCTACGCTAAATATATAACATTGCATGGTCCATGTAAAAATGTGACATTTTTTCGGGTCCATTTGATGTACATAACTCATTTAGTGCATTTCTAAGCATTTAACAAATACAATTCAATTTGGAACTCCAAGTGCACATAAAAGTTGAAAAATTGGTTTTCAAAATCACATTTGTATTAACGAGTCTTTGTTTGGGTCTTATCCAATTCCACACATCAGGGTGCCAAGACTGAACTCTGAACATGTAGATTGTTGGTCTTTTAATTAAAAAAATGCAAACAAATTGTGGAAAACATGAAGGTTCGCATGGTGTCATAAATGATCGCTATAGGCCGTGGTAAAAGATGAGATGGTTACTTACACAATAATTGCTAAAATTCTAACAAGTCTTTCCCACTGCCGCACATCATTGACTATGGCTAGGTCAATAGTTAGTATAAAATGTTTAATCATTTAACTACAATCCATGAATTAAATTTTCAAATGTTTGCTACAAAATATTAGTAATATTTCAAAATATTTACCAGTGATAAAAATATATTTTAAATTTATAAAAACCATAATTGATCGATGTTCACTCAAAACAATATGTGTAATATATCAAAATATTCCGAAAAGTGTTCTTTGGGTATTCTAATGACTGGAAATAATAGTGTTCAACCTATTTAGGATAAATAACTAAATAACAATTTTCAATATATGTAGTATATCAGATGTAAAAAGTGTGCTGGGGTATATGTGATAAATGTTTTTTGCAGATTATTTTAGAAGGGTGCCTTATTTAGTTATTTGCAAAACAGAAAAAAAAACTAGTTCAAAATATGGGCTGCCTTTCTCGCTCCTGGGCTGAGGTTAAAGCCCATGCTTCTGATTGGTTCGTTCTACCTTCACACGGATCGCCAGTCACAGCCGTCAGATCCTCTCGCATCCAACGGTGGCAGACTGATTCCCATCACTCCTGTTTCTTCCCCATCCACGAGGAGTCGTCGCATTTATTAGCCTATTTATTCCGCCGAGCATCCCGGTTCCAGATCCTCCCAGCGCCTTCCTTTCTCCATCCCCTAATCCACATCTTCCAGGTCTTCCACTTCCTCCATCCCCTCACCGAAGGCCGCCATCCCCAACGAGTCCACCACGCCCAGGCCGCCATCGAACCCATTGCGGTTGCCGCGCTGGCCGCCGAGGGGTCTGCATCGACCGGTCGCCGGGCAGCAGCGCTGTGCCGGACGCTGCCACCGAAGGCCAAACGGTGCGATGGCGGACGCGGTGTACAGCGCCAGCGGGATGGCTTCTGCTTCAGCCGCGACCGGTACCCGTGTAGCTGCAGGGCGCTTGCCGCCTCGACGACGGCCTCGTCCATATAGGCGGCGACGCCCCTGAAGGCCGACCTGGCGCCGGTGCCGTTGCTGTGTCCTCTGCCCGAGTCGCTGTAGGGCACGAGCGGCTCCCTCGTTGGCGTGCCGAACCGAGGGAACCACGACGGGCTCGCGGACTTGGATGGGCCTGGCGCGACGGAATACCCGACAGGCGTGCTCGAGGTCGTCAACGTAATTGGTACTCCGGCGGCGACGGGCTCGTGACCCCCTCCACATCTACGCGTCCAAGCCGGCGGGGACGGGAGCTAGATGGCGATGGACACCGAAGTGGCGGCGTGCTCGTGATCCCCTCCCATGCTTGTTTGAGGAGCGTGAATCCAGGGGCACCATACGCGGCGAGATCCCATCCGTGGTGGAGGATGATGGCTGGTAGTGGATCTAGTGGATCCTAGCCTAATAAGCTCGACGCCGTGATGCTGTACTCTGCTTTCATATGAATACGACTACACTTCCTCAAAAAAAAATCAACGTGCTTGACTTGGCTGTAATTTGTGTTTGTGTAATTTTTTAGTGGGTTTCAGTTTCCTTTTTACTTTTGGCTGTAATTTGTGTTTGTGTAATTTTTTTATTTTAATGATATGAGCAGAAATCTTAAAAAATGTATGTGCTTGATATGTTAACGGACAAAAAATAATAGGTATTGGTCTACACTATAATTAATGGGCTAAATATTTCTAATGGAAATTGGTGGGGCAAAATACTATTTGGCCCACAACACAACCAGTGGGTTGAGATTTTAACTGGGCTGATGATCACATGGGCTGAAATTGAAACAATGGGCCAGATGATCACATGGGCCGAAACTGAAACAATGGGCTAGAATCCTATATGGGTTGATAACCTGATGGGCCGCCATGTCAGATGATGACGTGGCATGTGCGTTAACGTGTTGTTCGCACGTCAGTTAAGTGCCATCTATGACGGCCAAGAGCCGTCATGGATCCATGACGGTATTGGAAGATCCGTCATGGAGCACATAGTGGTCAAATTATGACGTGATATACATGACGGATTTCGAATTCGTCATGCATGATCATCCATGATGGTTTTGCGCCCATCCATGACGGCTGAAGTCCGTCATGTATTAACAGATTTCTTGTAGGCCTGCCGTCCATGCACAAGTCAGGGAAAACATACACCCCTGTTTGTATACCCCGACAGAAGCCCCCGGCCTGAGCCATACGTGTCGCTGGGCACGTTGGGTTAGGCTCCAAACAGTGCACGAACACGTGTCGAAGAAGTGCTGCGCGTGCAGCGGTTTGTTATGATGACCAGTCAACTCAACGTCCACTCCGCGTAATTATCGCAGGTCGTGGGGTCGTGGGACTGTAGTAGTTAATGTAAAATGGTAACTTCCTGAGAGAAAGCAGCGAAGAGCCAGCCCCCCATGTTCGTTCCTCATAAAAGAGAAAGACGCGAAAGGGCGCGGCTCATTGGCATCTGTTTCTCCCTCCATCATCTTCTTCCTCAAGCCAAGCGACCGCCCCTGCGCCCACACTTGCCTCCAATACCCCACCCAGTCTTCCGCCCCTCCACAGCTCCGAAGGATGGAAAAGAAAGCCGCCGCAAGGGGGAAGCGGGTGACCACCGCAAAGGACACTACAGCGGAGGGGAAGAAGAAGAAAGCAGCGGAGTTGGACAGGAAGCGGCGAGAAGATGTGGTCTTCTTCCCGTCGAGCTTGGATAGCAACGCTCTGGTCGTGAGGTATACGTATATGTGGGGGAGGGAAGTCCCGAAGGGGCACGGCGCACCCGCGGTCCTGCCGGAGGGGAAAGAGGACCCGCCAAATTCATACCGCTTTTTCTACGTGTATTTCCTCTGCGGCCTCAGTCCCCCTTTCTCAGATTTCTTTGAGGCGATGATGGTGGTGTATTGATTCCACCTCTTGGATTTCACGCCGAATGCAATGGCGTGTATGGCGATTTTTGCCCACCTGTGCGAGAACTTTGTCGGAGTTGCCCCCAATGTGGACCTGTTCAGGCATTTCTTCGTCCCATGGGTCGAAAACAAGACCCATCGTTCGGGGAACATAAGCTGGATCCCCTGGGGAAAGAGGGATTTTTGGGATTACCTCCCCGGTCAGCAGCGCAACAAATGGGAAGAATGGAGGGCGGATTAGTGCTGGATCCAGGACGCGGATGCTCCAGAGTACTGCCAAGCGCGGACGGAGTGTGTCGTGCGCGGTAGTGACTGGGGGGAGTCAGGCCTTACTGACGATAGGCTTCGCCCGGCGCTGAACAGCATCGCCCGCCTCAAATCTGCCGGGCTAACCATCGAACAGGTGGGGGCTGACTTCCTCCGACGCCGCATCGCGCCGCTACAGAAAAGGGACAGGTTCGCCTGGCGGTACGGAGATGCTGGGGACAGGATGCGCCTATATCCAGGCCTCACCAACAATTTATTGGTTCATGGTCATGCCTGGCTATGTGAACAGCTGTTTGGCAACATTGGGCCGTTCAAATTGCCGGCAAGGGTCGTCCCGCTGAATATCAACTCCGCCCTGGACCAGATGTTGAATTGGATGACTGATTGCAATGCTTATGGAGTTGTAGCTGACTGGCAACTACCTGAGCTCGCTGCGGAGATCGAGTGGGTTTCCAATCTGGAAGAAAGGGCTTCCAGGGTGGATGGCAACATGTTCAAGTGCACCTCCACGATAGAGGTAGAGTTTATTAGGAGGTGGATTGAGGAGGACAAGGCGCTCCGAGCTCCCGGGAAGGCAAGGCCCGGAGGGGAGGAGGAGGAAGAAGAGGAGGAGGCCGAAGACGAAGGCTCTTCCCACGGCAAGAGCGAGGGGCACGCCACGGAGGAGGCTGTCGGGGACGAGCCTGCCGGGGTTGAAGCCCTTTATGCCGCGGCAGTAGAGGCCCAAGGAGGGGACGAGGCTGAGGAAGTGGAGCAGCCTGAAGAGGAGTGGCTCGCAACGGGCCCTCAAGCCTAGGAGCCAGACTTGGAACAGCGCCCTCGCAGGCGGGCTAGCCGGGGAACAACGACCTCTGCCCCTGCGCCCGCCATCAAGAGGGTGAAGAAGGCCGTCTCTAAGGGCGACGGGCCGGACATGGTGTGCCTTTCTGAGGCCAAGACCCCTCCCACCAAGCGGCGAGCGGTCATAGGGGTTGACCCCAGCTCCCAATCAAGCTCGAGCTCCTCGCACAACTCTTCCTCGCCGGAGCCCCCAGTTCCTCCAAAGGGCTTGAAGTTGCCCGGAAGCACTGCTCCCCCGACTCTGAAGAGGAGCAGAGCGCCCCCACCATCTATGGAGTTCGTGCTGGGCTCCATACTCATCGATTCAGAGTAAGGAGAAAACTATCTTTCCTTGGCGAAGCATCATGTACTTGCTAGTTTGCTGACCCAGCCTTGCTTGTTGTCTTTGACAGAGACGAAGAAGAAACCCTCATCCACTGGGCCAAATGATCCAAGCAGGTGGAGTCATCGGGGCCTTCGGAGGGTACGGGCTTGGCGGGAGGTAGCACGATCGACCTAGCGCCAAGCCCCCGGCACGAAGGTGTGGGACAAGCTTCTCCCGCCAGGGGAGTGTAGGGTAATGTGACATAAAACAACAATTTTCCGACCTATGCACCAGCCCAGGACCACTATGGAGACTGCATACAAGGTTTGATCATTTTCGTTACCGACTCGTAGCGCAGCGGAAGTAGAGTCGATGACGATCGGCGGTGCAGATCCCCGCAGCTAGGATTTACAACCTCCCAACCGCTAGGATGTATACCCTCATCTGCCCCTCGGACAGCCCTCCGGGAGGCGGTCGGACAGTCCCCCGGACGGTGTCGCGGACAGCCCTTCGGGAGGACCTTCGAAACGCGGACGGTCACTCGGACAGATCTTCGGGAGGACCTTCGAAACTCGGACGGTCACACGGACAACCCTTCAGGAGGCACTCTCAAACTAAGACCGAAACTACGATCTCTCTATAGAGTTGCACACATATGGTGTCATCTATCCGGCAGGGCTTCAGCGTCCAGAACTAGTTCCCACCGGAACCCAGACAGCCTTTTGGCTCTACGAAACTTTTTCGCTGGGAGGGAGAGAGAAGCCAGACAAGTCTATGGCATGTGTATGTGAGAAGGGATGAAGGTTTGGGCAGCCCCCTCACCTCCTATTTATAGGAAAACCAAGGGGTAGGATGGGTATTCAAAATACCAAAAATGCCCCCACTTTATGTCACACACAAAGGGTATAAAAGGGAAGGAGGGTGCCATGTGGAGCTCCATGGAGGAGATCCACCCTTGGCCGGCCACTCCTTGAGGCCCCCCATGAGGGGCTTCCTTGGCCCCCAAGCCCTTCTAGAAGCCTTTTGGAAAATATCCCAAAAGATGGGTTTCCAAAAATATCCCAAAAAGCACTTTCACTATTCACGACGACATTTTTCAGCGTCCGTTCGAACTGAAAATATTTATGTGGGCTTAGAACATTTCCAGTACCCACTAAAATAATTTTCAACGTGTTCCGAAACAATTTCGGATTAGTGATTTTCATCTGCAAAAAGCATCTGAAGTGGTTCCGGCAGCTCCGGAACATTTCCGTTTTTTCTTCCTGAAAATTCCCAAAAGTTTCCAGAATGATTCTGGCACCCTCCAAGAATTATCGAGCCTGTGCCGAGACCAATTTGACTTAATGGTATCCCCTGAAACAACTTTTCAGTTTTACGAAACTATTTCGCTATTCTCTCTCCGAAACTCTTCCGTTGTCTCCGAAACTTTTCCGGCGAATTTCTCTCAGACTCCCTGTCTAGTATTCAGCAGATAGATGACCCTTAAGCATGTGAACCTATAGGTTCGGTGAAGTATAGACATGACCGGAACCCTTTCCGATCAATGATCAACATCGGAGCCGTGGACACCCATATTGACCCCTATACCCACACGAATGAATATTCGAGTGAACCTCCAGTTGCCGTGTGCTATTCCTGTTGCTTTGCGATATGTTACAAATACCCGAGGTGAGATTTACTTGCATCCCCGTGGATCAACAACTTGTCCACTATGCTAGTTACCTCGTTACCAGTTTTGTTCTCTTTTCTCGTTTCCGTGTTCCGGCATCCCCGTGATCAAATCACAAAGTGTCTGGCCAGACGATGATGGATACCGTAACACTGAGAGGGCCCAGAGATATTTCTCCATCATCGAAGGAGCAAATCCCAATCTCGAGCTATCAAGTTACTTGACACACTTTTCCATGAACCCGTAAGCCGCCGTAATAGCCACCCATTTACGGATGACGTTTAACAAACCCCAAAGTTCATGAAGCAAGCATGAAGAAACTCGATACTCTCATGGTCTAAGGAATCATGCAAACATTAACCATCTCTGTGTTATTAACCATTAACTTGTGACGAATGTATCTCATAGCATAACATCAATTCGGGTCGATTCAACACAAATGTTCTGCTAACATTGTGCCCTCAAAGTTGCTGGCATAGACATGCCCATGATCAGGAAAACATAACCATCATGCAACACTTGAGCTAGTCTTAGAGGCCAGACTAGGAATACATTTTACCGTTTATTATCCCACACGTGCATATGAGTCTTCCTCCGAGCCTCGTGGTTATTGCAGACTCGAGAACCATAGCAGTTATAGCATGGAACATAAACCTAATTATGAACAGGGAGATAATGAATAACATTTATTATTGCCTCTAGGGCATATCTCCTACAGGGAGGCGTGGAAGAGCGCGTCCCATCTCCTGCCAAGGGAGAGAGGGAGATCATCGGGAGTGAGGCTCTCCAGGAGGGGCCCACCCTGCCCGGTGCCCAAGCCGAGAAATTCCCGGCAAGGGCCTCCCCGGAAGGATCGGCCCATGTTGGCGCTATGGTTACCGAGGAAGGGGGCGGGGGTCATGCCCCGGCAACTGATGTTGCCGGGGAACCTGATGCCCTTCCACGACAAACATCTCCGGGTAATTCGCTCGCTCTTTGTCTTCTGTTGCTTGCTTCATTTTGCCTTAAGTCTCTGGCTCACCAATGTATGTCATTTCCTTGCCATCGCTTGCTGATTTCGCTTGCAGTCCCATTGGTTGAGGAACCAGAGCTGTTGGAAGAAGTGGCCAACATTGGCAAGGATGCTGCGGAAGAGGCCGCCAAGATTGCTGCCGTGGAGGGCCAGGAACATACTGCCGGGGATATCCAAGAGGTTCCAAAGGAGGCAGAGAAGATCCCCGGCAGCGTGTTAGGGTCAGAGGTAGTGGTTGAAGAGAAAGTTCCCCTTCAAACCATGAGTCCTCCTCCCCAGTTTGGCACCTCGGCCATGGTCCTACAACCATCCTCGAGCAACCTGGCACTGGTTCTTGCCCAACCTGGACTTGGAGCCCCTGGCTCATCCGCGACAGTAAGCGCAGACCTTGATGAAGAGATCCAACGCATCATAGCACCGATGTCCTATCGAGCTGAAGAGGTTGATGATTCGGTAAGTGCAGTCATGGACCTGTCCTTCCTGGAATCTGTGGCAATAGGCATCAAGGAGATGCAGAACAGGTATAGCCAGAAGTGGCAGGCGCTCAAGGAGCAGTGCAACTCCACCAGCCTCATGGACCAGAAACTGAGGGACAAGGGCAGGGAGTTGCGCGAGTGGCACGACAAGCAGTTCCAAACCCTTCTGTGATAACAGGAGGTGATAACCATGGTGAAGGAGGACGTCGCTGCCCGGGAAGCTTGTTTGGCGGAGCGTGCAGTGCTTCTGAACGCCAAAGAGAAGGACATCTCTTCCCGGGAAGAGAACCTCGAGGCCACCCTCCGCAGCAAGGACGAGGGACTGGAGGCCCTTGTCCAGCAACGCACCAAGGACCTAGAGGATAGGCATAAGGCATCCCTTGACACACTCACCCTTGACTCTGCTGCCCAGCTGAAGAAGATTGCTGATGACCTTGCCGCTGCATCCATTGCCAAGGCTGACCTCGACCAACATGTGGCCAAACTGACAGAGGACCTTGCTGAGAGTGCCAAGGAAATCAAGGCTCTCAAGGAGGAAGCGCAGAAGATAGGGATTCTCCTGAGGGATGTGCAGTCATAGCTTTCCTCCAAGAGCCGGGACCTCAACACCACCAACGGCACCATCACTGACATGAAGGCAAGGCTTGGCACCTTAGAGAGTGAGATCGAGTCTGCCGGAGCTCGTGAGAAGTAGTTGATGAAGGACTTGGACAACACGAGAATCCTTCGAAAAGACACAGAGGACAAACTGGCGAACCAAGTCGAGCAGCGTGACCTCTGGATCAAGAACCTGGTTGACATTACCGAGCGCCTCTCTGCCTAGATCTCAATGATGGACATGAAGAGTTGGGTCTTCTCAGTCGACAGGCATGAGGTTCCAAGGGTCAAGCTACTGCTCTTCTTCGAAGGCTTGATCGAAGGGCTGAAGACATATGAGGAAGAGAGAGCCACTTGCTTTGCAGACGAGTCCCGAAAGCTCGCCCGTAACACCCTCTTCATGGTCTTGAGCAACCTCGCCTATCGCCACCCAGAGCTCAACCTCGTCGATGGCTTCAGGAGGCTGCCGGTAGGTGCTGACGTTTCTGCTGCCGAGGAGAAAGCCGACCCTTTCGCCGATAAGGTTCTCTTCGTCCCGAGGGTCCCGGAAGACCGCCAAGCACAGCCGTGAACCATTCTTGTTGCCGTGGCTCCCTGTAATAAAACGTGATGCATGTCTCATGTTTAGGCCCCGTACTGTATTTGCTTTTGCTCTTATCAAACTGATGTTTAATTAAGCTTAAGTGCATGCTATCCCTCTTGGGTTTTCCCATGGATGTTCGTATGGTTGGCTTCTTTTTGTGCGTTTTGGTTGCCTGCCAGTAGCATGCTGCCGCAATTGCTGTGAGGAGTGGGTCCTTAGCATTCAGCTGGTGAGGACATGTCCCGGCAGGTTTTTCCTTAGGAGTATTTGACGCAGCCGCCCACTTCGTTGAGCAGGCTCAGAAACAAAGCGGGGGCGCAGACAAATCCAGCAAGGTGCCATCACACGAAAGACTTAACCATACTAAACGCCCTGGTTGTCCGAGGGATAAGCAAACGCAAACTTTGGAGAAAAAGCCGGTGAACATGTTGACTTAGCTTTCGTTCACGCTTCCCTCCTTCTTTAGTCGTGGCCGCTCATCACATCTGCATATCTTGAGAGGATAGCGTTTGCATACCTGCCTCAGATCTGTAAAATTAACAACGGAAAACATGCGCAAGAAGAGAACTTGGTAGTTTATCAGTTGCATGTCCGCCCCCGGCAAAGACCGGAGGGGATAACAGAACACTTGCGGGTGATAATGTATGGTGAAAAGGAAGGGTCGGCCCCTCTCTCCTCCTTCTCACATTGCTGACAGCATCACGGCCGCGGGCATAAAGGTCACGCTGGCGCAGACGGCCCTGCCGGAGCATGCTTACCGGGGTGTCAATCAACGGATTCGCACCAGTGTTTCACTCAGGATTTCCCCTTACGGGGTAAATGCTGGACCGAGTTCCACGTGGGTTTATAGACGTTGATGATGCTATCCCCGTATGGCTCGATCGTCGATGAGCGAAAGAGGAGGAGGATGAGGAGGACATATACCATACTCCCTGCTTGCCCCAGTGCCTCTCTCAAGCACCGGGTATGTTTGGCGGGAAACCGCAAGGAGGACGGCATCGCCACACGCCTCACTTCTTTCCTTGGATAGGGGCAGCATGGTGGCCGCGCCACCCGAGCCGCCCGGCGCTGTCGCATCGCCACCACCCTCCGTCCCCGTCACCGCCGTAGTCGCGGTGGATATGGGCGACGGGATCTGGGCAGGGCGAAACAAGGGAATGATGTCGCCTTTCTCTCCCCAAGCTGTCGACGGAGGGGAGCGTCGACGCCGATGACGGTGCAGCTTGACGCGTTGTTCACAACCTCGGGTTCGCGCAAGCGCTACGCCCCCTACCTGGCGCGCCAAAGATGTCGTGGTGGAGCATGATCACCTATGGGGCCGTTGTCCCCTTGTGGTTCGGCGGGGGGGGGGGGGGGGGGGGGGGAGAGGGGAGAGGCCTAGCGGGGGGGGGGGGTGGGTGGGGGGGTGGGGGCGGGGGAGAGGGGGGGGAGGAGGTGAGGGGGGGGGGGGGGAGAGATCACGTTGCCCAAAGAGTGGAGGCCGTGGGACAGCACGACAGAGGTGACGCTAGTGGTTTTTACCCAGGTTCGGGCTGCTGTGAAGCGTAAAACCCTACTCCTGCTTTGGTGGATTGAAGAGAGGACCGAGGCGGTCACGCGGCGCTCTAGCCCGACAAGGTCGCCTCGAGGACAGCAGCTACACGCGTATGAGTGTACAAGGATCCGAATCCTTTCTTAGGTTGCCATGGCCCTCCTTTTATAGGCTAAGGGGTTACCACAGTGGCAAAACAGTCATTATCTACTGATTAGATAGCCAACAGTGCTATCATACCTAACTCTGGCAGTTAGGACAAAGTGCATTAAATGCACTGCTAGGTGTCACGCTGTGGATGCAGCTCGGCAAGCCTTCCGTGCTGCTTAACCATCTTCCACCTGTCTGCATGACACGCCTCTAGACGGGTGTCATACAGAGGGAATCTCCCTTCCAAATGGCTGCCATGTGCCAAATGACAGCCACTTAATCACTTGGGGGCTCAACATCGCACTGATAAGTGACTTGAGTCGCTGTGCGGTGGAGCGGTGGAGTCTTGGCGGGGAGATCCGCCCTTGGCGGCCCCGACAAGCCTGCCGGGGAAATCTTGGGACTTGTCCTTGGTGTGGCCTCGACCTGACCAGGCTCGTCTACCCGGCAAGGGAGGTCTTTTCTTAGTGGCATCTTGCTTCCTTGGCTTGTCTTGGTCTTCTTGATCAGCACTTCGATTCCTCAAAGAGCTATCTCTCTGGCTTGGCCTTGTCTTGAAAACTTGGCGCTATTGGGTTGGAGGCCTGCCGTTCGTGCACAAGTCAGGGGAAACATACACCCCTGTTTGTGTACCCCGACAATGTTCTTCCACTACAAAAAAATACACTTCCATGATGATACGTGTTTGTCATAGTAGGTCACGTTTTCTGTCATGCATGTACATCCATGATGATTTTATGACAGAATCAAGATAGTCATACCTGTGCTGTCGTAGAAGTGTTCCATGACATTACCAAAATTATCATCACGGAAGTGTCCACTTCCATGACGATAAATCGCGCGTCATAGAAGTGCTTTCGTCAAGGGTAACCGACACGTGGCATCCACCGTAACGGGTCGCCGTTAAGCTATCGGGTTCTGGTTTGGATCCGATAACCCGTTAACAGCCCTAACCAGTGGGGATTTTCCACGTGTAAAATTCTCATTCGCCGGAGTATCCACGTGTCAGCTCAGTGCTGGGACAGATGTCATCCAACGAATGGACGGGACGCACCTATGATACGTTGACATGTGGCATGGCCCAACAGTGGCCCATTCAGGTCAAAAGGCCGGCCCGTTTGACTTAGTCAAAAGGTAGCGGCCTGGCCCACCGAAGGCCTGTTAACGGCCTGTTCGCATATAGCCCATTTACAGCCCGCTAACTCATGGCCCGTTATAGCCTATCCGAATTAGGCCCAGTAGCGCCATATGGGCTGTCCAATATGATTCCAGCCCATTGTAACTTCCGGCCCATGTATGGCCCATGACGTCTTTCGGCCCATATGAGGCCCTTTCTAAATCTTGGCCCATAAACGACCCGTGGTGAAACTAGCCCATAATGAACAGTGTATAGCTTTATACCCATTAATGGCCCATTATTCCATTGGGCCGTTTCAGCCCGTGTTATCTTTCGGCCTTTTAAGGGCCCATTTATTATTGGGCTCATTTCCGGCATTCGATTACTTACGGTCCGTTACTGGCCTGTTCCGCTTGTGGGCCAAATTTAGCCCATGGTTAAAGTCGGCCCATCTGTGGCCCTTTAATCCGTTGGGCCGTTTTCATGGCGTCGTCACATATGGCCCATTAACGACCCGTTATGCCTGTCGTTCAAATTAAGCTCGTTGTACACATGGGCCTGTTAACGGCCCATAAACAGACGATTCCCATTATAGCCCGTTTACGACCCATATTGTGGTCCGTTAATTGTCCACGAAAGTATGACCCATGTTTGGCCAATCAATCATACGGCCCGTAGAAGTCCCATTGAATCTACGA
This sequence comes from Thinopyrum elongatum, assembly GCA_011799875.1. Lineage (NCBI taxonomy): Eukaryota > Viridiplantae > Streptophyta > Magnoliopsida > Poales > Poaceae > Thinopyrum > Thinopyrum elongatum. The sequence goes on along the minus strand of CM022297.1, from coordinate 42,106,553 downwards.
CCCGTAGAAGGCCCATGGATCATACGGACCTTAGGAGGCCCACTAAAGCAGGCAGCATGACTACTTCTAAATAAAAAGGTTACCGCGGAAAAAGAACTGCAGCGACTACCAGCAAAAAAATAAACAAGACAATAAGGAAATAAATAAGCAAGCAACTTACGCTAGGCTATTACGGCTATTACAAATATTACATCCACTGGGCATCAAAGTTCGCCACCAGTGCAAATATAGTGAACAAAGCAGCATATTACATACACTGGGTGTCTAAATTGGCCACCAGTGAAAATAAACGCGGCAGCAAAACAAGTCCAGAACTGAAACCACTTCAGAAGAGCTCAAGAAACGATATCCTGGATACCCACCATGCTGGCAAGAAGCTTATCAAGCTTATTAGTTTTCTCTTGTTTGGCGCTAAAATCGTCCAGCGCTTGCTGTTGCACCAGAAAGTATGCATCTGAATTCTGCAGGAACTTCCTCAGTCCTTCGGCTTCTTGCCGCAGCACAGCTGACTGATGCCTTTCAGCTTGTAGCTGAGACTGAAGAAGCCGAAGTGATTCAGGCAGCGAGTTCAAAGAGCTTGTGCCAGCGGTAGTGGCCAGTAACTCGAACACTACATCAATGCAAGACTTTGGGGTTGTCTCACTGTCTACAAGATAGTTTTTCTCACCTTTCTTGGAGACCAACAGGGTTGTCTCACTATCTTGAACCTTATCTGCATTACTTTCTCTACCATTGCATAATGGGGTGCTCTTCTCCAATATTCTGTTCGCATTCTACAAGAGAAATAAGCAGACACATCACAGGCTTAGCATGTAGTATATGAAACTCATTTTGGTAAACCGGTTCAGTAGTAAGGTGGACAGGATAACAACATGAAACAAACATATATCTATGTACTATGGTCACTGTATTGTCCATATCATTCTAGTTTATGTTGCCAAATTAAGATAGAGACACAGTTCAAATCATATATTTTTAAGACACATTAGCATAGACATAATATAAGTGTGGGAAGCTACACAGCACTGGCAACACTTGTAATGTGCATGAAATGAGAACATAACTGTTTATACAACTGAAACTGAAATCAACATAGAGCAAGAAGTTAGAACATCAATCCAGTTAAAGAAATAGGTTTAAAACATACCCGTTGCGCAATTGGAGTTTCAATGGGATCCTTCAAATTCGAAATTAGTTGGTATGAGTAAATACAGTGATGCAAGAGCAAAGGACTATAGACCATAGCTACGGAATCTGACCTGAGAACAGTTGCTCTTCTGCTTTAAACGTGGAGTTTGGGTTCCCTGTGGTGGTCTTTGTGCTTTGGGCACTGCAGTTGCTTTACAAACTGCTCGTGTGGGGGTACTCTGTGGTGGACATGGTGCTGTGTCAACTAGAAGTGGGTTACTATCCGCTGGGGTTGGGGTTAGATGGGGTGTAGCTGGTTCTCTGTCCAACGGTGTAAGTGTACAATCTGGAAGAGTCCCGATTATGTGTGGTGGGGCTAGTTCGTGGGCCAGTACAACCATGGTTCTATCTGCATCAACGGGTAGCACCGTCTTTTGTGAAGAACAGGTTTTTACTCCCTTAGATACTGCCATCACCCCCTCCAATTCAAATGGCTGATAAACAAGAAAAGAAATTGAAAGTACAGACATTGTATGATAGACAGATGTGGTAATTCACATATATGTTGTCTAACCAAATAGGACAACATGACACAATTTCACATATATGATGGCTAACTAAAAAGGATAGCATGACACAGTTTAGATATATGATGGATAACTTAACAGGATATAATGGCATAATTCAACATATGATGAGTATCTAAACAGGATGACATGACAAAACTATATGATGTCTTTCTAAAATAGGTTGGGATGAAATAATTCACATACATGTTGTCTAAGTATAGAGGATGGCATGATATAATTCACATAATTGATTCATATACTAAGCAGCCGGCACTCGCATGTATGATCTCTAAACTAAGCAGATGGCATTGAATATTGTGTATATGATGTCTAAACTAAGCAATGCAAGACACCATATGCATGATATGAGAAATATAAACATTCCAAGTTAAGAGCATACACCTCAGGTGGGATATAGGGCTGGTCATCTATCTCTGAATCCTCCTCTGAGGAGCTACCTATAACCATCGAGATATATGCTTCAACAGGTACCATTGGCTGCTCTGAAGACCTTGTTTTCACTCTAGATTTTTCCATAACCGGCTCAAATGGCTGATACACATGAAGAGTAGTTCAATATGCACAGATTATCGACAAATGGAATACGTAATGAAAAAAGGATGGCATGAGATAATTCACATATATGATGCCTGACTACATGGCGGTGCATAATTCACATATATGATAACTGGCTAAAAAATATGGCATTGCATAATTCACATATCTGATATAGAAAGCAAACAGGAGGCATTCACACAAAGCATGTCTAATCTAAGCAGATGGCATGGCAATGCAAGACACCATATGCATAATATGAGCAATATAACCCTGCCAAGTTAGAGCATACACCTCAGGGGGAATACGACTGGTCATTTGTCTCTAAATCCTCCTCTGAGGAGCTATCTGTAACCAGCAAGAAATCTGCAACGACATGTAGCACTGACTGCTCAGAAGACCTTGTTTTCACTCCAGATTTTCCCATGACCGACTCAAATGGCTGATGCACAGGAAGAGTAGATGAATATATAAACATTGTTGACAAATGGAATACATTATGAAAAAAAATATGGCACGATACAATTCACATACACGATGACTGGCTAAACAGGATGGCATTGCATGATTCACGTATATGATGCCTGGCTAAAGAAGATGGCATTGCATAATTCACATATACTCCCTCCGTTCCTAAATATTTGTCCTTTTAGTGATTTCAAATGGACTACCACATACAGATGTATATAGACATATTTTAGAGTGTATATTCACTCATTTTGCTCCGTATGTAGTCACTTGTTGAAATCTCTAAAAAGACAAATATTTAGGAACGGTGGGAGTATGATATAGAAACCAAACAAGTGGCATTCACACAAAGCAAATCTAAAAAAAGCTGATGACATATAAGATGTATAATGTAAGCAATGCGAGGCGCCATATGCATGATATGACCAACATCAGCATGCCAGGTTAGAGCAAACACCTCAGAGGGTAAATAGGAGTGGTCGGCTCCCTCTGAATCCCCCTCTGAACAGTTATCTTCCTCTGGAATACAATCTGGAATGGGGGGAGGGGGGCCCACTTCACCCACCATGGAGCGGCGTCTGCATGACATTATATTCCCACGTAACGGTCTTCTCTTTTTCTCTACATGTTCAGTATGATTGTGTACAATAACTGACATGCATAATAAAAAACATAGTTAGATTATGTAAGGCCTAAGGGGTGCATGCAGAAATCAAGACTGATGGTAGCAAACGAGTGGATAGATCCAAAACTAATGATAGCAGGCAGATTATAGCTTCAGTTTAAAAAGATAGATGATGGATCATCTACTGTTTGTTGCCCACCCAACATGAACCACATAGAATACCCCAGATGAACCAGATAGTAGATAGATACTATTCATTGCTGCCTCGATATGTGCCCCACAGGCATTTTAAAACTCAAGTTTGAACATTAGTTTGGACCTGACTCAGAGTCTAAGAGGTGAACAGGATGATAAAGTAGCAGGTAGTAATAACCGATGTATAACGTAAGCAGACACGAAAGAGTGCGACCTCTCTTCCGGAACTATGTAGTCCTTAGGTTCATCTGCTCAGTCGATGATGGTAATGCAGTTGGCGTGGCTGCCGGTAACGGGGAAGATGATCTAAGGCGGCGAAAGAAAGTCTACATGGGGAATCTCTGCTGCAGTGAACGCTTCCGTCGATGGTGCACCTCAGGTGGGGTGGATGATGGCACGGCAGGAGCAGGAAATAACACACAGAGTTTTCTTTGACACCTATCTGAAAATGAAGTAAATCTGTAAGGGCTCCTTAGAATTGGAGGATTCTAAAAATGCAGGGACAGGAAAAACACAGGAATAGGATAGGAATGCACGTGCAAAACAGAGCATTTGCAAACATAGGATTTCTATCAACCTGGGTGTTTGGTTCACATGAATTGGAAGAACACAGGAATGGAGAAACATGGTCAAATTAAAGTCAAACCACATGAAAATGTAAAATAAGAATCTTATTATGCCAGTAATGCAATTAGTCCTGTTCTTCATGCATATTAATTTGAAAAGGACGTCCAATTGAATATTAAAATTGCTATGTTTTTTCTTTGAAAGAGACACCAAAGGAAAAAAATATCCTCCAGTTTTGCTTTGCTCCATTCCTTCTAACCAAATGCACGAATAGTAGTACCATAGTAAAGTTTCCAATTCCTATGTTTTCCTTCACTTTTTCTTTGAACCAGTAGCAATTCTAGTAGGCAGTCTTCAACAGGCTGAAGCCTGCCCTCGAAATATTTTGTGAGCTTAGATTTGGTCCACATGAGTATCATATAATGGCTATCTTGCTAAACCGATTCAAATTGTGGTTCAAAAGAGCATTTAGTTTTCTCCCTGTTAACTTTGTGACCACGATTCATTTATTTCTAGATTTGCAACTGCTTTGAACCAAAGGATCCCTGAGGGATTGACATGAATGCAGAGTAACAAAGTGATGCGACGAGTGTACAACCTCTTTGGTATAGCCTTGTCGACCTCAGCATCATTGGATTGGACGTGGAGGATGGTGATGCTGGTGTGACTGTCGAAGGCGGGGAAGAGGATCTGAGGCCTCTGGAAATAGCGCCGAGGGTACTGCTCCGCTGTGATGGACGGTTCCGTCGTTGGAGCAGCTCCAGTGAGGTGTACGATGGCGAGGCTGAAGCAGGACAAGACAAACAACGTTAATCTGAAGTGGGACTCTAACAGCATCTGCAATAGATGATGTAAAATACAACACCAGAAAGTGCTAGATGTAAAATGCATCAGCCGTGCCACGGCCGCTCCGACAGATGCTGTAAATACTGTTTACTCTGAACTTAACTGAAGAAACTGAACTTTACAGTCGAAAATGAATTTTACTGTCGAAACTAATTGAACTAGTAGCTGAGCATTGCAATAGAAGTTTAGGGCGTTTGAGCACTAGTAGCAGAGAAGCAGTGATCTAAATCAGTAGCCGCTCGAGCAGGGAACGCACTAGCAGAGAGCAACTCGTGCAGCAGCACCGTGAGCGAGTGATAAAGCAGCAACTCCTGTAGCTGCCGCAGGTCATGCAGCAGCAGCGCAAGCAAGAGCAAGAGAAGAGCAGAGCAGCAACATGAACGAGAGCAAGAGCGGAGCAGTAGCACGAACAAGAGCAAGAGCGAAGCAGTAGCACGATCGACAACAATAGCAGAGCAGAGCAGCAGCATGAACGAAAGCAAGAGCAGTGCAGCAGCGTGACCGACAGCAAGAACAGAGCCGCAACGCGAGCGAGAGCCGGAGCAGCAGCAGCAGCGCGAGCGAGAGCCGGAGCAGCAGCAGCTAGTGCTGGTGTGGAAGTCGCCGCCGAGGAAGCAACGACATGGGGGAGAGACGCCGTGGAGGAAGTGGCCGGCGACGGCGCCGTCGATGGAGACCCGCCATGGCTGCTCGGTATCGAGCACCGGCAGCCCCGTGAGATCGAATAAAAGATAAAATGCAGCGGTGAGTGCAGAACCTCCTTGGTGGCGCCGAGTAGGCCTCGGCTTCATCGGAGGAATCGGTGAGGATGCTGCGGTTCTGGTGGGGCAGGTCAAGATGGCGCTGTGGGGATGGAGGTGGTGTGATAGATGAGGCGAACGTCGGGGCAGCTCCTTGGAGGTGGAGGACGGGGCGGCTGATCCGGCGGGACGACGAGATCGATGACGGATCCTCATCCGGTGCGGTGGATGAGGGACGTCGAGCTGTTGCTGTGGACGATGTCGTCGGGGAGGAGTCTCCGGCTGGGCAGTGGTCGGGAGGCCGACGGAGGAGCGTGGGGTTTCGCGGGTTTTGGCGGCCTCGGTGTACGAATGGGGGGGGGGGGGGGGGACTAAGGTGGAAGGTAGGGGGGAGCCATGTCTTAGGAACGCACTTGTTTGAAATGTGGGGTAAGTTACGAACGTACCCCCACCGGTTTTGACCACGCGACGTTGAGGCGGCATTTCCGGCTGAGGGGTAGAAGGGGGATTTCGCGTGTCTGGGCTGCGGGACCGATTTCGGATCAGGAAGGAGTTTTCGTGCGCGTCAAAATTTCGGGATAACAAGGCGCGGCGCGGGTTGAAGAGGCGGGAGTTTCACAGCAGAAGAGACAAAAGATACTCGAGCTTGAAAAATTCGGGATAACAAGGCGCGGATTCCATGTTCGGCAGAACAAACTTAACGTGTACAAAAAAAATTCATACAATACACAAAGAGAGTCATGTCCCCTTTTACTATATTGTTATAAATGCCATTGAAAAAACTACAAGAAAAATGTAAAAAAAATCAGGAGAACAAGATTAGCCTGTACAGTACCAAATCAATTCGCATTTCCCTCAACAACAACAAAAAACAAATCAATTCCCACCACAAGAAAGAGTCATGTCCCTTTTTATATGATTACAAATGCCAGGATCTCGAATTTCAATTTTTGAATCCATGTTATGTTGAATTCGAATATATCGTTAGGTGATCTTGCGGTTTATAATGGATGTAGTCCTACATTTTGATCTTCCATCTTATATGAACATTTTACTCCACCCTATGAATATATATATATATTGTCGTCTACCATATGGACTAAATTTGAATCAATTTTCCTTATTTGAATATGATTGTTGTCAAGTTATACCATCATTTAAATATTATCTTGATAACAGAAAACATGCATATAGTAGTAATCATATTTCAATATGAACTACATGTACCATACGATCTCCAATTCAAATATTTCTATCCATTTTATGTTGAATTCAAGTCACAGTACATTGGTCTAGGTAGCGATATGTTCAGGATAATCTAAACCCTGTTTTCATATGTATAAATTTTGGCCGAATTGGGACAAGTTTTGGTATAAGCTTCTTGCAAACCGGAGATTCTCTCAAGAAGCCTCGTAGTTCCGAGAGGGAACGTGTCACCTTTGTGTGCGAAACGATATACGCTGCCTCCCCCCTAATTTTCTTTACAAAGGCAATATAGAACTATATGAGTGCCTTGTTAAATTTTGGAATTATTCCGGGTTCGTTTGGCCTTTTTAATACATTAATTGAGTTTCTGGTCATTTAATGTGCATAATTCAAATTTGAACTACAAGCACATGCTCCAGTGCACCAAAGTTGGTTGAAAAATAACATGTGTGCCCTCGGGTGATTTTCTAGGTCCCATGCAAGAAATGGGAATGAAATTCAAACATCTGGGCATCGTGGCTCGGCCGAGAACATTGAGAAACTTGGTTTTTAAATTCTTATAAATCCAAAACACGCCTGAAAATCATGAAACTTGGCATGGTGTCATGTCATGGCACTAACATGCTGTGGTAAAAATTTGGCCGAATTGGAACAAGTTTTGGTATAAGCTTCTTGCAAGCCGGAGCTTCTCTCAAGAAGGCTCATGGTTCTGAGAGGGAACATGTCACCTTTGTGTGCGAAACGATATACGCTGCCCCCCCTTGATTTTCTTTACAGAGGCAACATAGAACTATATGAGTGTCGTGTTAAATTTTGGAATTATTCCGGGTTCGTTTGGCCTTTTTTATACATTAATTGAGTTTACGGTCATTTAATGTGCATAATTCAAATTTGAACTACAAGCACATGCTCCAGTGCACCAAAGTTGGTTGAAAAATCACATGTGTGTCCTCAGGTAAATTTCTAGGTCCCATGCAAGAAATGGGAATGAAATTCAAACATCTGGGCGTCGTGACTCGACCGGAAACATTGAGAAACTTGGTTTTTTAATTCCTGTAAATCCAAAACACGCATGAAAATCATGAAACTTGGCTTGGTGTCATGACATGGCACCAACATGCTGTGGTAATTTTGCTGTCCGATTTGCGAAGGCGCACACATTAACAATCAACAAAGTCATTTTGGAACAAGTGCTGTCACGTTACAATCGGAAACACAAGTATTATTGAAACCATGGGCGTTCTACTTACCATTTACGTGCCACCACGCGTCCACTTTTTTTATTGGCTAGGAGGCGCCGTGCGGGGTAGCTATTTGAGTACGGGAGGCGTGCGATCAGACCCCTGCACGTGCTTATCGGGAGGAGAGCCCTTTGACCTCCATCTGCCGCCCACCTCTCTCCCAAGGTCTCCATTAATGGCGCCCGAGCCCCTGTTTAACGGCGTGGCTATGTCTCACTCGACTGAGATTTAAGAGAGAAAAAAGAAAATCTGAAAAGAAAATTTTGCATGGATCTTGATGTAAGATCCGACGGACCTATATAGCATCTACTGCGACTTATAGCAAGACTGATGAATATATAAGGATGACGACAGTGGATAATAATTGTCTTACATATTTAGGAAGATAATTAAAAAAGCCACATGCGGCTATGCCCGAAATACACAAGAGCAAAAGAAGAAGGAAGACGCATACAACGATCTGGCTCGCTGATCTCTACTTTCTTGATGCGCTGCAGGTTGCGGAGACTAGTTCTCGCGGCGAGCGGCGATGATCTCTTTCATCAGTTTCATGTCCTTAATACGCTGCTTGGCAGCATCCACGGATTCCTCTACCAGCCTTTTGCGCTCGATGCGGAGCATGGCATTCTCGTCCATAAGTTTCTTGACGATGATGCCCATCCTCTTCAACAAGGCAGCGGTCTCCTCCACCTGCTTCGCGATCTTCGCCCTCAGCAGGTCGCGCTCGGTGTGGAGCTTCGCCTTGCCCTCCCCTAGTCCCTGGATGACGGCGACAACATTTTCAAACGAGGCATTCATCTCGTCCTGCAGCTTCATCCAACCGGAGATCCGACCCATCAGGCCATCGAGCATAGCACGCATGCGCTTGTGGGAGTCCTCGCCTGCCCGTGAGACATTTTCCCAGGCTGCCGCGGTGCGGGAGGACCTCCCTGCTGCATTCGCGGCGCGGCGGGACATCTCTGCTGCTTCTGCGGTGCAGCCGGACCAGTCTGCTGCATCGACGGCTCGGCGGGACCTCTGTGCTGCTTCGGCGGCGCGACGGGACCTCTATGCTGCTACGGCGGTGCGGCGGGACATGTCGGCTGCTACGGCGGCGAGGCGGGACATCTCTCGTGCTTCCGCTTCCATGCTCGCCTCCCCCTGGTAGTAATCTCTCGACCCAGAACTCACGCGGGCCATGGCAGATGCAAGGGAACGACGATGAAAGACTTGTTTGTTTTTGTGGATGAGGAGTTGAGGAGGAATGTGCAGTCATCTTGGAGTAGAGTATTTATAACCGAGTACTAATACGCTCCTAAGTGGGAAACCGTTTAGGTTTTGATTGGTGTGAACAGGTTTGCAATTAAATATAGCGTGATAGTAATTTGGAATGTGACGAGACGCAAGCTCAAAATTTATTGACGGTTCTAGTTTTGAAGTGCGGCACTATTCCCGGATGGCGTAACGTGGGCACGCGTTCTCGGCCGTGGTGTAGCAGTTTTGTAATATGCCACGATACTTCTTTTTCTACTGCTGTGTACATGCAATAACTGGCACCGTCGGATACATAACTTACAGTTATTGGGGCGTTCACCAGGAATAGCCTCGTGGCGAGCTATAGACTAGTCTTTTTTTCACACACATTACATCGACACATATCATCTCTCTCCCTCTTTCCCACGCACACACCTGGGCCTCCTTTGGTTTGGAGGAATTTTGTACGAATTTCATAGGGTAGGATTTTTACAGGAAAAATTCCTATAGAGCTCTTTGGTTTGTAGGAATGGAATCCTATTCCTATGGAGGAAATCTTCCTATCCTCCACATTTCATAGGAAAATAAACATTAGCCTAGACTCAATGGAAAAATCCTATGATGTGAAACAAAGGACATCTCCTTTCCTATTCCTACTCATAGGATTTGAGATGCATGTCATCTCATTTCCTATGACTTTTCTATTCCTATAATTTTCCCTACCCTATGAACCAAAGGAGGCCCTAGTATCTCGAGACTTCTCGCACGCACCATCTCTAGCTCCCTAGGTCGATGCCACCCACATACACTTGTACTTTGAGTTTAGTACGTTATACACGAAGAGAAGAGGTGCACGCACGCACTCGTCCTCTCTCACACACACATCTGTAGCTACAAATTGTAGTGTTCTCAACCATCCGATTGGCTCTATCATAGGTTCCCGTTGCTCCTTGGCTTTGAGATTGAGAAGTTTAAAATGCGGAGGCTAAGCTGGAGGCGAATTGTTTTGGTTAATGTGCAAGCCGCACACGGCACCAACACGACACGAGCTTCGTCTGCCTGGTGCGCAGTCGGGTGAGTACTACTACTAGTAGTACTACTTTGATGTGTCGCGTCAACTCGCAGAAGTATGCAACACTTCCTCAACAAACAAGCATATAAGCAGCTTATACTTCTTACCCAAAGGATCTTTATATCCAACAGACACAAAATATCCGTTCCACTGTTGGAAATTACTTTAACTGCTGATCTGATGTCGAAGTAATTGCTGCATCGCCACGAAAATCCACCATCTCTTAAGCTAAAGTAGACCGAGCTAACCCCTATATTAGCATATTACTAAGATAAACAGAAGGCACTGTAGAATCATTTAGGAGGTGAGCTTGTCAATCTGAATGTGGAGGGACACCGTCCTCGACAACCCAGCCCCGGCCAGCAGCTTGGGCGGAACTGTGAAGAAGGTCAGCTCCTGCACGGCGACGGCGACAGGATCCTTGCTGCTTGTCACCTTGATTTCCACCTTGACGGCGTTGGTCCTGCCTTTGGCCTCCCATGGCAGGCCGTTCGCCCACAGCTTGGCCGCGTAGTGCAGCGGTGGGGACGCCCCCGCTCTGATGCAGACGACCGACACGGCGATAGGCGCGCCGACATCAAGCATGCCGCCGACCAAGAAAAACGCGCGACCGTCCTCCTCCGCAAACAGCAAGAGCCACGGCTCCGACACTGGCGCTTGCAGCTAGAGCACCTTGACGCACTGGATCTTGTGCACGGGCATGGGATGCACGGTGCTGATGTGGTGGGGGAGCGCCGGTGGCGGGCCTTCCTAGCCGCAGACGGGCACGGGGCATTTGCAGGGCGCGAGTGGACACACGCTCTGGTGATCGGCGAGCTTGTGGTAAGTGACGTAGAGCCCACAGCCTTCATGAGGGCACTCCACCCTCACCGAGGAGAGGACGACGTCCATCACCGTGTTCCGCACGTCGAAGCTGCCGCCACGCTCGCACTTCTGGCATTGCCGCTGGTTCCCGGGGCGCTCGCCGCGGCAGTCCGCGCAGGCCAGGTGCCCTCCCTTGCACTGCACAAATCAATCGAATAGCACATCAATCAAGAAACCTGCACCTTGCTCGATCAGCCGAACGGACGAGGTGTATTCGAACCTCATACACTGGAGGCTTCAAGGGGCGGAGGCACAAGGGGCAGTGGAGCAAGGTGAGGTCCATAGAGACCATATAGAGCTCCATCGTCGGGTCCTGTTCCGTCGGCATGATCTCGCCCTCCTCGTGCACCACCATCGCTCGCTTTAGGGCCGGGGCATTAGAAAGTTTTACCATCACATATTCATACTACTTCAAGGTGCATTAAATCAACACATGCAAGTATCTAAAGGAAAGTTACGGCATGCATGCATGCGTTGTAATTAATGCATCGATAAACCCAAATTTTTGAAATATATCAAGTGCACTGCTTTGATGTGTCGCGTCAACTCGTACAACAAGGAGAAGTTTGATTACAATGCCCTCTCCCTCGCCCATGAGCGTGGTGGCTCGCAGGACTAAAGAAGCTTTCGCTACACGCTCTCCCTCCCGCACGCGGTGGACATGCAACAGTTCATTTGGTGTCAGATGGCCAGAAGCATACTAGTAGTACTCCACTGTAGTAGTACCATCATTGTTCGACTTCCCGAAGAGGCGAAGAGCCAAGCGCAACCCGAACGCTCGTGTGGCAGTTTCATGTGTATAGGGGAGGTAGTATAGTAACATAGTCTAGGAGTAGGATCGAAAGTAGGTCTAGAGGGGGGGGGGGTGATTAGACTACTTGACCAAATAAAAATCTAACCTTTTCCCAATTTTAAGTGTTGGTAGATTTTAGCAACTAGTACAAGTCAAGCAATCAACCTACACATGCAATTCTAAGAGTGTAGCAGCGGAAAGTAAAACATTGCATATGAAGGTAAAGGGAAGGGTTTGGAGTGAGCAAACGCAATGTAGACACGGAGATTTTTGGCGTGGTTCCGATAGGTGGTGCTATCGTACATCCACGTTGATGGAGACTTCAACCCATGAAGGGTAATTGCTGCGCGAGTGCATGGAGGGCTCCACCCATGAAGGGTCCATGAAGAAGCAACCTTGTCTATCCCACCATGGCCATCGCCCACGAAGGACTTGCCTCACTCGGGTAGATCTTCACGAAGTAGGCGATCTCCTTGCCCTTACAAACTTCTTGGTTCAACTCCACAATCTTGTCGGAGGCTCCCAAGCGACACCTAACCAATCTAGGAGACACCACTCTCCAAAAGGTAATAGATGGTGTGATGACGATGAACTCCTTGCTCTTGTGCTTCAAATGATAGTCTCCCCAACACTCAACTCTCTCTCACAGATTTGGCTATGGTGGAAAGATGATTTGAGTGGAAAGCAACTTGGGGAAGGCTAGAGATCAAGATTCTTGTGGTAGGATTGGAATATCTTGGTCTCAACACATGAGTAGGTGGTTCTTTCTCAGAAAATGAGTAGTGGAAGTGTAGGCACATTCTGATGGCTATCTCTCCAATGGAGAAGGGGGTGGAGGGGTATATATAGCCTCCACACAAAATCCAACCGTTACACACATTTGACCCAACTCGGTCAGACCGAATAGAAGAACTCGGTGAGACCGATTCAGTTCAAAATGTGAATGTTAGGAATCTAGGTGGGACCGACTGGAACAACTCGGTGGGACCGATGTGCTAGGGCTTAGGGCAAACATCAACTCGGTGGCACCGATTGCATCAACTCGGTTAGACTGAAGTGAAGCAATAAGGCAACAGAGAGGATGCCGAGCAAACTCGGTGGGACCGATTGCACATTTCGGTGAGACCAAAATAATTGCAACAGGCAACAGAGAGTTTGCAAGACCATCTCGGTGGGACCGAGATCCGTATCGCTGTGACCAAATTGTCTAGGGTTTCTGGCAGTGGCTATGTCAACTGAACTCAGTTGTGCCGGATGGAACATTTCGGTGGGGCCGAGTTTGACTTTGAGTTTTGGACATATATGGAAATGAGAAAGTGGCTGAGGGTTTTGGAGCAATATCACTAAGCACTTTGAGCAAGTAGACCATTAAGTAACACCTCATCCCCTTTTAATAGTATTGGCTTTCCTATGGACTCAATGTGATCTTGGATCACTAAAATAGAAATGAAGAGTCTTGAGCTTTTGCCAATCTTTGTCCTTAGCATTTTGAGGGATCCACATCTCTAGTCCATGCCATGCCAATCATTGAACTTTCTGAAATATTCAACTTGAATGGATATTAGTTCAATGAGCTATATGTCGTTATGAATTACCAAAACCACCCAGGGATTAGTTGCACTTTCAATCTCCCCCTTTTTGGTAATTGATGACAACATATAGATCAAAGCTTCGACAAATGATAATATGAATGAAATACATCGTCGCTTTGAGAAGTATGTGATAAGCAAGAGCTCCCCCTAAATTTGTGCATTATTTAAAATTTGCTTGTGAATGCAAATGCACAATCGATTAGGATCATGGGTCACTCTTCCATGTCACATACATCTTGGTGGAGCGCTCAAAAAGATAAGAGTTTAATGACATGCACTCATCACCAAGGATAAAAGTGATTGATCAGACACAAATTCATGGATATAGATAAGTAAGCACACACATTAAGCGTAGTATGATCAAACACATGATCACAAGTATCTCACGAGCATGACACAAATTGTAGCATAGGAATCAAACAACCAAACAATCAAAGAGGCAAGAGAAGCAAATAAAACCAAACGCTCTCTCTCTCTCGAAGCCTAAGATCTATACACTTTCTCCCCCTTTGGCAACAAGTTACCAAAAAGTTTGAAAATGTATAGTGCTATACGGCACTCTAGGCACGATCTCCGGGAGCTACTGAAGGGGTCTTCTAGCTTGTCGCTCCGGTGTGCGTAGATGGCGTGGAGAGGAGTCCATTTGTAAATGCCTCTGAAGAAGTCTGTGGAGCTGGAGGGGTTGACACTGGAGGTACAACCGTGGTAGTTGCTGCAGGTGCTGAAATAATAGTCCTGGAGTCTCTGACAACTGGCACAGCTGATGACCTTTGTGCCCTTGGCACTCTCTGGAAAGTATCTGTAGTTGGTCTATCCTCCCTGTCCTCAGCATCTTCTTGGAGCTTCTCCACAATGGTCTGTATCTCAGTGACCTTCACATCTAGGTCATGAAATTTTGTCTCAATGCTCCTCTCAAGACTTTCCTGGTTTTGAGTCAGGGTGGCCAAGCCCTTCTCAATTCTCACTGTAGCTTCAAGCAGATAACTGAGTTGATCTTGCTTGGTCTTGAGCATCACTGTGGAGGCATCTGGTGCATTTGCTGTCTTTGCTGCTTTTGCAGCCTTTGCTTTCTCTCTCTTCTCTTGGGCTTCAACAGAAGTGGGATGTGATGCATCCATGACAACCTCGTTGTCCTCAAAATCTGGCCTCAGGGGAAGATGCTCTCTTCTTCCTTGTCCTGGTTGCTGCCTTAGGCAAGTTGCTGGGAGTGCTTATGCTCCCCTCATCATAGCTGCTTGAGGGACTAGTGTCCTCACTGAGGGTGACCTGCTCTTCAGACTTGTTCTGGCTATCACTGCCCTCTGACATGGCTGAAACTGTCCCTGTGAATAGTTAGGTATAGATAGAGTGGATGAGCATCACAAAGTGCAGCTTATTTTGCAAAAATATTGAGACAAAAACTTAATTTTAGTTTTCTGCAGAAAGCATTTTGGAGCTACCTATTTAACAAACTCGGTGACACTGAAGCACTAACAGAGTATAAACACACAGTTTTGGTCAGACCGAAATGCAGTTCGGTGACTCCGAGATGCTAGGGTTTCACAGAGAAAGTGATTTCGGTCGCACCGATCAGTACACTTCGGTCAGACCGAGTTGTACTTGTGCAATGGCCAGGGCCAATCGGTGTGACCGAGATCCTCAGATCGGTCGGTCCGAGATGAGTTCGGCGGAAACCTAACCCTAAGTTTTTGCATCAAATCTATTCTAAGGAATTCTTTCGGTGGATAGATCAATCTCGTGCGTGGGAAGAACATAGGCATTATACTTTGTGCAAGAATTGGAGTTATGGAAAGCATAAAGGGTCAAATCCGTACCCTAACTTGGCGACGGATTTGCTACGGCGGCAACGGCGGTGAGGATTCCGTTGATGGCGGTGGAGACCAGCGACAGGAGGTCACTGGCGACGACGACGATGATCCGGAGACCAGGGGCGGCAGTGCTGAGGCGCGGGCTTGTGTGGTTGAAGTGATTTTCAACCGTATGGGTACGCAGAGTATAAATACCCAGACGCTGTCAGTGTGACCGAGTAGAACGACTCGGTGGCACCGAGATGCAAAACTGCTAGCAGTTGCTGCAACTTGGTGTGACCGAACGGTTCAAATCGGTTGCACCGAGATTGAAAACCTATATCAACTTAGTGATTTCGGTGAGACCGAATAGGAGTGAGTTGGTCTGACCGAAAAGC
The DNA here is from genome assembly GCA_011799875.1 of Thinopyrum elongatum. Lineage (NCBI taxonomy): Eukaryota > Viridiplantae > Streptophyta > Magnoliopsida > Poales > Poaceae > Thinopyrum > Thinopyrum elongatum. The sequence goes on along the minus strand of CM022297.1, from coordinate 42,090,674 downwards.
ATTAAGAGGTTCTGGAAGTTAAGCCCTTGACGGATCAGTGGCTCCAAGTGCTCCTCACCCGGAGGGTCCGAATTCGACTTGATCAAACTTTGTGATGTAGCATGGATAGAGTTTGAGACGAGAAAAGCATAGATAGCTAGAGGGAGTACTTAGGCATTCTTGTCCATCCATTTGGCAAAAAGAAAAACCAACCAAGCAAAACTACAAATGGATGTCCTCGAATGGAGAAAATTATGCATCCAACATGCTCACACAATAAGATGGCAAATAAAACATGTGGCAAAGCATGCACAAACACTCTAGCATCTATCAAGCAATTGGCGATGACTAGGTCATCTATATATGAGTATATTGACTTAGGAGTCAAATGAGAGCATTTGATCATAGGTCATACTCATCGTTTAAGCACAAGTGGGGTTACCACTTTTACATAAAGCATTGTTGTGTTCACATCATTAGAGTTGCTTTAGCTCAATGCTTTGAGCAAAGCTCCCCCCTAGATGTGATATCCCCCCTTAGAGGGATGAACTAACCTTTGGTTTTGTCGATGATGACTTCATGTAGGTGTTGAAGATGTGGATGCTCAATGTTGATGTAGATCATTTGGAGCAATCCATTGGAGTGAGTTGCACTTTCAATACCTACACAGGCAGTCCCACAAGGAACACACAAGGATATCCATAGACATAGAGTGAAACACACACATGATGATGTCCATGAAAGCATTTGGTTACCTTGTCCCTTGTCTTACCAACAAGAGGGTTTGTGACTCCTTGAACTAGTGCAAGATATGGAAGTTGATTGCACTTGTCCTTGCCAAAAATGAATATGAGTGAAGTATGTTGGCAGAGTCACCCTCAAGAACTCTCTAGTTCTTCTTCTTTGGGATGCACATCAACTTGATGGGAATCCTTGGAGTTGTAGTCGTACTTGATGAAGTAGAACTTGATGTAGTCTTGGGAACCCATTTGACCATGGCCTTAGGAGCTTCTTCAAATGAATCAATCTCTTCTTGAAGCTTGTCCTTGCCTTTTAGCTTGTGGTCTTGTGGTGGAAGATCATCTTGAGCTTGTGTTCCTTTGAAAGAAGTGGGGTCGTACTTCTCTTATTGAGGAACAAACTTCGTCTTGGGGTATTGATCTTCTTCCCACTCAACTCCATTGGCATTGAACTTTCGTTCAAAACCAACACCTTGATTCTTCTGGTGCCTTCCTTGCTTGCGTACAATTTCCTCAAATTGCTTACTTCCGGAAGGCTCTTGTAAACACCTTTCTCTATAATTCTCTTCAATAAGCTATTTTCTTGCTCAAGTGTAACTTGGCTAAGAGAATCATTAGTGGAATCAAGAGAACTACTAGAAGCAACAATATTGGATTTAACATGATTATTGTTACTACTAGAAGAAGAATCTTTCTTCCCCTTGTTGCTAGATTTTACTTGTGGCATATAAGTAGACAAGAGTAAACGCTTGGCAATGTAAGAAGAACTCTTCTTTCGAAGATCATCATTGATTGCTTTTAGGAACCCATGCTCTTGCTCTAAATTTAGCTTCTCGAAGCGTAGCTTCTCATGAGTCCTTGGGAGCTCTCTATGATCCTTTAGAGTTGTTTCATGAGCTAACTTAAGAGTGTTTAGTTCTTTAGTTAGACGCTCAATCTCCTTCTTATCATTGTCATTCGTTTCATCTTGATTAGCATGATTAATAGCAATTTCATCATAGTTTTCATCACTAGTGTTGTCAACAAGTAAATCATCATCACCTAGCAAATCATCTTCATCACTATTGAAATCAACATACTCGGGGTGTGATACCTTAGGTCCTTTAGCCATGAAGCATCTTCCAATTCCTTCATTTGGTGAGTCAAATATGTCGTAGGAGCTGGATGACACAAGCGCAAGACCGGCAACACCTTCATCTTGAGTATATTCGGAGTCGGAGTGATAACTTCTCTCGGAGTAGTTGTCGGAGTCGGAACCGGATACCCATTCACCAACGTGAGCTTGATGTCTTCATCTTGTGTAGCTCTTTGATGACTTGTCCTTCCTTTCTGAATCCTTGCTTCTACGAGAGGGTCTTCGTTCATAACGATCATCTCTACTCCTTCTCTCTCTTGGTGGTGATTCATCTCTTTTACTTCTCTTGGGTGAATCTTTTCTTTTCTTTTAGGGAGCCGTACACTCATTGGAGTAGTGTCCGGGTCTTCCACAATTGTAGCAATTGCGATCACGACTAGAAGATCTTTTGTCATTGTAGGACCTTGACTTGGAACTTCTCTCTTTGCTTCTATTCTTGTAGAATTTGTTGAAGTTCTTCACCATTAAGCTCAATTCTTCATTGAAGACTTGTTTCTCACTTGATGTTGTAGGAGCATCACATGAAGCTTTATAAGCACCACTAGACTTGTTGTGGAGCTCTTCCTTATCCTTGAGTGACATCTCATGAGCAACAATTCTACCAATGACTTCCGTTGGCTTGAGATCTTTGCAGTTGGGCATCATTTGGATCAAGGTGCACACGGTATCATATTTTCCATCCAAGGCTCTTAGGATCTTCTTGATGATGAATCTGTTGGTCATCTCTTCGCTTCCTAAGCCGGCAATCTCATTTGTGATGAGAGCGAGCCTAGAGTACATTTCGGCGACACCTTCACCATCCTTCATTTTGAACTTGCCAAGTTGACTTTAAAGCACATCCAATTTGGATTCCTTGACGGACTCGGTACCTTCGTGCATATCAACCAAAGTATCCCAAATTTCCTTTGCATTCTCAAGACAGCTGATTTTGTTGAATTCTTCGGGGCACAATCCATTGAAGAGAATATCGCAAGCTTGAGCATTGTATTGCAACATCTTAAATTCTTCCGCGGACGCTTCATGATCCAGTTCTCTTCCATCCTCGAAGTATTCACCTTGCAAGCCAATTTGCACGATAGCCCAAACGACGGGGTTATGACCAAGAATATGCATTTTCATCTTATGCTTCCAACTAGCAAAATTAGTACCATCAAAGTAAGGACCTCTACGGTGATAATTTCCCTCGCTAGACGCCATACTCTCCTAGGTTGTGAAACCAAGGCTATGATCACCAAAGCTATGGAAATCAAGGAAAATGGAGACCAAAGCTTTGATACCACTTGTAGGATCGAAAGTAGGTCTAGAGGGGGGGGGGGGGGGGGTGATTAGACTACTTGACCAAATAAAAATCTAACCTTTTCCCAATTTCAAGTGTTGGCAGATTTTAGCAACTAGTACAAGTCAAGCAATCAACCTACGCATGCAATTCTAAGAGTGTAGCAGTGGAAAGTAAAACATTGCATATGAAGGTAAAGGGAAGGGTTTGGAGTGAGCAAACGCAATATAGACACGGAGATTTTTGGCGCGGTTCTGATAGGTGGTGCTATCATACATCCACGTTGATGGAGACTTCAACCCACGAAGGGTAACGGCTGCGCGAGTCCACGGAGGGCTCCACCCACGAAGGGTCCATGAAGAAGCAACCTTGTCTATCCCACTATGGCCATCGCCCACGAAGGACTTGCCTCACTCGGGTAGATCTTCACGAAGTAGGCGATCTCCTTGCCCTTACAAACTTCTTGGTTCAACTCCACAATCTTGTCGGAGGCTCCCAAGCGACACCTAACCAATCTAGGAGACACCACTCTCCAAAAGGTAATAGATGGTGTGATGATGATGAACTCCTTGCTCTTGTGCTTCAAATGATAGTCTTCCCAACACTCAACTCTCTCTCACAGATTTGGCTATGGTGGAAAGATGATTTGAGTGGAAAGCAACTTGGGGAAGGCTAGAGATCAAGATTCTTGTGGTAGGATTGGAATATCTTGGTCTCAACACATGAGTAGGTGGTTCTTTCTCAGAAAATGAGTAGTGGAAGTGTAGGCACGTTCTGATGGCTCTCTCTCCAATGGAGAAGGGGTTGGAGGGTATATATGGCCTCCACACAAAATCCAACCGTTACACACATTTGACCCAACTCGGTCAGACCGAATAGAAGAACTCGGTGAGACCGATTCAGTTCAAAATGTGAACGTTAGGAATCTCGGTGGGACCGACTTGAACAACTCGGTGGGACCGATGTGCTAGGGCTTAGGGCAAACATCAAATTGGTGGCACCGATTGCATCAACTCGGTTAGACCGAAGTGAAGCAATAAGGCAACAGAGAGGATGTCGAGCAAACTTGGTGGGATCGATTGCACATTTCGGTGAGACCGAAATAATTGCAACAGGCAACAGAGAGTTTGCAAGACCATCTCGGTGGGACCGAGATCCGTATCGGTGTGACCGAATTGTTTAGGGTTTCTGGCAGTGGCTATGTCAACTGAACTCGGTGGCGCCGGATGGAACATTTCGGTGGGGCCGAGTTTGACTTTGAGTTTTGGACATATATGGAAATGAGAAAGTGGCTGAGGGTTTTGGAGCAATATCACTAAGCACTTTGAGCTAGTAGACCATTAAGCAACACCTCATCCCCTTTTAATAGTATTGGCTTTCCTATGGACTCAATGTGATCTTGGATCACTAAAATAGAAATGAAGGGTCCTGAGCTTTTGCCAATCTTTGTCCTTAGCATTTTGAGGGATGCACATCTCTAGTCCATGCCATGCCAATCATTGAACTTTCTGAAATATTCAACTTGAATGGATATTACTTCAATGAGCTATATGTTGTTATGAATTACCAAACCACCCGGGGATTAGTTGCACTTCGCTGCCGTCATCACCAACTCTCTCCCCCTCTATGCAGCGGTGTAACACCCCTTCTCCCCGTTGTAATCTCTACTTAAACATGGTGCTCAACGCTATATATTATTTTCCAATGATGTATGGCTACCCTATGATGTTTGAGTAGATCCATTTTGTCCTATGGGTTGATTGATGATCGTGATTGGTTTGAGTTGCATGTTTTATTATTGGTGCTGTCCTATGGTGCTCTCCGTGTCGCGCAAGCGTGAGGGATCCCCGTTGTAGGGTTTGTAATATGTTTATGATTCGCTTATGGTGGTTGGCGTGAGTGACAGAAGCACAGACCCGAGTAAGTAGGTTGTTTGCGTATGGGAGTAAAGAGGACTTGATACCTTATAATGCTATGGTTGGGTTTTACCTTAATGATCTTTAGTAGTTACGGATGTTTGCTAGAGTTCCAATCATAAGTGCATATGATCCAAGTAGAGAAAGTATGTTGGCTTATGCCTCTCCCTCATATAAAATTGCAATAATGATTACTGGTCTAGTTATCGATTGCCTAGGGACAAATAACTTTCTTGTGACAAAAAGCTCTCTACTAAAACTAACTTAGTTATTTCTTTATCTAAACAACCCCTAGATTTTATTTACGTGCTCTTTATTATCTTGCAAACCTATCCTATAACACCTACAAAGTACTTCTAGTTTCATACTTGTTCTAGGTAAAGTGAACGTTAAGCGTGCGTAGAGTTGTATCGATGGTCGATAGAACTTGAGGGAATATTTGTTCTACCTTTAGCTCCTCGTTGGGTTCGACACTCTTACTTATCGAAAGAGGCTACAACTGATCCCCTACACTTGTGGGTTATCAAGACCTTTTTCTGGCGCCGTTGCCGGGGAGCAATAGCGTGGGGTGAATATTCACGTGTGTGCTTGTTTGCTTTATCACTAAGTAGATTTTATTTGCTGTTCTAAGTTGTTCTCTATCTTTAGTTATGGATATGGAACACGAAATACCAAAAAAATTAGGTGTACTTGCTACCCATGGAGATGGGGAACCTCCTAAAACCCTCGATGCTCATTATGTGAAAGATATTATGCACTATTTTAATAATCCTGAGAAAACTCCATTCAATTATATAATGGGAGACATGTTGGATCAACGTGAATACTTTAGGGATTATCGTTTGACTCAAAAAGGGAAACTCTTATGGGATCAAATTCATATGTTGCATTGGTATGCTCCGAATTTATGCTTGAGATATGATTATACTTGTTGCTCTAGGATGAAGGCTCCACACCTTCCCTTTTCATGTAAATTTAATGATAATGAAACCTTGGCTTCTTATGCTAATGGTATATATGATTACTATGATGTGGAACGAATAGAAGAATTCATTGCTTTTAAGGGTGCTTATGAAATTGAATCTTTATTTGAAAAGTGTGAAAATCTTGATGATGCTGTTTACAGACCTGAAAATTTTGCTGTACTTAAATATTGCTTTGAGAATTATAAATATAACGCCAATATTAATGAGTTTATTGAGAAAGTCTCCGCTGTCCAAGAAGAGACTAATATTTTGCAGGAATCTATGGAAGAAGAAATTGATGACACTGTGAGCTCATTAGATGAAAAAGATGACGAGGAGAGCGAAGAACAAAAGGAGGAAGAGCGGATTAGCTACCCGTGCCCACCTTCTAATGAGAGTAACTCTTCAACTCATACATTGTTCTATTTCCCTTCGTGCTTACCGAAGGATGAATGCTATGATAATTGCTATGATCCCTTGGATTTGTTTGAAATATCCCTTTTTGCTAAAATTGATGCTTGCTATGCTTGTGGCCATGATGCCAATATGAATTATGCTTATGGAGATGAACTTGCTATAGTTCCTTATGTTGAGAATGAAATTGTTGCTATTGCACCCACGCATGATAGTCCTATTATATTTTTGAATTCTCCCAACTACACTATATCGGAGAAGTTTGCACTTATTAAGGATTATATTGATGGGTTGCGTTTTACTACTACACATGATGATTTTGATAAATATAATATGCATGTTCTTGCTGCTCCTACTTGCAATTATTATGAGAGAGGAACTACATCTCCGCCTCTCTATGTTTCCAATACGATAAAATTGCAAGAAATTGTTTATGCCTTGTATCGGCCTTTACTTTGTGTGCATGAATTGTTCTTTTATGACATGCCGATGCATAGGAAGAGAGTTAGACTTCATTGTTTCATGATATATATTACTTTGTGCTTACTACTAAATTACAAATCATTGTTAATTAAAATTGGCTTTGATATACCTTGGGATCCGGGTGGATCCATTACTTGAGCACTTTATGCCTAGCTTAATGGCTTTAAAGAAAGCGCTGCCAGGGAGACAACCCAAAAGTTTTAGAGAGTCATTTATTTCTGTTGAGTGCTTTTAAAAAGTTTTAAAAACAAAAAAATATAGAGGGGAACCTAAAACTTTTCAAAAAAAAAGTGAAAGTGAGAAAGACGAACACCGTTGAAGTGGGGGACGTCCTTGAACTTTGTTCATGCCCATGGAAACTTTGTGAATCTTGATTAAAAAAACTTTTCAACAAAAATAATTATCCCCTTGTACAAATCCATTGTATTATAAAAATAATGTGCCAAGATTTGCCTTTAGGTTGATTAGATTGCTTGTTTGGTGTGTGCAGTGCAAAAACAGAAACTTTTGCTGTAGTGTGTGAATTTACATTTTTTACTGGAACGTGCCAAAATTCTGAAATTTTTACACAGTACTACTATGCAAATTTTTATTTTTTTCCTAATTTTTCAGAATTTTTGGAGTTACATAAGTATAGTGAGTATTCAGATTGTTACAGACTGTTCTGTTTTAGACAGATTCTGTTTTTGATGCATTGTTTTGCTAGTTTTGATGAAACTATCGATTTTATCGGTGGTATAAGCCATAGAGAAGTTATAATACAGTAGCTAAAATGCAAAAATAAAATATTAATGGGTTTTCAACAGTACTTAAAGTGGTGATTTGCTTTATTATACTAACGGATCTCATGAGGGTTTTGTTAAGTTTTGTGTGATTGAAGTTTTCAAGTTTTGGGTGAGATCATGATGGATGAAAGAATAAGGAGCGGCAAGACTCTAAGCTTGGGGATGCCCAAGGTACCCCAAGGTAATATTCAAGGACTCCCAATCAACTAAGCTTGGGGATGCCCCGGAAGGCATCCCCTCTTTCTTCTAACGACCATCGGTAATTTTACTTGGAGCTATATTTTTATTTGTCACATGATATGCGTAAATCTTGGAGCATCGTGTGCTTTTTATTTTTCTTTTAATAATTCACCATGCTGGTATGAGATAGTCCTTGGTTGATTTATAGAATGCTCTTTGCACTTCAATTATATCTTTTGAGCATGGCTTTATAGAATGCTTCATGTGCTTCACTTATATCATTTGAAGTTTGGATTGCCTGTTTCTCTACACATAGAAAACCGCCATTTGTAGAATGCTCTTTTGCTTCACTTATATTTGTTAGAGCATGGGCATATCTTTTGTAGAAAGAATTAAACTCTCTTGCTTCACTTATATCTATTTAGAGAGTTGACATGAATTGGTCATTCACATGGTTAGTCATAAAATCCTACATAAAATTTGTAGATCACTGAATATGATATGTTTGATTCCTTGCAATAGTTTTGCGATATAAAGATGGTGATATTAGAGTCATGCTAGTGAGTAATTGTGGATTGGTAGAAATACTTGTGTTAAGGTTGGTGATTCCCGAAGCATGCACGTATGGTGAACCGTTATGTGATGAAGTCGAAGCATGATTTATTTTTTGATTGTCTTCCTTATGAGTGGCGATCGGGGACGAGCGATGGTCTTTTCCTACCAATCTATCCCCCTAGGAGCATGCGTGTAGTACTTTGTTTTGATAGCTAATAGATTTTTGCAATAAGTATGTGATTTCTATATGACTAATGTTGAGTCCATGGATTATACGCACTCTCACCCTTCCACCATTGCTAGCCTCTCTAGTACCGCGCAACTTTCGCCGGTGCATTAAACCCACCATATTCCCTTCCTCAAAACAGCCACCATACCTACCTATTATGGCATTTCCATAGCCATTCCGAGATATATTGCCATGCAACTTCCACCATTCCATTTATTATGACACGCACCATCATTGTCATATTGCTTTGCATGATCGTAAGATAGCTAGCATGATGTTTTCATGGCTTGTCCATTTTTTGATGTCATTGTTATGCTAGATCATTACACATCCCGGTACACCGCCGGAGGCATTCATATAGTCATATCTTTGTTCTAGTATCGAGTTGTAAGTAAATAAAAGTGTGATGATCATCATTATTAGAGCATTGTCCCATGTGAGGAAAGGATGATGGAAGCTATGGTTCCCTCACAAGTTGGGATGAGTCTGCAGACTTAAAAAAAAAATAGGCCAAAGAAGCCCAAATAAAAAAAGAGGCCAAAGAGCCCAAAATAAAAAAATGAGAGAAAAAGAGAGAAGGGGCAATGCTACTATCCTTTTACCACACTTGTGCTTCAAAGTAGCACCATGTTCTTCATAGAGAGAGTCTCCTATGTTGTCACTTTCATATACTAGTGGAATTTTTCATTATAGAACTTGGCTTGTATATTCCGATGATGGGCTTCCTCAAATGCCCGAGGTCTTCATGAGCAAGCAAGTTGGATGCACACCCACTTAGTTTCGTTTGTGAGCTTTCATACACTTATAGCTCTAGTGCATCCGTTGCATGGCAATCCCTACTCACTTGCATCGATATCAATTGATGGGCATCTCCATAGCCCATTGATTTGCCTAGTTGATGTGAGACTTTCTCCTTTTTTTCTTCTCCTCACAACCATCATATTCTATTCCACCTATAGTGCTATATCCATGGCTCACGCTCATGTATTGCGTGAAAGTTAAAAAGGCTTGAGAACATTAAAAGTATGAAACAATTGCTTGGCTTGTCATCGGGGTTGTACATGATGAAATACTTTGTGTGGTGAAGATGGAGCATAGCCAGACTATATGATTTTGCAGGGATAACTTTCTTTGGCCATGTTATTTTGAGAAGACATGATTGCTTTATTAGTATGCTTGAAGTATTATTGTCTTTATGTCAAATGATAGACTATTGCTTTGCATCACTCGTGTCTTAATATTCATGCCATGATTAGATTATATGATCAAGACTATGCTAGGTAGCATTCCACATCAAAAATTATCTTTTTTATCATTTACCTACTCGAGGACGAGCAGGAATTAAGCTTGGGGATGCTGATACATCTCCGTCGTATCTATAATTTTTGGTGTTCCATGCCAATATTATACAACTTTCATATACTTTTGGCAACTTTTTATACTATTTTTGGGACTAACATATTGATCCAGTGCCCAGTGCCAGTTCCTGTTTGTTGCATGTTTTTTGTTTCGCAGAAAATCCATATCAAACGGAGTCCAAACGCGATAAAAACTTACGAAGATTTTTTTGGAATATATGTGAATTAGAATCAACGTGAGACGATGCCTGAGGGGGCCACAAGGCAGGGGACGCGCCCCAGGGGGTAGGGTGCGCCCTGGACCCTTGTGGCCACCCCGTAAGGCGGTTGGTGCCCTTCTTCGGCTGCAAGATAGCTAATATCCGGATAAAAATCGTGTTAAAATTTCAGCCCAATCGGAGTTACGGATCTCTGGGAATTTAAGAAACGGTGAAAGGCCAGAATCTGGGAGCGCAGAAACAGAGAGAGAGATCCAATCTCGGAGGGGCTCCTGCCCCTCCGCCGCCATGGATGCCAAGGACCAGCGAGAAAACCATCCTCCCATCTAGGGGGGAGGTCAAGGAAGAAGAAGAAGGAGGGGGGCTCTCTCCCCCCTCTCTCCCGGTGGCGCCGGAACACAGCCGGGGCCATCATCGTGGCGGCGATCTACACCAACAACTTCGCCGCCGTCATCACCAACTCTCTCCCCCTCTATGCAGCGGTGTAACACCCCTTCTCCCAGCTGTAATCTCTACTTAAACATGGTGCTCAACGCTATATATTATTTTCCAATGATGTATGGCTATCCTATGATGTTTGAGTAGATCCGTTTTGTCCTATGGGTAGATTGATGATCATGATTGGTTTGAGTTGCATGTTTTATTATTGGTGCTATCCTATGGTGCTCTCCGTGTTGCACAAGCGTGAGGGATCCCCGTTGTAGGGTTTGCAATATGTTTATGATTCGCTTATGGTGGGTGGCGTGAGTGGCAGAAGCACAGACCTGAGTAAGTAGGTTGCTTGCGTATGGGAGTAAAGAGGACTTGATACCTTATAATGCTATGGTTGGGTTTTACCTTAATGATCTTTAGTAGTTACGGATGTTTGCTAGAGTTCCAATCATAAGTGCATATGATCCAAGTAGAGAAAGTATGTTAGTTTATGCCTCTCCCTCATATAAAATTGCAATAATGATTACCGGTCTAGTTATTGATTGCCTAGGGACAAATAACTTTCTTGTGACAAAAAGCTCTCTACTAAAACTAACTTAGTTATTTCTTTATCTAAACAGCCCCTAGATTTTATTTACATGCTCTTTATTATCTTGCAAATCTATCCTATAACACCTACAAAGTACTTCTAGTTTCATACTTGTTCTAGGTAAAGCGAACGTTAAGCGTGCGTAGAGTTGTATCGGTGGTCGATAGAACTTGAAGGAATATTTGTTCTACCTTTAGCTCCTCGTTGGGTTCGACACTCTTACTTATCGAAAGAGGGTACAACTGATCCCCTACACTTGTGGGTTATCACGGTGGCTCGCAGACGAGGAGAGGCTTTTGCTTTTACTACTCCTACAACAAGCTCTCCCTCGCCCACGCGGTGGACGGGACATGCAGCAGTTGATTCGATACTGTAGAAGTAGTAACATCATTGTTCGACTTCTCGAAGAGGCGAAGAGCCAAGCGCAACCCGAACATGGCAGTTGCTAGTAACATTCTTTTGTTACTAGTCCATGTTACTACCTTCATAATGGGTAGTAACATATGGATGGTAACATACAAGCCTTCATTAATTAAGACATAGACTCATTTTACCTCGGGGTGTGTTATGTTATAGTAACATATTATGTTACCACAAGCATCTCTCCCCTCATTAACTCCATGCCACATAAGCAAAGTTGTCTTACTCCCACTATGACTAGCCTTAGTAGTATAGCCCTGTAAACCGGAAAGGAGGGACTACTCCCTCCGTTCCTAAATATTTGCCTTTCTAGAGATTTCAACAAGTGACTACACCGTAAATGAGTACATACGGAGCAAAATGAGTGAATCTACACCGTAAATAAATACTCCATCCGTTCCTAAATATAAGTCTTTTTAGAGATTTCAAATGGACTACCACATATGGATGTATATATAGACATATTTTAGAGTGTAGATTCACTCATTTTGCTCCATATGTAGTCACTCATTGAAATCTCTAGAAAGACAAATATTTAGGAACGAAGGGAGTACGTATTAAGTTCTCTCAGTTTCCTCTCCGCCTTGGTCGCGGTGCACAATATTGAGTATACTACTACTGACTAGTCTCTTTTTGACACGCATTTACGTTGATACGGCTTGAATGCCAACAAGGGAGAGGGTAGCGGTTCCCGAAACGTTGAACGGTTAATGATGCCTCCGCATTCAATTAGCATGCAGAGGTAAGTAATTGGAGAAGCAGAATGGAGCCAGCACGATGTGAATGCAACGTAGTTTGGACTCTCATATAAAGGCGCCCCACCACTCCTATCCATCTACTCCTAGTCTCTGCGCAACACTGCCCACTCCAATCCAAGACCAAGACCAAGTGACCAGAAGCCACAAGCACCCATGGCGTCGATGGACGCGAGCGGCAGTCAGCTGTGCCAGATCATCCAAGACGCCGGTCTACGGCCCCGCACCATGTAGTGTTTCCAGACGGTGCTGGCAACCGCCGGCGTCACAGCCCTCATCGACACCGGCTTCGCCTCTCGCATGTACGAGATGATGGTCGGCTCCATCCGCAAGTTCACTGCCGTCAAGAAGCGCGTGGACGACCTTGCCGTACTGCTCCAGCCCGCGCGCCCAGGCTCCTCATTGCCTGCCACCCTCATCGGCCTCCAAGGTGATGAACTCTTTGAAGCACTGGTGGCCCTGCAGCTGCCGGAGGTCGCGACGAAGAATGTGCACCTCGAGGCCGCGCTTGCCACGCAGCGCCTCGCCATGCAAGAAACCGTCGACCTGCACATCCACGTCTACGAGGAAATCATCTACTTAGGCCACTACAAGGCCAGAGAGGACAGAAAGACATTAGCCTCCTTCCAGCGGCTAGAATCTTTGGACACCATTGTTCAGAAGCACGTCGACCTGGCCACGAAAGCCGCTGCTACTTAGCCACCGTTCGGTGGGCCGGCGCCCTGAGTCGAGGAGGTGGACGTCGTCGATGGATGCATCTTTCTTCTTGCCTCATGTAACCAGTGCTGCATCGCCTCGTGGCCTTAATGTTTTATTAGTGTATGGCATTTTTATTCCAGTCGTAAATGACATGTGTGATCCCTTGCTCTTATTTGGCGTTAATTATATGTAGTATCACTGTCTTCGTCCTGGTGTACTACCTAGGTCCTGGTTTATTAGTCCCTTTTGTAATTTGTGCTAAATTTTGACCAAAGATTTAACTGACAAAATGTTAGTGCATGTCAACAAAAATTATATCGTTTGATTTGTATTTGAACATAGTTTTCAATGATATAATTTTGGTGACATGCATGAACCTTTTGTTAGTCAAATTTATCGTCAAAATTTGGCACAGATTACGATGGGGAGCAATAAACCAGGACGGAGGTAGACTGGTCCGTCACCATCGTGTTTTGTGTCTAATTTTGACTTCAGCGACCGAACCTACATGGAGGGAGTACTGTATATATTGGCGCGACAACTAAACTTATATATTCAAAATTGAGCGTTACTACATGTCATGAGTTCAAAACGAGAAAGTGGAACAAGTACAGCCTGCCCGACACGGGTTAGGATCCTCTGCAGTAGCGCACCATGCAGTACGGTCACTGCCATGTGGACCCGACCCCACATGTCATCCGCACTACAGCACCATACAGTACTGCAGAGGATCTCAACCCGCCTGTGTCGTTCGCGTCGCACCACCACACGGTCTGTCTGGCACGCCGCTCAAGCTAGGGAACGCTTGTTGTCTTAGCATTTTCATTGTCAGGTGGGGCCGCAATTGAGCAAACCGACTATCGACAAATCCCCACCCCGCCCACCGTGCGTCGGCTGAGTTAGAATTGGAACAGAGAAACGAGGGAGAAGAGCTAGCTGTAGCACGGACGCTGTTGTCAGATGGGACTCGTGTTGATAGAATAGGAGTACTGAGTACTCGTACCTCTTTTTTTTGAGGAAAAAAGTAGTCGTACGTCTAGTACCACTAGTTGGGTGCGTGCGATCTATACATGTCATCACTTTAGGTCTCCTTTTTGAACCGCAGCTACGCTTCATAGTACATATTTTTTCACGCATTTATCCTCCTATATGTACTCCTAGGCTATTTCCACGTGCTTCCTTTCGCCGACATGTGGGACATATAGCATCTGGGTCGTAGTGCATGCACGACTCGGAGCATATGCAACCATGCTGGCGTACTTTACATTTGAGACCTCACGAATAACATGCAAACCCCCAGCAGAAGAATAAATAAATAAATGAATTACGACATGCAAACCGGATTATTTTCATAGAAACCGGAGCACGTTCATTAAATTTTGGACATAACACATTTACTCCCTCCGTTTTTATTTAGTCCGCGTATTAGATTTTGTAAAAGTCAAGCCTTGTAAACTTTGACAAAGTTTATAAACAATAATATTAACATATACAATAATAAATCAATACCATTAGATTCATCATTGAATGTACTTTCACGTCATTTTGATTTTTTATGATAAATATTTATATTTTTTTCTATAAACTTGGTCAAACTTTACGAAGTTTGACTTCAGTCAAACCTAATATGTAGAGTAAATAAAAACGGAGTGAGTATAAAAAACGACCGGACCTAAACTAGTCTATGGGCCTCTTTGATTCGCAGGATACTAAAAACACAAGAATAGGGAAAGTATGATGGCGATGAACCGAGAGGAGGAGGAAGAGGAGTACTGTACATGCTAGAGACTGGACTGTAGCACATTCTTTTTTATGGCCATATCACCACATTGTTTTCTATGGCCTATCGCCTACTGGTTCACTGGGCTGCCGTGGTTCGCACTCCTCCGACGTGAGTAGTACTAGTATATACACTATATATACCGCATGATTCTTTGCTCCTTCTTACTTCGCCGACATGTGGGAGAGCCAGCATCCGGGTCGACGTGTCATGCACCAGATTAGAGTGGGGAACGGAAGGGGGGCATCACCCCGGTCGTAGCGCCAGTAATTAATGACTATAGTGAGTAGTCATATCACAAGACCCCATCTTTCCAGCAGCAACGCGCCGTCAAATCGAACAGCCCTACCTTTCTAGCAGTAAGTTGAATCCGCTACTCCCTCACCCTCCTCGCCTCTCTGTCAAACCGGCTACACGAAAACTGCCGTGCGTACTGCCCGGGAAAAGCCCCGCCCTCAACTTTTAACTACTCATAGTATAATTTTGTATTGATGAATTGCACCATGGAGCAGAAAACCAAAAGAAAAAGGTGGTACATGTAAACAAATACAGTGCAAGCTCTAGCTAGCGATTCGGAATGTAAACCGTGCATGTGTTTATACGTATAGGTTACTTCAAAGTACTGAGTCCATTGATGCAATGTGGTCAAATTGTACCATCGATATCTCAAAGCCCAAATAGTTCGAGCTTGTTTGTTCTATATAAGTAGTACTGTATGTTTATTCACCCGTGGGGTTGTTCAATGAATGGAGGGCCGGGGAGCACAAGTGAACAATACTACTACTAGTAAGTAGGAGTAGTACAGTTAGTCACGTCAAATAGAGAGTTTCTTTTCTTTAATGCCACGTACACAAATTGAAACGCTTGTTGTGGAGAGAAAAAGATAATCACTCCACTATATATATAGGCAGGGGCCTGAGCGCTTGCTTTACTAGGGTTGCTCTCTTCATTCTCTCATCCTCTCCAGATCTAAACAAGACAATGGTAGCGACATTTTCTCTCTGCTCACCGCTGGTCACAGATCCGGCCGGATCCCTTCGGCCGGTGTGTGTAGGGGACTAGGTGCATCGTTCACGCGGTCATCGGCGTCGAGGGAGGAAACCCACAGCTGTCGGCAGGTCCCGATCCTCTGCCCATGCCGTTCTCTCCGACACAGCACCAGCTCGGGAGGTCCTCCGACCCTTCTTCCTCCCTGCCGTATTGTGAGCAGATCTGACCTGCCGCCGGCCTCCTAGCCACATCACGATGACCCTTAGGTATAAGTTCCTTCGAAAGCGGCCTTGCTCTACTGCCCTAGCTCCCCACGTGTCTGCATGTGGATCTTTTTCTACTTCCATTAGCTCTTCCAAAGCCACCTAATTTTTTAGTATTATTAGAGGTAAAGCTAGTTCATGCAGTCGAATCTAGGACTTGGTTCAAACAACGAAGAAAGGGGGGAAAGTTGTAGCATGAATCTAGGACTTGACTCAAAGAGGAAATAATAGGGGGAAAGTAGTAGAGACTGGATACCCAACCGGTCTCTTGGTTGAAAAGGGAAATAAAGGGAAAAGGCAGTACAAACTGGATAAGGAACAAACCTATTATTGGTTGAAAAAAGGATAGAAAGTGGCGGCTGGTGGACAAGTCAATAGAGTATGTCCAGGATTAGATTTGCTGCCCTCACATAGTAAAAGGTCTCCAGGATTAGATTTGCTGCCCTCACAGAGTATGAACAAACTCGGCATCACCACTTTATGCCTCCTTGTAGGTACATTGTGCTGATGCGTCCACTGTCGCATGTCCTTATACCAACTTTTTGCTGTTGTTAATGTAAGGGCGCATGTAAAATGAAGCAATCACACTGTTACCGTAAGGACATGTCTAACCAATGTTATTGTTAATCTAATGCCTCCAGTAATATGATGCAATTAAACTGTGTTACAAATGGTACTCCTGCTGTTTTCCCCAGTATGATAAGTAAGTTGCTTCTTTACGTTGCTAAGTGTCCTGGTGTCCCCATTGTCCCATGCCCTTAAACCAACTCTTTAGCTGCTGTTGATCTACTGTATCTGGTAAACAAGTAATGCCACCATTAAAGTAATCCCATATTTGACAAATGTCATTGTTGATCGTAATGCTTTCGGTAACATGAATCAATGCTACCATTTTAAAATTTCTACTGTCCTTGCGTGATTGCCATGAACATAATCAAGATGCTTCTTTTCATTTCGTGTATGTTTCGTATCTTGTTATTGACCAGTAACTGTTTTCTTTCTATCTTTTTGTGCGGACAGGGATATCCATTTCACCTCGTTGCTATTGTGACCTTTTGGTGAACTGCACAAAACACTTTCTTTTGTAATGAGTGTCTTGTGCAGTTCAACTAAAATGTCACGTGGGAAACGTCTCTCAATTTTGGTTGAACTGCACAAAGGTTGATTGGAGTTTCCAACATCTCCGTCAAACTCTGTTGGTAATCTCGTGTAACATTTTATTTGCCTTTGCAAGATGAGCCGTCACTGTCACCACAATGACACTTTATTTTAGTGGAACTGCACAAAAGGATAACCGAATTATAGTTGCACCTTGCATGAGCAGGACAACTAACCTTAATGTTGCTCAATTTTAGTGCAACTACTAAAGAAGAACCTGTCAGCTCATGAGAGCAAGTACTTCTTGCTAGCTGCATGATGCAATCTTTGCTTCATTTCAGGCAGACTGCAGAAAAAGGTCGCATGAATTGAATCATCCGAGTGGATCTGTAGGTTCACCACATCGAGTCGTGGCGGCATAGGGCCCCTATCTCAGTTATGGTTCCCATGACTGGGTATGTTCCTTTTTGGTTGATTTTGACTCTGCATCCAGCTAGTGATCTTGTGCTACTGTTTTGGCACTGCTACTGCCACTGATAAAATGAAGTAATAATACATTTAAAATAGAGCTACTGTCTTAGCTACCATTTAATTTCCAATGTAGATAGCTAGCAGAAGACCTATCTGGCAGAATCAAGTCCATGTGCACTACATCAATCACATAGCTTCACTGAACTAGTTGAGTCCATCACGCCTACCGTTGAGGTGGCGCAGGCCACCTCACTAACTAGCGGGCGCCACAATTTTAGTTAAACTTCACAAAAAAAGTGATTGGAATGAGTCGACGCTCCTCCTTCTACTGCCACATAGAGGTGTTAATGGATGTCAACGAATCGTCTTCATGGCAAGATACGGGGACATGAAGAATAACTTGATCTCCCAAAGTCATCTCACACAGGTCAGTACTGTCCTTTATCAACATGATTGTGCTTTTTCATACTGTGCTAACGTTGTATTTTTTTAATAAAGCTATTCTATCGCAATCTTTTCTTGTTTTGGAAATAAAGTTGCTTTAACTAGTGCCAATATTATAGTAATCATACTCTTTCTTATCTATTCAAACAGGAATACTCAACTACAGATGTTGTGATGGTCAAAAGCATTCACCCAGGGTTGTATGACACGGCTAGCCAAGGTGGATTTAATCACGAGATTCACTTTATCCAAAGGCTCTAAAGTGCCATGCGTGTGTGCAAGGTGGAAAGATATATTTCAGGACGTTGATTGATGATTCCACTAGATTCTATGTGTATTTGTTAAATACTAAGGATGAGGCTCTATACACACTACTTCAAAATCTAGAAGGCCCTCTTGTGCATATATTGGAAGTGGTAGTGCCACCAGTGATGTAGAATATTTCAGCTGCCAATGTTTGACCTGCGTGGCCTTAAAAAGGACTGGTTTCAATGTTTAAGCAAATCCTTGGATCAAATTGCTTACATGAAGCATCAATCATTTTTTATTTATTTGTTCACATTCTCACAATGTTTGAGTTGTACACTTACGATTGGCTCTGAGCTGTGAATCATTGAGATGTGTAGGCATCTTTGTTGTATTTATTATTATTTGAATCTAATGGGTTGATTCTGAATTTTGCAAGCTGGGAATCATTGTGATGTGTAGGCATCTTTGTTTTACTTATTATTTGAATCATATTGGTTGGTTCTGAATCTTGCAAGCTGGGAAACACGGCATGATGATGCAGAGGACAGCAACCATAACTAGCTGTTCAAACTTGGTAGTATTGTCTGTGTGAAAGTGCGGCAAATGAGCTGATCGTTTGCATCCTGAGAATAATAATTCTAATTGCTGTGCATGTTGATCCCATGGCACTGATAGAACGAGCCAATGCTTTGGTTGTTTTAAGAATAAATTTTAATTAAAGCTAATAAAATTTATGTAAAGTGACCACTAACACTTGCTATTACAGTACCAATACAGACCCGCTCGTGAACCCGAGGGGGCATGTTCTGCCGGGCGTGCAGCGGGCGAGGGAGGTGTAGTAACTGTTGTCGCCTGTACACACTCAGTTTACTGTTGGATGCAGTTCCCCAAGGGCTAAAAAATGAACTGTTGCCGCCGCCTACCCACTCGTTCACCGTTGATTGCAGTTCCCCAAGATTGAAAAAAATGAACTGCTGTTGCGGCAGTGCCGCCCCCCAGTACCCCAGTACACACCGATCGTCTTCATCCCCCTGCCCCCAATCCCCACAAACGGGAACTGCCACATCAACTCTGCATGAGAAGAGACTCCAATGGCAATCCGAGGGGTGAGCCTGCTGGATATAGACTTCAGCAAGGATTTCACCTTTGAGTTCGCCATTCAGACCCATGACAACACCAAGTTGAATGTGATGTGCACCAATGATCCGGACTCAGTGAAGCTCTGCCTCGCCAAGTTCAAGCAGTACCCACAGGAGGAGAAAGCACAAGGTCGCGGGACTAGGCCTTGTACCCATCCATTCGTCTCCTAACAGGGACCAGCAGATCGCCGTCGCCCAGGTATGCGTGCGGGACAAGGTTCTTGTCTACCACTGCTGTAGGGCCACCAGAGGTTCTGGAGCATCTGGCGCAACAAGCTTGTCGACATCCAGAAGCAATACAAGATCATCGGCAACGGGCAGGGAAGGACTCCGTGGTTGACCTTGCCGCGACCATCATCGACCCCTGCTACGCCAACATGAAAGAAGACATCGATATCAAGAACCTGAACACGTGGGAGGTACCTCTGAATCTAGCCTACAGAACCTACGTGGCCAAGGACGCATACGCATGCTACGACATGTACAGGCGGATCTTAGACATGAGGGCGTGTCTGCTTCTCGTAACCGACGAGTACACGGACAGCCGCAACGTCATGATCAAGCGTGCCAGGAAGGTCTAGATGATGTACTTTATCTGTTTAAGCACCTTTATCATCTGAGTGTTTCATGCATTAGCCTATGCGTCGTAATTTTCTGTTTTGTCCGAAATATTTCGTCTAAGAACCCATTAACCTGTTTGCTTTTTTTAGTGGCTTTTGCTTATGTATGTAACTAGTTCACTGGGCTGCCGTGCTTTGAATCTCCTTCCTCCCAACATATTCCCCTTCTCAGGTGGACCCAGCAGGTCTCGTACATAGACATCTGGGACCAACCACCTATCCATTTGTATTTCTTTATTTTGTTCAATCTTTCATCCTCTTCCTACAACGGCTGGCGGCGCTGCCGCGCACGCCTTGGTGACCCATCCTAGCCTATGGCATTGGACAGGCCATCCCTCTACTCCCACACATTCTCCGGTGGCGGTAGCTCCACCGGCCCACCCTGCACCCGAAAAATTCAACCCTCATACTCCCCTCCGCTTGCGTCTTCCCCAGCTCCGGTTCGTTCGGTCCGAGGTCTCGACGTCGTCCTCCGCCTTGGTGCTCTCGCCATGGCGCCGCCGTCTATCATTCCCAACATGGTCAACAAAATGAGAGGAATCGGGAGACGACTGTTCGTCGAGAGGCTGACAGTCCCGGGCCCACCAGGTCCATGGCCTAGGTTTTGTTGTTTAACATGCGCATCCCACGACATGCAGACACAGTTGATCCAGCTGGTTTCAACTTTTTTTCGGGTCCAGCCTAGCTTGTCTATAACATCAGCAGCCCAAGTTATGTTTGTTTTTTCAAGACGACGCACAACTCAGTTCTATTTTTCTATAAGAATGCAAAACTGAACCTATGTTTTCCCTTCTATAATAGTATATATATTTATATTTATATTTATATCTTATTTTATTACATATATATATAATAGAAACAACATAAGGTTCCGTTAAACCTGTCATTCGTCCAACCATTGTATAGACCTTCCCACTTCCTTTATTTTTCATTTTTATTAATCCTATATCTAAATTTCTCCCACTTTATTTTTCGATGTAATCTGAGTTTTCTCCCAGTACTTTTCCCTAGAACCAACTCAACTGTCCCACGTCTAGCCTAAAAAATAATAATACCCCACGTCCTATTAACTCATCAAATTAAAATGATATTTTATTTCGTAAATCAAAAGTTCTTACAAAATAATAATAATAATTGTTTATATATAACTTGGAAGGTTAACTCCTGGTGATTGTGTACATAAGCTTGCAAAAAGATTTTACTGACCAATGCTGTAATAGATGTGCAATCATGTGTTTATGTTTTTATAACATTTCTCCGTCCAGCCCAACATGATATTTTCACCCAGCCCAGCAAGTCCGCGGATTTCGAGAAAAATGCAAATGGGCTTTAAATTCTAACATAATATATAAATGGGCCGCATAGATGCTACATCATTGTTTCACCCAGCCCACCAAATGGACTAAAAAAACTAAATGGACTGGCTGACATGTGGGCCAGTAGGTCGAAGCCTAAGCACTTTCGCAAAAAATAAAAATACAAAGGTCGAAGCCTAAGCAAGGCGTTGGATTTACATCCAACGGCCGGCACTCTTCTTCAATCTCTCGTCTTCTTCCCCCAGCGCTGCCGGGACCGCCTGCTCCAGCCTCCGGCGTCCAGCGGCGCTGTTTTGTGTGCCTCGCAGTGAAACGCTACCCCACCGATGGCCAGGCCATCCCTCCACTCCTCCGCACCTCCTGTTATTCTCTGCCGAGTGTAGGCCCTCCCCGCACCCGAACAAGTCAAGTTTCTCACTCCTCTTCGTCTGCGACTCCACTGCCGTGTCTTCCCCATCTCCGGGGCGTTCCAGTCTGGGGCCTCGCCGTCGTCCACCGGCCTTGGTGCGCTCTGCACGGTGTGGTCAACGTGGTCAACAAACGAGAGTCATCGAAAGATGACTATACATGGAGAGGCTGACAGTGGGGACGAACCACGCCCATGGACACATGCATGCAACTGCATCCTTTTTACCCTGAAAAATAATGTTTTCTCCCCCTGACAGCTGGGACCCACCAGCTACATCTTCGCACTCAAGGAAGTGTGTCCTTATTACGGGAAAAAAAATGATTTTCCCCCCTGACAGCTAGGACCCACCAGCTATATCTTCGCACGCAAGGAAGTGCGTCCTTATCCTCCCTGACAGCTGGGACCCACCCGGTCGCAGCGTACGTAGCTTTGTCTGTGTACATACCGGTCGATCGGTCTGTCTGCCACGATGAACCGTGGCCGAGTAAGGAGCGGTAGCAGTTCAGGCAGTCCAGTCAAAACCGTGTACATGTACGTACAACCAGATGCCAAAAAATACGGCCACATACGTACATACGGGCGGGGTCTCGAACGCGTACTCGCACATACGTACGGCCAGGGCTCGTGTACATGGAGAGGCAACAGACGACAGCAACGGCGTCCTGTTCATCGGAAGCCAACCGGCTGGGTCGGAACGGAGAAACTGCGTCATGTTCATTGGGAGGCAACGGAATGCATCGTGCTCATCGGGAGGCAACATAATACGTCGTGTGCATCGGGAGCCAACGGCTTGGACGGAACAGCCGAAATGAGGTGTGGCGTACCGCAGAACGGAGGAAACGGGCCTTCTGTTCGACCGCGTACGGTCGAAACGGGGTCCTGTTCATCAGGAAGGGTCTGGCATACCGACGAACGGAGGAAACGGACTTCTGTTCGAGTGCCTACGGTCGAAACGGGGTCCTGTTTATTGGGAGGGGTGTGGCATACCGCAAAACGGAGGAAATAGACTTCTGTTGGAGCGCCTACGGTCAAAACGGGGTCCTGTTCATCCACCGTCTACTGCCTCGCTCCAGCCTCCATGGGCTACTGTTCATCCACCGTCGACCTCCTCCAGCCTCCACCAGCAACTGTTCATCCACGAGCTACTGTTCATCCAGCCTCCACCGGCTATTGTTCATAGAGCCTCCACGGGGTCCTGTTCATCCACCCCCAACTGGCTGGGGTGCGGCGGCCTCCTCGGGGTCATGTTCATCCAGCGGCAATGGCCTACTACCACGGGGTCCTGTTCATCCAACCCCCCCGGGAACTGTTCATCCACAACCAACCAATCGGCTCGACTCACCACGTCTCGACTCATTCTACGTACCGCGCGCAAGGTAGCAATGATCACTGTTTATCGGGAGGCAACCCAACACCGGCTGGCTATGTCTCACACGGGGGCTCGATCGGCTTCAGTAAGCAGCAGCAGTGATCGATCGCTCGGTTCAGTTAGCAGGAGCAGCAAAGGAATCGCTCGGGTTCAGCCAGCAGCGAATGAATCGTTCGGGTTCAGTTAATAGCCAAGGGATCGATCGCTCGGGTTCAGTAACATGCGATCGCTCGGGTTCAGTTAGCCAACGCCTCGCACACACGCGCATACACAAGAGAAATGCGCAAACCATAGTGCATCGCTCGACCCCGACCACCCACCGTAACCGGGAACTCCGCGATATTTTCCTCACCCTCGCTTCTACCACAATTTTTTCCGTCATGGACGGCCCAAAGAATGTCATGCAGTTGTGTCTCCGGCCCACCCAGGACGAAAAGCCCATTTTCTGTCATGATTTTTTGTCATAGAAGTAGGAGCCCACCACATCTATGATGATACCGGGTTTTGTCACAATTATCGTCATAGAAGTGTTATAAGCATGACATATTTTTTTTTCGTTCGTCCCAAAATGTCACGGATGCGTCTTTTTTTTGTAGTGTTTGGTATATGCCAATCGTACCAATACTTCAACATCTTTTCATGGTCGAAGAGATGGCCAAATAGATGACATGGCACAAAATGGGCAAAAGAACCGAACTAGATGCAGATGGGAATCAGATGATGGTACACACATCGGATGGTTCTGCGTGGAAGTGTTTTGATGCATTACATGAGCAAAAAGCGGCAGATCCAAGGCATCCTCGAGTCGCCATCAGCATGGATGGGTTCAATGTGTTTGGTCTGATGGCAACCCAATACAGTTGTTGGCCTGTATTTGTCATTCCACTCAATCTCCCCCCGGGACAGATTATGCAAAGAAAGAACATTTTCCTGACGTTGATAATTCCAGGGCCCAACTATCCGGGGAAGAATATGAATGTGTACATGCAGCCGCTTAAGGATGAATTGCAAGAAGCTTGGGATAATGGGTTCAAGGCATACGACGCCGCTAGCAAACAGAACTTCATAATGCGTGTCTGGTACATGTACTCGATGCATGACTTGCCGGCGTATGCGCTATTCATTGGCTGGTGTGTGCATGGAAGGTTCCCGTGCCCCACATGCAAGGCAGCTCTTCAGTTTCATTGACTACAGGCGGGTCACAAGTTTTCTTGCTTCGACTTGCATAGACAGTTCCTGGATCCTCGCCATAAGTTCAGAAAAGACAAGAAGAACTTCATCAAAGGTAGAGTTGTCAAAAACTCTGGACACACCTGCGTTGATAGGCCAATAGACCCTGGATCAGTTAAATGCCCTCAAGCCTGATCTAGAGTGTCCAGGGTATTTCAAGGGGTATAATTCGGAACACGCCTGGACTCACAAGACATGCTTGTGGGATCTGCCTTACTTTAAAGACCTCCTTTGCCCACACAACATCGACGTGATGCACACTGAAAAGAATATCGCTGAGGCCCTTTTTGGTACATTGTTCGGCATAGAGGGGAAGTCAAAGGATAATACTAAGGCTAGAGTCGATCAGGAGGCTCTATGTGATAGACCATTACAAAACATGCAAGAACCGAAAGGAAAGCAGAACTGGACGAAGCCAAAGGCATGGTTCAATCTTGGAAGGCCAGCTATGAGGGAAATTATCTTGTGGGTGAAAATGCACTTGATGTTCCCCGATGGGTATGCAATGAATCTATAGAGGGGAGCGAGTCTTGAAAAATTGAAAATATTTGGTCTCAAGAGTCATGATTGGCACATATGGCTTGAGCGGGTAATGCTGGTGATGTTGCGTGGCTTTATCCCTGAGGATGAATGGCTAGTACTGTCACAGCTGAGCTTTTTCTTCCGTTTTCTTTGTGCAAAAGAACTATCGCTTGGTCTGCTAGATGAAATGGAAGAGTTGGCGCCAGAGTTGATCTGCAAGTTAGAGAAGATCTTTCCACCGGGCTTCTTTAATCCAATGCAGCATTTGATTTTGCATCTCCCGACCGAGGCAAGATTGGGGGGCCCGTGCAAAATCGTTGGTGCTACGCAACTGAGAGGATGCAGAAGGCGCTTCGAGCAAAATGTAAAAATAAACGTAGAATTGAAGCATCGATGGCCGAGGCATTCATTACTGAGGAGGCGGCAAACTTCGTGACAGCACACTACGAAGCCAAAAATCGTCATTTGCATAATCTGAAGCCTCGGTACAGTGCTGGCGACCCTAAAAAAGGTGGATCCAACCTCAGCCTATTCAAAGGGAAGCTCGCACCAGCCGGTGCTTCGAAACCAATATCATTGGATGTCGAAGAATGGCGGACCATTTCGTTGTATATCTTCAACAACCTAACAGAAGTGAGGCCATACATCGAGTAAGTTCTCGGTACATTGTTTTGCAACTTCTAATTCCTTTGAACTACTCTTATTCCCGGATATTTGATACAGTCGATACGTCGCCAAATTCTTGGATGGAGCGGTGATCCAAAAGGAATCCATCGAAGAGTATGAGCTTCTGGCAAAGCATGGAGGCGGCTTTCCCGGTTTCATCTCTTGGTTCAAACAAACGGTAATTTCCATTAGACCATTTCATTTCTTCGTCTAATTTGCGGCTAATGCAACAATCCTTTCGTATTAAACTTGTAGGCTAATTCAGAGTCTATGGGCGCAGAACTGAGACAAGTCGCTAATTGTTTTGACTATAAGGTCCGTTCATTTGACAAATACGACATCAATGGGTATCGCTTTCGTACCTTTGGCAAAGAGCTATCTATGGTCGACCGAAAGTCTACAAATTGTTGTGTATCTGCTATCGGCGAAGGAGGTACCGAGTATTATGGGAGAGTTGAAGCAATTTATGAACTTCTATTCTATGGTGAAAACCCACCGAACGTCGTAGTCTTCAACTGTTATTGGTTCCAGTTGAAGGAGACTAGAAGGACTCATGAACATATAGGGCTAGTCGAAATCAAACAAAACACCCATTTAGATGTTCCCGATGTCTATATTATGGCTCAACAGGCGACCCAAGTTTTCTATCTACCGTGGGCCTACCAAACAGATCCAAATCTGAATGGTTGGGATGTCGTTTATGAAGTGCCGCCACGTGTTAGACCACCTCCCCCTAATGAAGAGGATTATGAACCTCACATTAACCCAGACACATATGAAGGAGAATTCTTCCAAGAAACATGTCTTTCCGAAAAATGTTTCAAGAACCGCTCTACTTCACCCTAGAACATTGAAGTAGACAGCGACAGTGAATCTGACTTCACCCCTGAGCCGGAACAAGAAGAGCCGAAACAAGAAGAGGTTACTGCTGCGGATGACCTATCAATGCTTGACCGATTACATAAAGGTGACCTTCCACATGTTGATGCCGCTGAACCCGATGAGCATGTCATTCATGATAGTGATGATGATGATGCATTTATTGATCCTGGAGCATATATAGACGATCAAAATTATTATTAGTTCATGTCAGGTATTCAATTTGTATTATATACATATATATTATTAGTTCATGTTAGGTATTCAATTTTTTTATGTTGTACATGATGATGATACACTTAAGTTATATACATATTATTATTCATGTTGGGATTCAATTTTTTATGTTGTAAATTTCGTTTACTCTTTGTCATGGCAGGTGTTGAAATATGGTGGGTGCGGGTCCAGAGTGCTCCGAGGCTCCTTCTTCGTCGGCGCGTGGTGGGACGGGTACTTTCATTCCACCCATACCTCTCCGGAGAGCATTGTTAAACAGTTTGGGGACACCGACGGGCGCTTCTTCGTCGGCGTCGTTGCCCACCAGGAGAGGAGGTCGGGGAGGGAAGAAGAGAGGAGGTAGATCAGGACGTGGCCGCAGGAGAGTTAGGCAGGCTGCTACGCCTTTCTCGCCACCACCCCCAGCCGATTCACCCGAGCACATGACTGCTAGGATGGACCTGTCTGAGGAGGAGGCTACGCGGACTCCGGTCCACGAGCCTCGGGTCGACGGGCCTTCGGCCCACGAGACGGACCAGGCTACGTACCAGGAGACGTCCGGATGGGGTACCTGGCCGGATCCGCCTGAGGGGGCGAGTGGCCATGCTGATGGTGGTGGGGATCGGATTTCTGAAAGCGAGGGCGAGGTGGTTGAGGGGGGTAACGTCTACCAGCGTGGTAGTACATGGCTCCCGCCCGTGCCGGCGACCCGCGAGCAGAGGTGGTTGATTAGGCCTGGTGGGGAGAGGTAAGTGCATTTACTCTTTTTGTACCTTTTGCCTTCACATTTATTCAAATATCTAATGCGTTGGCCTTGTCATACTGCAGGGGTTGGATACACGCCCATGATGTCCGCAGGACCAACCAAGTCCTTGGTGTGATTTGCCGGCAAAACTTCCCGGGGTTTGTCACGTTGCCTGGTGAGGGTCAGCTTCCACAGCTAGGATTGAGTTGGGAGCACTACTTGACTGCCGCGACGCCGTCGGAGGAGATGATCGACGGTGTCTTGTGCTACACGAGGGCCGACATGGTGATCAGAAAGTTTGGGGTAATTTCTCCTTTACACAATTAAAAACCAACAATAGCTAGTTATTGTACTAATCAATGTTGTCTCGTTTGATTGCAGACCTTCTACAGGTGTGAGGAGGGATACGAGGATGCCGCGTCACAGGTTATCGATACCGAGTGCAAGTGCCTACTACAAAACTTACGGCACGAGGCTCGGACGCAGGCTGTTCGAGACTACTACGCCTCGCGGGGTGTTAAGAAGGAAAAGCCGTCGTGCCGCAGAAAGTTTTTGAAGAAGCAGCAGTACATGAAGGTAATTACCTATTCTTAAGGCCTTGTACTTAGTTTCCTTGATTTGATTCGTAGACGTAGCGCCCAAATTTCTCTTTACTAACTTAGGTGCCCCCGAGATGGTGTGCGGATAAGATGGATTGTTGGGAGGCATTGGTGGATGAGTGGTGCTCACCGAGATGGCTAGCCGTCCACAACAATGCCAAGGACCGGCGTGCCCAAATGGAAGGTGTGCCACACCATCAAGGCAGCGCCAACTTATATCAGTTAAGGCGGAACTGGGTATGTGGTTTGCTTCATGATTCATGCAATTCATTCTTCATGCTAGCTTGAGCCCTTTAATTACTAATACTATGTTCCTCTCTTTTAGGCGCAACACAATCAGAAGGAGGTGCAGAGGTGTATGACCTCTATGCCATGGCCCATACTGCCTCGTACAAGAAGGCCAAGGCATTCTCTGTGTCTGACCTCGATCATCCAGAGAGCTTCACCAACATCTCCTCGCACCACAAGCTTGTGAGGTACAGAGATGAGGGGAAGGCGAGGAAAGGGGAGGACTTTAACCCGAGCCAGGGTCCCATTGATCCAGAGCTGGTGATGACATCTGGTGGCGGGAGGCCCCATGGCTTGATAGCCATTGGAGATGGACTTATACGTTTTCCTCGCACTCTCCCGGAGATCAAGGTGCACCAAACGAGCTCCTGTCCTGAGATAATGCCTCGTCCATGGCCAGTCGAGCTATCCATCGAGGTTAGTTATACGGACTCAGATATCTTTCCCCCATTACATTGTGTGTGCGGCCATCGATGATTACAATGCTAACGAGGAGTGGTGTTGCAGGCTGCTCTTCAGAAAGAGAGAGAGGCAACCCATGCGCTTCTGCAGGAGAGGGACCAGCATGCGGCAGAGAAGGAGAGGGAGTTGGAGGAGAGGATGGCTACGTTGTTGGAGGAGGAGAGGGCACGAAATGACACGTCTCACCGGGCCATGTACGAGCTCGTCGTGGTAAGTTTCTTCTGCATATTAGCCAAATCATGCACGTAATGTTCGTTTCATTACTAACTAATATGACTGACTCATCAAAACTAAATGTGCAGTCTGTGTGCGAGAAGACCAGTCAGACCCCTTCGCCGATGCCAGTCATTACTCCAGGGACCACGGTGAGTTTCATTTGAATGGTCATTACTTACTAGTCTTAACATTTGAGTGTCATCATACTAACGAGACATTGCAAATGATCTTTGGTGCAGCGTAACTCTAGACAAGCATCACACGATCCTTCTCCAGGTGGTACTGGCACGAGCAACCCCGGTGCTTCACCTCCGTGATGACGGTTAGTTTTCTCTAGTGTTTTGCTTAACAAATGCATAATGACATATACTTAGCTTTATTTAGTTCATTTATGACATAATTAGCTTACTTAGGTCATAAATTGCATAATAACCTTGTCATATACTTAGCTTATTTTCCTCCAAAATGACATAATAAGCTTATTTTACCTAAGTTCACTCTAAAATTACCTATACTTAGTTTTGTTTCCTCCAAAATGATCTAAGTTAGCTCTAATATGCTAAGTTAGCTCTAATATACTTAGTTACCTAGGTTAGCTCAATAGTGACATATACTTAGCTTACTTATGTCAAGAATGGCATAATTAGCTTACTTAGGTAAAAAATGGCATAATAACCTTGTTAACCTCATAAATGTCATATACTTAGCTTATTTTCCTCCAAAATGACATAATAAGCTTACTTAGCTCCAAAATGATCCATTTTACCTAAGTTAGCTCTAAAATGACCTATACTTAGCTTTGTTTCCTCCAAAATGACCTAAGTTAGCTCTAATATGCTGAGTTAGCTCTAATATGCTGAGTTAGCTCTAATATGCTTAGTTACCTAGGTTATCTCTAATATGCTTAGTTACCTAGGTTAGCTCAATAATGACATATACTTAGCTTACTTATGTCAAAAATGGCATAATTAGCTTACTTAGGTCAAAAATGGCATCATAACCTTGGTAACCTCATAAATGTCATATACTTAGCTTATTTTTCCTCTAAAATGACATAATAAGCTTACTTACCTCCAAAATGATCCATTTTACCTAAGTTAGCTCTAAAATGACCTATACTTAGCTTTGTTTCATCCAAAATGACCTAAGTTAGCTCTAATATGCTAAGTTAGCTCTAATATGCTTAGTTACTTAGGTTAGCTCAATAATGACCTATACTAAGCTTACTTATGTCAAAAATGGCATAATTAGCTTACTTAGGTAAAAAATGGCATCATAACCTTGGTAACCTCATAAATGTCATATACTTCTTCTTCTTTTTCTTCTTCTTCTTCTTCTTCTTCTTCTTCTAGTCTTTTTCTTCTAACTTTCTTATTTCCCATTTTGCAGATTTGATTCACTTCACGAAAGCTTGCATTGATGGAGTGCTTGTGTTTACTTTCTGTTTTTATTTTGTATCGATGAACAATGTGGAACTTGCTACCTATGGATGAAACTATTGTAATATGGATGAAACTATGTATGTATGGATGAAACTAATGTGTTGGATATCATATATTTGCTGTGAGACTTGCTCATATTGTTTGCCCTGTGAAATATATATATCCTATATTTGCTGTGAAAATGCTTGGATATAACAAAAAACAGAATATAAAGGGGCAATATTTGCACTTTGCCGTCTGCCACAGATGACAAAGGGCTCTTTGCTGTCTGCCATTGACGGCAAATGTGACACGTAGCAGCAACCTGTGCAACCTGGGAGCACTAGGTCTGACCCATTTGGTCACTTTGCCGTCGGTGGCAGACGACAAAGGTTGGTGTGACTTTACCGTCAGTGGCAGACGGCAAAGTCTGCCAGCCCCCACCTAAGGTCAGCTGACGTCACCTTGTGGCGTCCCTCCTCTCCCCTCAAATCTATATATACTAGAGGATTTCCACCCTTTGGATATATACAAGTTTTGGAGCCTCCTCTAGTTCTTCTAGTTCTAGTTCTAGTTGGTCCTAGTTGACTAATTAGAGCTAGGCTAATCCTCTTTTCCTCATAATTAGAAGTCATGTGTGGTTCTAATCTCCTCCCACTAAATCTCCGGCGACGATTAGTTCTGGACGGCGAAGCGCTGCCGGATCATGAAGGCTGCACGCTTGCAACCAAGTAGAGAGGCCGTGCTTTTGGTCTTCAGTTCGAGGGACTGTTCATGGCCGGTATGAGGGATCATTCATCGATGGTTTGAGGGACTCCAAGTATGATCTACACCGACACGTTCTTCTTCCGCTGCAACTCGGTGACGGTAACGATCGTGATCCCAACCCATTATGCATCTTCATATTGGTGTTGGGTGATCGTAGGCTCGAAATTTTTGTTTCCTACTACATTTCCCAACAGTGGCATCATGAGCGGTTTTATGAGTAGATGCAGGTTGCGATCTAGATCACATGGGATTGTGAGGGTTGATGTTCTTGCTATCCTTCTCTCGAGTGTTTCTTTGGTTCAATTCATTGACAACATGGTATCGCTTTGTCACAAGGTTCTGACAATTGATCAGCTCTGACTGTCAACGATCTGCTAAGAGTTCCTTGGGTTTCACCATAGTTGAGAATAGTGAACTGTCGCGTACATAAGAGGGTGTTGAAGATGGATGATCTTTTAGGAGGTCACGTGTATTGACGAAGTTTAGTGTGGGGCTAGAGATTTTTAATTAAGTCTCTTGTTTCACACACCCCAAAACTTAATCTAGCATCAAGAATCATGCCTAAATTGTGGATGTAGGTAGCTAGTATTACTTGTTAAAAACTGGTTAACCTCATAACTAAAATTTTGGCACAACCGATTAGAGGACGTCTAACTTGGTTTTGCAGGGTATGCATATGATGTGGTATAGCCTTTGTTAAGATAATGAGTTTATGTATGAGATGGTTATACGTTGTAATGTTAAGTGGCTCGTGCGTCACGGCATGATGGCTGGAGGCACGAGACTGCCATGCTAATATAAAATTGGTAGAGATAGCCTACATGTTACAGGTAACGATGGTGACCATATACGGAGGACCCCGATGAGGAGAAGGTGTACTTGGCGCTGGACGGGGAGTTATAATTTCGTGCCACGGCGGAATTTCTAAATTTGGTGCCATGGCAACTTTTTCTGAAACGGTCGCCACAACAACGTTTCTAAAATTGCCGCCACGACAGCGTTTTTGAAGTGATTGCCACGACAACGAAATATTGGCTGTCACGACGCTTTAACAAAAGATTGAAGATGATCATGGAGGATTCCCGGCGCCCAACGCTATACCATATCATGCTTTTATAAACTGCCTGAGATGTTTATTCCTTTGTTGTTTGCACCCTTTGATTGCGTAGTAGTCAATTATTAGGGTGATCTCTCACAGAAAATATCAAGTTAAAAGGTGCTCTTCCCAGTGTTGCGGCCGTCTATAACACATAACTTTTTGGAGTGTGTCATGTCCACATGAGCACAAACGGATCGAGATGTGTAAGGCGGGGATTGTCAGACCATGTATGCAGATAGCACTCGGTTGTCTTGATGTTCTGGTAGAATCATGCTGAGCTCGAAGCCCAAAGCATCGAAAGATGAACAAGAGTTATATGGAGATATGATCAACAAAGGTTTGCCTACCGGTTGAAGTTCACGTCATTAGTGATGTCCACATCAATGGCTGTGAATCAGATCAGGGTGTTGAACCACTTAAAATCGATTATGAGAGATATTAATTTGAGTAGGAGCATGATACGTCTCCAACGTATCTATATTTTTTGATTGTTCCATGCTATTATAGTATCAATCTTGGATGTTTTATATACATTTACAAGCAATTGTATATCATTTTTTGGGACTAACCTATTAGCTTAGTGCCCAGTGCTAGTTGCTGTTTTTGCCTGTTTTTGGTTTTTCAGAATATCAGTACCAAACAAAGTCCAAATGTCACGAAACTTTTTGGAGATTTTTTTATGGACACAAGAGACCCTAGAAGCTTTGGGAGGGGACAAGAAGATGGAGCAGTGGCCCATGAGGCACCAGGGCGCGCCCATGGGGTAGGGCGCGCCCTGGCGGCTCGTGGGGCCCACGTGGCTCCATTTGTCCTAACTCCGCCTCTATAAATTCTCTAAAATCGGGAAAACAACAGAGAGCCAGCCAAAATACTTTTTCCACCACTGCAAGTTCTAGAACCACGAGATCCCATCTGGAGGCCTTTTCTGGCACTCTGCCGGAGGAGGATTCGATCATGGAGGGGCTCTACATCAACCTTGCCGCCCTTCCGATGATGTGTAAGTAGTTTACCACAGACCTACGGGTCCACAGTGATAAACCACAAGTATAGGGGATCGCAATAGTTTTCGAGGGTAGAGTATTCAACCCAAATTTATTGATTCGACACAAGGGGAGCCAAAGAATATTTGCAAGTATTAGCAGTTGAGTTGTCAATTCAACCACACCTGGAGACTAAATATCTATAGCAGAGTGATTAGTAGCACAGTAGTATGATAATTTGGTAGCAATAGCAGTAGCAACAACAGCGGTAATAGTAACGGTAGAAGCAATAGTTTTCTAGCAATTGTGACAGTAGCAGCAACAGTAGTAACTTAGCAAAGAACAATATGTGAAAAGCTCGAAGGCATTGGATCGGTGATTATGTTGGATAACATTCATCATGTAACAGTTGTTTGTGCAATGATAGGCCCCTTATGTTTTTGGAGTTTGTTGACATAAAGTGTATGTGACTTATGTGTTTGCTAGTGCACACAGAGTAACAGGTCCCTGAGATCACAAGGAGTTTGAGCTAAATGACGAAGGTAATCTCCCTGCGCTGCAGTGAAGGTTATCACCGAAGATTATGATAACAAGAGTGACCCCTCAAAAATTGCTGAAGTGAAGCAATTGGTTCGGTGCCTGCCCGAGGAAAATGAGTGCATCCGAGGAGATTGAAGACGAAATGAAGACATAGCATTTATTTCGTAGTTCTTCTTCTCTCTATTGAGTCATAGGACCACCATACTATTAAGAGGGGTGTAGCATTCGAAACTTTGATTCTCTGATGCTAAACCCAAATCCTATGAAAGTTGCGAGAGAAATCTCTTTGTGTTTCGAGCAAATACTTGCCAGCAAGAGACTGTGATCTTCTTCGCTGCGAGAGATTTGACTCTGACCGAGGAGTTGGCATTACTTGTTCCTCAAGTAATGTTACCGTTGCTCCCAAATCCAACCGTTGCAAACGTGTCGGTTGGCCATTGGCTGGACCGCGTGTCCAAAATGGTCATTTCCCACCAGGGAAGGCTGCGGCTATAAATAGCCACCCCGCACCGGCTTTGTCCGGTGGCTACTCCGTTTGATTCTAAGAAGATTGTTGAGCAACCCCCTCTCTGAGCGATTTGAGTTTAAAATCCACCAAGAGAAAACCCCTAGAGCCAAAGAATTAGATAGTGGTTCAGCATCACTCGAATCTAAGTCCAGTACGCTCCGCCTATTACTCTTGAGAGCTACAAACTCTCTAGACGGTTAGGTGTCAATTTCTTCAGAGACCAAGAGTGATTGTGGTTCTCGAAGAAGAAGTATGCAAATGTTTGGAGATCGCCTCAAGTATCTACCATGAGTGATCAACATTGGTTGACGAACCAATTGTCGAGGAGAATAGGGTGAAGAGAGTTTATCTTCCGTGTTAAGTCATAGCCCCTCCAACCAGACGTAGTCCTTGTGCAGAAGGACGAACTGGTCGAACAAATACCCTGTCACCATCGAGCATCACTGGTCACGTCTGCTACCTATGTTTACATTCGATATGTTTTTCATCATGTGATCTGTTTTGTTGCATGTTGTAGTTTCCTTTCGGTACTTAGTTTTAGCTCGCTGTAGTTAGTTTTTCATTTGTTCCACTGCTGGGTTCCGAGAGTTTTGAGTTTTCCGAAGAAAATTTAAAACTCCCATTTACTCCCCCTCTGGTAGACATACTTCGTTCCTACAATTGGTATCAGAGCGAGGTACTCCTTGACTCTACTCATTTTGGTCTAACAACCTTGGAGTTTAAGTATGTCTTCAGTGAGCTACAAGTTGCATCTCAAGATTCCCATATTCGATGGGACAGACTACCCCTTCTGGAAAGAGAAGATGAAGATCTATCTTCGAGCAATAGATGATGATATGTGGAATGTGGTGCAGTTCGGGTTCATGGTTGCAATACCTCAAGCCCCCACTGACGAGGAGAAGAAACTCATTCAGATGGATGCTCATGCCAAAGATGAAATTGGTGGCCATCTCTCTCGTGCGCAATTTCTTCGCTATCGCCAGTGTGAAATTTTGAAGGATTTGTGGGATGTCCTCGAGAATATAAATGAAGGTGTTTCAACTCAGAAAGAAGCTCAAATTTATACTCTTCGAGCTAAATTGAATCGATTCAAGCGCATTGGAAATGAAAACTGTCAGCAAACTTTCGATCGTCTGAGTGACATAGCAAATGAGCTTCAAGGTCTCGGTGCCAAAGAGATCACTGACCATGAAGTTGTGAAGAAACTGCTCCGATCTCTTGACAGTTCATTCGACACACTTGTTCTGATGATTCATGAACGAGCTGATTTCAAAACCCTTGACTCTGCTGATATCATGGAAAGACTGAACACCCACGAGGAACAAGAAGAAGAGAAAAGAGATCTGTATGGCTCAAGTCAATGCAAAAATCATGCTCTCAAGGCTGTGGCTGATTCTTCCTCCGATGGAAATGCCGAAGAAGATTCAGATGACCCAGAAAGGCTTAGCAAAGATCTCGCCTTAATCACGAAGAGATTCTAGCGCCTTCAGAGGAAGAGCCAGTTCCATAAGAAAGGTTCGAGCAACTCTGACGGTTCAAAATCTTCATCAAAACCTACGGGAGAATACACCTGCTTCAAGTGCAAAAAGCCTGGACACTTCATTTCAGACTGCCCTCTCTGGGAAGCTAAAATCCGTGCTAGTGGAAGATATGATTCTGGCAACTATCGAGGCAAAATCAAGATCAAGAACGACGACTCCGATGATGAGAAGAAAACGAAGAAATTCTTCAAGAAGAAGGACAACTCCACTTCAAAATCTTCGTCAAGATCTTCATCAAGGAACCCTTCCAAGTCCTCCAACCGCAAGAATAATTCTCGCAAGGCCAAGGCGCACATCGGCAAGGAAATGGATTCTGATGAAGAAGAATCGTCAGACTCTGAAGAAGCTGATGAATCCGATGAGGATTCCGACTCCGGCATGGCTGGCATAGCATGTGACTCTTCCCCTGCAACAAACTTCTTCGGGACTCCGTCAAGCGATGATGAATGTCCTGCCTACTGCTTCATGGCCAAAGCCTCAAAGGAAAAGGTATCCTCCAAACTTCACAAGGTTCACTCCAGTAATCAATATTCTTCTGATGAGGATGACCATGCTAAACTGATAAAAATTGCAAATATTCAACAAAACTCTCTTGAGAAAATTGAGAAAACCCTCAGGAAATCTAAAGGGTTGTTGGTTGAGGAGATGGAGAAAAATCAGTCGTTGG
Source organism: Thinopyrum elongatum (assembly GCA_011799875.1). Taxonomy (NCBI): domain Eukaryota; kingdom Viridiplantae; phylum Streptophyta; class Magnoliopsida; order Poales; family Poaceae; genus Thinopyrum; species Thinopyrum elongatum. The sequence continues at coordinate 42,054,051 of CM022297.1, read as the reverse complement.
CCGAAGAGTATTCCACTCTCAAGTCACGAATGGATGAACTATCAACTCGTCATGATTTTCTCTTAGCTGACCACGAAAGATTGAACTATGATTACCTAAAAAGGAAACAGGAACTCAAGGCGCTGAGAGAGGCTCATGAGGATTTCATCAGGGAAAATTCTCTTCTCACCCAACAACTTAAAGAGAAACCTGAAGTGTTTGAGCTACCCTGTTTAAAATGCCTTTAACGAACCAATGCTGAATCAAATGCTGAATCATCTGTAAATTCTAACCCCTCGGTCGAGAAAAATGGTTCTGTTTCTGATGAAAATGCTAGGTTGAAGGATCTTCTTCAGACAGGAATGTTAAAATCTCTCAAAGGGCATCGAACCCTTTGCGACATTCGGAAGAAATCTATTCTTCACAAAAATCCCAGGAAGGAAGGTATCGGTTTCGAAAGGAAACTGAATGAAAATGGTTCATACTGGGAACCTCATCAATATCCTTGCACTATGTGGGTTCCTGCCAAGAGCAAAACGCTCGATCCAGCATTACTTTCGGTATATAACTCTACCATCCCTGAATATCCTGATAATGATTCTCTGGACAACTAGAAGTTGTTCAAAAACCAATATGGTGAGGCTGTTGCTCGCTATGTTGGACCAAACAGCAGGAATGGCCCCCCAAAGAAAGCTATATGGGTGCCTAAGAAAGCTATTGAAGCATTACCTGTTACCATGTTACTAACCATGCAGGCTCAAAATGCTCGTTACTTTCTTGAAAAAGTTCGACAGAATGAGTACATGCATACCTCATTCAATCATTATGCTCATTCATCTGGAAGGAATTTCAATGCTTATTCTTTTGATTATGCTCACACTTCCTCGAGCAACAATTATGTTTACCGAAAGAAATCATATCCTCCTTGCTCTACTGTTTCGAAGCCACCTGCAAAGATGTGGATGGTTAAGAAAGCCTAATTCTTCTGCATGACTATGTCTCTGGATGTACCGAATGGGCAATGGATAGGGGATGCACTAGTCATATGACCGGAGACAAGTCGTTGTTTGTCGACCCAAACTTAACTGCTTCTCCTCTGAAGTATATCAATTTTGGCGACAACAACAAAGGAAAGGTAATTGGGCTAGGTAAAATTGCTATATCCAGAGACAAATCCATTGATGATGTTTTACTTGTTTAATCTCTTGGATTCAATTTTATGTCAGTTGGCAAGCTATGTGATCTAGGCATGCTAGTTCTATTTTCCATATCCAAATGCATTGTTTTCATGGCCTCTGACAATTCCTTCGTATTCGAGGGAATTAGAAAAGGTGATCTATATATTGTAGATTTCTCTAAGGGTCCCTCTGTCCAAACTTGCTTGCTTGCAAAAGCAACCAAAGGTTGGCTGTGGCACCGAAGGCTTGGTCATGCAGGTATGAGAAATTTGTAGACCCTAGTGAAAAAAAATCATCTTCATGGCATTCCTGATGTAAAATTTGTAAAAGGATCGTCTTTGTGCTGCATGTGAGGCTGGTAAATTGGCCAAGAAGCATCATTCATCAAAGACTGTTATGACCACAATAAGACCTCTGGAAATTCTTCATATGGATTTATTCGATCCTCAAAACTATGCAAGTTTCGGTGGCAGTCATTATAGTCTAGTTATTGTTGATGATTTCTCTCGATACACTTGGGTATTCTTTCTCGAAGACAAAACCTACACCCAAGACATCTTCAAAAGCTTCGCTAAGAAGGCCCATAATGAATATGATGTGCGAATTAAGCACGTCAAAAGTGACAATGGAACTGAGTTCAAAAAATACTCATATCGATGAATTTCTCGACGAAAATGGTATCACTCATGAGTTCTCTGCCGCATACACTCCCCAACAAAATGGAGTTGTTGAACGAAAGAATAGAACTCTCATCGAAATGGCGAGAACAATGCTTAGTGAGTATAAAACTCCTATTTGCTTCTGGGCTGATGCTATTAACACTGCCTGTCATGTTATCAATCGTGTTTATCTTCACAAGTTCCTTAAGAAAACTTCATATGAGCTTATCACTGCCAAGAAACCGAATGTTTCTTATTTATGTGTTTTTGGTGCACCTTGCTACATTCTTGATATGAATCATTCTTCCAAGTTTGCACCTAAGGCAAATGAAGGTTTTCTTCTTGGTTATGGCTCGAACTCGCATAGTTATCGTGTCTATAACTCTCACCACGAGAAAGTTATGGAAATGGTAAATGTGTGGTTTGATGAATCTAACGGCTCCCAAAAGGAGCACCTGCCAAATGTGATAGATGAACCACTGATTTCCGATGCTATTCAGCAAATGGCTATTGGGAGCGTCAAGCCAGTTGAAGGAAATGCACCTGAATCCTCTGATGATGATGCCCCTATGACTCGAAGCAGAACTCATCAAGCCACTGCCGAAGCAAATGCCACTCCGAATGCAAATGGCAATCAAATTCCAAATGCCGATCAAGATGGCAACCCTGAAGGGAATGGCAATACAAATGTTGATGCTGATGAAAATGATAATGATCATCAATATGAAAATCCTCATCCATGAGTGGCTAATCGAGTTGATCCTTCATTAATTCTCAATGAACTCGAGAATCCAGGTTATCGACCCACAACTCGTTCACGCACTTGTTTAGCTAACTACTGTGGAAGTTTCTCCTTTGTGTCATTGGCAGAACCTACCAAGTATGAATAAGCCATGAATGATCTAGATTGGATGAATGCCATGCAAGAAGAGTTGGTGCAATTCGAACTGAATGATGTATGAGAATCGGTTGACAAACCAAATCCTAAGAAGCACAATATCATCGGCACAAAATGGATTTTCCGCAATAAGCAAGATGAAAATGGCATTATGGTGAGAAACAAATCATGTCTTGTTGCTCAAGGGCACACACAAGTAGAAGGTATTGATTTCAGTGAAACATATGCTCCTGTTGCACGCCTTGAGGCAATTCGTATTCTTCTCACTTATGAAAATTACAATGATATCCTGCTTTATCAAATGGATGTGAAAAGTGCTTTCCTCAATGGTGAAATTGACGAGGAAGTATATGTTAGACAGCCACCTGGCTTTGAACACCCTGAGTTTCCTAACAAAGTTTTTAGGTTGAAAAAGGCTTTATATGGGCTGAAGCAAGCCCCTCGAGCTTGGTATGACACCTTGAAGAAGTTCTTGCTCGATAAAGGGTTCAAGCCAGGATCCACTAATCCCACACTTTTCACTCGTGCTATTGATAATGATCTATTCGTATGTCAAATCTATGTGGATGATATTATCTTCGGCTGTACTAACAATGCTTGCAGCTTAGAGTTCGGGAAAATGATGTCCGAGAAATATCAAATGTCTATGATGGGTGAACTTAAGTTCTTTGTCGGACTGCAAATACGTCAACAGGCAAATGGAATTTTCATATCTCAGGAGAAATATCTTAAGGAATGCCTGAAGAAGTTCAAAATGCAAGATTCCAAAATGAAGGGCTACAAAACACCTATGCCCACGAATGGTAAGCTGGATGCAGATGTGTATGGTAAGGATTACGATGAGAAGGCTTATCGTTTGATGATTGGTTCTCTTCTTTACCTATGTGCATCCAGACCTGACATTATGTTGAGTGTTTGCATGTGTGCCCGCTATCAAGCTGCACCGAAAGAATCGCATCACCAAGCGGTTAAGCGTATTCTGAGATATTTGGCTCACACCCCCACCTTATGTTTATGGTATCCTAAGGGAGCATAGTTTGATCTTGTTGGATATTCAGACTCAGATTACGCAGGTGACTTGGTTGACAGGAAATCTACTTCAGGGACATGCCATTTCCTCAGTAGATCTTTGGTGTGTTGGTCATCAAGGAAGCAGAATTGTGTATCACTTTCTATGACTGAGGCTGAATATATTGCTGTTGGTGCTCGTTGCACTCAGTTGTTGTGGATGAAGCAGACTCTGAAGGATTATGGCATCAAGGTCAAGAAGATTCCATTATATTGCGATAATGAGAGTGCTATCAAAATTGCACATAATCCGGTGCAACATTCTCGCACGAAGCATATTTCCATCAGACATCATTTCATTCGTGATCATGTTGCTCGAGAGGATATTGTCATCAATCACGTCAAGACCGAAGACAATCTCGCTGATATATTCACCAAGCCTCTTGATGAGAAAAGATTCTGTGCATTACGGTGTGAGCTAAATATCTTGGACTTCGCAAACGTGCAGTAAGCTGGACTCGACACCCGTGCCAACACTTCCACATCTTAGATGGAATGGGTGCATAACACTCGAAGAGTTTGAAAATTGTGACAAAGTGAAATTTTCTTTCTGAGAGTGAATACATTAACGAAGAACTAGACTAACTGGGTGCCACGATAATTGTGCGATGCTCGGGGTCATACAGTTCTTATACGGTGGGTCACCCCACCACAATTTTCTTTCGTTGAGTTTTTGTTCGACCGAAAGATTTTGTGTTAGTCTGAATGCATTTTTCTCATAGCTATTCGTTCAGGTGTTTGTGTTTCGTTGTCTGAGTGAAATGCCTAGGACCCTGTTTTCCCTCTGTTCTATCTCTTCCAGTCCATGTTGTTCCGTTATGAATGCTCAAATTTCATCTGGTACCAAAACTTTATCTGGTGTCCTTGACCACGATGAAGATTAGGTCTGAACTTTTATCTATTTTGATGAAAGTTGTCCAAAATTTGGGGTTTCCCGCCCAAGTCAGGATCATGTGCAATCCATCAACTGCCACCCATCCTGTCCGTTGAATCACAATAGTCTCTCGATAGTGGCCGTTCGATCAGGTTCACTCCGTGCGGTTATTTTCCCTCGCATATAAATACCGCAACACCCTGCTCCCTCATTCACTTCTTTTCCTTCTCGCCCTCGTCTCCTCCAAAACCCTCGCCGCAGTGCTCTACCTTGAGCTCGACGCCGATGACCCCTTCACTGCTTCACTGTCGGAAGGCAGTCACTGGAGTCTTTCCTCGCCGCGGGACATCTTCTTCCCCGCGCCGCCGTAGCTGTTGCATGACACCAAGCTAGGGTACGTGCAGTTCGAACTCGGGCCTCCGTCCTTCTTGTTCAATTTTGTCTGCGGTTATTATTCTCTTATTTTTACCGCATATCTTAGATCTTTACTGCTTAGGTAACTAGTGCGGATGTGGTATGTAGTTGTCCCTCACATCCGAAAATTTTCAGATCTAGGGTTTATGTTATGTCTCACACGAATGGGATGCTTAGCACACTGACTAGTATTTTCTTCGGACCTACTAGTTCGTTCTATACATTTCTTTGATTCGAAACATTTCTTAAAGTCTGCATCTAATTTTTCCTCAAAACGTTTTTTCTCGGAAAAAATTTCACTGTGAGCATTTGTAACCCTGTCCCCCTTTTCCCTCGTATCTATTCTTATTTACAGGTGTCCGCAATCAGTTGAGTATTCTGCTCGACCAATGAGCATGGCCGATGAAGATGAGATAAACTTGGGTACAGCAGATGAGTCAAAAGCACCAAATGCAAAGGGCCCAACGATAGGCCCAGCAACCAGCAAAAGAAAGAGACACGAGCAAAATGCAGATGAGCAAGAAGAAGATGCACCAAAGATAAAGAAAGGTGGCAGGCAACCATACGCAAATTCAGCTCAGTACATCTCTCATGATAATTATAACACTGTTCCAAGAGAGTCAAAACGGGGAAGAGACAAGCGTTTGCAAAGAATTCGACACCAATGGGTGCGCAAGTGGTTCAACTATGAAATGGTTCATCCTCAGTTTGCGAAGAACTTTGCCTTTCATCCTCCGTGAGGCGACTGCCATGAAATTGGTCTCATTTGAGCAAGTGATCCCCAGGAGAGACCGCCACCACCAGCAAATCCAGACAAGTCTTCTCTCCGTACGCCCGAATCTTATCCAGATGAACTAGCTAAACGTCAGAAGAATGTTGAGAAGAGAGCCAAAAAGGCAGAAAAAGAAAGAGCTCATGAAGAAGAAAATCGTCGCTTGCTCAAAGATGAAGTTGAAAAGAAAAAGGCCGAAGGAAAATCAGAGGGGCGTTCTAAGCGCAAACATGATCCCAGCTCTGCTGTATTGAAGAAAAAGAGAGCACCGAAGAAGAGACCAGCTGAACCAGCCGATAAAAATGCTGAAAGCAATTCCTCCGATCAAGATGATCCTCCACTCACAAGGGAAGAAGTTCAAGCTTCTCTCTCCGAGCAAGTAAACATCACCACATCTACCGTGCTACCTGATCTTCGAGCTCGTACCTCTCCAATAGCACCTCCGAAGAAGATCATTATGAAGAGAAAAACTCCACATACCACTGTCACCATGAAGGATTCTATGAACTTAACTCCCCATCCTGAGGCAATCAACATGAAGGATTTGGTAGGTTATGCCCCTGTCAGCACAGCTAAGCCAGGCGAGCAAATTCCAAAGCCAAAAGTGAAGCAAATCACGACTCCTGCCAAGGCTTCAACCAATGAGCAAGCTGCTCCTGGAGAGGCTGGAACGAAAGAAAAGGCTGCTCAGTTTGCTCCCACCTTGACACAACCATTGGCTTCCATGCCTCCATCCGAGCAAGTTATAGTGCAACCTGCACCTGTTGCACAGACTGATGTCGAATCCAATGCTCATCACTATTATAATCAAGTATTCATTATGGAGCAACTCGACAAATTTGTGGAAAACCTATTTGATGGTGAAGTGGCATCTCTGCCAATCCCTCCTGAAGTCGTTTCACAAGCTTCTGATCTTGTTCGTGATATGAGAGAAGAATCTGTTGAAATCAATTTCCTCACTGCCGAACTCAATGACCTTGACAGCCGCATGAAAGCTACATCTTCCAAGTTTGTCATTAAGCAACTTGATGAATCATACATGGATGTCAATCGGGCTTTGACTATCCTCCACAACAAAAGATTGGGCTTTCACTCTGATCTGGATAATATTGTTCGCAAGATTTGCATCGAGCATCAAGGCCAAGTTACTGGTTATAATGATTTAGTCAAAGGGCATGTTGACCCAACAGCTCAGAAGAAGAGGCAAAAAAATTCAAAGAAAAATGCTCCTCCTACAACTGCAAAGTCTCCTGATCATTCTGATGCTCAGACTGCGAAAGAGAACTCCCCTAAGCCAGCAATTCCCTCGCCAAGGCCAACTGAACAAGTTCCTGTGGCCACCCCTATTCAAGATGATATTCCATCTCAGCCGCATGTTTCTAAAGTAGGTGAAATCCCTTAGTTCAGGCCTCAAGCCTCTCCTGCTAATGAAGAACCAAATGTTTCGGTTCCTCCCTCTGCACAACAACCAACCTCCAAAGAACAACCTACTCCTGCTCTAGTCCCTGATTCAGGCTCAGTGCCCACTAAAAAAGAATCTGCTGCAACCATTGTGCCATCAGCTCCCTCTCAACTACGGATTTCCATCAACATAGTGCAAAGAATTTGTGAAGATGGTTCGTCTGGACGTAAATCTATCTCTGCTCGTCATACTGACTCTGTAGATTATGGTGATGAAGTGATCTCAGTCAAGGATGAACTCAAATATCCATTTCCTCTTGAAGAATTGCTGTTGTTCTCGACTGGTGCTGGTGCCAAAGGATCGCTATTCAATCAAAATACGCATCCTCAATTATTTCAAGAAAGTCCTTACAATGGGCCACACACATCTGAATCGCCTCGTTTCTGGACCCAAGAACATGCCATCTATTATTCTCAAATTCTCTATGACAACAAGAAGATATTCCCTCATGAATTTCCTGATATCACTGCTATGAAGAGTATTGGTTTCTTTGATTAGCTACTGCAAGATTTGGAAGATTTCTGCCTCACCAGTGTGTTTGCATTCGAACATCCTTGGAACCGAGAGATTATTCTTCAGTTCTATGCAACGTTATACATATCTGGTGATGAATCTAACAGTTCCAAATGGATCATGGAGTGGATGACTGAAGGCAAACGCATCAAGTGCACCTCCAGAGATTTTGTTTTGCACTTTCATTTTCCTCGGTTTGAGCATGGTAAAACTAAAATCCGAGTGCATAACATTGACGCCATTTCAGATGATATGTTTCGGTGCATCATGCATAAGGAAAAGATTCGTGACTACAATGGTCCTCCCAAGCCAGAGCACTTAACCTTCGAGAATCAAACTCTCTATCATATGCTCACTTATACCATCTGCCCTCTGGCCGGGATGAATACTCACGGTACAATCTTAGATGTTCTTTGAAATGCCATCTCCGAGAAATATGTCTTTGATGTTGAGGATATGTTTCTGCAAATATTGAAAGATTCTGCTCAGTATCCGGAAACACTCAAAGTATATGCACCATGGATTCAGAAAGTCGTTGATTATTCCATGCACACTGAGTATTTGGCAAAGGTGAGCCATAAAAGCTTTATTCCTCCTATTCGGGACACCGTGCAAGTCATGCAAGATATTTCTTCGGGTAAATCGCCCGAGTCAAGCTTGCAAGATTATCACAAAGGATTCGATGGGCCACGTCTTCCTCAGCGCGACCGAATGGTTACTCATCAACCTCCAACACAGCTTGAAGTCAGTTTGCGCACGCAACAACTGTTGCTCAAACACATTGCTGAAGATCGCCAAGAGAAAGAACACCTTGCTACCGAGCTGAATACAATCAAAAAAGAATCACACATCTGATTGCTGACGAGAACAAGAAAAGGCTCTGGAAACTACTTCACAAGTTCTTCTCCAAGAAACAACTCCTAGATGCTGATCTCAAAGAGCTTTATGAATACATTGACAAAGGCCTCTCAATTGAAGATTATCAACCTCGTAGTGCTCCTCCACTACCTGCTCGAGCGCCAACTACTGATCTTCTGCATATTAAGCTTCACAAGATAATCGAATAATCTGAAGCCACCTCACTGACCGAAAAACCAGCCGAAGGAAATGTGCTATCACGGATGACTCAAGTGGCTAATCCCAATGTGCCTTCATCATCTCAGCCTCAAGTTGCCATTCCTGAAGGAAAATCTGTTGCTGTTGATGATGAAGATCTTCCAGTCACTTCCGAATCATAAACCTCTTCGGACAGTTCCTCTGGCGACGCCACCGAGTAAATCAAGTTCACCGTTTCTGCACTCATGTTATTCGTCACCTTTTTGACACCAGTTGACAAAAAGGGGGAGAATTACATCGAGTTTTGATAGATTTGCCTTTTGTGTTTCGTTGGTTTGGTTTCGCGTGAGATTTGAAACTTATGCTTCAAAGACTATCTTTGCTACGGTGTAAAACTTTTGTGTTGTAATGTTAATAACCCCGCCTACTGCACTATTTCTCTCGAAGCATTTGTTTTGCAGGTGGAATTATTATCAGAAGTTATGAATGATTGCACTACAGTCTCGATGGATTATATATTATTAGTGCGAATCATTATCTCGAATGATTGAAATTTCCTCTACATACTTCAATGAATTGCAGGAGATTTTATCTCATATATATAACCCTGCATACATCTAGGGGGAGTATATTTCATCATCGAGCCAAGTAACGCTAATTCACTCTTGTTCGAATTACTTTTCACTTATCTGTCTTCACTTCGATGATTATCTGTTTTGTCAACAACCGTCCAAAAATGGGGAGATTGTTGGTGCAATGATAGGCCCCTTATGTTTTTGGAGTTTGTTGACAAAAACAATATGGGACTTATGTGTTTGCTAGTGCACACAGAGGAACAGGTCCCTAAGATCACGAGGAGTTTGAGCTAAATGATGAAGGTAATCTCCCGGCGCTGCAGTGAAGGTTATCACTGAAGATTATGATAACAAGAGTGACCCCTCAAAAATTGCTGAAGTGAAGCAATTGGTTCGGTGCCTGTCCGAGGAAAATGACTGCATCTGAGGAGATTGAAGATGAAATGAAGACGTAGCATTTATTTCGTAGTTCTTCTTCTCTCTATTGAGTCATAGGACCACCGTACTATTAAGAGGGGTATAGTGTTCGAAACTTTGATTCTCTGATGCTAAACCCAAATCCTATGAAAGTTGCGAGAGAAATCTCTTTGTGTTCTGAGCAAATACTTGCCAGCAAGAGACTGTGATCTTCTTTGCTGCGAGAGATTTGACTCTGATTGAGGAGTTAGCATTACTTGTTCCTCAAGTAATGTTACCATTGCTCCCAAATCCGACCATTGCAAATGTGTCAGTTGGCCATTGGCTGGACCGCGTGTCCAAAATGGTCATTTCCCACCAGGGAAGGCTGCGGCTCTAAATAGCCACCCCGCGCCGGCTTTGTCCGGTGGCTACTCCATTTGATTCTGAGAAGATTATTGAGCAACCCCCTCTCTGAGCGATTTGAGTTTAAAATCCACAGAGATAAAACCCCTAGAGCCGAAGAATTAGATAGTGGTTCAACATCACTCGAATCTAAGTCCAGTACGCTCCGCCGATTACTCTTGATAGCTGCAAACTCTCTAGACAGTTAGGTGTCAATTTCTTCAGAGACCAAGAGTGATTGTGGTTCTCGAAGAAGAAGTCTGCAAATGTTCAGAGATCGCCTCAAGTATCTACCACGAGTGATCGGCATTGTTTGACGAACCAATTGTCGAGGAGAATAGGGTGAAGAGAGTTTATCTTCCATGTTAAGTCACAGCCCCTCCAACCAGACGTAGTCCTTGTGCAGAAGGACGAACTGGTCGAACAAATACCCTGTTGCCATCGAGCATCACTGGTCACCTCTGCTACCTATGTTTACATTCGACATGTTTTTCATCATGTGATATGTTTCGTTGCATGTTGTAGTTTGCTTTCGGTACTTAGTTTTAGCTCGCTGTAGTTAGTTTTTCATTTGTTCCACAGTTGGGTTCTGAGAGTTTTGAGTTTTCCGAAGAAAATTTAAAACTCCCATTCACCCCCCCTCTGGTAGACATACTTCGTTCCTACAACAGTCATAACCTAGGGTGACATAGAACTAGCTCCAATTCATCAATGTAATGTAGGCATGTATTCCGTATAGTCATACGTGCTTGCGATTAGAACTTGCACGACATGTTTTGTCCTACCCTGCCATGGCAGTGGGGTCCATAAGGAAACTAAGGGATATTAAGACCTCCTTTCAATAGAGAACCGGAACAAAGCATTAACACATGGTGAATATATTAACTCCTCGAACTACGGTAATCTCCGGAAAGAATCCCAATTATTGTCACCTTGGGGTATGTGGATCATAAAACATAATAGGTGCATACAACTTGCAAGATTGGATCAAGAACACAAATATATTCATGAAAACATAAAGGGTTCAGATCTGAAATCATGGCATTCGGGCCCTAGTGACAAGCATTAAGCATAGCAAAGTCATAACAACATCAATCTCAGAACATAGTGAATACTAGGGATCAAGCCCTAACAAAACTAACTCGATTACATGATAAATCTCATCCAACCCATCACCGTCCAGCAAGCCTACGAAGGAATTACTCACTCCCGACGGTGAGCATCATGAAATTGGTGATGGAGGATGGTTGATGATGACGATGACGAAAGATCCCCCTCTCCGGAGCCTCGAACGGACTCCAGATCTGGCCTCTCGATGAAGAACATGAGGTGGTGGCAGCTACGTATCATAAAAGGCGATGAAACTTCCTCTGCTATTTTTTTTCTTGGGAAATAGGAATTTATAGTGTTGAGATTAGGGTCAGCGGAGCCACGTTGGCCCCACAAGCCACTAGGGCGCGCCCTGGTGCCTCGTGGGCACCAGGTGGCTCCCCTCAAGTGGGTCTTTGCTCCAGTATTTTTTATATATTCCATAAAAAATCTCCAAAAAGTTTCGTCCAACTCCAAGAACTTTTATTTCTGCACAAAAACAACACCATGGTAGTTCCGCTCAAAACAATGTCAGTCCAGGTTAGTTTCATTCAAATCATGCAAATTAGAGTCCAAAACAAGAGGAAAAGTGTTTGGAAAAGTAGATACGACAGAGACGTATCAACTCCCCCAAGCTTAACTCATTGCTTGTCCTCAAGCATTTCAGTTAACAAACTGAAAGTGATAAAGAAGAACTTCTACGAACTCTTTTGTTCTTGTATCTATATATATGCTTAAATAATACCTAGGTTTTCAGCAAAGATCATAACTAACCATGCAAATGATAACTCTTAGAAACTATATTCGCTCATATCAATGTCATAATCAACTAGCAAGCAATAATAAAATATCTCAAATGCCAATACTTTGTCAAAACAATCATGATATAACATGACAACATGGTACCTCGCTAGCCCTTTCTGAGACCGCAAAACATAAATGCAGAGCACCTCCAAAGTTCAAGCAGCGACTAAACATTGTAATTCATGGTAGAAGAGATCCAGTCATGATGCACACAACATTAACTATACACAATGCATGAGAATGACAATAGTGCTCTCAGGACTGGTGCTTGTTTCAGAAGGTGATGACTCAACAATAAAAGTGAAATAACATAAAAAAAATAGATCGACCCTTCACAGAGGGGAGGAGGGATTTGCAGAGGTGCCAGAGCTCAAAGCTTAAATCAGAGATAAATATAATTTTGGGAGGTATACCTTTCCTGTCAACGTCACGATCGAGAGTTTTCAATATCTTCCATGCTAAACAAATTAGTGGCGGTTCCCAAGCGGTAAAGTAAAGTTTACTCCCCCTCCACCAACAAACACAGGCCATGGCTAGCCGAATCCTCGAGTGCCCTCCATACCAACAACTTTCCGGGAGAGTTTGTTTTATTATTTTGCAATTTTAATAATGGAATTGGGCATCCCGATTACCAGCCCCTCTCGTGCAAGGACGAGTGAATAAACACTCATCACGAGAATAACCTGCTTAGCATGGAAGATACTGACCGCCCCCTGTCGCTTCATGAGCAGTACAGGCACACAAAATAGATGTTCATTTGAATATTTAGAGGTGGCACATGCAAATTTACTTAGAACGGCAGAGTAATACCGCATATAGGTAGATATAGTGGACTCATCTAGAATAACTTTGGTTTAAGGATTTTGATGCACAAGCAGTATTCCCGCTTAGTACAGGTGAAGGCTAGCAAATAGATTGGGAAGCGACCAGCTAGAGAGCGAAAACGGTCATAAACATGCATTATGAATAATTAAAATTGGATGCTAGCATGAGTAGGATATAATCACCATGAATATAAATATCGTAGAGGCTATGTTGGTTTTGAATCAACTACATGCGTGAACATGTGCCAAGTCAAGCCACTTGAAACATTCGGAGAAGGATACCATATCATCATACTACATCACAATCATTTTAATGCATGTTGACACCCAAGATAAATCATTATCTACTCCTAGCTACTTAAGCATGGCATGAGCAACTATAATCTCTAATTGTCATCATAAACATGTTTAATCATTATATGCTGAATCATGGATACTGAGTTAAACATATTTACAAAAACAAAAACAAGTTGAGTTCATACCCGCTTTTCCTTGCCACAGTCACTTCATCAGATATCGTCATTATTGCCTTACACTTGCACGACCAAATGATATGAAAATAATAATAGTGCAAGAGTGCCGTGGACTAAGCTGAATCTGCAAACATTTTATTCAGAGGAGAAGACAAAGTAATATGGGCTCTTTGTTAGATCAACAATAATGCATATGAGAGCCACTCAATATTTTTCATCGTGGTCCTCTCCTCACAATGACTCAACAAACAAAAAGAATTTCAGAGAAACACAATGAAATATTTTTGGAGTTTTTGATTAAGAAAATTAAAGAAGGGAAAACAAAAACGAGAAAAACTATTTACACGGGAAAGCTCCCAACAAGCAAAAGAAGAAATGAGAAATCTTTTTGGGTTTTCTTTTAATACTATAGCTAATTAAACTAGAAAGAAAAACCGAAAAGAAGCAAGAAATATTTTTGGATTTTCTCAAAGTTTTTTAAACACACAAGAAGAAAGCGAGAAAATAAAACTAACATGGATTATACAATGAAAGAGGGTGAACACTGACAACTAGAATGAAATGTGTGACCATGATTATAATGTCGGTGGAAAATGCGTACTCCCCCAAGCTTAGGCTTTTGCCTAGCTTGGTAATCACCATCCGTAGTAGCCGTCTGGTCCCATATGGAAGTGTTGAGGCGGCGGCACCTGAGCGTCCCACTCTTGGACCTCATCCTCTGCCGCTGCCAAAGTGTCCCGGTAAGTAACGATGTCCGCTAGTAGGACGGTATATCCATTCCTGGCATGAAAGTCAAACAAAGCAGGTGCAGGCAACGGAATAATATCATGAGTATCCTCACTAAAAACCAAGTTATAATGAATGTGGTGAGGATGTTCAGGAGCATCAAGAAAGTGGTGATCCTGCATAGACTGGTGATCTAAGTAAACTCTAGGTAACAAATAGTCATGTGGGCGCATGTTAACATTAAAATATCTCGCTAAGCGAGTGGCATAAATACCATCATGAATTTTGCCCTTAGTCCTATTAGTGTGCAGGTGGCATGCAATTATAGCTCCAAGGTTATAAGTGTTATCATTATGGAGTGCACGGCGTAAAATGGCAAAGTCAGGGGCACATAGCGCACCACCTTTCTCTCTAGTAGTCAAGCATTTCCCTATGAATAAAGCAAAGTAATGAACAGTGGGAAATTGCAAGCTAGTGGCCCGGGCTTTCGACACGCCCCTTTCCTCTCCCACAGTTGAAGTGTGGAGGAAGCCCTCAAACTCCTCCGGTCGAGGTTCTCTTATTTCCCCATCAAAGGGGATCAAACATGTCTCACAAAATTCAGCAAGCGGTATCTGATGATGTTCAACATATAAATCAAAGCGCACCACAGGAGGTTCGAGCCTATTCAGGAAATAAAAAATTTGCACAAAGGAATTCGTAAGGATGTGGTGTTGGTCACACTCATCTGCGAGGAAGTCAGTCAATCCGGCATTAGCAACAAATTGCGCGAACTCTTTATAGAATCCGGCTTCGTTCATGAAGGCATTGTGCGGCCATTTGCACGGCCGGACCTCCGTCCTACATGGAATATTGAGGCCACAGTCCGAGGAGTACCCAAGGACTCCCTTGGTGTTCCACTTCGAGGAACTCCTCCAGAAGAAGTTCATTTTCTCTACAAAGAATTTTCTGAAATTTTTGGGCCACAAAATGATGTCAACAAAACTTCACAAGATTGATAGTTGTTGGGGAACGTTGCATGGGAAACAGAATTTTTTTCCTATGCTCACCAAGATCAATCTAGGAGATGCACATCTACGAGAGGAGAGTGGTGTCTACATACCCTTGTAGACCGAAAGCGTTAACGATCTAGAGATTGTGGTTGGCGTAGTCGTACTCGCGTCGAGATCCAATCCGATCCAAGTACCGCACGTGCAGAACCTCCGAGTTTAGCACACGTATGGCTCGGTGGCGTCCTCTCCTTCTTGATCCAGCAAGGGAGGGAGAGGAGGTAGATGAGATCTGAACCAACACAACGGCATGGTGGTGGTGGCAGCAGAACTCCGGCAGGGCTTCGCCAAGCGCGTACCGGTGAAACATGGGAGGAGTTGGGAGAGGTAACAGGCAAGGGTCGAAGGGGGGCTGCCCCCAATGCCTCCCCACCTTTATATAGGCATGGAGGGGGCTGGTGACTTTCCCTCCACGGCCCTAGGGTCGTTGGTCAAAGGGGGAGGAAGGAAATCCCTCCTTTCCTTCCCCACCGATCGCTATCCTCTTTTTAGGGATCCTGATCTTATCCCTTTGGGATATGACACTATTCCTTTTAAGGTAGGATCTTGGTGCGCCTAGACCAGGGTTGTGGGGACTTTCCCCACTACCCATGTTCATGTGGGTCCCCCATGCAGGTGGGCCCCACTCTGAAACCTTCTAGAACCTTTCCGGTACAATACCGAAAAACTTAAACTTTTTCCGGAACCCCGATAACAACTTTCCATATATGAATCTTTACCTCGAGACTATTCTGGAGCTCCTCGTGACGTCCCAGATCCCATATGGGACTCCGAACAACCTTGGGATTTTCCACTATTAATATCTCAATACTACCCTAGCGCTACCTAACGTTAAGCGTGCGACCCTAAGGGTTCGGGAATATGCAGACATGACCGAGACTCCTCACCGGTCAATAAAAAATAGCGGGACCTGGATGCCCATATTTGTTCCTACATATTCAACGAAGATCTTTATCGGTTGAACCACGATGTCAAGGATTCAGCTAATCCCGTATGCAGTTCCCTTTGTCCATCGGTATGTTACTTGCCCGAGATTCGATTGTCGGTATCTCCATACCTAGTTCAATCTCGTTACCAGAAAGTCTCTTTACTCGTTCCATAATACAAGATCCCGTGGCTAACTCCTTAGTCACATTGCTTGCAAGCTCATTGTGATGTTGTATTACTGAGTGGGCCCCGAGATACCTCTCCGTCATACGGAGTGACAAATCGCAGTCTCGATCCATGCCAACTCAACAGATACTCCTGGAGATACCTGTAGAGCATCTTTATAGTCACCCAGTTATGTTGCAACGTTTGATACACACAAGGTACTCCTCCGGTGTCAGTGAGTTGCATGATCTCATGGTTATAGGAACAGATACTTGACATGCAGAAAACGATAGCAATAAACTTGATACGATCATATGCTACGTTTATAGTTTGGGTCTTGTCCATCACATCATTCTCCTAATGATGTGATCCCATTATCAAATGACAACTCATGTATATGTCTAGGAAACCATAGCCATCTTTGATCAACGAGCTAGTCTGGTAGAGGCTCACTAGGGACATGTTGTTGTCTATATATCCACACATGTATTTGAGTTTCCGGTCAATACAATTATAGCATGGATAATAAACGATTATCATGAACAAGGAAATATAATAATAACCACTTTATTATTGCCTCCATGGCATATTTCCAACAATAGCAACTACTCATATGGATATCTAGAGGCTATATCAAGCATTCAAACTACTTAGAACTCAAATAATTCAACATGCAAGCTCATTTTCAGTAGCACCAAGAGCACCTAATTATGCAAAATATAATCCACTAGAGCAAACACTAATTGGAGCAATGAAGGAGTCACATACCAAGTAGCAATCCCCCAAAACAGTTTTAGAAACAGAGCTCCGAGCAAAGAGATCGAAAATCTCAGTTTTGGGAGCAAGAACACGAGAGAGAGAGAGCTACCAGGAATTTTTGCTAGAGGTAAGAGATGAAGTGGGCTGAAGGAATAAGTGAGGGGGTCCCTGAGGGGCCCACAAGCCACCAGGGCGCGCCCTAGTGCCTCGTGGGCACCTGGGGCATCCCCCTGGGATGTTTTTCAGTGCCAACAATTCTTAAATATTCTATAAAAATTTCAGATCATTTTGAGCACTTTCATTTTTGGCCACTTTATTATTGCACGGATATTTCAGAAAACAGGCTAATCATAGCATTTTATTGCATTTAACTAAATATAACAGAAAAAGTGGGTACAGAAGGTTGTGCTTACTAAATTCATCGACCACAAGCCCCTCAAAAAGAATCCATTAATAAGGTTGATCAAGTCTTATTAACAAACTATTTTCGATTAACATGAAACCAAAGAATCTTTTTATAACACTAGGTTACCTCAACGGGATATGCATCTCCCCAATTATAAGTGTTTCATATTTCTTTTTCACAGTAGGAAGAGGGAGTTGAAAACTTCCAATAGTAATTGTCGGAGTCTTTTCAATAACATGGATACCATTTACTTGAAATTGTTTCTTTGGAAAGTGCACTGTATGTTCATTACCATTGATATGAAAAGTGACCTTGATTTTCTTGCAATCAATAACAGCCCCTACAGTATTCAAAAAGGGTCTACCAAGGATAATCGACATGTTGTCGTCCTCGGGCATATCAAGTATAACAAAGTCTGTTAAGATAGTAACATTTGCAACTACAGCGGGCACATCCTCACAAACACCGATATGTATGGCAGTTGATTTATCAGACATTTGAAATGATATTTCAGTGGGAGTGAGTTTATTCAAATCAAGTCTTTTATATAAATATAAAGGCATAACACTAACACCGACTCCTTGTGGCACCCCAGCTCAGAGGAACCGGAAGACCCCGTATTCCAGCCCAGAGATCAAGTCTTCTGGAATATGGCACTGCTTGACATAGAACAAATCAGCTCTTATTACAAAGGATAAGGGTACAAGGGTCTGATGTTACAAGGGATCACATCAGCACGGCGACACCACGCCTGCTAAGGTAGCTCTATGCTAGCAGCGGAACAACTCGTAGCAGCGGAAAACTTCTAGCAGCGGAACAACGACGATGGTGGTGAACTCCACTCCGCAGGGACTCTAACTAGGACATGATCTAGCTCACACGCATGGTAACCTCGACAAGCAATCAATCACGGCATCACCTGCAATCTGGCATGACACGCCAGGTCAGTACATTGAATGTACTTGCAAGCTCACAACAACCAAAGGCATCAAGGCAAGACAATAACATAGCGTTTAACAGGTTAAGATATTATCAACTACTATGATGTGAAAGCAATAACTAAGCATGATATGGTACTACTGAAATACTGATGACCCAACATCTCTGATCTCAAGAACCATCTCACTCTTGGCTATGTAGCCAAGCAACATATCACCCCGATCACCTCGTGATCAATACCTCCACGTGATCACCGCGTGACCACATCACAAACTGAATGATCATCCTCAACATCATCCCACATCATCATCAACATCCTGCCAAGCTGTTACTGCTCACATTACAACACATAAGTCATCTAAAAGTCATTCCGTCATGTAAGTGTTGATCGAACGGTGTGACCTAGTATGAACTGTGCCCATGACTGAGGACACGGCTATCGATATTTCAAATACACTCTGCAGAGGGTAGCACACTGTACCCACATCACAGAACCCATGGCCTCGTGCTCCCATTCGGGTGGACCAACGGCGTTCCGACAAAACCAGTCTACTGCAATGACACTCTCCCGGCCACTCCGACCAACTCCCCTTTAGGCTCAGTCCTGGGTGGCCCCGATGTCACCTCGTGACATCCAACGGCCACCGTCGTGGCAAAAACAAGAATGGTCCTAAACGGGGACAAAGGGCCCTACAACTACGGGCACACAAGGTTATGGCCGCCTATCGGGCCAGGATAGCGCACGCACATAACCTTCCCTAGTTGGAGGCACCGGCGAGAGGCATAACAATAGACCGCATTAGGGCCTTCCCATAAAGGCAAATGTGGTTGCACTGGAAAAGCCCGGTTCGGTGGCACCTGACCAATGAAATGACGGAATTTGTCCCCAAAATATATCTGCGATAACTGATACTCTGATATCATCTATCAACCTGTGATCCAAGTAATAGCAATATCCAACAAATAACCCCAAGAATAACATAGTCATAACCTAATACTCCGAGGGTAGCATATCAACTAAGACTAGGATGAAACCAAGAATCATGATGCTACTAATCCAATAGTAAGAGCAAAATAGCTAACCAAAGATCAACATGATAGCATCATATCCACAGTAATACTCCAAAGCATAATATCAACTACTTTCATGAAAATAATCATAATAGCCACTAATAAACCAATGGCAACATGTCATCCTCATAAGCTGCAAAATATCAGTCCTAGAAATCCAAGCATCGTCATGGCAACAACAAGATCAAAACAACTCCAAGAAATGCCATGAACAAATCATACATAGCTAATGCAATATTTTAAATAAGTTCAAATAAATAAACCATGATATTGCATTGCAGTCATGCAAATGGAGGGTGTGGCTTTCCTGGGGTGGATGGATACACCGGGAGGAAGTGCGAGAAGCTCGCGGAAAGAATCGCCGGAAAACGTTCTCTCTCGGAGGGGGCTGAATAAGGGCAAGGGCATAATGGTCATTTTCAGAATGAGATATCATCATGAAAATGATACCAATAGAATGGGCTCGATCACACGAAAACGTGAGCTTTGGAATCACCTGATTCGGAGTTGCGGGTGAAAAGATACAGGAAGAAGAAGAGCAGGGACCAATCTATCAAAAGAATATCAACAAACGGGTCCCTGGCTGGTTAAACAGAACACGGCTTTCGGTGGAATACGCTTTCCAGCAGGGAAATCGTAATCTTGGTCGAAGCAGAGCCAAAGTACGCTTTCATTGACTGAAAGCGTATCCCGGGAAAACCCACGTCCACTTATCCACGTCAGCCCGCGTCTTGTGCGGCTGACGGGTGGGGCCCGCCTGGTCTGTTCTTCTTCTCCAACCTCCTACTCGCCCGATAAGCAGAGGGGACGGCGCGCACCGGCGACGACCCCCGGCGGCACGAACCAACTCCGGCGGAGGTCCGGCTACCAAAACATTCCCCGCGGCGCGGCGCCTCCAGAGAGCACATTCACGGCCGGAGGAGAGGGCCAAGATGATGGTGGCTTCGACGCCGGCAGACGGAGATGTCGGGCACTGATGGAGAGGGTGGTACGGTAACGGAGAAGTGGGTCTGCGGCCATGGGGTGGATCGTGGTGGCTAGGGGAGCTCGTTGGTGAGGTCAGGAGGGAGAGGAGCGACCAGCATAGCTCGAATTTGAGAGGGCAAGAGTGGAGGCCGTGGCAAGCAATGGTGGTGTGGAGGAGCTCCCAAGCTCGGGGAAGCAGCTGGGGAGGGCCAGAGGAGGTGGGGGAGGCCGATGGCGAAGAGAAACATGGCCGGGACGGTTTAAATAGACGAGGGGAGGGGCTGTCGCGCTGGCAGCCATCGCGGACGCGTGGCCGGAGCCGCGGACGCGTGGGCATGCAAGGGAGCTCGGTGGTAGACGACAGGAGCGGAACAGGGGAGGTTCACGGGGCAGTGCACGGAGCCAGGGGCAATGCGAGGAAGAGACGAGGCGCGAATTGAGACATGTCGGCCACAGTGTGCTCGTGGGCGCGCGGCCGCTAGCGTCGGCAAGTTAGCTGCCGGAGAGGAGCGAGTTCCAGAGCAACGAGGATGGCATGAGGAAGCCGCTAGACATGCTCACGCACGCGAAGACGATGAGGGGCGAAGAGACTAGAGCCGAATAGTGCTCTGGACGCGGACTTGACCTACAGAGCGCGCGCTCAGGCAAGAATCCACGCGGTCACCGCCTGGCATGGCATGGAGAGGACAAGAGGGGCTAGAACTCGATGCCTAGCGTGTAGTCCTTGCATCAAAGGGACTGTAGGAGGTCAAAGCTCGAGATAAGAGGCTCTGTAGAGAGTGAGGCATCGATGAAAGTTTGCTGTAGCAAACTTGGATGCACACCTGTGATCAACAGAGAAGAATAAAGAGCCAAAATAGATGTCTTGGGTGTTTAGGTTAACAATGACTATAATCCTGTGCAATTAGAGAAGAAATGGACCAATATAAGACATGGTTGCTTTGTAACAGCAGATATGGTCCAGAAACTTGACTTGGATGATGCACTCACATAGAGTATCCACTTGAGATGAAATTTGGCATGGGATGATGATTTGGACAAATAAAGATGTTGTATTAATTTCATACCATTTGGACATGCCAAAATGGTACTTCCTTCACAGCTATCCTCTCTATCCAAAATCTTGTGATAATGGAGAGTAAATGGCTTGCTTAAATGATACCAAATTTTGTTGAGAGAAGTTATATAGGTAGGAGCATGATCTGGTAATTTCTCAGAATTAATGAAGCAATATAAAATATACTTGCTTCACAACCTGAAAATATTGCCACAAACAAATATTTGAAGGTGTGCTCACATAGATAATTGGGTAGGACTGAAAATTGGAGAAAAGTGATGATATGAGCACATGAAGAAGTGTGCAAAATTTCAACTCATTTTGATAAACCTAGCTAGTACTTCCTTCACAAAGGCTTCCTTCTGACAGAAACTTTGAAAAATTGCTGAGGAAGATTCACTAGGCAAATGGAGCTAAATTTTGGCACGAGGCAATGATTTGGATGTAAAATCATGCCCAAAAAGTTTGGGAGCAAACAAGAAAAGATAGGTGGCACTTACTGCTCACATTACTGCCAAGCTATTACTGCTCACATTACAACACATAAGTCATCTAAAAGTCATTCCGTCATGTAAGTGTTGGTCGAACGGTGTGACCTAGTACGAACTATGCACATGACCGAGGACGCGGCTATCAATAGTTTAAATACACTCTGCAGAGGTTAGCACACTGTACCCACATCACAGAACCCATGGCCTCGTGCTCCCATTCGGGTGGACCAACGGCGTTCCGACAAAACCAGTCTACTGCAATGACACTCTCCCGGCCACTCCGACCAACTCCCCTTTGGGCTCAGTCCTGGGTGGCCTCGATGTCACCTCGTGACATCCAACGGCCACCGTCGTGGCAAAAACAAAAACGGTCCTAAACGGGGACAAAGGGCCCTACAACTACGGGCACACAAGGTTATCGCTGCCTATCGGGCCAGGATAGCACGCACTCATAACCTTCCCTAGTTGGAGGCACCGGCGAGAGGCATAACAATAGACCGCATTAGGGCCTTCCCATAAAGGCAAATGTGGTTGCACTGGAAAAGCCCGGTTCGGTGGCACCTGACCAACGAAATGACGAAATTTGTCCCCAAAATATATCTGCGATAACTGATACTCCGATATCATCTATCAACCTGTGATCCAACTAATAGCAATATCCAACAAATAACCCCAAGAATAACATAGTCATAACCTAATACTCCGAGGGTAGCATATCAACAAAGACTAGGATGAAACCAAGAATCATGATGCTACTAATCCAATAGTAAGAGCAAAATGGCTAACCAAAGATCAACATGATAGCATCATATCCACAGTAATACTCCAAAGCATAATATCAACTACTTTCATGAAAATAATCATAATAGCCACTAATAAACCAATGGCAACATGTCATCCTCATAAGCTGCAAAATATCAGTCCTAGAAATCCAAGCATCGCCATGGCAACAACAAGATCAAAACAACTCCAAGAAATGCCATGAACAAATCATACATAGCTAATGCAATATTTTAAATAAGTTCAAATAAATAAACCATGATATTGCATTGTAGTCATGCAAATGGAGGGTGTGGCTTTCCTGGGGTGGATGGATACACCGGGAGGAAGTGCGAGAAGCTCGCGGAAAGAATCGCCGGAAAACGTTCTCTCTCGGAGGGGGCTGAATAAGGGCAAGGGCATAATGGTCATTTTCAGAATGAGATATCATCATGAAAATGATACCAATAGAATGGGCTTGACGACACGAAAACATGAGCTTTGGAATCACCTGATTCGGAGTTGCGAGTGAAAAGATACAGGAAGAAGAAGAGCAGGAACCAATCTATCAAAAGAATATCGACAAACGGGTCCCTGGCTGGTTAAACAGAACACGGCTTTCGGTGGAATATGCTTTCCAGCAGGGAAATCATAATCTTGGTCGAAGCAGAGCCAAACTACGCTTTCGATGACTGAAAGCGTATTCGGGGAAAACCCGCGTCCACTTATCCACGTCAGCCCGCGTCTTGTGCGGCTGACGGGTGGGACCTCGGGTCGGTGGAGCCTGCCTGGCCTGTTCTTCTTATCCAACCTCCTGCTCGCCCGATGGGCAGAGGGGATGGTGCGCGCCGGCGATGACCCTCGGTGGCACAGACCAACTCCGGTGCAGGTCCGACTACCAAAACGTTCCCCGCAGCGTGGCGCCTCTAGAGAGCACATTCACGGCAGGAGGAAAGGGCCGAGACGATGGTGGCTTTGACGCCGGTGGACGGAGACGTCGGGCCCTGATGGAGAGGGCGGTACGGTGACGGAGAAGAGGGTCCGCGGCCATGGGGTGGATCATGGTGGCTAGGGGAGCTCGCTGGTGAGGTCAGGAGGGAGAAGAGCGACCAGCATAGCTCGAATTTGAGAGGGCAGGAGCGGCAGCCGTGGCGAGCAATGGTGGCATGGAGGAGCTCCCGAGCTCGGGGAAGCAGCTGGGGAGGGCCAGACGAGGTGGGGGAGGCCGCTGGCGAAGAGAAACATGGCCGGGACGGCTTAAATAGACGAGGGGAGGGGGTGTCACGCTGGCGGCCACCGCGGACACGTGGCCGGAGCCGCAGACACGTGGGCACGCAAGCGAGCTCGGTGGTAGGTGATGGGAGCGGAACAGTGGAGGTTCACGGGGCTGTGGACGGAGCCAGGGGCACGGGGAGGAAGAGACGAGGCGCGAACGGAGACATGTCGGCCACAGTGCGCTCATGGGCGCGCGGCCGCTAGCATCGGCGAGGAAGCTACCGGAGGGGAGCGAGTTCCAGAGCGATGGTGACGTCACGAGGAATCCGCTGGACACGCTCATGCGCGCGAAGACGACGAGGGGCGAAGAGACTAGAGCCGAATAGTGCTCTGGACGCGGACTTGACCTGCAGAGCACGCGCTCAGGCAAGAATCCACGCGGTCACCGCCTGGCATGGCAAGGAGAGGACAAGAGGGGCTGGAACTCGATGTCTAGCGTGTAGTCCTTGCATCAAAGGGACTATAGGAGGTGAAAGCTCGAGAGAAGAGGCTCTGTAGAGAAGTGAGGCATCGATGAAAGTTTGTTGTAGCAAACTTGGATGCACACCTGTGATCAACAGAGAAAAATAAAGAGCCAAACTAGATGTCTGGGGTGTTTAGGTTAAGAATGACTATAATCCTGTGCAATTAGAGAAGAAATGGACCAATATAAGACATGGTTGCTTTGTAACAGCAGATATGGTCCAGAAACTTGACTTGGATGATGCACTCACATAGAGTATCCACTTGAGAGGAAATTTGGCATGGGATGATGATTTGGACAAATAAAGATGTTGTATTAATTTCATACCATTTGGACATGCCAAAATGGTACTTCCTTCACAGCTATCCTCTCTGTCCAAAAACTTGTGATAATATTGGAGAGTAAATGGCTGGCTTAAATGATACCAAATTTGGTGGAGAGAAGTTATATAGGTAGGAGCATGATCTGGTAATTTCTCAGAATTAATGAAGCAATATAAAATATACTTGCTTCACAACCTTAAAATATTGCCACAAACAAATATTTGAAGCTGTGCTCACATAGATAGTTGGGTAGGGCTAAAAATTGGAGTAGAGTGATGATATGAGCACATGAAGGAGTGTGCAAAATTTCAACTCATTTTGAGAACCCTAGCTAGTACTTCCTTCACAAAGGCTTCCTTCTGACAGAAACATTGAAAAATTGCTGAGGAAGATTCACTCGGCAAATGGAGCTGAATTTTTGCATGAGACAATGATTTGGATGTAAAATCATGCCCAAAAAGTTTGGGAGCAAACAAGAAAATATAGGTGGCACTTCCTTCACAGAAGACCACTATGGACATAACTGAAGAATAAATATTGGTGGATTATTTTTGGGCTAGGAAAGGAAAGTTTGGACATATTTGGATCATACATGATCCAAATCCAAGCAAATTATGAGAATTATTTGAGAATTTTGTGGATGACAGAAATATAGGTTGCTTCACAACCTGGGTCAGACAGGGTTATTCCTTTAATAGAAAAAGGACTATTCCTAAGAAAAGAATTTGAGGTTGAGCAAGAATGGAAATGACATTACCTTGGGAGAGATTTGAGAATGATGAGTCACTTTGGAGGAGAAGAATTGAAGATCTCCCAGGTTGCAAGGCCACAAAACCACTCCAAAAAGAAAATTAGAGCAAAAACCAAATAAATCAAAAAGTAAAAGAAAGGGCCAAAAACCAGGGTGTTACACTCCTAAATCACATAAAGCAGTTTTGACATAATTCCTTTTAATGGAGCATGGTATAGTTGGTATTCCTAGATCTCCTAGTTTCTTAGGTACTCCATCCTTAAAAGAATAGTTTGCAAGCATGGTGGAAATTTCAGCTTCAGGTATTTTTTTTTATTAGTGACAATATCTTTCATGTACTTAGCATATGGGGCCATCTTTAAAATATCAATCAAACGAGTACGCAAGAAGACTGGCCTAAGCATTTCAGCAAAGCGTTCAAATTCTTACTCATCCTTATTCTTAGATGGTATAGGTGGAAAGGGCATGGGTTTCTGAACCCATGGTTCTCTTTCTTTACCATGTTTTCTAGCAATGAAATCTCTTTTATCAAAACGTTTATTTTTAGGAGGTGGGTCATCAAGATCAACAACAGGTTCTATTTCAACATCATTATCAGGTTCTTTATTATTGTTTGGTTGAGCATCTCCATGAGTATCATCATTTTCATTATCATTATCACTAGGTAAATGTTCATTACCAGATTGTGTCTCAGCATCAGAAATAGAAACATCATTATTATCCTTAGAAGGTTTTTCTACCTCAGGTTCACTAGAAGTATGCAAAGTCCTATAATTTTTCTTTTTCTTTTTATATGGACTAGGTGCATCAACATTAATTCTTTGAGGGTCTTGTTCAATTCTTTTAGGGTGACCTTCAGGATAAAGTGGCTCCTGAGTCATTCTACCCCCTCTAGTCATTACTCTAACAGCATGATCATTCATATTGTTATTCATTTCATTGAGTAGTTCATTTTGAGATTTAGCAACTTGTTCTAATTGGGTTTGGACCATGGAAGCATGTTTACCTACACCTTTGACATCATTAGCAATTCAAAACAACAAGTCACTCAAGCGATTAATCATGTAGGCATTACGTTTCAATTGTTTCATAACATTTGCATTGAAATGATGTTGAATAATAATGTAATTATCAAATTCATACAAGCATTGACTAGGAGATTTATTATAAGGAATGTCACCTTCATCAAACTTTATAAGCGAATTTACCTCTACCACCTGTGGTGATGTGTCAAGACAATGTATTTCTTCAATAGGTGGTAAATTCTTAGCATCTTCAGCTTTAATACCTTTTTCCTTCATACATTTCTTTGCCTCTTGCATATCTTTAGGACTGAGAAATAAAATACCCCTCTTCTTCGGAGTGGCTTTAGGCGGTGGTTCAGGAAGTGTCCAATCATTATAATTCTTCAATATATTATTCAATAGTTCTTCGGCTTGTTCAATAGTTTGTTCCTTGAAAACACAACCAGCACAACTATATAGGTAGTCCCTAGAAGCATCGGTTAGTCCATTATAGAAGATATCAAGTATTTCATTTTTCTTAAGAGGATGACCAAGCAAAGCATTAAGTAATTGGAGAAGCCTCCCCTATGCTTGAGGGAGGTTCTCTTGTTCAATTTGCACAAAGTTAAATATTTCCTGTAAGGCAGCTTGTTTCTTATGAGCAGGAAAATATTTTTCAGAGAAGTAATAAATCATATCCTAGGGACTACGCACACAACCATGAGCAACAGTATTATACCATATCTTAGCATCACCCTTTAACAAGAAAGGAAACAACTTAAGAATATAGTAATAGCGATTTTTTTCCTCATGAGAGAATAGGGTGGCTGTATCATTTAATTTAGTAAGATGTGCCACAACGGTTTCAGTTTCATAGCCATGAAAAGGATCAGATTCAACCAAAGTAATTAACTCAGGATTGACAGAGAATTCATAATCCTTATCAGTAATAAAGATAGGTGAAGTAGCAAACTTAGGATCATATTTCATTCTAGCATTCAAAGATTTTTCTTTCAGCTTGCTGATACGTCTCCAACGTATCTATAATTTTTTATTGTTCCATGCTATTATATTATCCATCTTGTATGTTTTATATGCATTATTATGCTATTTTATATCATTTTTGGGACTAACCTATTAACCTAGTGCCCGGTGCGAGTTGCTGTTTTTTTCATGTTTTTGTCTTTTACAGAAAATCAATACCAAACAGATTCCAAATGGAACGAAATTTTTTGACGATTTTTCTTGGACCAGAAGACACCTAGGAAGCTTCGGGAGGAGGCCAGAAGAGCCACGAGGCCACGACAAAAGTGGAGGCCGCGCCCTAGGGGGGTGCCTCCCGAGCTTATGGGCCCCCTGTGGTTCCTCTAACCCTAATCTTTGCTCCATAAATACCCAAATATTCCCCGTATACCAGAGGGCACACCAAAAATACTTTTCCGCCACCGCAAGTTTCTGTCCTCGTGAGATCCCATCTGGAGACCTGTTCCGGTACTCTGCCGGAGGGGGATTCGATCACGGAGGGCCTCTACATCAACCTTGCTGCCCTTCCGATGATGTGTGAGTAGTTTACCACAGACCTACGGGTCCATAGCTAGTAGCTAGATGGCTTCTTCTCTCTCTTTGCTCTTCAATACAATGTCTCCTTGATGTTCTTGGAGATCTATTCGATGTAATCTTCTTTTGTGGTGCGTTTGTTGAGATTCGATGAATTGTGGATTTATGATCAAATTATCTATGAATATTATTTGAGTCTTCTCTGAACTCTTTTATGCATGATTAAGACAGCTTTGTATTTCTCTTTGATCTATTGATTTGGTTTGGCCAACTAGATTGATTTTTCTTGCAATGCGAGAGGTTCTTTGTAATGGGTTCAATCTTGCGGTGTCCTCACCCAAGGACAGAAGGGGTAGCGAGGCACGTATTTCATTGTTGCCATTAAGGATAAAAAAGGTGGGGTTTATTCATATTGATTGGATCTATCCCTCTACATCATGTCATCTTTCTTAAGGCGTTACTCTGTTTTGTTAACTTAATACACTAGATGCATGCTGGATAGCGGTCGATGTGTGGAGTAATAGTAGTAGATGCAGGCAGGAGTCGGTCTACTTGTCACAGACGTGATGCCTATATTCATGATCATTGCCTTAGATATCGTCATAACTTTGCGCTTTTCTATCAATTGCTCAACAGTAATTTGTCTACCCACCGTATGTGTTCTTTCAAGAGAGAAGCCTCTAGTCAAAACTATGGCCCCTGGGTCTATTCTTATCATATTATTTTCAGATCTATAAAAACAAAAACCGCAAAATACCTTGCTACAATTTATTTACCTTTACTTTATTTTGCACTTTAATTTATCTTTTATACCTATCTATATTAGATCTCATCCTTGCAAGTAATCGTGAAGGGATTGGCAACCCCTTTATCGCGTTGGGTGCAAGTATTTGTTTGTTTGTGTAGGTGCAACCATTGGTGACTTATGTGTTCCTCTTAGTGGATTGATACCTTGGTTCTCAAACTGAGGGAAATACTTATCTCTACTTTGCTACATCACCCTTTCCTCTTCAAGGGGAAACCAACGCAAGCTCAAGAAGTAGCACATGCATAGTAATTTCTTAAGATCATCTCTATCCTTACAAGCAAGAAAATCCCTAGCTATCTCTCCATCCATAACATAACCCTCGGGTATCTTAGGTAATTCATATCTAGGAGAGCTAGGTCGAATAGGTGTTTCATAATTTTCAGTTTCAATAACTTCATCAGTTTCAGTAATTTCATCAGTTTTAGTAATTTCATCAGTTTCAACGTTCTCAAATTCTTTAGCTTTAGCACGTTGTTCCTCAAGAAATTCACATAGTGGCATAGTATCATCAAGTAAAGTACTAGCATCATCAATAGCATCATTCATATCAGAAGTAGCATCATCAATTACTTGCGACATATTAGAATTAATAGCAGGTGGTGGTGTCGCAAGCATACTTAAACCAGAAGGTGAATCAAGTGGAGAGCTAGATAACAGTTCTTACCTCCCCTCGTCCTAGAGGGAACGATCTTGGTTCTATCATCCTTAAGATTCTTCATAGTGATCAACAGATATAAATCCCAAGTGACTCAGCAAATAAAGCTATGCTCCCCGGAAACGGCACCAGAAAAAGGTCTTGATAACCCACAAGTATACGGGATCGCAACAGTTTTCGAGGGTAGAGTATTCAACCCAAATTTATTGATTTGACACAAAGGGGAGCCAAATAATATTTGCAAGCATTAGTACTTGAGTTGTAAATTCAACCACACCTGGAGACTAAATATCTGCAGTAGAGTATCAGTGGCACAGTAATATGATAATTTGGTAGCAATAGTAGCAGTAGCAACGGCAATGGTAACAGTAACAGTAACGGTAGCAGCAATAGTTTTGTAGTAATTGTGACAGTAGCAGCAATAGTAGTAACTTAGCAAAGAACAATATGTGAAAAGCTCGTAGGCATTGGATCGGTGATTATGTTGGATAACATTCATCATGTAACAGTCATAACCTAGAGCGACACAAAACTAGCTCCAATTCATCAATGTAATGTAGGCATGTATTCCGTATATAGTCATACGTGCTTGCGATAAGAACTTCATGACATCTTTTGTCCTACCCTCCCGTGGCAGCGGGGTCTATAAGGAAACTAAGGGATATTAAGGCCTCCTTTTAATAGAGAACCAGAACAAAGCATTAACACATTGTGAATGCATGAACTCCTCAAACTACGGTAATCACCGGAAAGAATCCCAATTATTGTCACCTTGGGGTATGCGGATCATAACACGTAATAGGTGCATACAACTTGCAAGATCGGATAAAGAACACAAACATATTCATGAAAACATAAAGGGTTCAGATCTGAAATCATGGCACTCGGGCCCTAGTGACAAGCATTAAGCATAGCAAAGTCATAGCAACATCAATCTCAGAACATAGTGGATACTAGCGATCAAGCCCTAACAAAACTAACTCGATTACATGATAAATCTCATCCAACCCATCACCGTCCAGCAAGCCTAATAAGGAATTACTCACTCCCGGCAGTGAGCATCATGAAATTGGTGATGGAGGATGGTTGATGATGCCAATGACATAAGATCCCCCTCTCCGGAGCCCCGAACGGACTCCAGATCTGGCCTCCCGATGAAGAACAGGAGGTGGCGGTAGCTCTGTATTGTAAAACGCAATGAAACTTCCTTTCCTATTTTTTTCTCGGGAAATAGGAATTTATAGTGCTGAGATTAGGGTCAGCGAAGCCACGTGGGCCCCACAAGCCACCAGGGCTTACCCTGGTGCCTCGTGGGCACCTGGTGGCCCCCTCCAGTGGGTCTTTGCTCTAGTATTTTTTATATATTCCATAAAAATCTCCAAAAAGTTTCGTCCAATTCCGAGAACTTTTATTTCTGCACAAAAACAACACCATGGTAGTTCTGCTTAAAACAACATCAGTCCGGGTAAGTTTCATTCAAATCATGCAAATTAGAGTCCAAAACAAGAGCAAAAGTGTTTGCAAAATTAGATACAACGGAGACGTATCAACTCCCCCAAGCTTAACTCATTGCTTGTCCTCAAGCAATTCAATTGACAAACTGAAAGTGATAATGAAAAACTTTTATGAACTCTTTTGTTCTTGTATCTATATATGTGCTTAAATAATACCCAGGTTTTCAGCAAAGATCATAACTAACCATGCAAATGATAACTCTTAGAAACTATATTCACTCATATCAATGGCATAATCAACTAGCAAGCAATAATAAAATATCTCAAATGCCAACACTTTGTCAAAACAATCATGATATAACATGACAACATGGTATCTCTCTAGCCCTTTTTGAGACCGCAAAACATAAATGCAGAGCACCTCCAAAGTTCAAGCAGCGACTAAACATTGTAATTCATGGTAGAAGAGATCGATTCATGATGCACACAACATTAAATATACACAGTGCATGAGAATGACAATAGTGCTCTCAGGACTGGTGCTTGTTTGAGAAGGTGATGACTCAACAATAAAAGTAAAATAACATAAAAGTAAATAGATATGCCCTTCGCAGAGGGAAGCAGGGATTTGTAGAGGTGCCAGAGCTCAAAGCTTAAATCAGAGATAAATATAGTTTTGGGAGGTATACCTTTCCTGTCAACGTCACGACCGAGAGTTTTCAATATCTTCCATGCTAAACAAATGTAGCGACCCGACCCGGATGGATCGAAGTCTCTGTGCTTAAGTGTCATCCCTGGATCGGTATGCTGACACACACAGTACTCGAGGATTTATAACAGAGGTAAATCACATGTATAAAATATCGTAAATACTATTACCTCAAATAATATAGCGGAAGTAACAACAAGGTTGTGGAGTCCCAACAACACCAATGGCAAAGTTGAGTGTAGTCATCGCAACCCTAACGTATCACTTACTCGTCGAATAATTCCTGCAACATGAGACGTTGCAGCCGTGTAGGTCAGTACGTTGAATGTACTGGCAAATTCACACCACAAAATAATGATGAACAATATCTATCACTACATGCATATTTGGCTGGTGGAGACTCTAAGTTTAATTTTGCATAAAGCTAATTTTTCCCTACAACAAAGGAATAAATGTTTTATTCACTATCAAGTTTATGGCATTATTGAGAAGGTTCCTCCAACTCAATCCCAAAAATTCCCAAATTATTAATAACCCAATACATTAATTAAATAGAGTGATGAGATCAACAAATAATTCACTTCTAGATACTCAAATTGTCCATAACCGGGGACACGGCTAACCATGATTAGTTTATACACTCTGCAGAGGTTTGCGCACTTTTCCCCACAAGACTCGATCTCCTCCGTTGGATTTCTCGCACTACACGGTGTTTGAGAAACGGATGACCGATACACAGTCTTTCCGAAGCGTTAACTCTTTACTCTGGGTAGACCGTACCACCTACTTTCCCCTACATCTGCTAGCCTACCACTGAAAGAGGTCACACAACATACTCAACTATTCCAGAGCCCATAATGGCTTGTGGCTTGTGACACCCTGATTTTTGCCAACTTTTTCTTTTCAAAATTTGACTTGACTTTATTTGAATTTGAATGGATTTCAAATTCTTTCACATGGACTTGGTCATTTTTGAATCTTTGCCAAGTGGTTCCTAGCCTCATCATCTTGCAAATGTTCTGCCAGGAACCTCAAGTACTCAAATTTCCATTCAAATCATTTTCAAAAGCTTTTTTTCTTTTAATTGGGAAATTAGGGCATTGGCATAGGTTGTGAAGCAACCTATAGTTTTGATGCTCCTAAACTTCTCAATTAATTCCTAAAAATCCCTTGGACCATATCTCCACCAAATCTTCAAAAACATTCCTTGGTCATGTTCAAATATTTTGCTTAAAAATCCATTTTCCTCTCTGTCCAGAACCAGCCATTGTGAAGGAAGTGCATTTTTGGTTTGTCCAATTGCTACCAAATTTTTACAGCAATGAGACAACACCAAATGAGCACTCTCCACAAATTTTTAGCTCTCCAAGAATTATCTTTTGATCAGTACTTCCATTTGCAGATTCAGGCCAGTTTTGTGCATTTCACATGAGCTACCCTCAAACTTCAACCAAATGAGCTCAAACTTGGTCAGCTTGTCGTTCATTCAACCAGAATCACACCAGACAAGCTCATTGGCTCCCCCTCATCTTCTCCTAAGCTCCAGAAGCCCCTCCATGTTTCTGTCAGAAACTGTTGTTGATGAAACCTCTCAGCACAGACCACTTCAAGCCAAACCAGAGCCTCAGGTGATGTGAATGGACCATGGTCGACATGCCAGACAAGGTCGCCAGGGCAACGTGGCCGTGGAGCGCAAGATGGCGTGGTGAGCACGGGCCTGGCATGGCTGTCACCGCGCGCTGCGCAGCACCCGTGCCCGAGCCATCGCGTCCCTCTGCTCCCTCGCCACTATGGCTTGTCCACGCGTGCCGACTAGGTCCCTGGCTGCCGCGTAGCCCCTCAGGTCACCTCACCTGTGCCGAAGAGGCCCTCGCCGACCGCCGCGTCACCGCCGCCATGTTCGGCCCGTGACCACACTGTACGTGCGGCGCGTCCTCTTCTCCCCGCCTCGTCCTCTCTGCATTGAATGCTCCCTCTGCCCTCTCCGGTCTCGTCGCCGCTCGCGTCCTGCCAGCGAGGCGTACGAGCGCCGTCGCCATGGCCCGCATCGCCATTGTTCGGGAGAGATCGCCGCTCGGCTCCCCCGCCTATAAAAGCCCCTCCCCGGCCTCCCAGAGTTCCTCACCCCTCTCCTCTTCCACCCAAGCTCCTCCTGGCAGCCCCAATCGAAGCATAGAGGCCCCTGGCCTCGAGCTCGACCGGAGCTCCGCCGCCCGCCCTCTCTTCCTCCTACCCTCTCTGATCCACCTCCGCCTCCACCACGACCACCAGTGAGCTCAGTGAGGTCCCGTGGAGCTCCCCGACCCATCGCCGTGGCCAATCCTCGCCGGAATAGACGAGTTCGCTGACGCCCGAAAGTGCCGGCCGCCGGAGAAGAAGGGGGCGACGCCGTCGCTGCATCCCCGGCCACGCCACGGGTATGAGGCGAACCGCCTCTCCGAGCTCCCTCCATCCCGCCCATCGCCAGCCCCTCCCGCCGACCAGATCGCCGGCGCTGCTCGCCGGAGTGCCGCCTCCCCCTCGGCCTCCTCTTCCTCCTCTGTTTCGTTTGAAACGAAGGGGTAAGTGGCCCTGGGCCAGTGCATTGTCGACGTGGGCCGGCCCAGTTACTCCGTTTGTTTTATTTGATTTTTAAACAAAACTGATTTAACAGAGACCTTTGACTGTTAATAACTTTTAACAGAAAGGTCCAATTCAAATGATTCTTTTTGCATTGGGTCCACACCTCAATGCTCTATTTTTCCACCAAGTTTCACATTTTTATTTTACTCACAGAATTTCTGGAACATTAAACAGTGTTGCTTGATATTTTTCTTTGCTGTTTTTGATTATTTTCAGAAGGTGAAAACCTTGGAGTTGAAGAACCAGAGTTTTTGAACAACTCAGCAGACCAAGGCAAGCCAGGATAACCATGTTTTGAAGCATGTCATAGCATTGCATTTTCATATGCATTTTGCATATTAAATTTAACCCCAAATAATTCCAAGTAAATTAATAGATGGCTAAGATGACCAACTAAGTTCACATGAGTTGATAACCTGCTGAATGTTTAACGAAACTTAGTTGGTTGATCGAGAGTCACCTGTCCGGGTTAAAACGTGCAGCCACATTTGCCGGTATGGGACGGCCTTGACTTGGGCTGGCTGCGTGCTCTTTCACCGGTACCTCCAAAGAGGGAGGGTTATGCGTGCGTGCTACCCTGATCAGGTAGACGACGATAACTCTGTGAGCCCAGTTGAGTTATTTGCCGGCATCCCCGTTTGGGACAGTTAGTTTGGCCACGACGGTGGCAGGTGTCTTGAGGACACGGGGCCACCCAGGGCTTGACTCCAAGAGGGAGTGTGATGGACGGTGGTACGATGGAAGAGTCACGGGTCGGACAGGTTTCGTCGGAACGTCGTTGGTCCACCCGAATGGGAGTACGAGGCCATGAGTTCCGTGGTGTGGGTAAAGTGTACAACCTCTGCAGAGTGTTAAATCTATTCGAATAGCCGTGTCCACGGAATTGGACAGCCCGTCCAGACCTCTGTAGGAGATCAACCGTAATAATGATACTGATGAAAGAACTTGTCTTATGTGCGGAAGTACTCAGTGAGGTGGAGTGCTCCGTGGGTTGTGAAGCAACCCGGAT
Source organism: Thinopyrum elongatum (assembly GCA_011799875.1). Classification (NCBI taxonomy): domain Eukaryota; kingdom Viridiplantae; phylum Streptophyta; class Magnoliopsida; order Poales; family Poaceae; genus Thinopyrum; species Thinopyrum elongatum. The sequence goes on along the minus strand of CM022297.1, from coordinate 42,018,667 downwards.
ATGAGTAAGTTGATGACCGTGATCTCAGCATTTAAGACTCAACATGTTCATTGCCATGCTATTACTTGCTGCATTATTTGGTTGTCATGTGCTTGCGAGTACATTCAAAGTACTCACCTGGCGTATCATGCCAGATGCAGGAGAAGACTAAGACGCAGGTCTTGGAGGTTCGTGTTATAATGCCTAGGATGTGTCCACAGCAGTGTCCCTGTGGATGGAGTTGCTGCCATATTCCGCTACGCTTTAGCTTTCCGCTGTAGTATCGCTAAGTTATGCCGAGGCCCATCATGTTTGATAAATAATGTACATACTGTATAGCACTTGTTGTGCTCTGGCCTCGAGGGTCTTGTAAGCTTGTACTCTTTATTATCAATAAAAGTCAGCTATGTTTCTGTTGCCAAGATGTTGAGTGTTTCCAGAAGACAATGATCTCTGGGCTGGGAACACTGGCATTCCGGTTCTATGAGCCAGGGTGCCACATGGCTGCACACGGAAGTTTCTAGCATGAATAATCTTATGATCCCTTTGAGCCTGGGTGGCGGACCTAGGGTAATCACACGGGTACTCCGGGATTCCCTTGGGCAAGCACTGGTTTCTCCAGATGCCCCAAACAATCCACCCAGTTGTGTGTTAAAGTTGCCACCTTAAGTTTCCCTTAGTTAAAAAATTACTCTCGCATCTTTCATGAATCTCACATACCAATCCATGTCTACGAGCATGGCTAAGCAATAAGTAACACAACGTATATTCCCGGGGTGATCAAAAGGTATTAGGTTCCTACCTCAACAACTACATAGCAAGGCCACATGTTCCCAATCCTACTCATGCAAATATTTTAGGGTATAACTAATGCATAGTAAAAACTGGGTATTGAAAAGTATGATCAAAGTGTGAACTTGCCTTGTAATGTTGATGAAGATTTTTCGCACTCATAATTCCAGGTAGTTCTACTCGTCACACTCCGATCAATCTATCGTAAGTAAGCAATTTTATCCACACATAAGCAATCACTCAAAGACCCAAAAGAAAATGCAAAGGAAGATTGTGAAAACTCCAAAAGAATCAAATCAAATTATTTTACAGGATCAGATCCTAATTTCGGTGAAAAAGTGTGGTGATGGCTCAAGATGTTAGATTACGCCTAGGGATTCAATTTGAAAAAGGAATCAATTGAAAAAAAGCTACAGTTTACAAGATATGATCAAGTGAAGCTTCGAGTTCAAATTTGAATCGTTCAAATTTGAACAGATCAAAAGTTGAAACTAATGATGCTACTGGATGTAGGAAGTCAATATGAAAATGTAGGAAAAAGAATTACTAGATTGAAAATAACGGATCAAGTAATTCAACATAGCATTGAATCTGCTTAGAATGTTGTGTAACAACTCTTTGATGGACTAGTAGAGTAACTGGCTAAGATCAAAATTATATGTTGGAAAGATGACACTAATTGTGCGAATGGAAAGATTACTTCAATACGAATCCGATGCAGTTGGGTTCATCGGAAACGGAGCTACGGATAAAAAGATATGATCAAAAGAAGTTTGAATATGAATCTGAACCAATTTCAAAATTTGAAAGTTGCAAAAAGGTACTACATAGCAAGGCCACTTGTTCCCAATCCTACTCATGCAAATATTTGAGGGTATAACTAATGCATAGTAAAAACTAGGTATTGAAAAGTATGATCAAAGTGTGAACTTGCCTTGTACTGTTGATGAAGATTCTTCGCACTCATAATTCCAGGTAGTTCTACTCGTCACACTCCGATCAATCTATCATAAGCAAGCAATTTTATCCACACATAAGCAATCACTCAAAGACCCAAAAGAAAATGCAAAGGAAGATTGCGAAAACTCCAAAAGAATCAAATCAAATTATTTTACAGGATCAGATCCTAATTTCGGTGAAAAAGTGTGGTGATGGCTCAAGATGTTAGATTACGCCTAGGGATTCAATTTGAAAAAGGAATCAATTGAAAAAAAACGCTACAGTTTACAAGATATGATCAAGTGAAGCTTCGAGTTCAAATTTGAATCGTTCAAATTTGAAAAGATCAAAAGTTGAAACTAATGATGCTACTGGATGTAGGAAGTCAATATGAAAATGTAGGAAAAAGAATTACTAGATTTAAAATAACGGATCAAGTAATTCAACATAGCATTGAATCTGCTTAGAATGTTGTGTAACAACTCTTTGATGGACTAGTAGAGTAACTGGCTAAGATCAAAATTATATGTTGGAAAGAAGATACTAATTATTTGAATGGAAAGATTATTTCAATACGAATCCGATGCAGTTGGGTTCATCGGAAACGGAGCTACGAATAAAAAGATATGATCAAAAGAAGTTTGAATATGAATCTGAACCAATTTCAAAATTTGAAAGTTGCAAAAAGTTTATTTGATAGATTCACTAGATAGGTGGAATCAAGACGAAAATGTTGGCGTTGGTTTTATCTAATTTGGATGAACGAGTAAAAAGTTATGGCTATTTGAAAAATCAGGGCCAAGCTATTTTACGGAAGAAAAATAGTTACGGCTAAAAGAATTCTAGTCTTAAAATGTAAATACAGGGACTGATTTATAAATCTAATTATTCTACCGTACACTAGTCTAAAAATAATAAGCTACGAGAGTATAAAAAAATACGAAAAAAAATACCTTTATAAGGTAGAAAAAAGACGACTTCGGAGAGAGGAGACAACTTTCAGAAGTCCCGCCGGAGAGAAGAAATATATTTTTCTTTTGTGAAGCTAGTCAAACCAAAGTATTGATTTAACCCGCAGTAGATGATTTTTGGAGGCTTTATGGATCTATATTTATAGGTGGAAAGGAGGCTTAGAGGTCTTTAGCTAGACAATGTGGGACTAAAAATAGACGAAAATAAACGAAACAGAGGAGAAAAGCTAAGCGCCTCACACGGGCCTAAAGGCCATCGGCCAGCCGCGTGCGTACGTGCTGCAGTTTCTTTTTTTTTCAAAGGAAGAAAAAAAATCTGCAAAGGAAAAGGCTGGCTGGGCCTGGCCCATTTAGGAAAAAAAAACAATGGAGCGCCAGATGCTACTATGCTGTGCATGTGGGCCAGCACGTGCAGTTTTTTTTTAAATAGAAACACAAAGGCAAAACTTAATAACGAAAATAAAAACAAAATTTACATAGGCATATTATATATCTAAATTTTCAGAAAAAGATTTACTAAAATATGAACATATTTTCAGTGCAAATAAATTTCACAAAAATTTAAATAAAGCAAACAGTACTACTGGTTCATTTAAAAACCAAATAAAAATATTTTAAAATACCAAAATGATTTCAAACTCATTTATCTCCATTTTCTACTGTAGAGAATCATTTTACCCTATTTTCCATATATTTGATTTTTGGAGAAAAGTAATTTGAATAAAAACCAAATAACTCCAAATTGAAAGTGGGTTTTCAAAATAACTTCAAAGGGACTTTCAATTTGATTCTTTGAAACTTCCAACTCTCTTTCTTAGCATTTGAAGAAGTCATTTTATCTTCACTCATGAAACTCATTGAGTTGCATAAAGTTTTCGAATTTGGAATATTTCCAAATGGAATTCAAATCTTTTCAAAACCCTTTTCATTTCTTTAAATGGAAGAAGTCATATCATCTTCACTCTACGGTTTTGTGATGAAATGAATTTTAATTCATGGAGATCATAAATGCAAGGTGAAAGTTTGGGAAAGTCATTTCATTCCCTCTCATTCAACTTTCAAAAAGTTTCAAATTTCACTCAATTTCACACAAGCAACCACACCACAATCAAACAAACAATCAAAACTATTTATTTAATATAACATTCCAAAATTTAGAATTTTGGGATGTTACAACAAATTAGCGGCGGTTCCCAAGCGGTAAATTAAAGTTTACCCCCCCTCCACCAACAAACACAAGCCATGGCTAGCCGAATTCTTGGGTGCCCTCCATACCAACAACTTTCCGGGGGAGTTTGTTTTATTATTTTGCAATTTTAATAATGGAACTTGGCATCCCGGTTACCAGCCCCTCTCATGCAAGGACGAGTGAATAAACACTCATCACGAGAATAACCCGCTTAGCATGGAAGATACTGACCGCCCCCTGTCGCTCCATGAGCGGTACGAGCACACAAAACAGATGTTCATTTGAATATTTAGAGGTGGCACATGCAAATTTTCTTAGAACGGCAGAGTAATACCGCATATAGGTAGATAAAGTGGACTTATCTGGAATAACTTTGGTTTAAGGATTTTGATGCACAAGCAGTATTCCCACTTAGTACAGGCGAAGGCTAGCAAATAGATTGGGAAGCGACCAGCTAGAGAGCAAAAACGGTCATAAACATGCATTATGAATAATTAACATTGGATGCTAGCATGAGTAGGATATAATCACCATGAACATAAATATCGTAGAGGCTATGTTGGTTTTGACTCAACTACATGCGTGAACATGTGCCAAGTCAAACCACTTGAAACATTCAGAGTAGGATACCATATCATCATACTACATCACAATCATTTTAATGCATGTTGACACCCAAGATAAATCATTATCCACTCCTAGCTACTTAAGCATGGCATGAGCAACTATACTCTCTAATTGTCATCATAAACACGTTTAATCATTATATGATGAATCATGGATACTGAGTTAAACATATTTACAAAAACAAAAACAAGTTGAGTTCATACCCGATTTTCCTTGCCACAGACACTTCATCAAATATCGTCATTATTTCCTTTCACTTGCACGACCAAATGATATGAAAATAATAATAGTGCAAGAGTGCCGTGGACTAAGCTGAATCTGCAAACATTTTATTCAAAGGAGAAGACAAAGTAATATGGGCTCTGTGTTAGATCAACAATAATGCATATGAGAGCCACTCAACATTTTTCATCGTGGTCCTCTCCTCACAATGACTCAACAAACAAAAAGAATTTCAGAGAAACACATTGAAATATTTTTGTAGTTTTTGTTTTTTCTTGAAGGAAGCAAATTAAAGAAGGGAAAACAAAAATGAGAAAAACTATTTACACGGGAAAGCTCCCAACAAGCAAAAGAAGATCCGGGGAATCTTCTTGGGTTTTCTTTTAATACTACAGCTAATTAAACTAGAAAGAAAAACCGAAAAGAAGCAAGAACTATTTTTGGATTTTCTCAAAGTTTTTTAAACACAAAAGAAGAAAGCGAGAAAATAAAACTAATATGGATTATACAATGAAAGAGGATGAACACCGACAACTGGAATGAAATGTGTGAACATGAATATAATGTCGGTGGAAAATACGTACTCCCCCAAGCTTAGACTTTTGCCTAGCTTGGTAATCACCATCCGTAGTAGCCGTCTGGTCCCATATGGAAGTGCTGAGGCGGCGGCACCTGAGCGTCCCACTCCTGGACCTCATCCTCTGCCGCTGCCAAAGCGTTCCGGTAAGCAATGATGTCCTCTAGTAGGACGGTATATCCGTTCCTGGCATGAAAGTCAAAAAAAGTAGGTGCAGGCAACCGAATAATATCATGAGTATCCTCACTAAAAACCAAGTTATAACGAATGTGGTGAGGATGTTTAGGAGTATCAAGAAAGTGGTGGCCCTGCATGGACTGGTGATCTAAGTAAACTCTAGATAACAAATAGTCATGTGGGCGTATGTTAACACTAAAACATCTTGCTAAGCGAGTAGCATAAATACCGCCATGAATTTTGCCCTTAGTCCTATTAGTGTGCAGGCGGCGTGCAATGATAGCTCCAAGGTTATAAGTGTTATCGTTATGGAGTGCATGGCGTAAAAATGGCAAATTCAGGGGCACATAGCGCACCACCTTGCTCTCTAGCAGTCAAGCATTTCCCTATGAATAAAGCAAAGTAATGAACAACAGGAAATTGCAAGCTAGTGGCTCGGGCTTTCGACACACCCCTTTCCTCTCCCACGGTTAAAGTGTGGAGGAAGCTCTCAAACTCCTCCGGTCGAGGTTCTCTTATTTCGCCATCAAAGGGGATCAAACATATCTCACAAAATTCAGCAAGCGGTATCTGATGATGTTCAGCATATAAATCAAAGCGCATCGCAGGAGGTTCGAGCCTATTCAGGAAATGAAAATTTTGCACAAACGAATTCGTAAGGATGTGGTGTTGGTCACACTCATCTACAAGGAAGTCGATCAATCCGGCATTAGCAACGAATTGCGTGAACTCTTGGTAAAATCCGGCTTCGTTCATGAAGGCATTGTGCGGCCATTTGCACGGCCGGACCTCCGTCCTACGCGGAATGTTGAGGTCGCTGTCCGAGGAGTCCCCAAGGACTCCCTTGGCGTTCCGCTTCGAGGAACTCCTCCGAAAGAAGTTCACTTTTTGTACGAACAATTTTCTGAAATTTTTGGGCCACAAAATGATGTCAACAAAACTTCACAAGATTGATAGCAACTACTCATATGGATGTCTAGAGGCTATATCAAGCATTCAAACTACTTAGAACTCAAAGAATTCAACATGCAAGCTCATTTCAGTAGCACCAAGAGCAGCTAATTATGCAAAATATAATCCACTAGAGCAAAAACTAATTGGAGCAATGGAGGAGTCAAATACCATGTACCAATCCCCCAAGACAGTTTCGGAAACGGAGCTCCGAGCAAAGAGATCGAAAATCTCAGGCTTAGGAGAAAGAACACGAGAGAGAGAGAGAGAGAGAGAGAGAGAGAGAGAGCTACTAAGAATTTTTGCTAGAGGTAAGAGACGAAGTGGGCTGAAGGAATAAGTGAGGGGGTCCCCATGGGGCCCACAAGCCACCAGGGCGCGCCTAGGGGTGTGGGCACACCCTGGTGCCTCGTGGGCACCTGGGGCATCCCCCTGGGATGTTTTCAGTGCCAACAATTCTTAAATATTCTATAAAAATTCATTTAAAAATTTCAGATCATTTTGAGCACTTTCATTTTTGGCCACTTTTTTATTGCACGGATAATTCAGAAAATAGGCTAATCATGGCATTTTATTGCATTTAACTAAAAATAATAGAAAAAAGTGGGTACAGAAGGTTGTGCTTACTAAATTTATCGACCACATGCCTCTCAAAAAGAATCCATTAATAAGGTTGATCAAGTCTTATTAACAAACTATTTTCGATTAACATGAAACCGAAGAATCTTTGTATAACACTAGGTTACCTCAACGGGGATATGCATCTCCCCAATTATAACTGTTTCATATTTCTTTTTGACAGTAGGAAGAGGGAGTTGAAAACTTCCAATAGTAATTGTCGGAGTCTTTTCAATAATATGAATACCATTTACTTGAAATTGTTTCTTCGGAAAGTGCACCGTGTGTTCATTACCATTGATATGAAAAGTGACCTTGATTTTCTTGCAATCAATAACAGCCCCTGCAGTATTCAAAAAGGGTCTACCAAGGATAATCGTCGTCCTCGGGCATATCAAGTATAACAAAGTCTGTTAAGATAGTAACATTTGCAACTACAGGGGGCACATCCTCACAAACACTGATAGGTATGGCAGTTGATTTATCAGCCATTTGCAATGATATTTCAGTGGGAGTGAGTTTATTCAAATCAAGTCTTTTATATAAAGATAAAGGCATAACACTAACACCGGCTCCTAAATCACATAAAGCAGTTTTGACATAATTCCTTTTAATGGAGCATGGTATAGTTGGTATTCCTCGATCTCCTAGTTTTTTAGGTACTCCATCCTTAAATGAATAGTCTTGCATAGTAATTTCTTAAGATCATCTCTATCCTTACAAGCAAGAAAATCCCAAGCTATCTCTCCATCCATAACATAACCCTCAGGTATCTTAGGCAATTCATATCTAGGAGAGCTAGGTCGAATAGGCGTTTTATAATTTTCAATTTCAATAACTTCATCAGTTTCAGTAATTTCATCAGTTTTAGCATTCTCAAATTCTTTAGCTTTAGCAAGTTGTTCATCAAGAAATTTACCTAATGGCACAGTATCATCAAGTAAAGTACTAGCATCATCAATAGCATCATTCATAGCAGAAGTAGCATCATCAATTACTTGCGACATATCAGAATTAATAGCAGGTGGTGGTGTCACAAGCTTACTTAAAACAGAAGGTGAATCAAGTGCAGAGCTAGGTAACAATTCCTTACCTCTCCTCGTCCTAGAGGGAACAATATTGGTTCTATCATCCTTAAGATTCTTCGTAGCGATCAACAGATATAAATCCCAAGTGACTCAGCAAATAAAGCTATGCTCCCCGGCAACGACACTAGAAAAATTCTTAATAACCCACAAGTATAGGGGATCGCAACAGTTCTCGAGGGTAGAGTATTCAACCCAAATTTACTGATTCGACACAAGGGGAGCCAAAGAATATTTGCAAGTATTAGCTGTTGAGTTGTCAATTCAACCACACCTGGAGACTAAATATCTGCAGTAGAGTGATTAGTAGCACAGTAATATGATAATTTGGTAGCAATAGTAGCAGTAGCAATGACAACGGTAACAGTAATAGTAAAGGTAGCAGTAATAGTTTTGTAGCAATTGTGATAGTAGCATCAAAAGTAGTAACTTAGCAAAGAGCAATATGTGAAAAGATCGTAGGTACTGGATCGGTGATTATGTTGGATAACATTCATCATGTAACAGTCATAACCTAGGGCGACATAGAACTAGCTCCAATTGATCAATGTAATGTAGGCATGTATTCCGTATATAGTCATACGTGCTTGCGATAAGAACTTACTGACATCTTTTGTCCTACCCTCCCGTGGTAGTGGGGTCCATAACGCAATTAAGGGATATTAATGCCTCCTTTTAATAGAGAACCAGAACAAAGCATTAACACGTAGTGAATACATGAACTCCTCAAACTACGGTAATCAATGAAAAGAATCCCAATTATTGTCACCTTGGGGTATGCAGATCATAACACGTAATAGGTGCATACAACTTGCAAGATCGGATTAAGAACACAAATATATTCATCAAAACATAAAGGGTTCAGATCTGAAATCATGGCACTCGGGCCCTAGTGACAAGCATTAAGCATAGCAAAATCATAGCAACATCAATTTCAGAACATAGTGGATACTAGGGATCCAGCCCTAACAAAACTAACTCGATTACATGATAAATCTCATCCAACCTATCACCGTCCAGCAAGCCTACGAAGGAATTACTCACTCCCGGCGGTGAGCATTGATGAACCACAAGTATAGGGGATCAATCGTAGTCCTTTCGATAAGTAAGAGTGTCGAACGCAACGAGGAGCAGAAGGAAATGACAAGTGGTTTTCAGCAAGGTAATTTCTGCAGGCACTGAAATTGTCGGTAACAGGTAGTTTGATAGCAAGATAATTTGTAACAAGTAACAATAGTAACTATAACGCCCGGATAATTAAGCTACAGTAATCCTCTGTTAATGATGCCAAGTCACCACTGTTACTGTTGCTAATCCCGCTTAGATTCAAAATGGTTCGGATTCAAATTTAAATCAAAGTCAAAATTAAAAGTTTTCATAATGTCAAAACTAAAATGTGCAAACTGTGGCAAATAATTCATAAGTATTATTGGTGGAGAAACCAAAATTTTATAAAATGTTTGAGTGCTAAAAAATAATTAAAATAGTAGCTAAAACAAACATTTAAGTGCCTTTTATAATTTCCAAAATGTTAAACTATTTTATTTTATTTGTGAGTGAAACTTTTTTTGTGGCGGAGGGTTAAACTAAAACGCTAAATTAGGTGTTGGTCTCATATTGTTATTAAGCTAAGATGACGTGAAAATTAAATAAAACAAATAAACAGAAAAGCTAAAAGAAAAATAAAACAAAACAACCGGCCTCCCCCCGGGCTTTGGCCCACTAAGTCATCAGACCGGCCCACCCTCGCCAAACTCTCCCCTCTCCCCTGTTCACGCTACCGTGGATGCCGGCGATCCGCCACGGCACAGGGCAAAGCCGTGGCGCCCATCCACCGCGGCCCCCCTTCCTATATCTACCCGGCGCTCTCGTTCCCCTCGGTCGAACCCTAGGCCATTCCCCCCTTCCTCGCGTCGCCCCCTTCCACACAGTACGCACAACCGCCACCGTGGCATTGAACCACCTCGTCGCCGCAGCCAACGTCGACCCCGCGTCGAGTTAGCGAGTCTAGAAGAACCACTGCTGCTCTCTGCTTCATCTATGAGGGCCAGATCGAGCCCATCCTCGATGCATCGCCGGACCACGCCGATCCCCTCCGTCGGCGTTTGCCTCGGCCACGGCTTCGATTCACCGTCGTCCGAACCTCCCCAAACCACCTGGTCTCGCCGTCGCCATCAGTGTGAGACCCAGCTCCTTCTCCTCCCTTTTCCTGCATCGATCCGGTCCTCTAGAGCATCCCCGTTGTCTGTTCGCGTACCACCATAGGCCGCCGTCACCGCCGTGCCCGACATTGTCGGAGCTCGCGCTCACTGCACCGCTGTCCGCGCTCGCGCGCCTCTGGCCGCGTTCGGCCTAGCTGGCTCGCGCCCAACGCTCCCTGGCCGTGCCCAGGCGCGCCGCCGCAGCCGCCCGCGACCCTTGTCTCTGCTCTGCTGCTCCTTGTACTGCTGCTGCTCTCGCGTACGTACTGCTCCTGCCGCCTGCTCCTGCCCATGGCTACGCCCGCCTGCTCCTCGCGCGCAGACGTCCACCCGGGCTGCGCCCCCTGTCCCGCTAGCTGCTGTGATAGCTGCTGCTGCTTACTACTGAATACTGATGCGGCTGCTATGCTGCTGCTTCTCGCATGCCGCTGCCGCTTGCCTGCTGCTGATCTGCTAGCTGCCACCACTGCCGTTTTGATGTTGCTGCTATGCCGTTGCTACTCATTTTACTGCTGCTGCTCTTCTTGCTGCCGCTGTTGGCTGCTCGGGCGCTAGCCTCTCATGTGGCCGTGGCCATGGCTGAACGCCCATGGGATGTGCGTGTATGTGCACATCTGTGGGGCTGGTTGCGCCTCTGGCCGACCCTATGCAAATTAGTTTAGGGGCTAATGAGTAATTAAGTTAGGTGCTAGCCATATGACATGTGGACCCCCCCCCCCCATTTAATTAAGCTAGTTTTTATTTATTTATTAGGTATGGCCTCTGACATGTGGGCCACACCCTACCCTTTTGACTAGTCAAAGTTGACTTGGTAAACTCGGATTAAAACAAATTAAAATAAAATCAGAAAATTCAGAATATTATTAAAACTTTGAAAAATCATAGAAATTAAACCGTAGCTCGGATGAAAAAGTTTTATACATGAAAGTTGCTCAGAAAAATATGATGAACCCGAATACACGGTCCGTTCATCTGTCACATGCCCTAGCATAGTGAACATGGAACCGTCCCCCTCCGTTTCATCTGTCCGAAAATGCCGAACTCCAGGAAAACTTTCCCGGATGTTATCCCCCTTCGCCGGTATCGTGTAACACTGCGTTAGAACAACCCTAGCACCGCGTCTCGTCGTGTCATGCTTAGTGTTGCATCTGTGTGCTTTGTATTTACTGTTTCTTCCTCCTCTTCTCTCCGGTAGACCCCGAGATCGCTGGTGATGCCCCTGTGATCGACTACATCACCAACGACTCTTCTTCCCTTTCAGCAGAGCTTCCAGGCAACCCCCCCCCCCTGATCACTTTGATATCGCCCATTCCATTCTCTCTCATGCTTGCATTATATTTTGCTACTGTTATTGTTTGCTCCTATTCTGATGCATAGCTTGCTTTTGTAACCTGCTCATTGTACCTTACCTGCTTATCCTAAACTGCTTAGTATAGATTGGTTGGTGATCCATCAGTGACCCTCACCTTGTCCCAGTTGCCTCGGCTTGTTGACTGATGACTCGATCAACGTGATCAACGTCCAGAGACCGACACAGCACCTCACCCCCTTTAGTTGTACGACTCTGCAGAGTTACTATTGAGTGCCCAGGGTGATACCTCGTACATCACTCCTGATGAGGTCTTTGTAGTGTAGCTATTCGGTCATGGTCATCGAGGGTGATTCCTCCTTCACCACTCCCAATATGACTCTGTCGTGCAACCCCTCAAGTGTGAACCTCGAGGGTGATTCCTCTTAGTTCGCCTTGACGGTCACATCGAGTGGAATACACCAAAGGTGACTCCTTGGGGTTTCCCCCATGATGTTTGGACACACGGTTACCTTGACTTTACTTGAGACCTTTGTGAAAGTCGGGCGGGCCCGGAGAGCACCCGCAAGATGTTACGGTGGCGGCTGGCTGTTTAGCAGTATCACCCAGGAGGGGGTGGTAGCTCCGGACTTGTCCCGACAGCCGTCACTTCATTTAATAATGCACTAACAGGTTTGGGTATTTGTTCTGAGTTGGCCACTGGCCTATACGCACTAACCACCACGCGGGAACAGTTATAGGCACTCTACATCATAGTATCAGCCGAAGCTTTGTCAGACGTCCAGTTCAGCATTGTGGCACAGTCGGATCGTGCCGACCATCCGAGGTGGCGCTGGTATCCACCCTGCACACAACGACCCGGAGTGCAACGGGCGATGGGCCCAAGACCCCAGAGTGCTTAGGATGTAGGCCGGCGGGGACCTCTCTGCTGAGCCTAGGTAGGGCTGCGATGTGTTGATCTTCCGAGGCCGGGCATGACCCAGGAAAGTGTGTCCGGCCAGAGTAATCAAGCGTGTTGGGTAATGTGGTGCACCCCTCCAGGGAAGTTATCTATTCGAATAACCGTGTCCATGGTAACGGACGTTCAGACTTGTATCCTGATCTATTATAACTAGAAATGGATACTTGAGATATGTGATGGATATGTTGGCTCCGGGATTGCTTTCTCGCAGGGAGTCGGGGAAGGATCTCTGGGCGGTAATACTACAACATGGTTGTTAATTATAAAATGCTATTCTTTACTCTTCTCAATGCTGCAAGATGCTTGGAGTTGCTTGAAGATGCTAGTCTTCGATAGGCTAGGCCTTTCCCTCTATTCTGGCATTCTGCAGTTCAGTCCATAGATACATACCTTCCTTTGATACCAATGCATACTTAGTATAGCTCTGATGCTTGCGAGTACTTTGGATGAGTACTCACGATTGCTTTGCTACCCCCTTTTCCCCCTTCTTCCTTCTTTCCGGTTGTTGCAACCAGATGGTGGATCCATGGAGCCAGATGCCACCGCCGACGGATACTACTACGTGGAGACCGCCGACGACCAGGAGTAGTTAGGAGGTCCCAGGTAGGAGGCCTTGGCTCTTCGATCGTTGTTGCTTTTGTGTTTGCCTTCTCAAGGCATCCTTGTTTAACTTATGTCTGTACTCAGATATTATTGCTTCCGCTGACTCGCTTATGTATCGAGCTTATGTATTCGAGCCCTCAAGGCCCCTGGCTTGTAATATAAAGCTAGTATTATTTTAGTTTGTGTCTAGAGTTGTGTTGTGATATCTTCCCGTGAGTCCCTAATCTTGATCGTACACATTTGCGTGTATGATTAGTGTACGGTCGAATCGGGGGCGTCATAGTAACAATAAGTGCAGCAACATAGCCCAATCCTTTTTGTAGCAAAGGACAGGCCGGAACGGCCTCAGATAATAAGTAAAACATTCTCGAGGACACAAGGGAATTTCATCTAGTCATTTTCATCATGTTGGTTTGATTTGCGTTCGCTACTTTGATAATTTGATATGTGGGTGGACCGGTGCTTGGGTGCTATTCTTACTTGAACAAGCCTCCCACTTAGGATTAACCCCCCTCGCAAGGATCCGCAACTACAAAAAAGAATAAAGATAAAATCTAACCATAGCATTAAACATATGGATCAAAATCAACCCCTTACGGAATAGCGCATAAACTAGGGTTTAAGCTTCTGTCACTCTAGCAACCCATCATCTAATAACTACTCCACAATGCATTCCCTTAGGCCCAAAGATGGTGAAGTGTCATGTAGTTGACGTTCACATAACACCACTAAGGGAATCACAACATACATATCATCAAAATATCGAACACATCAAATTCACATGATTACTTGCAAACATGACTTCTCCCGTGTCCTCAAGAACAAAAGTAACTACTCACACAACATGTTCATGTTCAAAATCAGAGGAGTAATAAATATCATAATGGATCTAAACATATAATCTTCCACCAAATAAACCAGCTAGCATCAACTACAAGATGTAATCAACACTACTAGTCACCCACAGGTACCAATCTAAGGTTTTGATACAAAGATTGAACATAAGAGATGAACTAGGGTTTGAGATGAGATGGTGTTGTTGAAGATGTTGATGAAGATTGGCCTCCCAAAGATGAGAGGGTTATTGGTGATGATGATGGCTTCGATTTCCCCCTCCGCAGGGAAGTTCCCCTGGCGGAATCGCTCTGCCGGAGGGCAAAAGTGCTCCTGCCCAAGTTCCGCCTTGAGACGGCGGTGCTCCGTCCCGAAAGTCCTCTCCTTATTTTTTCTAGGTCAAAAGACCTCATATACCAGAAGATGGGTACCAGAGGTGGGCCTGGGCCCCCACTACCCACCAGGGCGCGCCCTGGTGCCTAGTGGGCACTTGGGTGGCCCCCTCTAGTAGTTCTTTTCTCCAGTATTTTTTATATATTCCAAAATAATTCTCCATGAAATTTCAGCTCATTTGGAGATGTGCAGAATAGGTATCTCTGACATAGCTTTTTCAGGTCCAGAATTCCAGTTGCCGGCATTCTCCCTCTTTGTGTAAACCTTGCATATTATGAGAGAAAAGGCATTAGAATTACTCCACAAAGTGTTATATTGCCTAAAACACTATAAATAACATTACGAAAACATGATGCAAAATGGACGTATCAACTCCCCCAAGCTTAGACGTCGCTTGTCCTCAAGTGAAAGCCAATATCGAAAATCATGTCCACATGTTTAGAGAGAGAGGTGTCGATAAAAATAAAATACGGACATAGTAGCATCATGCTTATTATTATAACCGCAATAAACTTTATCATAAAACTTCTCATGAGCAAGTAACAATTCAACACAACATCGAAGTATAAAGCATAAACTTTATCAAAAACCAACAGACTATGTTCTCACTCAATTTTGCAATTACAATTCATCATATTTTCAGGAAGAGTCTCGTATTGGAGCCTTTTGGCAAGTCCACATACTCAACCATCATTTAGTCTTCTATGATTGCTAACACTCATAGCATATATATGAGCAAAAAGTTTCAACCGGACACATAGAAAGATAGGGGCTTATAGTTTCGCCTCCCAACTTATTCACTTCAAGGGTGATGTCAACAATAATAACTCATGATCACTCACATCCAACTGGATATATGTGCCTAGATCTTTCCCCACCACATGATGCTTACAAAAGAGAAAATAAAAAGGAATAGAGAAGGATACTTTGACTCTTGCATAAAAAGTAAATACATAAAAGTAAAAGATAGGCCCTTCGCAGAGGGAAGGAGAGGTTGTCATGCGCTTTTTGGTTTTGTATGCACAATCTCTTTATGCAAAAGAACATCACGTTATATTGCCCCTTATGATAGCAACCTTTATTATGCAGCCTGTCACTTTTATTACTTTGCCATCACAAGTTCTTACAACGCTTATTTTCCCTTACACCAAAAGATCAAACACATTTAGAAGCAATTTTTATTGCCTTATGCACCGATGACAACTTACTTGAAGGATCTTACTCAATCCATAGGTAGGTATGTTGGACTCTCAAAACATGGATTTGGGTTTAAGGGTTTTGGAAGCACAAGTAGTATCTCTACTTAGTGCGAATTTTTGGCTAGCAAAGATACTGAGCAAGCACCACATGTGAGAGGATCTATGACAATATAACTTATATGTGAATATGAACAAACATAAATCATTACGCTGTCTTCCTTGTCCAACAACAACAATTTGGCATAAAATATTTAATGGGGGCTCATAATCATAAAAGATGTCTAAGATGGTATATTTGCATGTGAATCTTCTCTTCCCTTATTAATTCTTTCATGAATTGCATCATTGACCAATGCTATGTTTGTCAACTTTCAATAAATTTTACCACTTATACTTTTCCTTATGTGGTGTCATTACTTACCATAAGATTAGCATAGGATATTTTTATTATTTATGTTATTTTGATTGAAACATAAAAGTAAAGAAGCAAAAACTCAAACTAATCTTTATTATATAACTCTCACTCGATTACATAGATAGATAGATCACGAAACTAGCACTCAAAAATAGATCATACTAAACTTTTATTCAACTAAATCATGAAATAACTACGGATCGAACTAAGATAGGTAAAGGTAATAAACGTGATGGTGATACGATACCGAGGTATCTCCCCCAAGCTTGGCACAAGCCAAGGGGAGTGCCCATACCCGTGTGCTTAAGTTTCTTTCTTTGGTGATGATGACGGTGGTGGTGGTGTTGCATTCTTATTCTCCAGCTTGCGTCTGAGGCTAAAATTTTCCTCCCTTAGATCATCATTCTCTTGCTCAAGCTTTAATACCCTTTTGCATAATGCCGCCTTGCTTTCCTACAGAAAACGGGATGGGATAAATTGAACCTTAGATTTGTTTCCTCTGTCAGGGAGGCTTGACTTCTTGAATTCCACGTGCATATCTCCAGGTTGAGGTAGTGGATCTTCATCTTCATCAGAGCTATCATCCCTTGTTTTCTCCATGTCGACGTCTTCCTCCTCGTCCATGGTCCAACTGTAATGATCCACCTCCCCATAGACCTTCGAGTTTGCGATATAATTGGCAACATAGCTCTCTCCCTCTAAATCTTGAGACGACATATTTTTCAGATTTGCCAAGAAAACAGCACGAAACAAGAACGGAGGATATTTCCGCGATGCGGTGGTCAATACGTCCAGGGAGTATATAAAGAATTTTTATCTTGGGAAACAAGTATACTACAGGAAAACGAAGTCGGGAAGGTGCCCGAGGGGCCCACTATCCACCAGGCGCGCCAGGTGGAGCAGGCGTGCCCTGGTGCCTAGTGGGCAAATGGGTTGCCTTCCTGGTTGTTTCTTTTTTTCTAATATTCCAAAACTGACAGAAAATATTTTTGCGGAATTTTTGGAGTCCTCTTACTTACCGTACCATGTACCTCTTCCTTTTTAGGGTTATGGAGTGTTCTGGAAGGTCTCTTTTATGTATTCCTCCGGTGTCATGGTTTGAATAATATTAATTTCAACATTAATAGGTGTACTGAGATATAATGCTTAATTCTTTGTCCATTGACCACCTTTGGATTAGTGCCTTCGGCGTTATTGATCTTAATGGCTCCAGAGCGATAAACTTCTTCGATGATTTATGGACCTTCCCATTTGGAAAGAAGTTTTCCTGAAAAAATCTAAAATGAGAATTGTATAATAGAACATATTCACCAACTTTGAATTCCCGCTTTTGGATTCTTTTGTCATGCCATCTTTTAACTTTTTCTTTCAATAGTTTAGCATTTTCATAGGCTTGGGTTCTCTATTCATCTAGTGAGCTAATATCAAACAACCTCTTTTCACCAACAAGTTTGAAGTCATAGTTGAGTTCTTTAATTGCCCAATATGCTTTGTGTTCTAACTCAAGAGGCAGATGACAAGCTTTTTCATAAACCATTTTGTATGGAGACATACCCATAGGATTTTTATAAGCTGTTCTATTGGCCCAAAGAGCATCATCAAGTTTCTTAGACAAATCCTTCCGGGACCTTTTCACATTTTTTTGTAATATTAATTTTACTTCTCTATTGCTAAGTTCAACTTGACCACTATATTGAGGGTGATAGGGTGATGCAATTCTATGGTTGACATCATATTTAGCAAGCAGTTTACGGAAAGCACCATGAATAAAATGTGAACCACCATCCGTCATTAAATATATAGGGACTCCAAACCTCAGGAAAATAACTTCTTTAAGCATTTTAATGGAGGTGTTATGATCAGCACTGCTAGTTGGAATAGCTTCCACCCACTTAGTGACATAATCAACAGCAACCAAAATATGTGTATACCCATTAGAGGAAGGAAAAGGTCCCATGTAATCAAAGCCTCAAACATCAAATGGTTCAATAACAAGTTAATAATTCATAGGCATTTCCTGACGTCTACCAATATTACCAATTCTTTGACATTCATCACAAGATAAGACAAACTTACGGGCATCCTTAAAAAGAGTAGGCCAATAAAAACCAGATTGTAGTACCTTATGTGCAGTTCTATCTCCCGCATGATCCCCTCCATAAGATTCAGAGTGACATTTCCGTAGGATTTGTTCCTGTTCATGCTCAGGTATACAACTCCTAATAATACCATCTACTCCTTTATAAAGATGTGGATCATCCCAAAAGTAATGTCTTAATTTATAGAAGAATTTTTTTTCTTTTGTTGGTAAGTGAAACTAGGTGGTATAAATTTAGCAACTATATAATTAGCATAGTCAGCATACCAAGGAGTATTATGAGAAGCATTTATGACAGCTAGTTGTTCATCAGGAAAGCTATCATCAATAGGTAGTGGGTCATCAAGAATATTTTCTAACCTAGACAAGTTATCAGCTACGGGGTTCTCAGCTCCCTTCCTACCAGTGATGTGCAAGTCAAATTCTTGTAGCAAAAGAACCCACCTAATGAGTCTAGGTTTAGCATCTTTCTTTCCATAAGATATTTAATAGCAGCATGATAAGTGTGAACAATTACTTTAGTATCAACAATGTAAGATCTGAATTTATCACAGGCAAACACAACTGCTAAAAATTATTTTTCAGTAGTAGCATAATTTCTTTGGGCATTGTCTAGAGTTTTACTAGAATAATGGATAACATTTAATTTTTTATCAACTCTTTGTCCTAGAACAGCACCAACAGCATAATCACTGGCATCACACATAATTTCAAAAGGCAAGTTCCAATCAGGTGGTTGAACAATAGGTGTAGAAGTTAGGGCTTTCTTAAGTGTTTCAAAGGCTTTTACACAATCATCATCAAAAACAAATGGAACATCCTTTTGCAAAATATTACTAAGAGGCCTAGAAATTTTAGAGAAGTCTTTAATAAACCTCCTATAGAAACCAGCATGACCAAGTGTAAGGGCATATTTCACCCTATGTGGTTTTGGTGATTGATGACAATGCATTTGCGGACTAATCGTGTGCATTGAGCATTTCAGATATCTCATGTTTAGGCACAAGACGATTCGATGCCCCTCGGAGCCTAGTAAAGACGACGGTTCTCTTCGTTTCTTTTCGGTGGATTTGAGTCGTAGGAAAGCCGTACTATTAAGAGGGGGTCCGCTTCGGAAAGGTTAGGGTGGAATCAACACGTACACGTCTATTCCTTTGCACCACCCTTCCATTATTCCTTTGGAGCACCAACCGATTATCCGTGTCTTTGCAAAATGAAGGACTCCAAGTGGTATTGTGCTGTGGCATGCGGTAGTACTGCTCTACGGAGCAGTAGTACCGCAGACGCTCACGGTAGTACCGGACAGGGACGCGGTAGTACCGCAAAGACTTGCGGTAGTACCGCTCCTCGGACGCGGTAGTACCGTCACGTCTGGCCCAGCTCAGCTACTCGCGCGGAAGTAGGGGCGGATGTAATTTTTTACATCAGCGCCATGTGCGGTAGTACCGCTCCATGGATGCGGTAGTACCGTGTCGGATTTTTGCACAGATCAAAACTCAGCGGAAGTAGCCACGGATGTAATTTTATTCGTCCGTGCCTTCCCTGCCTAGTTGAACCCTGCCTTGCGGTAGTACCGCAAGGGCGCGCGGTAGTACCGCTCCGGCGGTTCTACCACTCGCTGCGTCAACGCAACAGGGCTTCGTTTGGCCTCTGCCGTGGGTGCGGTAGTTCCGCACAGACTGGCGGTAGTACCGCAATTCCTTGCGGTAGTACCGCATGTCTGGTGCGGTAGTACCGCACGTCGCGGGCTGTTTTAGTGGATAACGGTTGGATTTGTCTTCTGACTATTTAAGGGGAGTCTTCTTCTCCGAGTCCACTACCTCTACTCCCCTAAGCTCCATTGTTGCTCCAAGCTCCATTTTCGCCCGATCTCTCTCCCTAGCCAATCAAACTTGTTGATTTTCTAGGGATTGGTTGAGAAGGCCCCGATCTACACTTCCACCAAGAGAAATTTGATTCCCCCCACTAATCCCTTGCGGATCTTGTTACTCTTGGGTGTTTGAGCACCCTAGATGGTTGAGGTCACCTCGGAGCCATATTCCATTGTGGTGAAGCTCTGCGGTTTCGTTGGGAGCCTCCAATTCGGTTGTGGAGAGAGCCCCAACCTTGTTTGTAAAGGTTCGGTCGCCGCCTTCAAGGGCACCAATAGTGGAATCACGGCATCTCGCATTGTGTGAGGGCGTGAGGAGAATACGGTGGCCCTAGTGGCTTCTTGGGGAGCATTGTGCCTCCACACCGCTCCAACGGAGACGTACTTCCTCTCAAAGGGAAGGAACTTCGGTAACACATCCTTGTCTTCACCGGCTCCACTTTTGGTTATCTCTTACCTTTACTTGTGCAAGCTTCTTTGTGTGTTGTATTCCTTGCTTGCTTATATGCTTGTTGTTGTTGCATCTTATAGGTTGCTCACCTAGTTGCATTTCTAGACAACCTACTTTGATGCAAAGTTTAATTTGGTAAAGAAAAGCTAAAAATTGTTAGTTGCCTGTCAAACTCCCCCCCCCCACACACCCCCCCCCCCCCCCCCCTCTAGTCAACTATATCGATCCTTTCAATTGGTATCAGAGCCAGGTTTCTTTATTAAGGACTTTACCGTCCGAAGAGTATGGTTGACACCGTAGACGGTGGGGAGGAGCACCCCGGTGTGAATCCATCCTCGTCTACGGCCGATGGGGGATCTTCGGTCTCTCGTGAGGAGTTCAATGTGGCTTTGGACACATTGAAAACCTCCTTGACGGCCGAGGTTAAAGGCATGTTTAAGGAGTTTCTTGATGGTCTTAAAGTGTCCACCGAACCCTTGGAAGTGGTTGATCCCGCCAACAAGGTGACGGATGCTAACTCCAAAAAGGGGGAAGCTGGTAGTGAGCATGCTCCTATGCCTAGTGGTAGAAATGGAAGTGGCATCTTTGCCCATGTTGAACCACCTCTTACTTATGGAGGACCGGTTCCCTCCACTCATTTGAATCATGTTGGTCCTCCTCCTAAGTTTGTGAAAAATGAGGATTTTGCCTCTTGGGTCTACCGTTTTAAATGTCATTTAAATCATAGTTCTACTAATCTTTGGAGAATTATTGAGCAAGGTTTCTACCCGCATGACCCAAGCAACCTCACTCCAAGAGAAGCCGCGGATCATCAATTCAACGAGTCCGCCCTCTTCATTATCCAAGATGCAATCCCACCCGAAGATATTGCGCACCTCCGACCTTTCACCGTGGCCAAGGAAGCATGGCAACATGTTGTTTCCATTTATAAGGGAAGTGCAAGCATTCAACGCTCCAACTATGAAGTGGTGCAAGATGAAGCCGATGAGTTTGCGATGAATGAAGATGAAGAACCTCGTGAGCTCTACCAGAGATTAACCACTCTCGCGGTCTCACTCCGAGATCATGGGAGCAAGGATACGGATGACAATTGGATCAAGCGCAAGTTTCTCAAGGCCATGATGCCCTACCATAAGGCCATGTCATCCGTCATCCGTCAAAGGCCGGACTTCCATACCTTGTCCTCAAGTGAAGTGTTGGATGAGTTTGTTGCTATGAGAATCTTGGACAAGACCGCCGACAATGCGGTGTTATGCTCTCAACAAGTAAAGAAACCCAACCTTGCTTTAAAGGCCAAGGCGAGTGTGGAAGAAGAGGATGAAGAGGAAGAAGAGGAGAGTAACCCCGAAGATACAAAATATGCTTATCATGAGCACATGGCTCTCACTTCAAGGCAATTTTGGA
The DNA here is from genome assembly GCA_011799875.1 of Thinopyrum elongatum. Lineage (NCBI taxonomy): Eukaryota > Viridiplantae > Streptophyta > Magnoliopsida > Poales > Poaceae > Thinopyrum > Thinopyrum elongatum. The sequence continues at coordinate 41,996,802 of CM022297.1, read as the reverse complement.
GCAAGAAGATCTCAAGGCCCAACTTCAACAAGAACAACTCAAGTGGCGCTAAGGGCAAGCAACATGTGAGGACATGCTACAATTGTGGCAATGTGAGCCATTTTGTTGCAGAGTGCCCATATGAGAAGAGGGAAGACAATGGTGGCAAGCTCATCCGAAAAGACAAGGCCAAGTCTTTTCCCAACAAGAACAACTTCACCAATAAGACTCCTCCCAAGGGGTTGGTGGCACAAGAAGAGTACAATGAGGATGATGATGATGATGAAGACGGTGAGACGGTTGCCATGGCCTCCGTTGCCATTGCGACAACTCCACGGGTGTCCCTCTTCGACTCACCCAATGAGAACATCACCGCCAAGTGCCTCATGGCTAAAGCCACCAACAAGGTAACCCCCAACATCAAAACTACCATCATTACTAATCCTTCCTTGATGGATTGCATTGATGAAAGTGAGGGGTCTAATGAGGAAGAAAATGAATTTGAGTCTTTTATGAGTAAGCTCAAGGGTAAATCCAAGAAGCACTTTGTTGCTCTCTTGGAACAACTTGGTGAAGCCAATGACTTGATCGAGGCTCATGAAGAAACCATCTCTAAGATGGAAGGGCATAGTCGTGACTATGCCGATGAGATATCGGATCTCTCGAATGCTCTTGAGGAAGAGCGTGATCATCGTTTGGCTCTTGAGGAGTCACACAACGATGATCATGCTAAATTAAAGAAAGATCTTGATCATGCTCTTGTTGTATCTCGTGTGCTCAATTCCGAGAAGGCTAAACTTGGGGTTGACCATGCTAGACTCAAGGAGGAGTTTGATATACTTAACAAGGCTCACAAGGCCTTGAAGAGTGCTCATGCTAACCTCAAAGAGTCTCATGATCAACTCCAAGTAAAGCTAACCAAGGAGAAAGCCACATTTCCTCACATGGTTTTAATTGATAATGCAAATGCTACTAACCCGTGTTGTGAGCATGTGCATCTTGTGGAGGAGAATGCCAAGTTGAAGGAGCAACTTGAGAAAGGCCTTGTGTCTTGCATACAAGGTGAGAAGAACCTCAACGACCTTTTGAGCAATCAAAAGGAAGTTGTGAGCAAGGAGGGAATTGGGTTTGTACCCAAGTCCAAGAATAAGAAGAAGAATGACAAGGCCAAACAACCTCCCCCTCTCAAGCAAACCTTTGTGAAGGAGGGAGAGGGTGCTTCTAAGGAGAAGAACAATGTGAAGGGTGGTGGTGTCAAGACGGGCGATGCCACCCCTTCCAACAAAGCCGGCGACTTTAACCCTTCTTCTGTGTTATGCCGTGCTAGTGATGGGCACGTTTATGCCAAATTTGTTGGTTCTCCTTATGAGTATATTGAATGGTCTATTTGGGTTCCTAAGACCCTTGTTACTAACATCAAAGGACCCATTACAAAATGGGTTCCTAAAACCAAGCATTGATCTCTTGTAGGTGTTTGCTTCCGGTGGGGGATCATGGTTGCTCGATAGTGGAGCCACAAATCATATGACCGGAAGCAAGGACTTGGTGGTGGACGTGCACAAGATTTCATTTATGCCCACCAATGTCGAGTGGAGTGATGCCTCGTCTTCTAAGGTATTGGGTCTTGGCAAGGTTGTCATTTCTCATGATCTCACGATCGAGAAAGTCATGCTTGTTGAGTCCCTTGCATACAATTTACTTTCCGTTCGTCAACTTGCACTCATGGGCTTTGCCACTTTCTTTGATATTGATACCGTGGCCCTCTTGTGGAGCAAGACTCTTAAAGTAGCCTTTGTTGGGCATGTCGAGAACGGTCTTTATGTGATTAACTTTTCGGAGCGACCCACTAAGACCACGACATGCCTAATGGCTAAAGTTGACGTGGGTTGGCTTTGGCATCGCCGTTTAGCCCATGTCAATATGAGATCTTTGCAAAGTCTTCTCAAGGGGGACCATGTCCATGGACTAACAAATGTTAGTTTTGCCAAAGATCGTGCTTGCAGTGCTTGCATCAAAGGAAAGTTGCATGAGAAAGCTCACCCTCCCACGACTATCATCTACTCGAAGAGGCCCTTGGAGCTCCTTCACTTGGATCTCTTTGGACCTCCATCCTTTGATAGTCTTGGGGGTAGAAAGTATTGCTTGGTGATTGTGGATGATTATTCAAGATACACTTGGGTATTTTTCTTCAAAAGGAAGAGCGAGACCCAACAAACCGTCATCGACTTTGCAAATGAAGCTCAACGCCAACACAATGCAAAGATCTTGACGATAAGAAGTGACAACGGCACCGAGTTCAAGAACTACACCTTGGATGAGTTTCTTAGTGATGAGGGGATCAAGCATCAATATTCCGCACCTTACACCCCTCAACAAAATGGTGTAGCGGAGAGGAAGAACCGAACGTTGATGGATGCGGCAAGAACCATGATGGTGGAGTTCAAGTCTCCATACAACTTTTGGGCCGAAGCCATCAACACCGCTTGTCATGCATCCAATCGGCTCTATCTCCGCAAAGGCTTGAACAAGACTCCATATGAGATTCTCACCGGTAACAAGCCTAACCTCAAGTACTTCCGGGTATTCGGGTGTAAGTGTTTCATTCTCAAGAAAGGTGTTCATTTGTCTAAATTTGAGGCTAGAGCTCATGAGGGCATATTTGTTGGTTATGCTACAAACTCTCATGCTTACTGTGTCCTTAATAAGTCCACGGGACTTATTGAGGAGACGTGTAACGTAGAGTTTGATGAGAATAACGGCTCCCAAGTGGAGCAAAGTGGTACTTGTGATATAGGTGATGAAATTCCTCCTCAAGCCATAAGAAGAATGGGTGTTGGTCATATCCTACCCGTTGAGGAACCCCTTGTGGCCGAAGGAGAAGGACAATGTTCCACTCAAGTGGAACCATCACCAATCCAAGACCCACACGCTTCCGAAGAACAAAGTGAAGACCCTCAACCAAATGAACTAGATCAAGGGCAAGATCAACCTCAAGATGGTGGTGAACCACCATGTGATGCCCAAGGTCAAGTTCTCTCCACTGAGCAAGTTCAAGATCAAGAGCAAGCTCAAGATCAAGAACAAGCTCATGACGACGCTCAAGATGATCAAGTTACCGCTCCTCAACTCTCTCTTGAGGAGGAATTAGAGCGTCGTGCCGCCAAGATTGCCTCCAAGCTCACTACCAAAGATCATCTCATGAAGAATGTGCTTGGAAGCTTAAGAAAGGGGGTAAGCACTCGTAGACAATTAGCAAACTATTGTGAACATCACGCGTTTGTCTCTTGTGTTGAGCCCCAAAAGGTCTATGAGGCGCTCGAGGATCCGGATTGGCTCAATGCCATGCATGAAGAACTCAACAACTTCGAGCATAACAAGGTGTGGAGATTGGTGCCAAGGCCAACGGGGAACCATAATGTCATTGGAACCAAGTGGATATTCAAGAACCAGCAAGATGCTCATGGAATTATCGTTCGCAACAAGGCTCGTTTGGTAGCTCAAGGCTACTCCCAAGTCGAGGGTATCGACTACGGTGAAACCTTTGCTCCCGTTGCTCGCCTTGAATCTATTCGTTTGTTGATTGCTTATGCTTCACATCATAACTTCAAGTTGCAACAAATGGATGTGAAGAGTGCTTTTCTTAATGGTCCTATTAATGAGTTGGTGTATGTCAAACAACCCCCGGGGTTCGAGGATCCCTATTTCCCTGATCATGTGTACCAACTCGATAAGGCACTCTATGGCCTTAAACAAGCCCCACGTGCGTGGTATGAGCACCTTACCGAGTTGTTGCAAGATCGTGGGTTTGAAATTGGGAAAATCGACCTCACTCTTTTTACTAAGAAGGTCAAAGGGGAGTTGTTTATATGCCAACTATATGTCGATGATATTATCTTTGGTTCCCCTAACAAAGTTTTCAATGAGGAATTTGCCACTCTCATGACCTCAAAGTTCAAGATGTCCATGATGGGAAGGTTGAAGTTCTTTCTCGAGTTCGAAATCAAGCAAAGAAGAGAAGGAACATTCATCAACCAAGCCAAATACACTCAAGACATGCTCAAGAGATTCAAGCTAAGTGATGTCAAGCCGGCTACCACTCCAATGCCTGTCAAATGCCAACTTGACATAGATCCCAATGGTAAAGCGGTGGATCAAAAGGTATATCGCTCCATGATTGGCTCCTTACTTTACCTTTGTGCATCTAGACCGGATATCTTGTTGAGTGTGGGAATTTGTGCACGGTTTCAAGCTGCACCTAAGGAAAGCCACTTTGTGGCGGTCAAGCGAATCTTTCGATATTTGGCTCATACCCCAAACTTTGGCTTATGGTACCCAAGAGGAGCAAACTTCAATCTTGTGGGCTTTTCAGACTCGGATTGGGCGGGGGACAAAGTGGATAGGAAGTCAACCTCCGGAGGGTGCCAATTTCATGGTTGCTCTTTGGTGAGTTGGTCTTCTAAGAAGCAAAGTTGTGTGTCTCTCTCGTCCACCGAAGCGGAGTATGTGGCCGCCGGTAGTTGTTGTGCTCAACTTCTTTGGATGAGGCAAACTTTAAAGGATTATGGTGTCATTTGTGACAAAGTGCCTCTTTGGTGTGACAATGAAAGTGCCATCAAGATCTCTCTCAACCCGGTGCAACACTTCAAGACGAAGCATATTGAGATTCGGTATCACTTTATCCGGGATCATATTAGGCAAGGGGAGATCGAGCTCAACTATGTCAACACTCATGATAACCTTGCAGATATCTTCACAAAGCCTATGGATGAATCAAGATTTCGCGAGTTAAGGCATGAGCTAAATATCATTGATTCGAGCAATGTGGCTTGAACCCTTGCACACCCCACCATACTCATCTTGATGTCTTGTTTAGGTGTAGGCATGGACATAGGGGGAGTGTTGTTCTCTCAATGAACTCTCCCTCCCCCTTTATGCATAAATTGATCAACTCTTTCACATTAGCCATTTTTTATGGTACTTGTGCTTCAAAGACGAGTTTTGGTCATGGGCCCAAGGATAATTCTTCGTGGTGCCATACCAATTGACTCAAACATAGGTGGTGTTGGGGAACGTAGTAATTTCAAAAAAATTCCTACGCACACACAGGATCATGGTGATGCATAGCAACGAGAGGGGAGAGTGTGTCCATGTACCCTCGTAGACCGAAAGCGGAAGCGTTAGCACAACGCGGTTGATGTAGTCGTACGCCTTCATGATCCGACCGATCCAAGTACCGAACGCACGGCACCTCCGAGTTCAGCACACGTTCAACTCGATGACGTCCCGCGAGCTCCGATCCAACAAAGCTTCACAGGAGAGTTTCGTCAGCACGACGGCGTGGTGACGGTGATGATGATGCTACCGACGCAGGGCTTCGCCTAAGCACCGCTACGATATGATCGAGGTGGATTATGGTGGAGGGGGGCACCGCACATGGCTAAGAGATCAATGATCAATTGTTGTGTCTATGGGGTGCCCCCTGGCCACGTATATAAAGGAGTGGAGGAGGGGGGAGGGCCGGCCTAGCTATGGCGCGCCCTGGAGGAGTCCTACTCCTACCGGGAGTAGGATTCCCCCCCTTCCAAGTAGTAGGAGTAGGAGAGAAGGAAGGGGAAGAGAGAAGAGAAGGAAGGAGGGGGCACAGCCCCTCCCCCTAGTCCAATTCGGACTAGGCCTTGGGGGGCGCGCGGCCTGCCTCTCTCTCTCCCCTAAAGCCCAATAAGGCCCATATACTTCTTCCCCGTATTCCCGTAACTCCCCGGTACTCCGAAAAATACCCGAACCACTCGGAACCTTTTCGATGTCCGAATATAGTCGTCCAATTTTCGATCTTTACGTCTCGACCATTTCGAGACTCCTCGTCATGTCCCCGATCTCATCTGGGACTCCGAACTACCTTCGGTACATCAAAACACATAAACTCATAATACAAATCGTCACAGAACTTTAAGCGTGCGGACCCTACGGGTTCGAGAACTATGTAGACATGCTCGAGACACGTCTCTGGTCAATAACCAATAGCGGAACCTGGATGCTCATATTGGTTCCTACATATTCTACGAAGATCTTTATCGGTCAAACCGCATAACAACATACGTTGTTCCCTTTGTCATCGGTATGTTACTTGCCCGAGATTCGATCGTCGGTATCTCAATACCTAGCTCAATCTCGTTACCGGCAAGTCTCTTTACTCGTTCCGTAATACATCATCCCGTAACTAACTCATTAGTTACAATGCTTGCAAGGCTTATAGTAATGTGCATTACCGAGTGGGCCCAGAGATACCTCTCCGACAATCGGAGTGACAAATCCTAATCTCAAAATACGCCAACTCAACAAGTACCTTCGGAGACACCTGTAGAGCACCTTTATAATCACCCAGTTACGTTGTGACATTTGGTAGCACACAAAGTGTTCCTCCGGTAAACGGGAGTTGCATAATCTCATAGTCATAGGAACATGTATAAGTCATGAAGAAAGCAATAGCAACGTACTAAACGATCAAGTGCTAAGCTAACGGAATGGGTCAAGTCAATCACATCATTCTCCTAATGATGTGATCCCGTTTATCAAATGACAACTCATGTCTATGGTTAGGAAACATAACCATCTTTGATCAACGAGCTAGTCAAGTAGAGGCATACTAGTGACACTCTGTTTGTCTATGTATTCACACATGTATTATGTTTCCGGTTAATACAGTTCTAGCATGAATAATAAACATTTATCATGAAATAAGGAAATAAATAATAACTTTATTATTGCCTCTAGGGCATATTTCCTTCAGTCTCCCACTTGCACTAGAGTCAATAATCTAGTTCACATCGCCATGTGATATAACACCAACAGTTCACATCACCATGTGATTAATATCCATAGTTCACATTGTCATGTGACCAACACCCAAAGGGTTTACTAGAGTCAATAATCTAGTTCACATCGCCATGTGATTAACACCCAAAGAGTACTAAGGTGTGATCATGTTTTGCTTGTGAGAGAAGTTTAGTCAATGGGTCTGCCAAATTCAGATCCGTATGCATTTTGCAATTTTCTATGTCAACAATGCTCCGCACGGAGCTACTCTAGCTAATTGCTCCCACTTTCAATATGTATCCAGATTGAGACTTAGAGTCATCTGGATCAGTGTCAAAACTTGTATCGACGTGACCCTTTACGACGAACCTTTTGGCACCTCCATAATCGAGAAACATATCCTTATTCCACTAAGGATAATTTTGACCGCTGTCCAGTGATCTACTCCTAGATCACTATTGTACTCCCTTGCCAAACTCAATGTAGGGTATACAATAGATCTGTTACACAGCATAGCATACTTTATAGAACCTATGACTGAGGCATAGGGAATGACTTTTCATTCTCTTTCTATTTTCATCCGTGGTCGGGTTTTGAGTCTTCACTCAACTTCACACCTTAAAACACGGGCAAGAACTCCTTCTTTGACTGTTCCATTTTGAACTACTTCAAAAACTTTGTCAAGGTATGTACTCATTGAAAAATCTTATCAAGCGTCTTGATCTATCTCTATAGATCTTGATGCTCAATATGTAAGCAGCTTCACCGAGGTCTTTCTTTGAAAAACTCCTTTCAAATACTCCTTTATGCTTTCCAGAAAATTCTACATTATTTCCGATCAACAATAAGTCATTCACATATACTTATCAGAAATGTTGTAGTGCTCCCACTCACTTTCTTGTAAATACAGGCTTCACCGCAAGTCTGTATAAAACTATATGCTTTGATCAACTCATCAAAGCGTATATTCCAACTCCGAGATGCTTGCACCAGTCCATAGATGGATCGCTGGAGCTTGCACACTTTGTTAGCATCCTTTGGATCGATAAAACCTTCAGGTTGCATCACATACAACTCTTCTTCCAGAAATCCATTCAGGAATGCAGTCTTTACATCCATTTGCCAAATTTCATAATCATAAAATGCGGCAATTGCTAACATGATTCGGACGGACTTAAGCATCGCTACGGGTGAGAAAGTTTCATCGTAGTCAACTCCTTGAACTTTGTCAACAACCTTTTTCGACAAGTCTAGCTTTGTAGATAGTAACACTACTATCAGCGTTTGTCTTCCTCTTGAAGATCCATTTATTTTCTATGGCTTGCCGATCATCGGGCAAGTCAACCAAAGTCCATACTTTGTTCTCATACATGGATCCCATCTCAGATTTCATGGCCTCAAGCCATTTCGCGGAATCTGGGCTCATCATCGCTTCCTCATAGTTCGTAGGTTCGTCATGGTCTAGTAACATGACTTCCAGAACAGGATTACCGTACCAATCTGGAGCGGAACGTACTCTGGTTGACCTACGAGGTTCTGTAGTAACTTGATCTGAAGTTTCATGATCATCATCATCATTAGCTTCCTCACTAATTGGCGTAGGCATCACTGGAACTGATTTCTGTGATGAACTACTTTCCAATTCAAGAGAAGGTACCACTACCTCATCAAGTTCTACTTTCCTCCCACTCACTTCTTTTGAGAGAAACTCCTTCTCTAGAAAGGATCCATTCTTAGCAACAAATATCTTGCCTTCGGATCTGTGATAGAAGGTGTACCCAACAGTTTCTTTTGGGTATCCTATGAAGACGCACTTCTCCGATTTGGGTTCGAGCTTATCAGGCTGAAGCTTTTTCACATAAGCATCGCAGCCCCAAACTTTAAGAAACGACAGCTTAGGTTTCTTGCCAAACCACAGTTCATACGGTGTCGTCTCAACGGATTTAGATGGTGCCCTATTAAACGTGAATGCAGCTGTCTCTAATGCATAACCCCAAAACGATAGTGGTAAATCGGTAAGAGACATCATAGATCGCACCATATCTAATAAAGTATGGTTACGACGTTCGGACACACCATTACGCTGTGGTGTTCCAGGTGGCATGAGTTGCGAAACTATTCCACATTTTAAATGAAGACCAAACTCGTAACTCAAATATTTGCCTCCGCGATCAGATCGTAGAAACTTTATTTTCTTGTTACGATGATTTTCTACTTCACTCTGAAATTCTTTGAACTTTTCAAATGTTTCAGACTTGTGTTTCATTAAGTAGATATACCCATATCTGCTCAAATCATCTGTGAAGGTCAAAAAATAACGATACCCTCCGCGAGCCTCAATACTCATTGGACCGCATACATCGGTATGTATTATTTCCAATAAGTTTGTAGCTCGCTCCATTGTTCCGGAGAATGGAGTTTTAGTCATCTTGCCCATGAGGCATGGTTCGCAAGCATCAAATGATTCATAATCAAGTGATTCCAAAAGTCCATCAGTATGGAGTTTCTCATGTGCTTTACACCAATATGACCTAAACGGCAGTGCCACAAATAAGTTGCACTATCATTACTAACTTTGCATCTTTTGGCTTCAATATTATGAATATGTGTATCACTACGATCGAGATTCAATAAACCATTTACATTGGGTGTATGACCATAGAAGGTTTTTATTCATGTAAACAGAACAACAATTATTCTCTGACTTAAATGAATAACCGTATTGCAATAAACATGATCCAATCATATTCATGCTCAACGCAAACACCAAATAACATTTATTTTGCAATAAACATGATCCAATCATATTCATGCTCAACGCAAACACCAAATAACATTTATTTAGGTTCAACACTAATCCCGAAAATAGAGGGAGTGTGCGATGGTGATCTTATCAACCTTGGAATCACTTCCAACACACATCGTCACCTCGTCATTAACTAGTCTCTGTTCATTTTGCAACTCTTGTTTCGAGTTACTAATGTTAGCAACTGAACCAGTATCAAATACCCAGGGGCTACTATGAACACTAGTAAAATACACATCAATAACATGTATATCAAATATACTTTTGTTCACTTTGCCATCCTTCTTATCCGCCAAATACTTGGGGTAGTTCCACTTCCAGTGACCAGTCCCTTTGCAGTAGAAGCACTCAGTTTCAGGCTTAGGTCCAGACTTGGGCTTCTTCCCGGGAGTAGCAACTTGCTTGCTATTCTTCTTGAAGTTCCCCTTCTTTCCTTTGCCCTTTTCTTGAAACTAGTGGTCTTGTTAACCATCAACACTTGATACTCTTTCTTGATTTCTACCTTCGTTGATTTCAGCATCACGAAGAGCTCGGGAATCGTTTTTGTCATCCCTTGCATATTATAGTTCATCATGAAGTTCCAGTAACTTGGTGATAGTGACTAGAGAATTCTGTCAATTACTATCTTATCCGGAAGATCAACTCCCACTTGATTCAAGCAACTGTAGTACTCAGACATTCTGAGCACATGCTCACTGATTGAGCTATTCTCCTCCATCTTGTAGGCAAAGTACTTGTCAGAGGTCTCATACCTCTCGACACGGGCATGAGTCTGAAATACCAATTTCATCTCTTTGGAACATCTCATATGCTCCGTGGCGTTCAAAACGTTTTTGAAGTCCCGATTCTAAGTCGTAAATCATGGCGCAGTAAACTATCAAGTAGTCATCACATCGAGCTTGCTAAACGTTCATAACGTTTGCATCTGCTCCTGCAATAGGTCTGTCACCTAGCGGTGCATCAAGGACATAATTCTTATGTGCAGCAATGAGGATAATCCTCAGATCACGGAACCAGTCCGCATCATTGCTACTATCATCTTTCAACTTAGTTTTCTCTAGGAACATATCAAAAATAAAACAGGGGAGCTATACGCGAGCTATTGATCTACAACATAATTTGCAAATACTACCAGGACTAAGTTCATGATAAATTAAAGTTCAATTAATCATATTACTCAAGAACTCCCACTTAGATAGACATCTCTCTAATCATCTAAGTGATCACGTGATCCAAATCAACTAAACCATAACCGATCATCACGTGAAATGGAGTAGTTTTCAATGGTGAACATCACTATGTTGATCATATCTACTATATGATTCACGCTCGACCTTTCGGTCTCAGTGTTCCGAGGCCATATCTGCATATGCTAGGCTCGTCAAGTTTAACCCGAGTATTCTGCGTGTGCAAAACTGGCTTGCACCCGTTGTAGATGAACGTTGAGCTTATCACACCCGATCATCACGTGGTGTCTCGGCACGACGAACTTTGGCAACGGTGCATACTCAGGGAGAACACTTTTACCTTGAAATTTAGTGAGAGATCATCTTATAATGCTACCGTCAAACAAAGCAAAATAAGATGCATAAAGGATAAACATCACATGCAATCAATATAAGTGATATGATATGGCCATCATCATCTTGTTCTTGTGATCTCCATCTCCGAAGCACCGTCATGATCACCATCATCACTGGGGCGACACCTTGATCTCCATCGTAGCATCGTTGTCGTCTCGCCAACTATTGCTTCTATGACTATCGCTACCGCTTAGTGATAAAGTAAAGCAATTACAGGGCGATTGCATTGCATACAATAAAGCGACAACCATATGGCTCCTGCCAGTTGCCGATAACTCAGTTACAAAACATGATCATCTCATACAATAAAATATAGCATCATGTCTTGACCATATCACATCACAACATGCCCTGCAAAAACAAGTTAGACGTCCTCTACTTTGTTGTTGCAAGTTTTACGTGGCTGCTACGGGCTGAGCAAGAACCGTTCTTACCTACGCATCAAAACCACAACGATAGTTCGTCAAGTTAGTGTTGTTTTAACCTTCACAAGGACCGGGCGTAGCCACACTCGGTTCAACTAAAGTTGGAGAAACTGACACCCGCTAGTCACCTGTGTGCAAAGCACGGCGGTAAAACCAGTCTCGCGTAAGCGTACGCGTAATGTCGGTCCGGGCCGCTTCATCCAACAATACCGCCGAACCAAAGTGTGACATGCTGGTAAGCAGTATGACTTGTATCGCCCACAACTCACTTGTGTTCTACTCGTGCATATAACATCTACGCATAAAACCAGGCTCTGATGCCACTGTTGGGGAACGTAGTAATTTCAAAAAAATTCATACGCACACACAGGATCATGGTGATGCATAGCAACGAGAGGGGAGAGTGTGTCCACGTACCCTCGTAGACCGAAAGCGGAAGCGTTAGCACAACGCGGTTGATGTAGTCGTACGTCTTCACGATCCGACCGATCCAAGTACCGAACGCACGGCACCTCCGAGTTCAGCACACGTTCAACTCGATGACGTCCCGCGAGCTCCGATCCAGCAAAGCTTCACAGGAGAGTTTTGTCAGCACGACGGTGTGGTGACGGTGATGATGATGCTACCGACGCAGGGCTTCGCCTAAGCACCGCTACGATATGATCGAGGTGGATTATGGTGGAGGGGGGCACCGCACACGGCTAAGAGATCAATGATCAATTGTTGTGTCTATGGGGTGCCCCCTGGCCACGTATATAAAGGAGTGGAGGAGGGGGGAGGGCCGGCCTAGCTATGGCGCGCCCTGGAGGAGTCCTACTCCTACCGGGAGTAGGATTCCCCCCCTTCCAAGTACTAGGAGTAGGAGAGAAGGAAGGGGAAGAGAGAAGAGAAGGAAGGAGGGGGCACAGCCCCTCCCCCTAGTCCAATTCGGACTAGGCCTTGGGGGGCGCGCGGCCTGCCTCTCTCTCTCCCCTAAAGCCCAATAAGGCCCATATACTTCTTCCCCGTATTCCCGTAACTCCCCGGTACTCCGAAAAATACCAGAACCACTCGGAACCTTTCCGATGTCCGAATATAGTCGTCCAATGTATCGATCTTTACGTCTCAACCATTTCGAGACTCCTCGTCATGTCCCCGATCTCATCCGGGACTCCGAACTACCTTTGGTACATCAAAACACATAAACTCATAATACAAATCGTCACAGAACTTTTAGCGTGCGGACCCTACGGGTTCGAGAACTATGTAGACATGACCGAGACACGTCTCTGGTCAATAACCAATAGCGGAACCTGGATGCTCATATTGGTTCCTACATATTCTACAAAGATCTTTATCGGTCAAACCGCATAACAACATACGTTGTTCCCTTTGTCATCGGTATGCTACTTGCCCGAGATTCGATCGTCGGTATCTCAATACCTAGCTCAATCTCGTTACCGGCAAGTCTCTTTACTTGTTCCGTAATACATCATCCCGCAACTAACTCATTAGTTACAATGCTTGCAAGGCTTATAGTGATGTGCATTACCGAGTGGGCCCAGAGATACCTCTCCGACAATCGGAATGACAAATCCTAATCTCGAAATACGCCAACTCAACAAGTACCTTCAAAGACACCTGTAGAGCACCTTTATAATCACCCAGTTACGTTGTGACGTTTGGTAGCACACAAAGTGTTCCTCCGGTAAACGGGAGTTGCATAATCTCATAGTCATAGGAACATGTATAAGTCATGAAGAAAGCAATAGCAACGTACTAAACGATCAAGTGCTAAGCTAACGGAATGGGTCAAGTCAATCACATCATTCTCCTAATGATGTGATCCCGTTTATCAAATGAAAACTCATGTCTATGGTTAGGAAACATAACCATCTTTGATCAACGAGCTAGTCAAGTAGAGGCATACTAGTGACACTCTGTTTGTCTATGTATTCACACATGTATTATGTTTCCGGTTAATACAATTCTAGCATGAATAATAAACATTTATCATGAAATAAGGAAATAAATAATAACTTTATTATTGCCTCTAGGGCATATTTCCTTCAGGTGGCTCCGGCCACCGCCCTCTCTTTGGAGAGGTTGTGTTTCGTGTTTGGTTGGTCCTTATTGTCGTTTGCCTTCCCTTGAGTCGCGTTTGTGGTTGAGTTGCCTCATGTGTGTGCTCTTCCGCGTGTCCGGTTGCTTGAAGGTTGCATTGCATAGGCCGTGTTTTTCTGTTTTTGTTGGAAACTTGCACTTTCTTGGGTTTACGGTACTACCGTCCTGAGCCACGGTACTACCGCAGGAGATGGGTTGCCCTGTGCGTGCACAGCTGCATCCCGGCACGGTACTACCGCTTCCATCGTGGCAATAATTTTTTACTGCCGCTGGAAGAGCGGTACTACCGCCCTGTGTGCGGTACTTCCGCATGGGCGGTACTACCACGATGACCGCGGTACTACCGCGCCGTCGCGAGCGGGTGGGGGTCAAGAGCGGGCAGGGGGAGTTCCAACTCCCCCATACCTATTCAACTTGTTTTCCCCACCCCGTCTCTCTCTCCTGCCAAGAACGGCGCCTGAGGACCTCGCGGATCTCCGTCTCCGGCCGCTCTCCTCGTATTCTGACCGGTGGGATCGATCCCCACCTCGCCCTCTTGCCATGGAACAAGGTTTCTCCCCAAATCCCTCTCTTTTTGCCTCGTAGTTTCGCTTTTAGGTTTTGGGGATATGCATGTTGTTCTTGAGATTTTTGGCCAAGTCTTTGCAAGAGGAGGATGTTGGAGAGTAGTAGTGCTGTAGAGATGCTATTTGGTATGTTGGCTCACGGTATTTTTGATCGACCGTAGTACCGATCCAAAGTTGCGGATGTGCCCAGATCCGTTCTGTGCTTCTTTGTATTCGTGCGGTACTACCGCGCATTCCGTGCAGTACTACCGCTCTTGCTCGTGCGGTACTACCGTTCCTCTGGAGCGGTACTACCGCTCGTAGCGCGGAAGTAAAATTTTACTTCCGCTCTATGCGCGGTACTACCGTGCCATCCCGGTGCAGTACTACCGCGGCTAGAGCGGATGTAAGTGTTTATTCCCGCTTAGTGGTGAGGTACTACCGATGCCATCTAAACTACCTTGGTGCGACTACCCAATCTTATTTCTACGTGTTTCGTCTGTGTCGGCTTTGGTCTTTGCTTTGATCCTTCTTGTCTTCTCGTGTGTTTTGTGTTGTGTGTCACAGGTGGTGGCTCCAATGTCCGTCGCTCGAATCCTAGCCGCAACACGAGCTCTAAGCGGCTTCGCAATCAAGAAGCACCGGAGGGCTCCAATGCCCAACAGCGCAATGTCAAGAAGACCGCCAACAGGTTCAAGGAGCCAAGTCTTGGCATGGATGAGATGCCTCTATCTGAGTTCATTATTCGAAGGAGGATCAATCCCTATGTGAACCCTCGTGAGACTTTCAAAGGGAATGAGTTGTTCTGGACCAAGCAGCAGAATCTCATTTACATCGATGTCATCAAGTCAAAGCACAACATATATGTTCCTATGCAGTGGATTGATATGACTCATCTGAGGAAGGACCGGGCATACTTTGGTGAGGCCTTGGACTTGGTGGAGCAGTTTGTCATTGAAGACTTCATCACTTTCCACATGGACTTTGACCAGGAGCTCTTGGCACAGTTCTTTGCTTCCGTCCACTTCCACACGGATAGGGAGCGGACTTTGACTTGGATGACTAATGGGAGGAGGATGTCTGCCACTTGGAAGGAATTCATGGAGATGCTGCATGTCCGTGATGAGGGGCTCGATGTGCCCGTTGGTGTCCGTCCACATGCCAATCCTGAGTCCGCCAACAAGAACAAGCTTCAACCGTTCCTTGTGGAGAAGAAATTGGCAAATGGCTCACAGTCATGGGTGCTCAATCCCTTCCTGGACGTCATGCATCGGATCTTCCGCAACACGCTCTTTCCGCGCATTGGCGACAAGGATAAGGTGCATGCTTATCTCGTGGATATGTTGCTTCTTTGTGAGGAGGCCCGCCGTCAAATTACCCAGCCCCTGGACATCTCTCATATCATGTGGATTGAGCTTCGGTTTGCGGTCTACAATCGCAAGGTGCCCATCTATGGCCCTTATCTGCACCTCTTGATCTCGAAGACGTGGGAGAAGCTCTTTCCGACTGAAGTCTTCTCTGCTCCCAACTGGGTTCTCCATGAGCCTATCAAGTTGCGCCAGAAGAACAAGTGGGCCAATACCACTACCAGGGCTGAGGCCGAGGCTGCACGGATGGATGTTGATGAGGACGAGTTTGAGGAGGAGGAGGCTGAGGACAGTTCTGCGGGGTATGCTCCTCCATCTACTGAGCCCTCTTGGGCTAAGAGGCTGAAGGCAAAGATGAAGGCTCTGTTCTGCATGCAGGCCAAGGGGCAGTACAAGACACATGTTGCTCAGAAGGAGGCTCGCCAGCGCGACAAGAGGATCTTGAGGACATTCGGTGAGCACGTGTCGAGCGGTTCAGAGACGAACATCACTCCTGAGGCTGACTGGATAGCGAAGCAAGGCTATCAGTGGACCGAGTCAGAGGAGGAGCCCATTCCCGCTACCGAGTCTGATGAGGAGCATGTTGAGTGATCTCTGCAGAGGATGCTACCACCTGTGTCGTAGGTGTCCTCTCTGCCTTTTTGGTGTCTCGATGCCAAAGGGGGAGAGAGTGTAGGATTTGCTTTCGTGTTCGTGTCTCTGTGCCTTCGTTTCGTTGGTCTTCTGTTTGTGTTGCTTTGGTTTGTTGGTTTGCGCTTGTGGTTGTGTGTCCCGGAGACTTTCATATGGTGTAAGACATATCCACTCAAGCTTATCTTATTGTCTTTTATGCTTAGTAGTCCGTGAGCCTTTGCTATCATGTGCCCTTTACTTTATGCTCATATGCATTGCCTTGCCTCCATGCTTAGTGTTATTTATATTGTTGCAAGGAATGCCTTGTCTATAAAATATAGGGGGAGTGTTGATCCTAGTATGTGTGCCGTGCAGTCCAAAGCATTTAAATAGAGTGCACACATCTAGGGGGAGCCTGTCTATATTTTGAAGATGGTGGGTTTGCTTATGTTATTTTAGTATCCTTATGTGCAAATCCCGTGTTGTCATCAATCCACCAAAAAGGGGGAGATTGTAAGGGCATATTTCACCCTATGTGGTTTTGATGATTGATGACAATGCATTTGCGGACTAATCGTGTGCATTGAGCATTTCAGATATCTCATGTTTAGGCACAAGACGATTCGATGCCCCTCGAAGCCTAGTAAAGACGGCGGTTCTCTTCGTTTCTTTTCGGTGGATTTGAGTCGTAGGAAAGCCGTACTATTAAGAGGGGGTCCGCTTCGGAAAGGTTAGGGTGGAATCAACACGTACACGTCTATTCCTTTGCACCACCCTTCCATTATTCCTTTGGAGCACCAACTGGTTATCCGTGTCTTTGCAAAATGAAGGACTCCAAGTGGTATTGTGTTGTGGCATGCGGTAGTACTGCTCTACGGAGCAGTAGTACCGCAGACGCTCACGGTAGTACCGGACAGGGACGCGGTAGTACCGCAAAGACTTGCAGTAGTACCGCCCCTCGGACGCGGTAGTACCGTGATGTCTGGCCCAGCTCAGCTACTCGCGCGGAAGTAGGGGCGGATGTAATTTTTTACATCCGCGCCATGTGCGGTAGTACCGCTCCATGGATGCGGTAGTACCGTGTCGGATTTTTGCACAGATCAAAACTCAGCGGAAGTAGCCACGGATGTAATTTTATTTGTCAGTGCCTTCCCTGCCTAGTTGAACCCTGCCTTGCGGTAGTACCGCAAGGGCGTGCGGTAGTACCGCTCCGGCGGTTCTACCGCTCGCTGCGTCAACGCAACAGGGCTTCGTCTGGCCTCTGCTGTGGGTGCGGTAGTACCGCACAGACTGGCGGTAGTACCGCAATTCCTTGCGGTAGTACCGCATGTCTGGTGCGGTAGTACCGCACGTCGCGGGCTGTTTTAGTGGATAACGGTTGGATTTGTCTTCTGACTATTTATGGGGAGTCTTCTTCTCCGAGTCCACTACCTCTACTCCCCTAAGCTCCATTGTTGCTCCAAGCTCCATTTTCGCCTGATCTCTCTCCCTAGCCAATCAAACTTGTTGATTTTCTAGGGATTGGTTGAGAAGGCCCCGATCTACACTTCCACCAAGAGAAATTTGATTCCCCCCACTAATCCCTTGCGGATCTTGTTACTCTTGGGTGTTTGAGCACCCTAGACGGTTGAGGTCACCTCGGAGCCATATTCCATTGTGGTGAAGCTCCGTGGTTTCGTTGGGAGCCTCCAATTCAGTTGTGGAGAGAGCCCCAACCTTGTTTGTAAAGGTTCGGTCGCTGCCTTCAAGGGCACCAATAGTGGAATCACGGCATCTCGCATTGTGTGAGGGTGTGAGGAGAATACGGTGGCCCTAGTGGCTTCTTGGGGAGCATTGTTCCTCCACACCGCTCCAACGGAGACGTACTTCCTCTCAAAGGGAAGGAACTTCGGTAACACATCCTCGTCTTCACCGGCTCCACTTTTGGTTATCTCTTACCTTTACTTGTGCAAGCTTCTTTGTGTGTTGTATTCCTTGCTTGCTTATATGCTTGTTGTTGTTGCATCTTATAGGTTGCTCACCTAGTTGCATTTCTAGACAACCTACTTTGATGCAAAGTTTAATTTGGTAAAGAAAAGCTAAAAATTGTTAGTTGCCTATTCACCCCCCCCCCCCCTCTAGTCAACTATATCGATCCTTTCACCAAGGAAACTACGAATAACTTTAATGTCTTTAGGACATGGCATTTTCTCAATTGCATCAACTTTAGCTTTATCCACCTCAATACCTCATTCAGATATTTTATGCCCCAAGACAATACCTTCATTTACCATAAAGTGGCACTTCTCCCAATTCAAGACAAGATTAGTTTGTTCACATCTCTGCTCGATCAAGGTTGCTTAAGCAATCATTAAAAGAAGTTCCGTAAACGGAGAAATCATCCATGAAAATGTCAACAATCTTTTCACAAAAGTCAGAGAATATAGCAGTCATACATCTTTGAAAGGTAGGATGTGCATTGCATAAACTAAAAGGCATACGTCTATAAGCATAAGTTCCAAAAGGGAAAATAAAAGTGGTTTTCTCTTGATCAGGTTGTGATACAGGTATTGAGAGAAACCAGAATATCCATCAAGAAAGCAAAAGTGTGTGTGCTTAGATAGTATTTCTAGCATTTGATCGATAAAAGGCAGAGGGTAATGATCCTTTCTAGTGGCTTTATTTAATTTTCTAAAATCAATTACCATTCTATAACCAGTAACAATTCTTTGTGGGATAAGTTCATTTTTATCAATAGGAACAACAGTAATACGTCCCTTTTTAGGGACACAATGAACAGGACTTACGTATCTACTATTAGCTATAGGATAAATTATACATGCTTCTAGAAGCTTTAGTATTTTAGTTCTTACCAATACCTTCATCTTAGGATTTAATTGACGTTGATGATCAACAACTGGTTTAGCATCAGGTTCCATATTAATCTTGTGCTGACAGAGAGTGGGACTAATGCCCTTAAGATCATCAAGAGTATATCCAATGGCAGCACGGTGCTTCCTCAGAGTTTTTAATAATCTTTTCTCTTCATGCTCTGTAAGGTTAGCACTAATAATAACAGGATATATCTTTCTCTCATCAAGATAGCATATTTCAAAGTGTTAGGCAATTGCTTTAATTCAAACACATGATCACCTTTTGGTGGAGGAGGACCTCCTAGAATTTCAACAGGTAAATTCTGTTTAAGGATAGGTTTTTGTTCAAAGAATATTTTATCTATTTCATTTCTTTCATGCAAGTGCATATCATTTTCATGGTCGAGCAAATATTGTTCTAGTGGATCAGTAGGGGGTACGGCAACAGAAGCAAGACCAATTATTTCATCCTTACTAGGCAATTCTTTATTACGAGGTTGCCTACGAAACTTAGAGAAATTAAACTCATGAGACACATCACCAAGTTAACACTAACAGTTTCTTTCTTGCAATCTATCTTAGCATTAACGGTGTTCAAGAAAGGTCTACCAAAAATAATGGGACAAAAGTCATCTTGCGGGGAACCAAGAACTAGAAAATCAGTAGGGTATTTTATTTTTTCCACACAAGACTTCAACATCTCTAACAATCCCAAGTGGTGTGATAGTATCTCTATTAGCAAGTTTAATAGTGACATCAATATCTTCTATTTCAGTGGGTGCTATATCATTCATAATTTCTTGGTAAAGAGTAAAAGGAATAGCACTAACACTAGCACCCATATCACATAAGCCATGATAACAATGATCTCCTATTTTAACTGAGACAACGGGCATGCCAACAACAGATTTATTTTTATCTTTAGTATCGGGTTTAGCAATTCTAGCAGCTTCAGCACAGAAGTAAATAACATGCCCATCAATATTATCGACCAAGAGATCTTTAAACATAGCAATACTAGGTTCTACCTTTATTTGTTCAGAGGGTCTAGGTGCTCTAATATTAATTTTCTTAACCAAAGTTGAAACCTTAGCATGTTCCTTAATCCTAACAAGGAAAGGTGGTTTTTCAATATAAGCAGTAGGCACAACTAGATCAACATTATAAATGATAGTCTCATCCTTAACTATAATTGGTTCTTTAATTTCTTCTTTAATAGGGGGATGATATTTAAACCAATTATCTTTAGGGAGATCAACATGAGTAGCAAATGATTCACAAAAAGTGGCTACTATCTCAGAGTCAAGTCCATATTTACACTACTGGAATCTGGGTCTTTGCCATCTGCCAGCTCTTTGCCGTCTGCCAGCTGATGGCAAAGAGGCTCTTTGCCGTCTGTCTTCTCAAAGCAGACGGCAAAGAACCAGCTGATGGCAAACAGGGTCTTTGCCATCTGCGAGCTCTTTGCCGTCCGCCAGCAGACGGCAAAGAGTTCTTTGCCATCCGCCAGCAGACGGCAAAGTCCAAAGTGGACCCCACGGGGGTACTGCACTGGGTAGGTCACACGGGCCACTTCTTTGCCGTCTGCCAGCAGACGGCAAAGAGGTAAGAGGGGCCCACAGTTTCACGGCGGTGGCCGTCTAACGGTCATCCTCTTTGCCGTCTGCTGGCGGACGGCAAAGAATTCTTTGCCGTCCGCCAGCAGACGGCAAAGAGAAAAAAAACAGACGGCAATGCGGGGGGTTAATTTGGCCCCCCGCGCGCGCGCCCTCCTCCATCTCTTTCTCCCGCCTCCCCACCCTCTGCCTCCCGCACGCGCGCAGGCCGCCGCCGCCGCCGCCGCCCCCTCCCGCGCAGGCCGCCGCCGCCGCCCCCTCCCGCACAGGCCGCCGCCGCCGCTGCCCCCTCCCGTGCAGGCCGCCGCCGCCGCCCCCTCCCGCACAGGCCGCCGCCGCCCCCTCCCTCCACCGCCGCCGCCGCCCCCCTCTCCACCCCGCTGCCGCCCCCTCCCCCTCCAACGCACGCAATAAATAACTACATCATCCAACAGACAGACAAAAAACTCCATCAATCAAAACGAGCAAGCTACCTATACCCTAAACGAAGCACACTCCCTCCTCCCTCCACGCAGACCACTACCGACCTCCACCACCGTGGCCCCATCCCTATCCACCACCGCCCCCCTCCCCTCCTCCACTGCCGCTGCCCCCTCCGGTGCTCGCCGGCTCCGCGCCTCCGCCACTGACGCCGCCCGCTCCGCCGCTCTCCCTCTCTCCGGCTCTCCTCTGCGGGCTGCGGCTCTACTGCTCTGCACGCCGGCTCTGCTCCGGGCTCCGGCCTCCCTTGCCCTGGTCTCCGCGACTCTGCCTGTCCGCCACGCCGTCTGTCGCAGCCGTAGCCGCACTGAAGAGCCGGATTGGTAATGGACAGACTCACTCACTCACAGACAGGATAATATGTGCATGTGCATTGTGCTACACTGACTGCTACTGCCTTGCTGTTGTTGTTAAAATTTTGTAGATTGAACATTTTTTGATCTGCTTGCTATAATGTTAGTATTTGCTACTGCAGTACTGCTCATCGTTGTTGCTACTGACCAAATAATTACTGAGCGAGAAATATTTGCAAAGGTTGATGATGATGCTATTATATATCGCTTTCAAGACTATAGATTTCGCAAAGGAACTTTACCTCGTCGTAGTAGCAAGTTTTCAACTTTGTACAATGTTAATTGTTTCACTTGATGTTTATGTCTTCTCTCATGAAATTTCACCCTGACCCTGACCCCGACACCCTGATCGACACCCTGATCGACCCCGACATACGACATCCTGACATCCCGATCGACACCTACACCCTGACACCACACCCCGACCCTGCCCCGACCCCGACCCCGACGGGGTCATATATTTGTGAATTATGAGTTAGGTCGTATATTTTTCGATTTTGTTATGCAAAACATCATATATATTTGTGTTAATCAGGTGGATTTAAAATGTGCAGTTGTTTCGTCGCTGCAAGGGTGTGGTGTTTGACGACCTCCCCGTGCGTTCGACGAGCTCCGCCCCTGCTTTCCTTGGTGAGCACAAATGACATCTCCTCCTCCCCCCTACATTTGCTCTATTCCGGTCTTCGTGCCAATGAAACTAGCTAGCTATAGGTGTCCGTCATCAGTATGCGTAACCACTATGCGTCTCCCGTTCGAAAGGGTTACATCTATAAATATGCATGCATTTGCATATTTATAATCGTGATTCTTTCGAATTGTCCAACATTATCCATGGACAGCCCGAGTATGTGTAGATTGGGTTTGTTTTCCTATATGCTCTGCTCCGGATCCGATGCAGAATTTCGTCAGTGCCTCCCTGTTGTTCTCCGGGTATACATCCTCTCTGCTTATTGCCGAGACGTGTATCAGGAGAACAGCGGGGAGGTGCTGCCGAAATTTTGCGTCGGATCCGGAGCAGAGCATGGGAAAACGAACTCAATCTACACATACTCGGGTGGGATTAGGACCTATCTTTACCTATTAGCATGTAGGTTGCATGGACGTAATAGAACTGACAAACTCCATTAACTAATGGATATGGTTTGCTTAATGATGTATATATTTATTGTCTGTCTAGTAGGAAGTCAATATGAGTGATCGTGCGTGGATGTACACCGGTTACACTAGTCAGAAAGTTTGGACCGGTGAATGGTTAACAAAAACCAAAGAGTTTGTTAGAGCCGCATTTGCTAATGGCCAGAGATTAAGCTGGTGCCCCTGTGTCCGGTGCGACAACTTTAATAAGAGGGACGAGCTTGAAATGAGTAAACACCTGCAGAAGTTTGGTTTTACGCCTGGTTACACGGTCTGGACATTTCATGGTGAGTCTGCCCAACGTGCCAGACCTGAGGTGGTTCGTCGTCGCACCGACGAGCATGGTACCGGGATGGAAGACATGGTGCAAGACTTTGACGATGCTCGGGACTCGGACAAGGAGATGGAGGAATCTGCAAAGGCCTTCACTGAAATGTTGGAGTCCTCAAAACGTCCTCTCCACGAGCACACTGAGCTTTGTCAGCTGGATGCCATCTCACAAATCATGGCTTTGAAGGCTCAGTTCAACTTGGGTAGAGAATGCTACGACGCGATGATGACAGTATTCGGACGATTTCTACCCAAAGGCCATGTGCTACCTACAAACCTGTACCAGTCAGACAAAATCCTCCGTGCTCTTAAGATGCCCTATGAGAAGATACATGCCTGTGAGAAAGGATGTGTCTTATTTAGGCACCAGTATGAGGACTTGAACTATTGTCCCATTTGCGAGTCATCCAGGTATGTTGTGGTAGACAATGGTATGGGTGAGAAGACGTAGACCAAAATACCCGTTAATGTTCTTCGGTATTTGCCAATCGTACCAAGACTTCAACGTCTTTTCATGGTCAAAGAGACGGCCAGACATATGACATGGCACAAAACGGGCAAAAGAACCGAACGTGATGCAGATGGGAATGTGATGATGGTGCACACATCGGATGGTGAAGCGTGGAAGCGCTTCGATGCATTACATAAGGAAAAAACGGCAGATCCAAGGCATCCTCGAGTCGCCGTCAGCACGGATGGGTTCAGTGTGTATGGTCAGACGGCAACCCAATACAGTTGTTGGCCCGTGTTTGTCATTCCACTCAATCTCCCCCCCCGGACAGATTATGCAAAGAAAGAACATTTTCCTGACGTTGATAATTCCAGGGCCCAACTATCCGGGGAAGAATATGAATGTGTACATGCAGCCGCTTAAGGACGAATTGCAAGAAGCTTGGGATAATGGGTTCAAGACATACGACGCCTTTAGCAAACAAAACTTCATAATGCGTGCCTGGTACATGTACTCGACGCATGACTTGCCGGCGTATGCGCTATTCGTTGGCTGGTGTGTGCATGGAAGGTTCCCGTGACCCACATGCAAGGGAGCTCTTGAGTTTCGTTGGCTGACCGCAGGGCACAAGTATAGTTGCTTTGACTTGCATAGACCGTTTCTGGATCCTCACCATAAGTTCAGGAAAGACAAGAAGAACTTCATGAAAGGTAGAGTTGTCAAACACTCTGCACCACCTGCGTTGACAGGCCAACAAACCCTAGATCAGTTAAACGCTCTCGAGCCAGATCCAGTGCGTCCAGGGTATTTCAAGGGGTATAATAAGGAACACGCCTGGACTCACAAGACATGCTTATGGGATCTGCCTTACTTCAAAGACCTCCTTTGCCCACACAACATCGACGTGATGCACACCGAAAAGAACATCGCCGAAGCCATTTTTGGCACATTGTTCGGCATAGAGGGGAAGTCAAAGGATAATCCTAAGGCTAGAGTCGATCAAGAGGAGCTATGTGATAGACCGTTACAAAACATGCAAGATCCGAAAGGAAAGCGGAACTTCACGAAGCCAAAGGCATGGTTCAATCTTGGAAGGCCAGCTATGAGGGAAATTATTCTGTGGGTGAAAATGCAGTTGACGTTCCCTGATGGGTATGCAGCAAATCTAAAGAGGGGAGCGAGTCTTGAAAAATTGAAAATATTTGGTCTAAAAAGTCATGATTGGCACATATGGATTGAGCGGATAATGCCGGTGATGTTGCGTGGCTTCATCCCTGAGGATGAATGGCTAGTACTGGCAGAGCTGAGCTATTTCTTCCGTGTTCTTTGTGCGAAAGAACTATCGCCTGGCCTCCTCGAAGAAATGGAACAGTTGGCACCGGAGTTGATCTGCAAGTTAGAGAAAATCTTTTCGCCGAGCATGTTTAATCCAATGCAGCACTTGATTTTGCATCTCCCGACCGAGGCAAGATTGGGAGGGCCCGTGCAAAATCGTTGGTGCTACTCAACTGAGAGAATGCAGAAGACGCTTCGAGCAAAATGTAAAAACAAACGTAGAATTGAAGCATCGATGGCCAAGGCATTCATCACTGAGGAGGCGGCAAACTTCGTGACAGCACACTACGAAGCCAAAAATCGTCATTTGCATAATCCGAAGCCTCGGTACAATGCTGACGACCCTAAAAAGGGTCAATCCAACCTCAGCCTATTCAAAGGGGATCTCGCACCAGCCAGTGGTTGGAAACCAGTACCGTTGGGTGTTGAAGAATGGCGGACCATTTCGCTGTATCTCTTCAACAACCTAACAGAAGTGCGGCCGTACATCGAGTAAGATCTCCGTACATTGTTTGGCAATTTCTAATTCCTTTGAACTGCTCTTATTCCGGGATATTTGATGCAGTCGATACGTCGCCATATTCTCGTATGGTGCAGTGATACAAAAGGATTCCATCGAAGAGTATGAGCTTCTCGCAAAGCAAGGAGGCGCCTATCCCGGTTTCATCTCTTGGTTCAAACAAACGGTAATTTCCATTAGACCATTTCATTTCTTTGGCTAATTTGCGACTAATGCAACAATCCTTTCGTATTAAACTTGTAGGCTAATTCAGAGATTATGGATGCCGAATTGAGACAAGTAGCTAATGGTTTTGACTATAAGGTCCGTTCATTTGACAAATACGACATCAACGGGTATCGCTTTCGTACCTATGGCAAAGAGCTATCTATGGCCGACCGAAAGTCTACAAATTGTTGTGTCTCTGCTATCGGCGAAGGAGGTATTGAGTATTATGGAAGAGTTGAAGCAATTTATGAACTTCAATTCTATGGTGAAAACCCACCAAACGTCGTAGTCTTCAGATGTTATTGGTTCCAGCCGAAGGATACTAGAAGGACTCATGAACATATAGGGCTAGTCGAAATCAAACAAAGCACCCATTTGGATGTTCCCGATGTCTATATTACGGCTCAACAGGCAACCCAAGTTTTCTATCTACCGTGGGCCTATCAAAGTGATTCAAATCTCAGTGGTTGGGATGTCGTTTATGAAGTGCCGCCACGTGTTAGACCACCTCCCCCCAATGAAGAGGATTATGACCAAGACACATATGACGAAGGAGAATTCTTCCAAGAAACACGTCTTTCCAAAAAACATTTCAAGAACCGCTCAACTGTACCCCTGAACATTGAAGTAGACAGCGATAGTGAATCCGACTTCACCCCTGAGCCGGAACAAGAAGAGCCGGAACAAGAAGAAGTTACTGCTGCAGATGACCTTTCAATGCTTGAACAATTACGTAAAGGAGGCCTTCCACATGTTGATGCATTTATTAATGATGATGATGAGCTCATCACTGATAGTGATGATGATGATGCATTTAATGATCCCGGAGCATATATAGACGATTCAGAGTAATATTAGTAATGTCAGGTATTCAATTTTTATTATGTTCATGATGATGATACTCTTAAATTATATACATAGTATTCATGTCAGTTATTCAAATTTTTTATGTTATACTAATGTCGTTTACTTTTTGTCATTGCAGGTGTTGACAGGATGGTGGGCAAGGGTCCAGAGCGCTTCGAGCCTCGTGCGAGCGCTCCTGGGAGGGGTGCTTCCATTATTCCAGCCCAGCCCCTCCGGAGAGCGCTGCTAGACAGTATGCAGTCAGCACCGGCGGGCCCTTCTTCTTCGGCCGGCAGAGGTCGGGGGAGGACGAAGAAGGCTGCTAGAGGTGGACGTGGCAGCGGGAGAGGTAGGAAGGCTGTTACGCCTTCCTCGCCGCCACCCCTAGCTGATTCACCCGACCACAGGACCGCTCCGTCTGACGTGGATATATGTTGGACTTGTGGAAATATATTGTTGGATATGCTTGTTGTGTATATATGTATTATCTGTGTATATCTATGAATTTCTGTCAAATTGAATGAATTCAATTAAAAACAGGGGTTATATAGGCTCTTTGCCGTCTGCTAGCAGACGGCAAAGAGCTTTGCCGTCTGCTAGCAGTCGGCAAAGAGCTTTGCCGACAGCTAGCAGTCGGCAAAGAAGGCCACGTGGCAGCTACCTGTGCAACCTGGGAACACTGGGTTGCCTATTTGGGCATTTTGCCGTCAGCTGGCAGACGGCAAAGAGGCTAAGGTCTTTGCCGACTGCTGGCAGACGGGAAAGATTCAAATCCCTTTGCCGACAGCTAGCAGACGGCAAATAAGGCCACGTGGCAGCTTCCCAGTGACTCCTATTTGGGCTCTTGTCCCGTCCGCCAGCAGACGGCAAAGACCTTAGCCTCTTTGCCGTCTGCCGGCTGACGGCAAAGCACGCCGTTAACCCCTAACGGCTCCCACCTCACCTCACTGCCGTCTATGCTCTTTGCCGTCTACTGGCCGCAAACGGCTGACGGCATAAACCTTTGTTGTCCGCTTCTCTGAAGCAGACGGCAAAGAAGGCCTTTACCGGCAGGAATTGAGCCGGACTGTTTGCCGACAGCTAGCAGTCGGCAAAGAGCTTTGCCGACCGCCATTCATGCCTTTGCCGTCTGCCATGGCAGACGGCAAAGAAGCTGATTCCTGTAGTGTTAGTGCTAAACTTGTGAAAAGCATCGGTATTCATAAAAGATTTAACACAATCAAACTCAAGCTTAATACCTGACTCTTTACCTTCGTCGAGTTCCCAATCTTCAGAGTTGTGTTTAATTCTTTCCAAAAGGTCCCACCTGAATTCAATAGTCTTCTTCATAAAAGAACCAGTACAAAAAGTATAGAGCATGGATTGATCATCACGAGAAAGCCGAGCATAAAAATTATGTATAATACTTTCTCTCGAGAGCTCATGATTGGGGCATGAATATAACATTGATTTAAGCCTCCCCCAAGCTAGAGTGATACTTTCTCCTTCATGAGGCCAAAAATTATATATATAATTCCGATCACGATGAACTAGATGCATAGGATAATTTTTTTTGGTGAAATTCCAATTTCAATCGATTCCAATTCCAAGCTCCAATGTCATCACATAGCCTATACCATGTCAATGCTTTTCCCCCCAAAGATAAAGGGAAAACCTTCTTCTTGACTTCATCTCTGAGTAAACTTGCAAGTTTAAACAATCCACAAATTTCATCCACATGTATCAAATGCATATCCGGATGTTTCATTCCATCTCCTGCATAAGGATTAGCTAGAAGTTGTTCTATCATACCCGAAGGAATTTCATAACTAATATTTTCAGTAGGTGCAGTAGGTTGAGGGGAAACTCTTTTTTTTTCTGGTCGAGGTGAAGATACCCCGAACAAACCCCTCAAAGGATTGTTTTCCATAGTAAGAAGTGACAGTAACCTTCAGCACGTAGTATAAGTTTTTCATTACCAATTTCCACTTACCAAGAGCGCTTCACTCCCCGGAAACGGCACCAGAAAAGAGTCTTGATGACCCACAAGTATAGGGGATCAATCGTAGTCTTTTCGATAAGTAAGAGTGTTGAACCCAACGAGGAGCATAAGGAAATGACAAGTGGTTTTTAGCAAGGTAATTTCTGCAAGCACTGAAATTGTCGGTAACAGGTAGTTTGATAGCAAGATAATTTGTAACAAGTAACAAGTAATAATATTAACAATAAGTGTAGCAAGGTAGCCCAATCCTTTTTGTAGCAAAGGACAGGCCGGAACGGTCTCAGATAATAAGTAAAACGTTCTTGAGGACACACGAGAATTTCATCTAGTCACTTTGATCATGTTGGTTTGATTTGCATTCGCTACTTTGATAATTTGATATATGGGTGGACCGGTGCTTGGGTGTTGTTCTTACTTGAACAAGCCTCCCACTTATGGTTAACCCCCCTCGCAAGCATCCGCAACTACGAAATAAGGATTAAGATAAAATCTAACCATATCATTAAACATATGGATCAAAATCAGCCCCTTACGGAATAGCGCATAAACTAGGGTTTAAGCTTCTGTGACTCTAGCAACCCATCATCTAATAACTACTCCACAACGCATTCCCTTAGGCCCAAAGATGGTGAAGTGTCATGTAGTCGACGTTCACATAACACCACTAAGGGAATCACAACATACATATCATCAAAGTATCGAACACATCAAATTCACATGATTACTTGCAACATGACTTCTCCCGTGTCCTCAAGAACAAAAGTAACTACTCACACAACATGTTCATGTTCAAAATTAGAGGAGTAATAAATATCATAATGGATCTGAACATATAATCTTCCACCAAATAAACCGGCTAACATCAACTACAAGATGTAATCAACACTACTAGTCACCCACAGGTACCAATCTAAGGTTCTGATACAAAGATTGAACACAAGAGATGATTTAGGGTTTGAGATGAGATGGTGTTGTTGAAGATGTTGATGAAGATTGGCCTCCCAAAGATGAGAGGGT
The DNA here is from genome assembly GCA_011799875.1 of Thinopyrum elongatum. Lineage (NCBI taxonomy): Eukaryota > Viridiplantae > Streptophyta > Magnoliopsida > Poales > Poaceae > Thinopyrum > Thinopyrum elongatum. The sequence continues at coordinate 41,967,447 of CM022297.1, read as the reverse complement.
TGTTGGTGATGACGATGGCTTCGATTTCCCCCTCCGGGAGGGAAGTTCCCCCGTTGGAATCGCTCCACCGAAGGGCAAAAGTGCTCCTGCCCAAGTTCTGCCTCGAGACGGCGGCGCTCCGTCCCGAAAGTCCTCTCCTTATTTTTCTAGGTCAAAAGACCTCATATACTAGAAGATGGGTACTAGAGGTGGACCTGGGCCACCACTACCCACCAGGGCGCGCCTGGAAGGGGTGGCGCGCCCTGGTGCCTAGTGGGCACCTGGGTGGCCCCCTCAGGTAGTTCTTTTCTCCAGTATTTTTTATATATTCCAAAATAATTCTCCGTGAAATTTCAGCTCATTTGGAGATGTGCAGAATAGGTATCTCTGACATAGCTTTTTCGGGTCTAGAATTCCAGCTGCCGGCATTCTCCCTCTTTGTGTAAACCTTGCATATTATGAGAGAAAGGGCATTAGAATTACTCCACAAAGTGTTATATTGCATAAAAACACTATAAATAACAGTAGGAAAACATGATACAAAATGGACGTATCAAGCATCATGAAATTGGTGATGGAGGATGGTTGATGATGACGATGACGGAATATCCCCTTGTCCAGAGCCCCGAATAGACTCCAGATATGGCCTCCCGATGAAGAACAGGAGGTGGTGGCGGCTCCATATCGTAAAACATGATGAAACTTCCTCTCCTATTTTTTCTCGGGAAATAGGAATTTATAGTGCTGAGATTAGGGTCAGCGGAGCTATGTGGGCCCCACAAGCCACCAGGGCGCGCCAGGTGGGTGGGTGCGCTCTGGTGCCTCGTGGGCACCTGGTGGCCCCCCTCTAGTGGGTCTTTGCTCCAGTATTTTTTATATATTCCATAAAAGGTCTCCAAAAAGTTCCATCCAATTCCGAGTACTTTTATTTTTGCACAAAAACAACACCATGGTAGCTCTGCTGAAAACAGCGTCAGTCCGGGTTTTCATTCAAATCATGCAAATTAGAGTCCAAAACAAGAGCAAAAGTGTTTGGAAAAGTAGATACGGTGGAGATGTATCACATAGTTAGTAGCTAGATGGCTCTCTCTCTCTCTCTCTCTCTCTCTTTGATCTTCAATACAATGTTCTCCTCGATGTTCTTGGAGTTCTATCCGATGTAATCACTTTTTGTGGTGTGTTTTTTGGGATCCGATGAATTGTGAGTTTATGATCAGATTATCCATGAATATTATTTGAGTTTTCTCTGAACTCTTTTATGCATGATTGTTATAGTTTCGTATTTCTCTCCGATCTATTGATTTGGTTTGGCCAACTAGATTGATTTATCTTGCAATGGGAGAGGTGCTTTATAATGGGTTCGATCTTGCGGTGCTCAATCCCACTGACAGAAAGGGATATGACACGTATTTGTATCATTGCCATTAAGGATAAAATGATGGGGTTTATTCATGCGTGAGTTTACTTTGTCAACATCATGCCATCTTGCTTAAGGCGTTACTCCATTCTTTATGAACTTAAAACTCTAGATGCATGCTGGATAGTGGTCGATGTATGGAGTAATAGTAGTAGATGCAGGCAGAAGTCGGTCTACTTGTCTCGGACATGATGCCTATATACATGATCATTGCCTTGGATATCGTCGTGATTATTTGCTTTTCTATCAATTGCCCAACAGTAATTTGTTTACCCATCGTATGCTATTTTCAAGAGAGAAGCCTCTAGTAAAAACTATGGCCCCCGGGTCTACTTCTAACATATATTAAAAATCCTAAAATTACCTTGCTGCACTTTTACTTTATTTATTTTATTTTGTATTTTTGTTCAATCTATCTATCAATTCCTACACAATTTAATCTTCCACGTAACCGCTGAGGGATTGACAACCCCTTGTTCACGTTAGGTTGCAAGGATTTGTTGTTTGTGTGCAGGTGCTGCTAACGAGGTGTTGTGTGGTTCTCCTACTGGATTGATAGCCTTGGTTCTTAACTGAGGGAAATATTTATCTCGACTATACTCCATCATCCTCTCCTCTTCGAGGAAATCCCAACGCAGATCATAAGTAGCAGAGCACACTTATGTATTAATTAAGTTTAATCACTAGTGCAAATTAATTATGAACTATGTCTATGTGTAGTTTGCATTATAGTTGTAGAATTATGGATCACGGTTCCACCTTTTCTGTTGAAATTGATTGACTGTTATTTATCTGGTTGAATCTTTTACGATTGAGAGGATTGTCCTCTAAGAGTGCCAAGAAGGATTTTGTCCTACTGCATGCTTACAGGACTCTCTTGCTAATGCTATGGATGATGAGACTCACGCCCTTCGATCTAAAAGCTAGAATTGCATTACGGTCTGCTTGCTTCCGAGAAACCCGAACTTCAAAATGTTTTGGATAGTTATGTGATATTCTTGGAACTGAAAATTGTTTTCAGAAACAAACAAAGGGTAAAAGATATATGTGATATCTAAAGAAGTGTTTTGTTTGCAAGATCTAGTGAAGTGTTAAACTATGTTTAAGACTAAAATGCACAAGATCCAGAAGAACACCAGTCATGAGTTGATGATGCAAACTTAAAGAGAAAGAACAAACCAAAGGATGTGATGAGACTTACATGCCTAGGAAAGTTCGGGGCTCACGCCACTCTTAAAAAGTTAGATGATTCTTCTGTCGGGTGGGAGAAATATTGAAAGTAAAACTATAAGAAGTTTAGAGGCAGAAAGAAAATAAGACTGGAATGTCCAGCTCAAGTATGAATGTCATACAAGTTATAAGGATGTAGAGAAAGTCGGTCAAGTAAAGTGCGATTCTTCAGAATTGTGATTAAATTCTGCGGGAATTGTGGTTAAATGTTGATCACAAGGATACCGACTCGATTGCATGTTGTTGTGAATCGATGCAAGAACTACTACGGCCTAATGATCAACAAATTAAGGAGGTTAAAATATGTGTTGAAATTTTATAAAAGTTATGACACTTTTTTATTAATATATTACCTTTGAATTTATTATCATAATTTATTTTAGAGTTTTGTACACTCTAACCCATTGCATAGAAGTTGCAAGGAGGTTGTTCATAAGAGAACAATAGTTGTTCGATGTAATGAACAAAAGGGCCATACTCTTATTGTGAATATGATGTAAGTTATGAATATTGATAATAGAATTGAACATCCCTAACACTGACGCTAAATGTCGCAAGACTAAAAGAATACCACATATGTGTGGCACTGCATTTAGTCACATTGGAGAAACCAGCATGGAAAATTTCCATAGTGATGAATTTTGGAGTCATGTGATTACGAATCATCAGACACTTGCAACTTTGGTCCAAATAGTGAAGTAAACTTAAATACCATTCACAGGCCATAAAGAACGAGCAACAAAAACATTTGGAAATATGCATATTGATTTATGTAGTCAAAGCAGTGGATTTATCTATCTTCAAGGATGACTCAAGTAGATATTTATATTTACTAATTGAGACATAAATCTGGATATTTTGAAATGTTTCAAAAGATTTTCATAATGAAGTAGAAATTATTTTAACAAAAAAAATATGTTTTTATAATTGAATTGCAGAAAAGAATATTTGAGTTACAAATTTAGCGAATGTCTGATGAGCTGTGAAAAATATTTTATAGCTTGCACCTCCTAGAAAACACTACTAAAGAGTAGAGTGCTTTGAGTAGATGTAATCAAACTATGTATGACAAATGACATGGTGCGATCAAAGATGACATTAATTATTTCGCCAATATACTTTTTAACGGAGAGTTGGCAATTGGCGAAGTATGCGATTTTGGCGAGATTATTGGCTACCACGACCTTTTTATTACAAGCCTATTTCTCCACAAGGCACTTGCCCCATTTGTTTTGTTGATGGCCTATTGAACGAGAACAGATCATGGAATCATGAGCTCTTAAGGAGGTATTTTGTTCCAACTAATGTGTCAAGAATTATGAAGATGCGCGCATCACCTTGCTTGGAGGAAGATGTTCTAGTCTGGGCCCCGGGAAATTCAATCAAATTTTTGTCAAAAGTGCATAGAACTTGGCGTTTGATGAAGCTCATACGGGGTGTGCGGTTTCCACTAGTACAAACCCGACGAGCGCTCAATCTTGTTGGTCTGCCGCAGACTGTCCGAAACCTTGCATGGCGTGTGACAGCGAACTCCCTACCGACTTGGCAAAACAAACATCAAATTGGTCTTGAAGTTGTTAGTACATGCCCAGTTTGTGCGATGGAGGCTGGAGATAATTACCAGTTTACCACCCGTTCTTTCGGTGCCCATGCATGAGAGTTGTATATGGCCATGTCCAAAGTTTAGAGGCTCCCGAATAGCGACATCACTCTGAATACTGGGAATGAATGGTTTCTTCACGCTTTTGCTCGCATGGATGATATTGAGCGTTGCATATGCTCATGTCCTTAAGGAGGTGCTGACATGTTCGTAATGAGTGTACATCACAAACCAGCTCCTCCCCTGGACGTGTCTTGCAGATTTCTACAGAGTTACCTTGAATATTTGGTTGGCATTAAGCTGAACTCTAACATTGACCCTTGCAAACCGAAGATGATCTTACCATATGATGTAGCTACCAAGCTGTCTTGCAGCGTTTCATCTTCAGAAGTTGCACCCGGCGGGTATCCACCTAAGCATCGCTGGGTAGAGCGCAATTTGGATGGCTCCTATGTCACGGATGGAGAGGCTGGTGCTGGTATGATATTGCAAATTGAAGTAGGGGTACTTTTGTCCGGGTGCACCGGAGGCAGAATTCCGCATGTATGGAAGGACTCTCCATTGCTATCCAAAGGAGTGACCTTCCTATCAACATTGAGATTGATTTGATCACTGCGGTTGCTATGATACAGAGCCAGGAGGTGGACAGATCAGTCTATGTCTCCATTGTCATGGAAATCAGTACTTGAGAGGTGTTCGTAATTATTGTATTACTCATGTAACTCGTACATAAAATAAGGCTAGGGATCGTCTGGCTAGTTTTGCTAGAATAGAGCATTGGACTGTAGCATGGATCTAATCGGGTCCTCCTGAAGTTTTAATTAGAGCTTGCTATTAGTGAGTCTAAAGACACTGTGATTGAGTAATACGGCAAAGTATCAGGTACTCCCATCCTTGGGGTATTCCTGGTGCTACAAATTCAAAAAACCATTCTTAAATGTAACAAAAAATTCTGAAAAAATATGAATGTTCACAAGGAATGTGACTACAGCACCTAAAAATTTCAGGTCCAAACTCGAAACACATATTGAGAAACAAAAATGTAAAATCTAGCTAGAATAGTATAAGAAAAAAGACAAAAGCCACATTGACACTATTCACATCTGGATTTCACTTTTTTGTTTCTCAATGTGCATTTCGAGTTTGGATCTGAAATTTTTAGGAGTTGTAGTCGCATTCCTTGTAAACATTCTTTTTTTTCTGAATGTTTTTGTTACATTTAAGAATGGATTTTTTTTAATTTGAAGCACCGGGAGTACCCCAAGGATGGGAGTACCTGATACTTTCCCGAGTAATACAAGGTTTACCCCCAATAAAAGAAGAAGCAAATAGGCTCAGACCCAGAAGCGTCCCATGTATAATCAAAGACGGACAACAAAAGTATAACCAAAGCAAATTTTCATAGTCAACAAGTCAAAGGAGAATATGAAATAAAAAAGACAAAGTCAACCACGTGGGCAATAGCAAAGTGGGTCAAACCTAGATGGGTCCCATGCATGCACGGCCCGTTCATGAAAGCATAAGAATGAGTGACTCACCGTCAATAAATCGTACTCCCTCCGTCCCAAAATTCTTGTCTTAAATTTGTCTACATACGGATGTATCTATTCATGTTTTAGTGTTAGATACATCCGTATCTAGATAAATTTAAGACAAAAATTTTGGGACGGAGAGAGTATTTATTTTAAATCTCTGTTCTCGTAATATTAATCTAAATATTCATGTTCCATACAACCAATTCGAATTGAATTATATTGCAATAAATTTTCACAGCAACATGCAGGGTATCATCTAACTGCAACTCGTTGCATACAAATTTGAACGGCGGAATACCGCCGCGCCCGATCAACAGTAACAATGGCAGAAGTGCAGTCCGTCGCGCTTCATACACTCGCCGCCGCGGCAGTCCGACTGGCACCACGCGTTGCACTCGCCGTTCTGCTCCGGCAGCCTGCAGCCGATGTTCTTCAACCCGTTGCCCCAGCTGTGGTGGTCTGTGCAGCTATGTAGTTCCTCCGACGACGCTGGTACAAAATTAATCAACTAGAATTTTTTAGTCACCAAGTCACAAATTAAAGTTTGTTTACGTTACATACAAAGAAACAATTGATAAAAACAATTGGTAAAACTTACTCGCGGAGGCGACCAGCGAAAGTAGGACAAGAAGGGCCACTAGTGCAGTGACACGAGCCATGACCTCCCTTCTTTCTCTTGTCGTGTGTCTTCTTAATTTGCTCGGATATTAGGCCGATCTCTCGGTGTGGATTGTCTAACACTGGCGTTGCCGTGCTATTTATATTCTCAAGATTCATGCCCTCTTTAATTTGGAATTCCCTATAATAAATGAAATCTATTTAGCAGTATTATTACCTTTTGGCGAGATCAACCTTACATGCATGATATGCTATGATTTGCTTGGCCCGTTGGTTAGTAAACGAAATCCAGCAGACCATCCATTCCAGATACTGTAATATTTTGTCGCTCACGCCACCTGCTTCCTTCAGAAATGTTGTTAGGCTCGTCATAGTGGGGAGTAACTTATACTAGTGTCATGTCTTAAGTTACTATCTTTATAGTGCAAAGTAACATAGTAATAATGTCATAGATGGCTTCATTTATTAGCTTGTAGACTCATCTTCTATTGAAAAACGTTATGTTACAGTAACATATTATGTTACTCTAAACACATCTCTCCTTATTAAATACATGCCACATAGGCATATTTCTCTTGGACTGTGCTATGTTACTAGCTACTCCCTCCGTCTAGGTGTATAAGTCACCTTATGAAAACCAAATAATCCCAAAACACTTAGGTGCGGTACATTAACTTCCATCTCATTTCTTGTTTTGTGACATATCAACCAATAAGTGATGTGGGCCATGCATGCTTTCAGTGACTTGAGACTACCAAACACGACATGCAGTGGTTAGTTTATTGCATGTAACGCTATTAATTAGCAATAAAATATTAAATTCTCTCGTTTTCTCCTTCACCTTGGTCGCGGTGCACAACCTAAGATGACTTATACATCTAGACGGAAGGAGTATTTTTTGAACAATCTCGGCGTTAAGCCCATGCAATTGCATGCTGGCAGGGTGAATCTCAATGCGGGAGCCACGTAAATGCTGCTAATTTACTTTTGGAAAATTCGCAAATCAAAAATTAATGTAGTAGTATCACAATGGCGTACCATAAATGAACCTGGGATTTCCTTTGTTAGGTGACAAGACGCTCAAATTTCCGGTTCGTAGCATGTATTATTATTTAGATTTTTTTTTGCGGGAAGTATTTTTATTTAGAATTAACCCATCATTCTCATAAATAGATATGAACATTAATTGTTGAAATAGAATATATCGTACAACTAACATGTGTGTTCGAGTTCCCCGTTATGGTTTTGAGTTCCCCTTCTCTGCCCCGTCGTGAGTCATCTTTATCGCCGATCAAGATCTATCCCCTCCCGTTTCTCGTCCCTCCTAGGATGTAAACGAGATGTAACGTTATTACAGTATTTTCCGAGTTGTGTACGAAGAGACTGAGCTCAGTTTCTCATGCTTAAAGTCACTCATTTTCTCATGCTTTCGGTCCATTTTTCAGGAACCTTGGCATTCACAAGATCGGAACAGAGAAAGCCTTTTTTTGCCACTCAACAATGGAGCAGACGCACAACAGGTTAATCGAGAGCTTGTGCAGCCGTTGAGTTGTCTGACAGAAAGAGTAAGCGGAGATATTTTAGCTTTCAGAAATGTGCGCAACAGAATGGGGTAAAAAATATCTGCCGCCCAATTAAAATGTGCTCGGCAGAATTGTTCAGATGACAGACGAGTGTGGCTTCAGAGCCTTGATAAACACTCCGGCTCTAGGAATTGTACAATGGAGGGGTACCTGAAGCTTGCCCATCATGTGAGCAACAGCTTCAGTTCTGTCCGTCTGTATAAAAATTAGAGGATCATTGGATCCCAAATAATTCATGAAACCAATTTAGTTCAGTGATGATTTTACAGTGGAAAGTCTGAATAAATCCAATCATAAAAAACAAAATCTGAACAAATCAACAGAGACAAATTCAGTTGAGAAACGCTTAGTTGATAATTCATAAGTCAAGAGGAAGCAAGCGGCTTCCCCTTTGTTTGCGATTACATCAGGGGCGCAGGATACAGAGTGAAACAGCTAGTACATCTAACCAAACTGGAACCATCAGTACAGCGCACTACGATCTACGCCTTGGTGGCCTTCTTGGGGGACTTGGTGGCCTTCTTGGGCGACTTGGCGGCGGTCTTCTCGGCCTTCTCAGCGGTCTTCTTGGGGAGCAGCACCGGGTTGATGTTGGGAATCACGCCGCCGTGGGCGATGGTGACACCGGACAGCAGCCTCCCGAGCTCCTGGTCGTTGCGGATGGCCAGCAGCAGGTGCCTGGGCACGATCCGGGTCTTCTTGTTGTCCTTGGCGGCGTTCCCGGCCAGCTCCAGCACCTGCAGCACAAGTTTGTTAGCTCGGTTCAAGCCGGAGAGAACGGCAGTAGTTCATCGGAAGAGAGGGAGGGGAGAAAGATGGTGGTGCTTGCCTCAGCTGCGAGGTACTCGAGGACGGCGGCGAGGTAGACGGGGGCGCCGGAGCCGACGCGCTGGGCGTAGCGGCCCTTCTTGAGGTAGCGCCCGATGCGGCCGACGGGGAACTGGAGGCCGGCCTTGATGGACCTGGTCACCGACTTCTTCCTCGGCCCGCCGAACTTCTTCCCGGCCACCTTCTTCAGCTTGCTGGCGTCCATCGTCGCTTGCTCCTTGCCTGCTTGCTCGCTCCTTGCTGGGACTCCGGCGAGAGGTGGATTTGGTGGGACTGATTGATGTGGTTTGAGTCTGGAGCGGCCGCGCTCCGGGTTTATATACCCGCGCGGGATGGAATGCGGGGGGCGATCCGCGTGACATGCGGCGCCGGCCGTTGGATGGAGGGGACGTGGACGGTGGATGTTTGCTCGCGGGGCGCGATCCGCGTGAAGAGGCCACGGGCCAATCAGGAGCGGGAGTGCAAGGCGTGAGGCCGCCTCGTTATTTGCGAGTCTCGGGTAGAAATGGATGCCACGTCAAAATGCATATGTGTGTGCTTTTAGAGAACCTCTACTCCACACCCTATCCGGCTTGACATTGCCCAAAATACCAATTTTCTCCTCCCTACTATCTTTAAAACGTCCTCCACCTCCCTCCTACATCGGTCTTTTTCCCTCGATCTGACCTGTTTTTATTTTTAGACTGGCTTCTGCCACCGAGACTTCAATCCCCCATCGAAATCCGTCTGCCCCTTCGCGTCGCTCTATATATAAAGTAACACAATCAAACTGATACAAGTTGATGAGGAGACTCTCTTACAAAGTATGTCAAAGTTAAAACAAGAGTACTACATCCGTTCGGATTTAAAAGTCCGTCGGGCCACGATTGCACGTCCATCATTCTAAGTTCGCTCATAATATGTTTCGTGTTTGTTCATTGGGTTTAGTTGGGGCAGCGTCCGCTGATTGGGCGATTAATTAGCAAGGGTAGGGGCGTTGCATGCAAGCGCGAGGGGCGAGGCCGCGTACGGGAATTAATTACTTGGGCGATTTAAAAAAGGCATTCCTCTCTATCTTATGCACCGGACTGAGATCCGGTGACTTGTTGTGGACAAGTCACCGGTGAACAGTACGGTGCGTGGCCCCCCTCTCCAAACTGTTGGATCGAAGATCGACGGATGGATCTTCATGAACAGTACCCGGGCTATAGTGACTCGTCTACATGAACTCGTGAACAGCCCCCGAGCTACAGTGATTCGTATACAGTACCATCTACGATGTTCGCCCCTGGGCTGCACATCCTCCATCCAACGGCTGGCCTCCCGCCAGTTACGGCGTGACTGGCCAGAGGCCAGTCATTGGATCTCGGTCCCTTATGCACCATTGGTGTATGTGGCGAGCATTGCACGTGGAATTAATTTTTTTTTGTAATTGCCCCAAGCATTGGCCTCAGAGTTGAGTTAATTACGCTTTTGATACATAAACTTGCATTCATTAACCCTACAACTTATGTTTCGGGTACATCCAAGTACATGTCGTTCATTTGCCGTTATGTCTCTGTTGAACTCTGCACGCCAGATGGTCCACACTCCATACATGCGCATGGGGCATGCCTGTCAGTGACAAAAACAGAAATACAAATACAGCACAAAAACAATTTGTGCCCACTGGCATTCGAAATCGACACGTTACTTACCACACTCCTAGCGGCAGCCATTGATTGCACCAGCTGTTACTTCCCTTTATTGTTTCAGATAGACATTTATCTTAGATGGCTAGGAAACAATTGATTGAAAGTCAAATAGGCGTCGCACGAGGGTTTGTGCAATATATTTTTCTCCTTTTCGGTTTTATTCCGCAAGGACTGGAAAAGCCAGTTTTTGAAAGAAAAACCCGGAATTACCGGCATTTTTTCGGTCAAAATTTTCAAACGAATGTTGATTTCAATTTTTTTTAGTGTAAACATATATTCCTTTTAACCCCATATATGACAAACTGTGTCTCCTGTTCTAATGGTCAGCTTGACTTATTTTATTAGGAGGGGTGCCGGTTCAAGGCATCGCTAAGGCCTTATCACGACCTTGCCCATCTTTTTTTTATAAAAAGGTCTGGTTTATGCAAGATGGTTTGTGCGCCTTATCACTTGGAAGAAAGTTGTTATGTGAAAACATATGCATATGATCTCTATTTGGCAATATCTGGCCCTTTAAATAGAAATTAAATGAATTTTCGAATGATATCAAAGACATTCGAGGGTCACTGGATTTTTTGGTAACCGGTCGACCGGGAAAAAAAGGGATATGAGAGACTATACCTGTGCATATCTCGGGCCGGGCCAAAAAAAGCCCGGTGCTAAAAACCCAGGCCTGAGCCCGGCCCGGCCTGGCCATTGGGCCTACAAAATCGGGCCCGAGCCCGGCCCGAGCCCGAGAAAGCCCGACACGGCCCGATCGGCCCGGCCCAACCACAGCTAAAAATGCGTTTTGTGCAGGCCCGAGCCCGGCCCGACCTGCCTGTCGGGCTCAGTTTCCAGGCCCGAGCCCGGCCCGATGGCACACTCGGGCTCAACCCGGCCCGGGATTTTTGGGCCGGGTTGGGTCGGGCCGTCCAGGCCGGGCTGCCCATGGCCAGGTCTATGAGAGACCCACGCATTCAGTAAATCCCATGTCATACACATTTTGGATTACCCTGCACAAAAATATACACATTTAGGGTTTCAAATCTATTCACAAGATAGCCTATATAAACGGCAGTATGCATGTACTTATGAGAAACGGTAGATGGTGCAGTGGCTAACACCTATAGCTTGTTGTCTGACGTTGCTGGTTTGATTCATGCTGACTGCACATCTTTTTGCTGAGTTTTGGTTTTTTGAATTTCTGATTTTTTTTTAAAACATGATCAAATTTTGAGAACAGAAACATTTTTTGAAACTACTGAACATTTATTGAATCTGTTAACAAATTTTAAAAGTCTGAAATTCTAATTTTTTAATTTCAATTTTTTTAAAGAAGCGAACACATTTTGAAATTAGAAAGTTTTGGGGAGTTTCTTAAGATTTGTGAAAATTTCTGAACAAAATTTGAAAACAGTAATAGTTGTTGAAAATTTGAACAAATTTAAAAAATGTGAATATTTTGCAAATTTCTGAATAGTTGTTGGAAAAGAAAAATAAACTTGAAAAAAAAGAAAAAAAAGAAGAATTAAACAAAAAATAAAAATGTAAAATGATAGAAAAAGAAGAAAGGAGAGAAAAGTAGAAAAAACAGATAAAAACGAAAGAAATGTAAAGAAACAGAAAACCTGGTTCAGGTCTTCTAAACGTTCCCAAAACCAAAAAACCCAGCTCGGAACCTCATAGAAGGTTCAAAACCAGGATCGCAGAAACACTTAATAGGCTGGCCTACTCATATAGCAGAACACCCCTAAAAAAACACTCATATCACAGAAATGCTTAATGGGCCGGCCTACCCAAAACCAGGATCGCAGAAATGTAGAAAAATTCATGAATTTAAGAAATGTTGGCTAATTTCATAAAAATTTGATAAAAAATAAGAAATAAAAGATAAAAAAATTGAAGGAATACAGACTGGAAGTTTATAGTAGCTTCCCCAACTAGGAAAACCCTATTTGCAGCTTGATACATGAAATATTTTCAAATTCATGAACTTTTCATAAATTGAAAGACCTTTTTTCAAATGCATGATTTTTTCTTAAATTCTTGAACTTTTTTTGACTTCGTATCTTTTTCAATTTTGGCGAACATTTTTTGTAAATTCATGGACTGTGATTATTTTTAAATTGACATCCTTTTCAAATCTATGAACATTTCTCTAAATTCACGAACAATTTTATAAAATCCATGAACATTCTTTTAACGTGTAAACACTTTTTTTTGTATTTTTTAAATAAATTTTTTAAATTTTTATAGAAAAGTAAGTATCCAGGACAGGTGATGGTCAAAGTGGCGAGCAAGGATCACCCTGAAGGAATCAACCAACATTTGTTTTTTGAGGGAACGAACCAACAGTTGGGGAACGTTGCATGGAAAACAAAAAAAAATCTACGCACACGCAAGATCTATCCATGGAGATGAATAGTTACGAGATGGGAGAGTGTGTCTACATACCCTCGTAGACCGTTAAGCGGAAGTGTTTAACAACGCGGTTGATGTAGTCGAACACCTTCGCGATCCAACCGATCAAGTACCGACCGTACGGCACCTCCGCATTCAGCACACGTTCAGCTCGATGACGTCCTCGCCTTCTTGATCCAGCAAGACGGGTGAAGTAATAGATGAGTTCCGGCAGCACGACGGCATGGTGACGGTGGTGATGCAACTATCTCCGCAGGGCTTCGCCGAGCACTACGAAAATATGACCGAGGATGAACTAGAGGGAGAGCGGTGCTGCACACGGCTAGGGAATCGTGGTGTGTGTTGCCCCTCTCCCTCCTCACATATATATAGGTGGGGGAGGGAGGAGGCAGCCTAGGACTCCTCCAAGTGGCCGGCAGCCACCTTGGGCCTTGCCCTAGCGGGGCACCCCTTGCCTTTCTTAGGCGCGCGGGGAAAGGCAGGGGATGGTGGGCCCCCCTTCCTTTCTCCCATGAGGAGGGGAAGGCAGGAGGGGCTAGCCCTCCCCCTTTCCTTCCCTAGGGCCGGCGGCCAGGGACAGGGCGCGCCAGCCCCTTGTGGGCTAGTGTGTGCCTCTCCTTGGCCCATTAGGCCCATATAATCCCCGTAGGTCTCCCGGAACCCCTTTCGGTGACCCGATGAATACCCGGTACATCCCGAAACCTTTCCGGTGACCAAATAGCATCGTCCTATATATCAATCTTTACCTCCGGACCATTTCAGAGCTTCTCGTCATGTCCGTGATCTTATCCGGGACTCCGAATAACATTCGGTCACCAAATCACATAACTCATATTATACTATATCGTCAACGAACGTTAAGCGTGCGGACCCTACGAGTTCGAGAATGATGTAGACATGACCGAGACGCCTCTCCGGTCAATAACCAATAGCGGAACCTGGATGCCCATATTGGTTCCTACATATTCTACGAAGATCTTTATCGGTCGAACCTTTATGACAACATACACAATTCCCTTTGTCTGTCGGTATGTTACTTGCCCGAGATTCGATCGACGGTATCTTCATACCTAGTTCAATCTCGTTACTGGCAAGTCTCTTTACTCGTTCGATAATACATCATCTTGTAACTAACTCCTTAGTCACTTTGCTTGCAAGCTTCCTGTGATGCTGTATTACCGAGAGGGCCCAGAGACACCTCTCCGATACACGGAGTGACAAATCTCAATCTTGATTCACGCCAACTCAACAGACACCTTCGGAGATACCTGTAGAGCATCTTTATGATCACCCAGTTACGTTGTGACATTTGATAGCACACAAGGCATTCCTCCGGTATCCGGGAGTTGCATGATCTCATGGTCGAAGGAACATGTATTTGACATTAAGAAAGCAGTAGCAATAAACTGAACGATCATATGCTAAGCTAACGGATGGGTCTTGTCCATCACATCATTCTCCTAATGATGGGATCCCGTTATCAAGTGATAACACATGTCCATGGTTAGGAAACCTTAACCATCTTTGATCAACGAGCTAGTCTAGTAGAGGCTTACTAGGGACACGGTATTTGTTTATGTATCCACACATGTATTTAAGTTTCCGATCAATACAATTCTAGCATGAATAATAAACCTTTATCATGATTTAGGAAATATAATAATAACCATTTTATTATTGCCTCTAGGGCATATTTCCATCAGTCTCCCACTTGCACTAGAGTCAATAATCCAGTTCACATCGCCATATGATTAACACCCATAGTTCACATCGACATGTGACTAATACCCAAAGAGTTTACTAGAGTCAATAATTTAGTTCACATCGCCATGTGATTAATACTCAAAGAGTACTAAGGTGTGATCATGTTTTGCTTGTGAGAGAGGTTTAGTCAACGGGTCTGCCAGATTCAGATCCGTATGTATTTTGCAAATTTCTATGTCTACAATGCTCTGCATGGAGCTACTCTAGCTAATTGCTCCCACTTTCAATATGTATCCAGATTGAGACTCAGAGTCATCCGAATCGGTGTCAAAGCTTTGCATCGACGTAACCCTTTACGACGAACTCTTTATCACCTCCATAACCGAGAAACATTTCCTTAGTCCTCTTAGGTAACTAAGGATAATTTTGACCGTTATCCAGTGATTCACTCCTGGATCACCATTGTACCCCCTTGCCAAAATCATGGCAATGCACACAACAGGTCTGGTACACAGCATGTCATACTTTATAGAATCTATGGCTAAGGCATAGGGAATGACTTTCATTCTCTCTCTATCTTCTGCCGTGGTTGGGCTTTGAGTCTTACTCAACTTCACACCTTGCAACACAGGCAAGAACCCTTTCTTTGACTGATCCATTTTGAACTTCTTCAAAGTTCAAAACTTTGCCAAGGTATGTGCTTTGTGAAAGTCCTATTAAGCGTATCGATCTATCCCTATAGATCTTGATGCCCAATATGTAAGTAGCTTCATCGAGGTATTTTCATTGAAAAAATCTTATTCAAGTATCCTTTTTATGCTATCCAGAAACTCTATATCATTTCCAATCAGCAATATGTCATCCACATATAATATCAGAAATGCTACAGAGCTCCCACTCACTTTCTTGTAAATACAGGCTTCACCATAAGTCTGTATAAAACTATATGCTTTGATCACATCATCAAAGCGTATATTCCAACTCCGAGATGCTTGCACCAGTCCATAGATGGATCGCTGGAGCTTGCACACTTTGTTAGCACTTTTAGGATCGACAAAACCTTCTGGTTGCATCATATACAACTCTTCTTTAAGAAACTCGTTAAGGAATGCAGTTTTGACATCCATTTGCCAGATTTCATAATCATAAAATGCGGCAATTGCTAACATGATTCGAACAGACTTAAGCATCCCTACGGGTGAGAAAGTCTCATCGTAGTCAACCCCTTGAACTTGTCAAAAACCTTTTGCGACAAGTCGAGCTTTGTAGACAGTGATATTACCATCAGCGTCTGTCTTCCTCTTGAAGATCCATTTATTCTCAATGGCTTGCTGATCATCGGGCAAGTCCACCAAAGTCCACACTTTTGTTCTCATACATGGATCCTATCTCATATTTCCTGGCCTCAAGCCATTTGTCGGAATCTGGGCTCATCATAGCTTCTTCATAGTTCATAGGTTCGCCGTTGTCTAACAGCATGACTTCCAGGATAGGATTACCGTACCACTCTGGTGCGGAACATGTTCTGGTCGACCTACGAAGTTTAGTAGTAACATGATCTGAAGTTTCATGATCATCATCATTAGCTTCCTCTATAGTTGGTGTAGGCATCATGGGAACGGTTTTCTGTGATGTGCTACTTTCCAATTCGAGAGAAGGTACAATTACCTCATCAATTTCTACTTTCCTCTCACTCACTTCTTTCAAGGGAAACTCCTTCTCTAGAAAGGACCCATTCTTGGCAACAAGGATCTTGCCTTCGGATCTCTGGTAGAAGGTGTACCCAATAGTTTCCTTAGGGTATCCTATGAAGACGCACTTCTCCGATTTGGGTTCGAGTTTATCAGGCTAAAGCCTTTTGACATAAGTATCGCATCCCCAAACTTTAAGAAACAACAGCTTAGGTTTCTTTCCAAACCATAGTTCATACGGTGTCATCTCAACGGATTTAGGCGGTGCCCTAATGCAGCTGTCTCTAATGCATAACCCCAAAATGATAAAGGCAAATCAGTAAGAGACATCATAGAACGCACCATATCTAATAAAGTACGGTTATGATGTTTGGACACACCATTACGCTGTGGTGTTCCAGGTGGCGTGAGTTGTGAAACAATTCCACATTGTTTTAAATGAAGGCCAAACTCGTAACTCAAATATCCGCCTCCGCGATCAGATCATAGAAACTTTTTTTCTTGTTGCGATGATTCTCCACTTCACTATTAAATTCTTTGAAATTTTCAAATGTTTCAGACTTGTGTTTCATCAAGTAGATATATCCATACCTACTCAAATCATCGGTAAAGGTAAGAAAATAACGATACCCGCCGCGTGCTGTTGGGAACGTGCAATTTCAAAAAAAAAATCCTTCGCTCACGCAAGATCTATCTAGGAGATGCATAGCAACGAGAGGGGGAGAGTATGTCCACGTACCCTCGTAGACCGAAAGCGGAAGCGTTAGCTTAACGTGGTTGATGTAGTCGAACGTCTTCGCGATCCAACCGATCAAGCACCAAACATACGGCACCTCCGAGTTCAGCACACGTTCAGCTCGATGACGTCCCTCGAGCTCTTGATCCAGTTGAGGACGAGGGAGAGTTCCGTCAGCACGACGGCGTGGCGACGGTGATGATGAAGTTACCGGCGCAGGGCTTCACCTAAGCACTACAACGATATGACCGAGGTGTTAAACTATGGAGGGGGGCACCGCACACGGCTAAGAGAAATCTTGATGTGCCTTTGGGGTGCCCCCTTCCCCCATATATAAAGGAGGGGGGAGGAGGCGGCCGGCCTGGAGGGGGGTGCGCCAAGGGGGGAGTCCTACTAGGACTCCCAGTCCTAGTAGGATTCCCCTTTCCTTTTTCGGAGAAGGGGGAAGGGGAAAGAGGTGGAGGAGAAGGAGGAAAGGGGGGATGCGCCCCCCACCCCTAGTCCAATTCGGTTTGGGCTTGGGGGGGGGGCGCGCGCCACCACCTGGCCGCCTGCCTCCTCTCTCCACTAGGGCCCATGAAGGCCCATTAGTCACCCGGGGGGTTCCGGTAACCTCCCGGTACTCCGAAAAATGTCCGAACCTGTGACACCCTGGATTTTGCCCATTTCTTTTTCTTTTTGATTTTGGTCCGGATTTGCTTTTCAGTGGCTTAGTGGTCTTGAAACCTGGAGAGATCACCCTTGAATCCTCTCCTAAGTGACTTGCCAACCTCAAAATCATCCCAAGACCATGTCATATCCATCTTGGACCAAACCCAATATTCTTTTCCTTGGGAATATTCCTTAAAGGAATAACCCTGTCTGTCCTGGGTTGTGAAGCAACCCATATTTCTGTCACTCTGAAAATTCCCAATTAATTCTCATAAATTGGTTGGGTCATATATTCCTCAGATATGTCAAAATACTTCCTTGCCATGATAAAAAAATATTCCACCAAAATTCCTTTTCTGATTCTGCCCTAGCTGGCAGTTTGTGAAGCAAGTACCCTTTTTATTGGCCTACTTGCTCTCAAACTTTTTGGGCATTCTTTACTATCCATATCTTGGTCCCCTGCCAAAATTAAACTTTATTTGGCTAGTAAATCTCCCTTGGCTAATTTCCTAAGTTTCTGGCCAACTGGAGGCTTAATGAAGGAAGTACTAGCTAGGTGTATCCAAATGAGTTGAAATTTTGCAAGCACCTTCATATGCTCAAATCATGACTCTCCTCCAAGTTTCAACCTTATCCAATCATCTATGTGAGCAGAGAATCAAATCTTGGCTTCTGGTCATATTTTGCTGTTGTGAAGCAACTATATTTTATAGTGCTTCATAATTGCTGAAAATTCACCAGAGCTTTCCCCTACCCATATCTCACCTCCCCACAAAATTTGGGCTCATTTCATCTAGCCATTTAACCTCAGTTATTTTTCTAAAATTCTGTCCAGTGGGATGCTGTGTGAAGGAAGTACCATTTTGGTTTATCCAAATGGTATGAAATTTATACAGTGTCTTCAATTGATCAAATCATTCATCTCCTCCAATTTTCAGCTCAATACAAGCCAGTATATGAGTGCCACTTCAAGATTTGCAATTCTGGACAGTGTGGTCATTTGAACAGCAAATGCTATCTACACTCCTCCATTTGGACTGAAACTTGTCCATCATGATCATCTTAGTGTATGATCACACCATGCCAAAGATCAGAGCCAATCTCCAGACGAGTCTTCCTCACCAAGTAACAAACACCTTCCTGTGCCAGACAAAACCTGCAAGCTGCAGTCAACTCAAGTGCCACTATGCTTGGTTCTTTCTTCCTTGACCTCATCCGTTGAGTGACCGATCAAATTGACACTGTGGGATTGACCAGGACGCGTGGCAACGCCGCGTCCACGCGGTGACCGCCGCCCTGGCATGCCTTGGACGCGAGCTGAGGGCTTGTCAGCTTAGGCCCCTCCTCTGGTCGTCGTTTCTGCGTGCCCCATCGTGTCCAACAGGTCCCCCTCGTCGTCGCCTTCCTCCCCAGATCAGTCTCCCCCTCTCCCATCCTCTCCATCGCGGTGTAGCCGCCACGCCCATGACCTGTCTCCTCTGCCCCTCTCTGGTTCAGTCGACCGCGAGCCCTCCCGAGCATTCCCGAGTCTGCCGGAGCTCTCTCCGCCCCTCCGAGACCCCCTGGAACCCTCTCCCCCTATCCAGGCGAGCTCTAGAAGCACCGGGATGCTGGCACATGCGTCGCCGCGGCGGTGCTCGGACCTCCTCGGTGCCCGCCTATTTAAGGCCTCCCCCGAGCACCTGGCATGATCATCGAGCTCCCCACCCTCCAGTACCCCTCCCTAGACCATCTCCCGAGTCCCGAAGCTTCTCCCTGCTCCAATTGCTCGCCATGGCCGCCGGCGAGCCGCGGCTAAATCCCGGCGAACGGGTGCTCCGCTTCCCTCTCTTCCACCACCAGAGGAGTTCTCTAACCTCCGACGCTCCTTCCCCCCCTCCTCTCCTCGCCGGAGTGCCTCAGGCCGCCGCCCCGTCGTTATCCGAGCCGTCAACTGCCGCTGCCGATGCCGTCGCCCCGAGGCCCTCCCCCGCAGCTCCCTTGGGGCCTCCCCGGCGCGGCGCTCCGTGAGGAGCACTCCGGTGGCCGCAGCCTCGCCGGAGGTGGCCAGTGCCGTCGGGGGCCCTCGTCGGGGCAGCCGGCCCCGCCTCTCCTCTGCGTCAGGCATGGGAGGTAGAAGAAGGGATGAGGGGGAGAGAAGGTGGGCCGGCCCAGTGGCCCATCATTTTAAAACAATGATTAAGTGGGCATCTATGGTTGGGCTTGGCCCAGAAGCAACAACGCAGTGGCGGCAGTTTCGGCCCGGGTCGGCTTGTGAGCATAGTGCCTCTAGTTTTTTTCAGAAAACTGTCCAGGGACCCGAAAGTAATCAAATTTTTGCAGAAAAGTCCCTGGCAGTCATTCCTCGATATCTCCACACTCGTAACTCCGATCGAGGTGATTCCAGCGCCCATCTCTTCGTATCGTCGAGCCCGTCATGCTGGTGTCATTTTCATACTGTTTTGCTACTGTGAAAATGACCATTCTGCCCTTGCCGTAAACAGCCCCTCCGAGAGAGAACTGTTCCGGCAATCGTCTTTGCGGACTCTCCGCACTTCTCTCCAGTGGATCCGTCATCCCCAGGCAAGCCACGACAGCCACTTGCATGATGGACTTGCAGTAGCTATGGTTTCCAACTTGAATAGTTATTTATGATGTGCATGTTAATATCTATATGCTTATGTGACCTACTAGTTATCAAGTATTCATTGGTATCACTATGCTCATGATTATTATTTGCAGTAGTTCAACTAGGATGATGACATGTTTGCATGCTTTGTCGTCATCTGTTATGAATATATTGATGTTGTTCATACTCACCATGCTCGTCTGCATTTAGCTGGTCATATGCCTGCATGCTGTTGATGTTATGATCCCGTTATTATGCTGTCCATTCCTGCTAGGGTTGTACCATGCTCATGTGCATTACGGTTTCATCATGTTATCATGACTCAGCACATTATCATGCAAATTTTAACCGGATGTTAATTGAACTCGAACACCTGTTGGCTGAGTCATAGTGGGTGCCGAATCGAGCTCACCAGAGCAACCACACTTGCTGGGATGGGGCAGCCCTAATCCGGTCTATTGTCATGCCTCTCGCCGGTGCCTCCAACCAGGGAAGGTTATGCGGCAGCGCTACCCTGATCAGGTAGGCGGCAGAAGCCTTGTGAACCCAGGTTTGGTTTTGCGCGCGGTCCTCGTTTGGGACAGTTTTGTTTGGCCATGACGATGGCAGGTGTCGGAAGGACACAGGGTCACCCATGACATAGCCCAAAGGGGAGTCTGTCGGAGTGGCCGGGAGAGTGCCATGCAATAGATTGGGTTTTGTCGGAACGTCGTTGGTCCACCCGAATGGGAGCACGAGGCCATGAGTTCCGTGGTGTGGGTACAGTGTACTAACCTCTGCAGAGTGTATATAATCTATCGATAGCCGCGTCCTCGGATATGGGCACAGTTCGTAATAGGACACACTATGGGTCAACAGAATAATAAACTTGCTAATAACAACCCAGTTCGGTGAGAGAGAAGTTGGTTGATCTTTATGTAATCACGAGAGGATCACCACGGTATCGAGGATACCGATGTTGGTTAATCGTGATCACGAGAGGATCACCGTGGTATCATGGATACCGGATTCGATGGATAGTGTTATGTGATGATCTCGGGTAACGATCAAGCTCCTTGTGATCATGTTATCACAGCGGTATTGTAATACCAAGTTTGGTTGGTCCCGAGGTTATCATGTGGCACACTCGATGGTAAGTCTTGCATACGGTGGTTACGAGGTAACCCCAGATCAGAGTAAGCTGCATCATGATAAGTCTTAACCTGTTGCATGTAGTGACATCATACTCATATGTCATGCTATGTCATATTGTTCTAGCATCATCGTGACTACACCTGTTTAACCTGTTAATGCCATGCCATTGCTTGTCTTGAATGCGTTGGTTGCGGTGAGCTTGCGAGTACATTCAAAGTACTCACCTGGCGTGTCATGCCAGTTTGCAGGTCATGCCATGAATGCTTGCTTGTCGAGGATTCTGCGTTTGCGAGCTAGGATACGCGTTCCAGCCAGAGTCCCTGCGGAGTGGAGTCCATCACCGTTATTACGCTTCCTCAGGTTGATCCGCTGTTAGCATAGAGCTACTCTAGACAGGCATGGTTTTGCCGTGCCGTTGTAATTCTTGTACCCTTGTAACCCTATCAATAGTAATAAAGAGCTGATTTGTTCTATGCCAACAGTGTCGTATTCCAGTGGACTTGTCCCTGGGACTGGAATACGGGGTGTTCCGGTTTCCTCTGAGCCGGGGTGCCACAGAACCTTTCCGAAACTATTCTGGTGCCCGAACATAACCTTCCAATATATCAATCTTTATGTCTCGACCATTTCGAGACTCCTCGTCATGTCTGTGATCTCATAAGGGACTCCGAACAAACTTTGGTCATCAAATCACATAACTCATAATACAAATCGTCATCGAACGTTAAGCATGCGGACCCTACGGGTTCGAGAACTATGTAGACATGACCGAGACATATCTCCAGTCAATAACCAATGGCGGAACCTGGATGCTCATATTGGCTCCTACATATTCTACGAAGATCTTTATCGATCAAACCGCATAACAACATACATTATTCCCTTTGTCATCGGTATGTTGCTTGCCCGAGATTCGATCGTCGGTATCATCATACCTAGTTCAATCTCGTTACCGGCAAGTCTCTTTACTCGTTCCATAATGCATCATCCCGCAACTAACTCATTAGTCACATTGCTTGCAAGGCTTCATCTGATGTGCATTACCGAGAGGGCCCAGAGATACCTCTCCGATACTCGGAGTGACAAATCCTAATCTTGATCTATGCCAACCCAACAAACACCTTCGGAGACACCTGTAGAGCATCTTTATAATCACCCAGTTACGTTGTGACGTTTGATAGCACACAAAGTGTTCCTCCGGTATTCGGTAGTAACTTGATCCGAAGTTTCATGATCATCATCATTAACTTCCTCACTAATTGGTGTAGGCATCACTGGAACTGATTTCTGTGATGAACTACTTTCCAATTCGGGAGAAGGTACAATTACCTCATCAAGTTCTACTTTCCTCCCACTCACTTCTTTCGAGAGAAACTCCTTCTCTAGAAAGGATCCATTCTTAGCAACGAATATCTTGCCTTCGGATCTGTGATAGAAGGTGTACCCAACAGTCTCCTTTGGGTATCCTATGAAGACGCATTTCTCTGATTTGGGTTCGAGCTTATCAGGTTGAAGCTTTTTCACATAAGCATCGCAGCCCCAAACTTTAAGAAATGACAGCTTAGGTTTCTTGCCAAACCACAGTTCATATGGTGTCGTCTCAACGGATTTAGATGGTGCCCTATTTAACATGAATGCAGCTGTCTCTAATGCATAACCCCAAAACGATAGTGGTAAATCGGTAAGAGACATCATAGATCGCACCATATCTAATAAAGTACGGTTACGACGTTCGGACACACCATTACGCTGTGGTGTTCCAGGTGGCGTGAGTTGCGAAACTATTCCACATTGTTTCAAATGAAGACCAAACTCATAACTCAAATATTCACCTCCATGATCAGATTGTAGAAATTTTATTTTCTTGTTACGATGATTTTCCACTTCACTCTAAAATTCTTTGAACTTTTCTAATGTTTCAGACTTATGTTTCATTAAGTAGATATACCCATATCTGCTCAAATCATCTGTGAAGGTCAGAAAATAACGATACCCACCACGAGCCTCAACACTCATCGGACCGCATACATCAGTATGTATAATTTCCAATAAGTCAGTTGCTCGCTCCATTGTTCCGGAGAACAGAGCTTTAGTCATCTTGCCCATGAGGCATGGTTCGCAAGTATCAAGTGATTCATAATCAAGTGATTCCAAAAGCCCATCAACATGGAGTTTCTTCATGCGCTTTACACCAATATGACCTAAACGGCAGTGCCACAAATAAGTTGCGCTATCATTATTAACTTTGCATCTTTTGGCTTCAATATTATGAATATGTGTATCACTACAGTCAAGATTCAACAAAAATAGACCACTTCTCAAGGGTGCATGACCATAAAAGATATTACTCATATAAATAGAACAACCATTATTCTCTGATTTAAATGAATAACCGTCTCGCATCAAACAAGATCCAGATATAATGTTCATGCTCAACGCTGGCACCAAATAACAATTATTCAGGTCTAAAACTAATCCCGAAGGTAGATGTAGAGGTAGCATGCCGACGGCGATCACATCGACTTTGGAACCATTTCCCACGCGCATCGTCACCTCGTCCTTAGCCAATCTTCGTTTAATCCGTAGCTCCTGTTTCGAGTTGCAAATATGAGCAACAGAACCAGTATCAAATACCCAGGTGCTACTACGAGAATTAGTAAGGTACACATAAATAACATGTATATAAAATATACCTTTATTCACTTTGCCATCCTTCTTATCCGCCAAGTATTTGGGGCAGTTCCGCTTCCAGTAACCATTCCCTTTGCAGTAGAAGCACTCAGTTTCAAGCTTAGGTCCAGACTTGGGCTTCTTCCCGGGAGTAGCAACTTGCTTGCTATTCTTCTTGAAGTTCCCCTTCTTCCCTTTGCCCTTTTTCTTGAAACTAGTGGTCTTGTTAACCATCAACACTTGATGCTCCTTCTTGATTTCTACCTCCGCAGCCTTTAGCATCGCGAAGAGCTCGGGAATTGTCTTTTCCATCCCTTGCATATTATAGTTCACCACGAAGCCTTTATAGCTTGGTGGCAGTGATTGAAGAACTCTGTCAATGACACTATCATCAGGAAGATTAACTCCCAGCTGAGGCAAGTGGTTATGGTACCCAGACATTTTGAGTATATGTTCACTGACAGAACTATTCTCCTCCATCTTGCAGCTATATAACTTGTTGGAGACTTCATATCTCTCAACTCGGGCATTTGCTTGAAATATTAACTTCAACTCTTGGAACATCTCATATGCTCCATGACATTCAAAACGTCTTTGAAGTCCCGATTCTAAGCCGTAAAGCATGGCACACTGAACTATCGAGTAGTCATCAGATCGAGCTTGCCAGACGTTCATAACATCAGCATCTGCTCCTGCAGCAGGCCTTTCACCTAGCGGTGCATCAAGGAAATAATTCTTCTATGCAGCAATGAGGATAATCCTCAAGTTACGGACCCAGTCCGTGTAGTTGCTACCATCATCTTTCAACTTAGCTTTCTCTAGGAACGCATTAAAATTCAAGGGAACGGTAGCACGGGCCATTGATCTACAACAACATAGATATGCAAAAACTATCAGGTACTAAGTTCATGATAAATTAAGTTCAATTAATCATATTACTTAAGAACTCCCACTTAGATAGACATCCCTCTAATCATCTAAATGATCACGTGATCCATATCAACTAAACCATGTCCGATCATCACGTGAGATGGAGTAGTTTTCAATGGTGAACATCTCTATGTTGATCATATCTACTATATGATTCACGCTCGACCTTTCGGTCTCGGTGTTCCGAGGCCATATCTGCATATGCTAGGCTCGTCAAGTTTAACCCGAGTATTCTGCACGTGCAAAACTGGCTTGCACCCGTTGTATGTGAACGTAGAGCTTATCACACCCGATCATCACGTGGTGTCTCAGCACGACGAACTATCGCAATGGTGCATACTCAGGGAGAACACTTATGCCTTGAAAATTAGTGAGGGATCATCTTATAATGCTACCGCCGTACTAAGCAAAATAAGATGCATAAAAGATAAACATCACATGCAATCAAAATATGTGACATGATATGGCCATCATCATCTTGTGCCTTTTATCTCCATCTCCAAAGCACCGTCATGATCTCCATCGTCACCGGCTTGACACCTTGATCTCCATCGTAGCGTCGTTGTCGTCTCGCCAACTATTGCTTCTACGACTATCGCTACCGCATAGTGATAAAGTAAAGCAATTACATGGCGATTTGCATTTCATACAATAAAGCGACAACCATAAGGCTCCTGCCAGTTGCCGATAACTTTTACAAAACATGATCATCTCATACAATAACGTATATCACATCATGTCTTGACCATATCACATCACAGCATGCCCTGCAAAAACAAGTTAGACGTCCTCTACTTTGTTGTTGCAAGTTTTACGTGGCTGCTACGGGCTTCTAGAAAGAATCGTTCTTACCTACGCATCAAAACCACAATGATTTTTCATCAAGTGTGTTGTTTTAACCTTCAACAAGGACCGGCCGTAGTCAAACTCGATACAACTAAAGTTGGAGAAACAGACACCCGCCAGCCACCTTTGTGCAAAGCACGTCGGTAGAACCAGCCTCATGAACGCGGTCATGTAATGTCGGTCTGGGCCGCTTCATCCAACAATACCGCCGAATCAAAATAAGACGATGGTGGTAAGCAGTATGACTATTATCGCCCACAACTCTTTGTGTACTACTCGTGCATATCATCTACGCATAGACCTGGCTCGGATGCCACTGTTGGGAACATGCAATTTCAAAAAAAAATCCTACGCTCACGCAAGATCTATCTAGGAGATGCATAGCAACGAGAGGGGGAGAGTATGTCCACGTACCCTCGTAGACCGAAAGCGGAAGCGTTAGCTTAACGCGGTTGATGTAGTCGAACGTCTTCGCGATCCAACCGATCAAGCACCGAACGTACGGCACCTCCGAGTTCAGCACACGTTCAGCTCAATGACGTCCCTCGAGCTCTTGATCTAGTTGAGGATGAGGGAGAGTTCCATCAGCACGATGGCATGGCGACGGTGATGATGAAGTTACCGGCGCAGGGCTTCACCTAAGCACTACGATGATATGACCGAGGTGTTAAACTGTGGAGGGGGCACTTCACACGGCTAAGAGAAATCTTGATGTGCCTTTGGGGTGCCCCCTTCCCCCGTATATAAAGAAGGGGGGGGGGAGGAGGAGGCCGGCCTGGAGGGGGGCGCGCCAAGGAGGGAGTCCTACTAGGACTCCCAGTCCTACTAGGACTCCCAGTCCTAGTAGGATTCCCCTTTCCCTTTCCGGAGAAGAGGGAAGGGGAGAGAGGTGGAGGAGAAGGAGGAAAGGGGGGCTGCGCCCCCCACACCTAGTCCAATTCGGTTTGGGCTTGGGGGGGCGCGCGCCACCACCTGGCCGCCTGCCTCCTCTCTCCACTAGGGCCCATGAAGGCCCATTAGTCCCCCGGGGGGTTCCGGTAACCTCCCGGTACTCCGAAAAATGTCCGAACCTTTCCGAAACTATTCCGGTGCCCGAACATAACCTTCCAATATATCAATCTTTATGTCTCAACCATTTCGAGGCTCCTCGTCATGTCCATGATCTCATCCGGGACTCCGAACAAACTTCGGTCATCAAATCACATAACTCATAATACAAATCATCATCGAACGTTAAGCGTGCGGACCCTACGGGTTCGATAACTATGTAGACATGACCGAGACATATCTCCGGTCAATAACCAATAGCGGAACCTGGATGCTCATATTGGCTCCTACATATTCTACGAAGATCTTTATCGGTCAAACCGCATAACAACATACGTTATTCCCTTTGTCATCGGTATGTTACTTGCCCGAGATTCGATCGTCGGTATCATCATACCTAGTTCAATCTCGTTACCGGCAAGTCTCTTTACTCGTTCCGTAATGCATCATCCCGCAACTAACTCATTAGTCACATTGCTTGCAAGGCTTCATATGATGTGCATTACCGAGAGGGCCCAGAGATACCTCTCCGATACTCGGAGTGACAAATCCTAATCTCGATCTATGCCAACCCAACAAACACCTTCGGAGACACCTGTAGAGCATCTTTATAATCACCCAGTTATGTTGTGACGTTTGATAGCACACAAAGTGTTCCTCCGGTATTCGGGATTTGCATAATCTCATAGTCAGAGGAATATGTATAAGTCATGAAGAAAGCAATAGCAATAAAACTTAACGATCATTATGCTAAGGTAACGGATGGGTCTCATCCATCACATCATTCTCTAATGATGTGATCCTGTTCATCAAATGACAACACATGTCTATGGTCAGGAAACATAACCATCTTTGATAAACAAGCTAGTCAAGTAGAGGCATACTAGGGACACTCTGTTTGTCTATGTATTCACACATGTACTAAGTTTCTGGTTAATACAATTCTAGCATGAATAATAAACATTTATCATGATATAAGGAAATATAAATAACAACTTTATTATTGCCTCTAGGGCATATTTCCTTCAGTCTCCCACTTGCACTAGAGTCAATAATCTAGATTACACAGTAATGATTCTAACACCCATGGAGTCTTGGTGCTGATCATGTTTTGCTCGTGGAAGAGGCTTAGTCGACGGGTCTGCAACATTCAGATCCGTATGTATTTTGCAAATCTCTATGTCTCCCTCCTTGACTTGATCGTGGATGGAATTGAAGCGTCTCTTGATGTGTTTGGTTCTTTTGTGAAATCTGGATTCCTTCGCCAAGGCAATTGCTCCAGTATTGTCACAAAAGATTTTCATTGGACCCGATGCACTAGGTATTACACCTAGATCGGATATGAACTCCTTCATCCAGACTCCTTCATTTGCTGCTTCCGAAGCAGCTATGTACTCCGCTTCACACGTAGATCCCGCCACGACGCTCTGCTTGGAACTGCACCAACCGACAGCTCCACCATTCAATATAAATACGTATCCGGTTTGTGACTTAGAGTCATCCGGATCAGTGTCAAAGCTAGCATCGACGTAACCACTTACGATGAGCTCTTTGTCACCTCCATAAACGAGAAACATATCCTTAGTCCTTTTTAGGTATTTCAGGATGTTCTTGACCGATGTCCAGTGATCCACTCCTGGATTACTTTGGTACCTCCCTGCTAAACTTATAGCAAGGCACACATCAGGTCTGGTACACAGCATTGCTTACATGATAGAACCTATGGCTGAGGCATAGGGAATGACTTTCATTTTCTCTCTATCTTCTGCAGTGGTCGGGCATTGAGTCTTACTCAACTTCACACCTTGCAACACAGGCAAGAACCCTTTCTTTGACTGATCCATTTTTAGCTTCTTCAAAACTTTATGAAGGTATGTGCTTTGTGAAAGTCCTATTAAGTGTCTTGATCTATCTCTATAGATCTTGATGCCCAATATATAAGTAGCTTCACCGAGGTCTTTCATTGAAAAATTCTTATTCAAGTATCCTTTTATGCTATCCAGAAATTCTATATCATTTCCAATCAACAATATGTCATCCACATATAATATCAGAAATGCTACAGAGCTCCCACTCACTTTCTTGTAAATACAGGCTTCTCCAAAAGTCTGTATAAAACCATATGCTTTGATCACTTCATCAAAGCGTATATTCCAACTCCGAGATGCTTGCACCAGTCCATAAATGGATCGCTGGAGCTTGCACACTTTGTTAGCACCTTTAGGATCGACAAAACCTTCTGGTTGCATCATATACAATTCTTCTTTAAGAAATCCATTAAGGAATGCAGTTTTGACATCCATTTGCCAAATTTCATAATCATAAAATGCGGCAATTGCTAACATGATTCGGATAGACTTAAGCATCGCTACGGGTGAGAAGGTCTCATCGTAGTCAACTCCTTGAACTTGTCGAAAACCTTTCGCAACAAGTCGAGCTTTGTAGACAGTAACATTACCGTCAGCGTCAGTCTTCTTCTTGAAGATCCATTTATTCTCTATGGCTTGCCGATCATCGGGCAAGTCAACCAAAGTCCACACTTTGTTCTCATACATGGATCCCATCTCAGATTTCATGGCCTCAAGCCATTTCGTGGAATCTGGGCTCATCATCGCTTCCTCATAGTTCGTAGGTTCGTCATGGTCTAGTAACATGACTTCCAGAACAGGATTACCGTACCACTCTGGTGCGGAACGTACTCTGGTTGACCTACGAGGTTTGGTAGTAACTTGATCCGAAGTTTCATGATCATCATCATTAACTTCCTCACTAATTGGTGTAGGCATCACTGGAACTGATTTCTGTGATGAACTACTTTCCAATTTGGGAGAAGGTACAATTACCTCATCAAGTTCTACTTTCCTCCCACTCACTTCTTTCGAGAGAAACTCCTTCTCTAGAAAGGATCCATTCTTAGCAACGAATATCTTGCCTTCGGATCTGTGATAGAAGGTGTACCCAACAGTCTCCTTTGGGTATCCTATGAAGACGCATTTCTCTGATTTGGGTTCGAGCTTATCAGGTTGAAGCTTTTTCACATAAGCATCGCAGCCCCAAACTTTAAGAAATGACAGCTTAGGTTTCTTGCCAAACCACAGTTCATATGGTGTCGTCTCAACGGATTTAGATGGTGCCATATTTAACGTGAATGCAACTGTCTCTAATGCATAACCCCAAAACGATAGTGGTAAATCGGTAAGAGACATCATAGATCGCACCATATCTAATAAAGTACGGTTACGACGTTCAGACACACCATTACGCTGTGGTGTTCCAGGTGGCGTGAGTTGCGAAACTATTCCACATTGTTTCAAATGAAGACCAAACTCATAACTCAAATATTCACCTCCATGATCAGATTGTAGAAATTTTATTTTCTTGTTACGATGATTTTCCACTTCACTCTAAATTTTTTTGAACTTTTCAAATGTTTCAGACTTATGTTTCATTAAGTAGATATACCCATATCTGCTCAAATCACCTGTGAAGGTCAGAAAATAACGATACCCGCCGCGAGCCTCAACACTCATCGGACCGCATACATCAGTATGTATAATTTCCAATAAGTCAGTTGCTCGCTCCATTGTTCCGGAGAACGGAGCTTTAGTCATCTTGCCCATGAGGCATGGTTCGCAAGTATCAAGTGATTCCAAAAGCCCATCAACATGGAGTTTCTTCATGCGCTTTACACCAATATGACCTAAACGGCAGTGCCACAAATAAGTTGCGCTATCATTATTAACTTTGCATCTTTTGGCTTCAATATTATGAATATGTGTATCACTACAGTCGAGATTCAACAAAAATAGACCACTTCTCAAGGGTGCATGACCATAAAAGATATTACTCATATAAATAGAACAACCATTATTCTCCGATTTAAATGAATAACCGTCTCGCATCAAACAAGATCCAGATATAATGTTCATGCTCAACGCTGGCACCAAATAACAATTATTTAGGTCTAAAACTAATCCCGAAGGTAGATGTAGAGGTAGCGTGCCGACGGCGATCACATCGACTTTGGAACCATTTCCCACGCGCATCGTCACCTCGTCCTTAGCCAATCTTCGTTTAATCCGTAGCTCCTGTTTCGAGTTGCAAATATGAGCAACAGAACCAGTATCAAATACCCAGGTGCTACTACGAGAATTAGTAAGGTACACATCAATAACATGTATATCAAATATACCTTTCACTTTGCCATCCTTCTTATCTGCCAAATACTTGGGGCAGTTCCGCTTCGAGTGACCAGTCCCTTTGCAGTAGAAGCACTTAGTTTCAGGCTTAGGTCCAGACTTGGGCTTCTTCCCGGGAGTAGCAACTTGCTTGCTATTCTTCTTGAAGTTCCCCTTCTTCCCTTTGCCCTTTTTCTTGAAACTAGTGGTCTTGTTAACCATCAACACTTGATGCTCCTTCTTGATTTCTACCTCCGCAGCCTTTAGCATCGCGAAGAGCTCGGGAATTGTCTTTTCCATCCCTTGCATATTATAGTTCACCACGAAGCCTTTATAGCTTGGTGGCAGTGATTGAAGAACTCTGTCAATGACACTATCATCAGGAAGATTAACTCCCAGCTGAGGCAAGTGGTTATGGTACCCAGACATTTTGAGTATATGTTCACTGACAGAACTATTCTCCTCCATCTTGCAGCTATATAACTTGTTGGAGACTTCATATCTCTCAACTCGGGCATTTGCTTGAAATATTAACTTCAACTCTTGGAACATCTCATATGCTCCATGACGTTCAAAACGTCTTTGAAGTCCCGATTCTAAGCCGTAAAGCATGGCACACTGAACTATCGAGTAGTCATTAGATCGAGCTTGCCAGACGTTCATAACATCAGCATCTGCTCCTGCAGCAGGCCTTTCACCTAGCGGTGCATCAAGGACATAATTCTTCTATGCAGCAATGAGGATAATCCTCAAGTTACGGACCCAGTCCGTGTAGTTGCTACCATCATCTTTCAACTTAGCTTTCTCTAGGAACGCATTAAAATTCAAGGGAACGGTAGCACGGGCCATTGATCTACAACAACATAGATATGCAAAAACTATCAGGTACTAAGTTCATGATAAATTAAGTTCAATTAATCATATTACTTAAGAACTCCCACTTAGATAGACATCCCTCTAATCATCTAAATGATCACGTGATCCATATCAACTAAACCATGTCCGATCATCACGTGAGATGGAGTAGTTTTCAATGGTGAACATCTCTATGTTGATCATATCTACTATATGATTCATGCTCGACCTTTCGGTCTCGGTGTTCCGAGGCCATATCTGCATATGCTAGGCTCGTCAAGTTTAACCCGAGTATTCTGCACGTGCAAAACTGGCTTGCACCCGTTGTATGTGAACGTAGAGCTTATCACACCCGATCATCATGTGGTGTCTCGGCACGACGAACTGTCGCAACGGTGCATACTCAGGGAGAACACTTATGCCTTGAAATTTAGTGAGGGATCATCTTATAATGCTACCGCCGTACTAAGCAAAATAAGATGCATAAAAGATAAACATCACATGCAATCAAAATATGTGACATGATATGGCCATCATCATCTTGTGCCTTTTATCTCCATCTCCAAAGCACCGTCATGATCTCCATCGTCACCGGCTTGACACCTTGATCTCCATCGTAGCATCGTTGTCGTCTCGCCAAATATTGCTTCTATGACTATCGCTACCGCATAGTGATAAAGTAAAGCAATTACATGGCGATTTGCATTTCATACAATAAAGTGACAACCATAAGGCTCCTGCCAGTTGCCGATAACTTTTACAAAACATGATCATCTCATACAATAACGTATATCACATCATGTCTTGACCATGTCACATCACAGCATGCCCTGCAAAAACAAGTTAGACGTCCTCTACTTTGTTGTTGCAAGTTTTACGTGGCTGCTACGGGCTTCTAGAAAGAATCGTTCTTACCTACGCATCAAAGCCACAACAATTTTTCGTCAAGTGTGCTATTTTAACCTTCAACAAGGACCGGCCGTAGTCAAACTCGATACAACTAAAGTTGGAGAAACAGACACCCGCCAGCCACCTTTGTGCAAAGCACGTCGGTAGAACCAGTCTCATGAACGCGGTCATGTAATGTCGGTCCGGGCCGCTTCATCCAACAATACCGCCAAATCAAAGTAAGACGTTGGTGGTAAGCAGTATGACTATTATCGCCCACAACTCTTTGTGTACTACTCGTGCATATCATCTACGCATAGACCTGGCTCGGATGCCACTGTTGGGAACGTGCAATTTAAAAAAAAAATCCTACGCTCACGCAAGATCTATCTAGGAGATGCATAGCAACGAGAGGGGGAGAGTATGTCCACGTACCCTCGTAGACCGAAAGCGGAAGCGTTAGCTTAACGCGGTTGATGTAGTCGAACGTCTTCGCGATCCAACCGATCAAGCACCGAATGTACGGCACCTCTGAGTTCAGCACACGTTCAGCTCAATGACGTCCCTCGAGCTCTTGATCTAGTTGAGGACGAGGGAGAGTTCCGTCAGCACGATGGCGTGGCGACGGTGATGATGAAGTTACCGGCGCAGGGCTTCACCTAAGCACTACGATGATATGACCGAGGTGTTAAACTGTGGAGGGGGGCACCGCACACGGCTAAGAGAAATCTTGATGTGCCTGTGGGGTGCCCCCTTCCCCCGTATATAAAGGAGGGGGGAGGAGGCGGCCGGCCTGGAGGGGGGGGCGCCAAGGGGGGAGTCCTACTAGGACTCCCAGTCCTAGTAGGATTCCCCTTTCCTTTTCCGGAGAAGGGGGAAGGGGAAAGAGGTGGAGGAGAAGGAGGAAAGGGGGGCTGCGCCCCCCACCCCTAGTCCAATTCGGTTTGGGCTTGAGGGGGGCATGCGCCACCACCTGGCCGCCTGCCTCCTCTCTCCACTAGCGCCCATGAAGGCCCATTAGTCCCCCGGGGGGTTCCGATAACCTCCCGGTACTCCGAAAAATGTCCGAACCTTTCCGAAACTATTCTGGTGCCCGAACATAACCTTCCAATATATCAATCTTTATGTCTCGACCATTTCGAGACTCCTCGTCATGTCCGTGATCTCATCCGGGACTTCGAACAAACTTCGGTCATGAAATCACATAACTCATAATACAAATCGTCATCGAACGTTAAGCGTGCGGACCCTACGGGTTCGAGAACTATGTAGACATGACCGAGACATATCTCTGGTCAATAACTAATAGCGGAACCTGGATGCTTATATTGGCTCCTACATATTCTACGAAGATCTTTATCGGTCAAACCGCATAACAACATACGTTATTCCCTTTGTCATCGGTATGTTACTTGCCCGAGATTCGATCGTCGGTATCATCATACCTAGTTCAATCTCATTACCGGCAAGTCTCTTTACTCGTTCCGTAATGCATCATCCCGCAACTAACTCATTAGTCACATTCCTTGCAAGGCTTCATATGATGTGCATTACCGAGAGGGCCCAGAGATACCTCTCCGATACTCGGAGTGACAAATCCTAATCTCGATCTATGCCAACCCAACAAACACCTTCGGAGACACCTGTAGAGCATCTTTATAATCACCCAGTTACGTTGTGACGTTTGATAGCACACAAAGTGTTCCTCCGGTATTCGGGAGTTGCATAATCTCATAGTCAGAGGAATATGTATAAGTCATGAAGAAAGCAATAGCAATAAAACTTAATGATCATTATGCTAAGCTAACGGATGGGTCTTGTCCATCACATCATTCTCTAATGATGTGATCCTGTTCATCAAATGACAACACATGTCTATGGTCTGGAAACATAACCATCTTTGATAAACAAGCTAGTCAAGTAGAGGCATACTAGGGACACTCTGTTTGTCTATGTATTCACACATGTACTAAGTTTCCGGTTAATACAATTCTAGCATGAATAATAAACATTTATCATGATATAAGGAAATATAAATAACAACTTTATTATTGCCTCTAGGGCATATTTCCTTCACGTGCCTCAAAACTCATTGGACCGCATACATCGGTATGTATTATTTTCAATAAGTCATTAGCTCGCTCCATTGTTCCGGAGAACTGAGCTTTAGTCATCTTGCCCATGAGACATGGTTCGCAAGTATCAAATGATTCATAATTAAGTGATTCCAAAAGTCCATCCGCATGGAGTTTCTTCATGCGCTTTACACCAATATGACCTAAATGGCAGTGCCACAAGTATGTTGCACTATCATTATCAACTTTGCATCTTTTGGCATCAATATTATGAATATGTGTATCACTACGATCGAGATTGAACAAAAACAGACCATTCATCAAAGGTGCATGACCATAAAATATATTACTCATATAAATAGAACAACCATTATTCTCTGATATAAATGAATAACCGTCTCACAATAAACAAGATCTAGATATAATGTTCATGCTCAACGCTGGCACTAAATAACAATTATTGAGGTCTAAAACTAATCCCGAAGGTAGATGTAGAGGTAGCATGCCGACGGCGATCACATCGACCTTGGAACCATTCCCGACGCGCATCGTCACCTCGTCCTTAGCCAATCTTCGTTTATTCCGCAGCTCCTGTTTCGAGTTACAAATACGAGCAACCGAACCAGTATCAAATACCCAGGCGCTAGTACGAGCATTAGTAAGGAACACATCAATAACATGTATATAAAATATACCTTTGTTCACTTTGCCATCCTTCTTATCCGCCAAGTATTTGGGGCAGTTCCGCTTCCAGTAACCATTCCCTTTGCAGTAGAAGCACTCAGTTTCAGGCTTGGGTCTAGCTTTGGGCTTCTTCACGGGAGCGGCAACTTGCTTGCCATTCTTCTTGAAGTTTCCTTTCTTTCCCTTTTCCTTTTTCTTGAAACTAGTGGTCTTGTTAACCATCAACACTTGATGCTCCTTCTTAATTTCTACCTCCGCGGCCTTAAGCATTGCGAAGAGCTCGGAAATCGTTTTTGTCATCCCTTGCATATTATAGTTCATCACGAAGTCTTTGTAGCTTGGTGGCAGTGACCGAAGAACTTTGTCAATAACACTCTCAACTGGAAGATCAATTCCTAGCTGAGTCAAGTGGTTATGATACCCAGACATTTTGAGTATGTGTTCACTGACAGAACTGTTCTCCTCCATCTTGCAGCTATAGAACTTGTTGGAGACTTCATATCTCTCAACCCGGGCATTATCTTGAAATATCAACTTCAGCTCTTGGAACATCTCATATGCTCCGTGACGTTCAAAACGTCTTTGAAGTCCCGGTTCTAAGCCGTAAAGCATGGCACACTGAACTATTGAGTAGTCATCAGATCGAGTCTGCCAGACATTCATAACATCTGCAGTAGCTCCTGCAGCAGGTCTGTCACCTAGCGGTGTATCAAGAACATAATTCTTCTGTGCAGCAATGAGAATAATTCTCAAGTTACGTACCCAGTCCGTGTAGTTGCTACCATCATCTTTCAACTTAGTTTTCTCTAGGAATGCATTAAAATTCAGGGGAACGGTAACACGGGCCATTGATCTACAACATAGATATGCAAAACTATTAGGACTAAGTTCATGATAAATTAAGTTCAATTAATCAAATTACTAATAAACACCCACTTAAATTAACATCCCTCAAGTTATCTAAGTGATACATGATCCAAATCAACTAACCCATGTCCGATCATCATGTGAGATGGGGTAGTCATCAATGGTGAACATCTCTATGTTGATCATATCTACTATATGACTCACGTTCGACCTTTTGGTCTCCAGTGTTTCGAGACCATGTCTGTACATGCTAGGCTCGTCAAGTTTAACACAAGTATTATGCATGTGCAAAATGTCTTACACCCGTTGTATGTGAACGTAGAGTCTATCACACCCGATCATCACGAGGTGCTTCGAAACGATGAACTTTGGCAACGGTGCATACTCAGGGAGAACGCTTTTATCTTGAAATTTAGTGAAGGGATCATCTTATAATGCTACTACCGTTCTAAGCAAAATAAGATGCATAAAGGATAAACATCACATGCAATCAAAATATGTGACATGATATGGCCATCATCAGCTTGTGCTTTTGGCCTTCATCTCCAAAGCATCGTCATGATCTCCATCGTCACCGGCTCGACACCTTGATCTCCATCGTTGCGTTAGGGTCATCTCGCCAACTATTGCTTCTACAACTATTGCTAACACATAGCGATAAAGTAAAGCAATTACATGGCGCTTGCATTTCATACAATAATTAAGAGACAACCCAAAGGCTCCTACCAGTTGTCAATATTACAAAACATGACCATCTCATACAATAACGTATATCACATCACGTCTTGACCATATCACATCACAACATGCCCTGCAAAAACAAGTTAGACGTCCTCTACTTTGTTGTTGCAAGTTTTACGTGGCTGCTACAGGCTTCTAGCAAGAACCGTTCTTACCCACGCAAAACCACAACGGTGATTATCAAGTTTGTTGTTTTAACCTTATTCAAGGACCGACCGTAGTCAAATTCGATTCAACTAAAGTAGGAGAAACAGACACCCGCCAGCCATCTTCATGCAAAATAAGTTGCATGTCAGTCGGTGGAACCGGTCTCATGTGCGTGGACATGTAAGGTTGGTCCGGGCCGCTTCATCCCACAATACCGCCGAATCAAAATAAGACGTTAGTGGTAAGCAGTATGACTATCACCGCCCACAACTCCTTTGTGTTCTACTCATGCATATCATCTACGCATAGACTTGGCTCGGATGCCACTGTTGGGAAACGTTGCATGGAAAACAAAAAAAAATTCTACGCACACGCAAGATCTATCCATGGAGATGCATAGCTACGAGAGGGGAGAGTGTGTCTACATACCCTCATAGACCATTATGCGGAAGCGTTTATCAACGCGGTTGATGTAGTCGAACACCTTCGCGATCCAACTGATCAAGTACGAATGTACGGCACCTCCGCGTTCAGCACACGTTCAGCTCGATGACGTCCTCGCCTTCTTGATCCAGCAAGACGGGCGAAGTAGTAGATGAGTTCCGGAAGCACGACGGCGTGGTGACGGTGGTGATGCAACTATCTCCGCAGGGCTTCGCCGAGCACTACGAAAATATGACCGAGGATGAACTAGAGGAAGAGGGGCGCCGCACACGGCTAGGGAATCGTGGTGTGTGTTGCCCCTCTCCCTCCTCACATATATATAGGTGGGGGGAGAAGGGAAGGCAGCCTAGGGCTCCTCCAAGTGGCCGGCGGCCACCTTGGGCCTTGCCCTAGCCGCGCCCCCCTTGCCTTTCTTAGGCGCGCGGGAAAGGCAGGGGAGGGTGGCGCCCCCCCCCCCCTTTCCTTTCTCCCATGAGGAGGGGAAGGCAGGAGGGGCTAGCCCTCCCCCCTTTCCTTCCCTAGGGCCGGCGGCCAGGGAGAGGGCGCGCCAGCCCCTTGTGGGCTGGTGTGTGTGCCTCCCCTTGGCCCATTAGGCCCATATAATCCTCGTATGTCTCCCGGAACCCCTTCCAGTGACCCGACAAATACCCGGTACATCCCGAAAACTTTTCGGTGACCAAATAGCATCGTCCTATATATCAATCTTTACCTCAGGACCATTCTGGAGCTTCTCGTCATGTCCGTGATCTTATCCGGGACTCCAAACAACATTCGGTCACCAAATCACATAACTCATATTGTACTATATCGTCAACGAACGTTAAGCGTGCAGACCCTACGGGTTCGAGAATGATGTAGACATGACTGAGACGCCTCTCCGGTCAATAACCAATAGCGGAACCTGGATGCCCATATTGGTTCCTACATATTCTACGAAGATCTTTATCGGTCGAACCTTTATGACAACATACACAATTTCCTTTGTCTGTCGGTATGTTACTTGCCCGAGATTCGATCGACTGTATCTTCATACCTAGTTCAATCTCGTTACCAGCAAGTCTCTTTACTCATTCGGTAATACATCATCTCGTAACTAACTCCTTAGTCACTTTGCTTGCAAGCTTCTTGTGATGCTGTATTACCGAGAGGGCCCAGAGATACATCTCCGATACACGGAGTGACAAATCCCAATCTCGATTCATGCCAACTCAACAGACACCTTCGGAGATACCTATAGAGCATCTTTATGATCAGCCAGTTACGTTGTGACGTTTGATAGCACACAAAGCATTCCTCCGGTACCCGGGAGTTGCATGATCTCATGGTCGAAGGAACATGTATTTGACATTAAGAAAGCAGTAGCAATAAACTGAACGATCATATGGTAAGCTAACAGATGAGTCTGGTCCATCACATCATTCTCCTAATGATGTGATCCCGTTATCAAGTGACAACACATGTCCATGGTTAGGAAACCTTAACCATCTTTGATCAACGAGCTAGTCTAGTAGAGGCTTACTAGGGACACGGTATTTGTTTATGTATCCACACATGTATTTAAGTTTCCGATCAATACAATTCTAGCATGAATAATAAACCTTCATCATAATTTAGGAAATATAATAATAACCATTTTATTATTGCCTCTAGGGCATATTTCCATCACCAACTAATTTTTTTGGGCTACGAACCCTGCCAGCTGGCGACCGAGCGATATAACGAATCCCACTAGCGTGACCCGGCGAGCGGCCTTTCGGCGGGGCTCGTTGGCTTCAGCGCGGGCGCTACGTGGCGATTTGGGCGCCTTAAGCGCTGACTAGGAGCACTCGTCAGTAAGAACTTTTTTCATATGTGGCGCTCACACTCCCACTTTTCGTTGGTTCTAATGTGCCGGCCCATGTATTTCTTTTTTCACCCTACTAGAAGATTTGGGGATGATCTAAAAGATTCTCTGTGGTTACTCCTGCCGGGATTTTCACGTTTTTGGACTTGATTTTGTTATTTTTCTTTTTTCCTCTTCACCTTTTTAAAATTTCATGAATATTTTTTCATTAAGATTTTTTTCCAAATATGTAATTTTTTCCAAATTTAAACTTTATCAAAATTCAATATTTTTCTTTTAAAATTCAGGATTATTCCCTAATATTTGAATATTTTTTAAAAAATTGAACTTCTTTTAATATAGGGAACCATTTTTTACTGTCACAAACTTTTCCAACTTTGTGATCGCTTTCATTTTATGTACTTTTCAAATCCCTGAATATTTTTTTTAAAATATTAAATCTTTTAGTTCCACGAAAATTTTAAATTCATGAACATTTTTCAAACTTGTAATTTTTTAGAAATCTGTGAACATTTTACGAAATCATGTTTTTACAAATTCATGCAGTTTTGTCCAATCCAATTACATTTTCAAAATTGACAAAGAGTATTAAAATTTACAATTTTCTTAAATTTCGTGATTTTTTTAATTCAGGTTTTTTTAAATTTGATGAATTATTTATAGTTAAAGAACCAGCTATTTTTGTTCTAAGAATCTTTTTAGTGAACTAAGAACAATATACCTACTGTAGCAAAGTAGAAGCGAAAAAAGCTAGCGATGGAGCGAGCTTTACTGGGCCAGGTCCATGCGGGCAACGCCCTGGTCTTTGGTTCGCCAACTGGCGCCTTAAGCCCCAAAGAGAGGACTCTTTTAATAACCCTATATAAAAAAGAGGAAGTTCTAAAAAAAAGAGGAATTGCTCAAAAAAAAAAGAAAAGAAAAGAGGAGGACTCTTTTTTCAAGAGGTCCAATTAGGCGCCTTGAACGCAAGGAAACTTACTTGGCGCACACTAGCGATCTTATTGGGCCACAGGTCACTACTCTTTTGCTCGTTCGCACGTACTCCTTTTGTCGTTCGGTGCAGTTTTTTTCTGGATAATTGGAAAGATTTCATGATTTGTAAAAAATTCACAAGTTTTAAAAAAAAATCATGAATTGTAAAAAAGCTCACAATATTAATAAAACATTCACGAATTTGAAAATTGTTTGTGAATATTTTTCAATCAAATTTAAACCAACCGAAATAAAAAATATCAAATGAAAACATAACAAAAAATAACCTAACCCTCAATCAAATTTAACCCACCATCACTTGCGAGAGGAGTTTCCCTTTGTGGGAATGTATCTGGTGTACCCGCACTTGTGGTGCTACCGGTGCACCGGATGCCATAGAATATTTTAAAAAATCTGAAAAATTTCTAGCATGTTAACACCACATCAATGTACGATGTCACAAAAATTCGTATAAAAATTTGAATTATTTTTTAGATACAAAAATGACAAATTTGACATCACTGTGATAATGGGCCAA
Organism: Thinopyrum elongatum; assembly: GCA_011799875.1. NCBI lineage: Eukaryota > Viridiplantae > Streptophyta > Magnoliopsida > Poales > Poaceae > Thinopyrum > Thinopyrum elongatum. Next base: position 41,926,332 of record CM022297.1, on the reverse strand, counting down.
ATCTAAAGTCGAAGTTATGTTACGTACTATTCAGTGTTGAATTTTTCATTTTTGTTTTTCGAGTTATGTTTTGGATTTTGACACGAAATTTTGTGACAACCTACATTGATGTTGTGTGAGTGCGCTAATTTTTTTCATAATTTTTTGAATATTTTAAAAGCACAATATGAGTTCGGTGCACCGGTAGCACCACAAGCTCCGGTGCACAAAATATTTTTCCTTCCCTTTGTACCCTAGTCCGACCCATAGGGAGTCACATGTGGGCGACGCAAGCGTCCTACTCGGAACGGGCGACACATATTAACGCCCAATCATTACATGTCTCCCATTATCCACAGTGCTCTCCAATATAAAAACTTGAAAAGACCCGAATTTGCATCATCTCCATTTGCTTGAAGAGAAGGAAAACCAATATCCTCAATACCTACTGAGGGAATCCCAAATTCGCCGTGGAATACATAACCACAAAGATCTCATGATTGCATACATATATTAGGCTTAATTTGCGGTTACTGAACTGTGTTGTGGTGTGATTATTTTATAATTCGCCGTGGAAAATAGCTACGAAACTATAGATAAGTTTGTTAGCCAAATAGTAAAACCGTCTGAATGAGCTGGATTACCATAATCGACCGTGAAACACTAAGTGATGCATATCTCCAATGTCGAAGCATAAAACAAAACATGTATTACAGCCATCCTCTACCAACAGTTGAATTAAAGCCACGGTTAAATAAATACTATTGCTTTTTTCGTTTTTTTCTTTCAGATGAACCAACAATAATTTCGATGAAAATTAATCACAGTTTGTTATCGAAGTTGCAAGCCTACCATTGCTTCAAGAAAGCTATTGCAACTCATATCCAATCCATAGTGTCAATTCACAAGGATATTCTCTTCTTTGTCCTGTAGCACCTCCACCAACTTAGTACAAGGCGCTGATCCTTTTTTATATACAAAAAATAAGGCTAAAAGCAGGAGAGAAAGAGTCACAAGGAAACCTATATATAGTTTTAGGATGAGAAGCTTTCCTATTTACACATAGAGAAAAGCATCCGCGATTTGGTGAACTCTGCCAATTGCCGATGTGGTCAGCACTCGGCCAGAACAGATGAATTGTCCTCTTGATCAAGCTCGCCGTCTTCATCTGCTCTCGGCGGGATGCCATTTTTGTCGGCTATTACTGCTTTGTTTGCGCCTTGGCCGCTAGCTCAGATGGAATATCCTTCTCGTACGGGGACATATCAGGTGCTCCCATCCTTGAGATGCTCCCTATGCTTCAAGTCTAAAATATTAATTTTAAATGTCTCAAAAATTCTGAAAAAAATTGTGAATGTTAAAAAGGAATGTGACTACACCCCCTAAAAATTTCAGGTCCAAACTCGAAATGTACATTGAGAAACAAAAAAAACAAATTCAGATATGAATAGTGTCAAATGTTGCTTTTGTCTTTTTATGACACTATTCATGCTAGATTTCACTTTTTTGTTTCTCAATGTGCATTTAGAGTTTGGACCTGAAATTTTTAGGAGTTGTAGTCACATTCCTTGTAAACATGCATATTTTTTTCAGAATTTTTTGAAATATTTAAAATTGATTTATTTGAAGTTGAAGTATGGAGAGCACCCAAGGATGAGAGTACTAGATATTTCCCCCTTCTCGTTCCTGGTTACTATATATATCCTCCGGCGGTCCGGCAATGCAGAGCATCAGAGCCGACCACAATTACTACACTAGCTAGCTACCGTGGGAGTTATACCCTAGTCATGGCGCCGGTGGAGACCATGGCGGTGACGGTGGAGGAGGTGATGAGGGCGCACCGGGCGGAGGGCCCGGCAACGGTGCTGGCCATCGGCACGGCGACGCCAGACAACTGCGTGTCCCAGGCGGACTACGCGGACTACTACTTCCGCGTCACCAAGAGCGAGCACCTCGTCGACCTCAAGAAGTTCAAGCGGATGTGTAAGCAGTTTTCTATTCGTATATGTTCTTCACCAATGCATGCAAAACGGCTACCACCCTAACGACTCTCTTAACGGCCAAACACATGCAATGCATGTGATTCCGAGGAATGGATGCTTTTTTTTTTTTTTTTGCGGGGAATGGATGCTTTTGACATGTATTAACGGTGAGTTGTGCAGGCGATAACTCGATGATCCGGAAGAGGTACATGCACCTGACCGAAGATATCATTCAGGAGAACCCAAGCATTGCCTCGTTCGTGGCGCCGTCGTTGGACGCGCGCCAGGACATCCTGGTCGCCGAGATCCCGAAGCTTGGGAGGGCGGCGGCGCAGAAAGCGATCAAGGAGTGGGGCCAGCCAAAGTCCAAGATCACCCACCTCGTGTTCTGCACCACCTCCGGCGTGGACATGCCGGGCGCCGACTACCAGCTGGTCAAGCTGCTTGGCCTCCGGCCGTCGGTGAGGCGCGTCATGCTGTACCAGCAGGGCTGCTACGCGGGAGGCACGGTGTTGCGCGTGGCCAAGGACCTCGCGGAGAACAACCGTGGCGCGCGCGTCCTTGTCGTCTGCTCAGAGATCATCGCCATGTGCTTCCGTGGCCCCTCAGAAGCCCACATTGACTCGCTGATCGGCCAGGCGCTCTTCGGTGATGGTGCGGCCGCGGTGATCGTCGGTGCCGACCCCGACGTCCCCATCGAGCGGCCGTTGTTCCAGCTGGTGTCGGCTAGCCAGACCATAGTGCCCGGCACGGATGGCTTCATCGAAGGCCAGCTCCGGGAGCTGGGGCTCACCTTCCAGCTCCACAAGGACGTGCCCCTGGCCATCTCGAATAACATCGAGAGTGCGCTAGTAGCCGCCTTCGCGCCGCTGGCCATCAACGACTGGAACTCCATCTTCTGGGTGGCCCACCCTGGTGGGCCGGCGATCCTAGACATGGTGGAGGCGGAGGCCAAACTCGACAAGAAGCGGATGCATGCCACCCGACACGTCCTCTCCGAGTACGGCAACATGTCCAGCGCGTGCGTCCTCTTCATTTTGGACGAGATGCGTAAGCGCTCAGCCGAGGAAGGCCAAACCACCACTGGGGAGGGCTTGGACTGGGGCGTGCTCTTCGGCTTCGGCCCTGGCCTCACCATCGAGACCATCGTGCTCCATAGCGTCCCCATCACTGCCCCATGAGGACAGTATCAAGTATCAACCAACAAGGCCCATCGTTGGGATAGTTTGTCGATCGCCTATTTGACCGCTTCAGTTTTCTTTCCTCCCTTTGGCATAGCGTTGGTCTTATATGGTTTTGCTATTTGTCAACATGCTTTTATGTGTGTTGATGTTAGTTGTGTGTATCCTAACTATGCAGAGGTCGGGTGTGTATTCATTGTGTTTTGTATTTACTTGATGCTTTTTTTTGAGTCAATAAAATTTATCCTTTGTTGAAAAACAGCATGTCCGAATTACGACTCTATAGTTTCATGTTAAGTGTGTGATTGTGGCTTCGAAAAACGGAAGCGTTTAAGCCTAAGGCCCTGTTTGTTTGGGCTTTTGCAGCTTTTTCATTTTAGCAAAAAAGCCACAAAATTTTCTAAATAGGACCTTTTTGCTTCGGCTTTTGACTATGAATCAATATTGTTATATGATGGTATAAGCCAAAAGCTGAATCAAAAACACCTATTTAGGAGTTTTTTTGGTTTTTTACCTAAGGGAAAAAGGTGCAAAAGGTCGAAAAAACAGGGCCTAAGTCGATCGAGAATTAACAATTTTTTGCTCCATGTATGCCTTATGGTTTGTATGTACTCCTTTGTTCTCTTTCCTCATGGACCTATTTTTGGATCAACATGGCAATGGGTACCCGCTACCAGCGAACCCGACGGGTAAAAGCCCTATTAGAATAAGGGTTTGGGAAAGTTTAATAACCATGGGTTTGTAATTCGGAAAAAAAATGTATCCATCGGGTAAGTCGGGTACGGGTACGAGAAGGCAATACCCATATCCATCTACCCGCCTACCCGCATATTAGTACATCTTATAGGTAGGCCCCCTATGTCATTCACTAAAAAGGGAAAACACAAGCCTAACCCAACTACAGCCCGCACACAAAATGCCCTCTCCTCACCCACCCATTGCGCCGTCACACTCACAGAACACAAACACCGGATCCCCATCTCGCCTCGGCTCAAATGCTAAATATACATGCTGAAATGTTGTGTTTTACATACTGAAATGCTGAAATTATACACGTTACAATTTGAACTGAAAGGTGACCGACAAATACTGGGACGGGTGCGGGTTTGGGCTAGCATTACGCGCACCCGAACCTGCGGGTGCCATGTTGATTTCCGGGCTTGCTAAATTGCTCTTGTTTTTTATTTTAACTTGCTGGCTTTGGTCTACTAGCTAGAGACAGTCTTCGTGGATGTGCTTTTGACCCAGTGGCGTGAGCGTGGTGGCATTTCTTGGTAGATACAAATTTGAATCTTGTGGGTGGCATTAATCATTTTGATTATTACAATGATTGATCTAAATTTAGTGTCCCACAGCTTCTTTCTTAATTAAAATATCCCGGGGCTCCTCTCCCATTGATTTCCCCCTAGAGACAATCTGCTAAATCGGTTAAGCATTTTGATCATTAGCTATGGGTACCTTTTGCAAAGATTACATTCAAATGCCTCTCGTGACGACACATATGAGGCAACACATGTGCACCACTCCATTTGTCGTCACCAAGGAGTTTTGGTGGACAAATCTAGGATGTGTAGGTGTTCTATATATACATATTTTTTATATTCAAATTTCAATCTGAAATATCTTTCGATCCAAGCATCCAAAATTGATGATTTTTTTTAATTGTTGCATCCACCACATCAATATCATTGAAACTAGATCCAAGTTGATAGGTTTCAATGAACTTTTCTCGATGCGGCTTCTACTCGCCATGATAATGTACTTATACTTCCCATGCAGTGTCCTAGTACTCCTCTTGGTAGTGCATATGTACTCACCCACGTGTAGTGCACCTATTCTCCCTATGTAGAGTACTTATAATCCCCGCGGTTACCTGTGCTCCCATGCGACGACCCCGGCTTAATCGTGCACTAACCATACACGCAAATGCACACGATTAAGCCTAAGGACTCACTTGAAGATATCACAACACAACTCTAAAACATAAATAAATTCATACAAGCTTAATATTACAAGCCAGGGCCTCGAGGGCTCGAATACATAGCTCGATGACATACAAGCGTCAGCGGAAGCATCAGATATCTGAGTACAGATATATTACATAAAGAGAGATAAGCCTTCACAGAGGCGGGGCAAAATAAAACTCTACGATCGAAAGGCGTGGGCCTCCTGCCCTGGACCCTCTGAATCCTACTCCTGGTCGTCGATCGGCTCCTCGTAGTAGTAGTACTCTCCGGGCTGGTAGTAGTAGTGGTCGTCGGTGGGGACAACTGGCTCCGGGGCTCCGTCGTCTGGATGCGACAAAGGGATAAAGGGGGGAAAAGGAAAATAAAGCAAACGTGAGTACTCATCCGAAGTACTCAGCAAGCAAGGATCTACACTACATATGCAACATTTTCAAAGGAGGGCTGTATATGTGGACTGGGCTGCAGAAATGCCAGAATAGAGGGGGAAAGCCTAGTCCTATCGAAGACTAGCATCTTCAGCATCTTCAACAGTCTTGCAGCATTAGAAGAGAGCAGAATAACATAATGTAAAGTATAGTAGTAATGTCATCAACCTCGGCCAGAGATTCTTCCTCGACTCCCCGCGAGAAAGCAATCCCAGAGCCATACTATCCAGTTTATCTCAATTCATCAGTTCTAGTTGTACCGATCGGGATACAACTCCGAGTGTCCGTTACCGTAGGACAGGCTATCGATAGAAATTTCTTCCCTGCAGGGGTGCACCAACTTACCCACCACGCTCGCTTAACTCCGGCCGGACACACTTTTCTGGGTCATGCCCGGCCTCGGCTAAGCAACACGCCGCAACCCGACCTGGGCTCTAAAGAGAGGTCAGCACGCCGGACTAACCTATGCCCCCAGGGGTCTTGGGCCTTCGCCCTGGGAACCCTGCAGGTTGCGAGGACGTTTCGGAAGCAGACCTAGCAACCCCTTATACAAGCACAGTTGCGTTCCCAGTCCAATCCAAAACGAGCCGCTCCTCGCTGACGTCAATAGAGCTTCGGCTGATGTATACGACGCAGAACGCCCATACTATGCCCACGTGATGGTTAGTGCTATCAGGCCAGAGGCCCCTCGGATCAAATATCCAAACCGTTAGTGGATTAGGAGCGCGCGGAAACGAGCAGAGACTCACGATCGATGTGACCCCGTCGCCCCGTCTCGAGGACTTGCGGCAAGGGCTAAGAATGCCCGGACACGCCTCGTAGTTATCTCGTGGGCACCTCTCAGGTCAACCCGACTCCACATCACTTCGCATCCATGCTCGCGCGGGTACCCCTCAGGGCCGACCCGTCTTTAGTAACATGTTATCATGGTTCAGTGTTCAGTCATAGTAACCAAGTCTCCGTGTGTCTGTCACCAAGGGGGAACCCTGAGGAATCACCCTCGTTGGAATTCCCGCTCGATGCTATCGTCAAGGTGAACGAATGAGGAATCACCCTCGAGGTCCACACTTGAGAAGTTGCACGACGACGTCGTTATCGGAGGTGGTGTAGGAGGAATCACCCTCGCTTACCACGACCGAATAACTAACCTACAAGGTTATCATCAGAAGTGCTGACGAGGTATCACCCTCGGCACTCGATAGTAACCCAGCAGAGTCGAGCATCTTAGGGGAAGTGACGTGCGGTGCCAGGTTCTAATCTTCGATCCCGTTGCTCGGGTCTTCTGAGAGTCCAGCGGGGCAGTCGGGACAAGTGGGTCTCTGATAAGGCTCTACCCATCCTATACTAAACAGTTTAGGGTAGCAGGAAAGTATCAACAGCAGGTTACAAGTAAACAGGCTATGCAGCAGATATAGGACAACAGTAGCAGCAGTAACTTCTAGTGCAAGCATAAGAGAGAAGAGAGTGGGCGATATCGGAATGCTCAAAAGGGGGGTGCTTGCCTGTCTGCTCGACGGCAAGGGTCTGATCGTCGGGGACGTAGTCGTACTCCGGAGCGGCGTCTGCCTCAGGAGCTACGGCAACGTCAGGGTCTACCGAAAGAGAAGAGGGGGGAAGAAACAAGTAAATATAATGCAAACAGATGCAACACAGTGCATGCGATGCTATGATGCAGTGCAGGGTTGTCTAAATATGCCTCTAAGTCATTTTAGTTATTTTAGAATTAATCTGGGATTTATTAACCGGTGTGTGTGCACTATTCGTCTACCGGAATCGAGCTCGGAGTTATGAGTTCTCCTACGTAGGGGGTTCCGACAAGGAAACAGACGGCTCGTCTCATCGTTCTGAGCAACTTTCATGTTTTAACTTTTTTGATCTGAGCTACGGTTTAAAAGTTATTAATTTTTGAAGTTTTAAATCAATTTCTGGAATTTTTGAAATTAAACTAAATTCGAAAATAACAGGAAAGAGCCAGGTGCACCCGGTGCAGTGCACCAGAGTGGCTGACCAGTGGGTCCAGTCATCTGCTGACTCAGCAGTTGACTGGTCCACGGTTGACCAGTCAACGGGTCCGGTGGGGCCCGCGTGTCAGCGTCTCAGACTAAACTAACAGTTTATTTCTTTTAACTAACTGGTTTAATTAAACAGCAGGTCCCACTGTCATAGGACTAGAGGGTGGTTAGGGGGCGTCATTAGCAGCTAATGACGGGCCACGTCAGCCCACCGGCGACATGTCGCCGGCGACCGTCGTACGCGGCGGCGCATCTCGGGAGGGCGTTGGATTCGCGCCTCCGACGTCCATTCGACACGGGGAAAGGCGGGATCGAACGCGGGCAGAGCCGCGCGTCGATCTGCGGTGCTGGTTCGAGCGGGGGAGGCCGGAGCTGGTCGGAGTAGCTATGGCGGACGACGGCGGACTCGGATGAGCTTGGTGACGAGGCTACGGGGAGACGCGCGAAGACCATCAGAAGATAGCCCGCGCTCGACCGCATCTAGGGAAGGCAACAGCAGGGCACGGGGTGGCCTGAGCTCACCGGAGATGAGCTCGCAGCGACGACCGGGGGTTCGGCAATGGCGACGGCGGCGCGCATAGCTAGCCAGAAGGAAAATGGTGCTCGGTGAGGAAGACGGAGGGGGTGGTGCTCACCTAGCAGGCACACGGAGGCCTCTCGAGTGATCGGGAGCGCAGAGACGACGCAAATCGGCGGCGAGGCAGGGGCGACTTCCCGCGAGGGGAGAAACGGCGGTGGCGTCGGGTTGGGGGCGCTCCGGCTAGATCCGAGGCTCAGGGAAGACGCGGAAGCCAGCGGCGGTGCTCCTGGTTGCTCTGGCTCGTCACGGGAGGGCCGGTGGCCGCGGCGGAGGGGCGAGTCACGGCAGCGACCGCGTCGGGGTGGCTCTGACTTGAGGAGAGGGAGTGAGGGGAGAGGAAAGAGTGGCGGCTGGGGTTCCGGGGAAGGGAAAAGAAGCTCGAGGGAGTACTTAACGATGTCGCGGAGCCGCTCGATGGCCGGCAGCGAGGCAGGCGCCGCCGTGTCGGTGTCCGCGTGCGACAGCTCGGAAGGAGGGCGATGTCCGGCTGGTGGGCTGGCTCGGGTGGACTGGGCCGGTCACTGTAGCCGCGGCCCAGATGCCAGGTGAGTTTCTGATCCTTTCTCATTTTCTGTTTTTCTCTTTTAGTCATTAACAGAGGCAGGAAATGATTTTTGTGGGCCACCTAACATTGTTGAAAAATGTGGGACTAAGCCCCAATATTTTTTGGTGATATTTGGCACTGCCAGCAAAAGTTTGAAGGCCAAAGAAATAGGTTGAATATTTTTAGAAATTGAAAAGGACAGATTAAGTGCTGCTGGACTACTGTTAAAATGTCCAGGGGCATTTTGGGAATTCCAAAAATATTGGTTTTAATTTTATAATGGCCTTAAGAATATTTGCAACAGGATGAACTATTTTAATTGCATGACAGAAGAAATAAATATTTGACTTGCACTTTGAATTTGAATTGAGTTGGATTATTTCCGAGTTGCGATTTATTTAGATTGATCATGATGACATGGCAAGTTAAGTAGCTTAACTAGGATGAGGTAACCTGGGGATGTTACATCCCACACATCACGTAATTGCACTTCTTGCATAGCGCACATGTGTACTCCCAGTGCAATGTACTCATTCTGGTCAAGTACTCCTACATGTAGCGTGTATGTAAATCCCCTTTAGCATACATGTACCTCCTCCCGAGTATGCACTAAGTACTAGTACACGTACAATGAAGTCACTAGTAGAAAAAGGGCCTAATGTGAAGCACATTAGTCTCGGTTTGTAACTGAACCGGCACTAATGTGCTCATTAGTGCCGGTTCCAACGGCTAGGCGGGCGGCGATCATTAGTACCGGTTCGTGGCGAACCTTTAGTACCGGTTCGTGCCATGAACCGGTACTAAAGACGTGGTGGCAGGCTTGTGTCAGGCTGGGGCCCACCAGCACCTTTAGTACCGGTTGGTTATACGAACCGAGACTAGAGATGCACCTTTAGTCCCGGTTCGTATAACCAACCGGTACTAAAGGTCATCTTATATAAACCCCTTCGTCGAGCCCGAGCGCTCTGTTCTTCCCCTTTCCCCTCTCCTCTGTTTTCTTCCTCTTCCTCTTGAGCTCACACTTCATTTTTGCCAAAATTTGTGAAGATTTGAAGGCACACCATCCATCGAAGTGATCACAAAGGTTAGCAACTTTGTCCTTTCATCTCTCATTGCTAGATTAGCTCTTGCAATGCTATATAAGTATAGTGATTTGTGTGTTTTATTTTGGGAGGAATTATATGTGGTAGTATTTGATTTATATGCAATTTGAGGTCAAAATAACTCTTAGTTTGCATATGTAGGTGTGATTTATTTAGTGTCTTCCCGTCTTCATCCTAATCACCGTCGATCGCCCGCACCGTCCCGTCGCCGGCACCACCTTGTGGTGAGCCTCTTGTTCTTATCTTTTTTATATATAAAAAATCATGTTTGTGTGATTTAGATATATAGTTACTCGTATAATTATCTTACCTGTATGTTGTTTGTTATACATAGTGCCATGGTTTTGATATCCGTCCCCGTCGGCCCTCGTCCGGGTTATGATTCGGATGTGGTATATTCTCTTTTATAACTATTTGTTGCATTTCGTGTTTATGACAAATTATGCCCATCAAGTTGACATAGATATTTTTATCTAGAAGGTATGTGAACCGGAAATTTCAACCGACCCTATTGTCGAGAGGTTAAATTTAGTTGAAAGAGAAAACGAGTATTTGAAAGAAAAATTGAAAAGAATTGAGGGGGAGAAGATGGAATTGGAGTTGCATGTTGCCGATGGCGTCGATGATCACAATATCAAGATGGAGAAAATGCGCTTGAAGATTAGAAAGATTAGAAAATATGCCATTGATAGTGAGGCTTGGTATCATTATGCTGTTGGATCAATTGTTATCTTAGTTGCGATCTTGATCGCATTTGTTGTTGCATTTAAATGCTTTAGCTAGAGAGTTATTTGTATGTTTGTTTTATGAGAATAAGTGTTGTATGAACTTGTATTAATTTGGTCTATTCGGTGTTGTGTAATGAAGATGAGCCGGCAACGGATGTACGATGACCGATGCTCTCCCCAGTTCGTTAATGGCGTGCATACTTTTCTGCTTGCGGCTGAGGCAAACAAGTGGGCGGATGGTTTTATGCCTTGTCCATGTGCCGGCTGTAAGAATAATCAGAATTACTCTAAGTTAAGAACCATTCACGTCCACCTGTTTGAGTCCAGTTTCATGCCCCACTATAATGTTTGGACCAAGCACGGAGAAAGAGGGGTTATGATGGAAGACAATGAAGAAGAAGAGGACGACGACAGCTATCCTGGCCATGGGTTCCCTAAATACGATGGTACAACAATGGGGGAAGAAGCTGAGCCGGCAACGCGGGAAGAAGCTGAAGAAGAGGCATCAGATGAGCCCGCTGATGATCTAGGTCGGGCCATTGCCGATGCAAAGAGAAACTGCGCAAGTGAAAAGGAGAAGAAGAAGTTGCAGCGCATGTTAGAGGATCACAAGAAATTGTTGTACCCGAATTGCGAAGCTGACAAGAAAAAGCTGAGCACCACACTGGAATTGCTGCAATGGAAGGCAGAGAATGGTGTATCTGACAAGGGATTTGGAAAGTTGCTGATAATGTTAAAGAAGATGCTTCCAAAGGACAACGAATTGCCCGAGAGTACGTACGAAGCAAAGAAGGATGCCTGCCCTCTAGGGTTAGAGGTGCAGAAGATACATGCATGCCCTAATGACTGCATCCTCTACCGCGGTGAGTACGAGGATTTGAACGCGTGCCCGGTATGCGGTGCATTGCGCTATAAGATCAGCCACGATGACCCTGGTGATGTCGAGGGTGAGCGCCCCAGGAAGAAGATTCCTATCAAGGTGATGTGGTATGCTCCTATAATACCACGGTTGAAACGTTTGTTCCAAAACAAAGAGCATGCCAAGGCGATGCGATGGCACAGAGAAGACCGTAAGAAAGACGGGAAGTTGAGAGTACCCGCTGACGGGTCGCAGTGGAGAAAAATCTAGAGAAAGTACAGGGAGGACTTTGCAGGTGACGCAAGGAACGTATGGTTTGGTCTAAGTGCAGATGGCATTAATCCTTTTGGGGAGCAGAGCAGCAACCATAGCACCTGGCCTGTGACTCTATGTATGTATAACCTTCCTCCTTGGTTGTGCATGAAGCGGAAGTTCATTATGATGCCAGTGCTCATCCAAGGCCCTAAGCAACCCGGCAACGACATTGATGTCTACCTAAGGCCATTAGTTGAAGAACTCTTACAGCTGTGGAATGGAAAAGGTGTACATGCGTGGGATGAGCACAAACAGGAAGAATTTGACCTACATGCGTTGTTGTTCGTGACCATCAATGATTGGCCTGGTCTCAGTAACCTTTCAGGATAGACAAACAAGGGATACCGCGCATGCACGCACTGTTTGGATGATACCGACAGTATATATTTGGATAATTATAGGAAGAATGTGTACCTGGGACATCGTCGATTTCTTCCGAGCAGGCATCTCGTAAGAAAGAAAGGCAAGCATTTCAAAGGTGAGGCAGATCACCGGATGAAGCCTCGCCATCGTACTGGTGATGATGTACATGATATGGTGAAGGATTTGAAGGTAATCTTTGGAAAGGGTCCTGGCGGACAATCTGTTCCGAATGACGCTGACGGATGCGCACCCATGTGGAAGAAGAAATCTATATTTTGGGACCTGCCCTATTGGAAAGACCTAGAGGTCCGCTCTGCAATCGACGTGATGCACGTGACGAAGAATCTTTGCGTGACCCTGCTTGGCTTCTTGGGCGTGTATGGGAAGACAAAAGATACACCGAAGGCACGGGAGGACCAGCAACGTATGCACGGAAAAGACGGCATACATCAGGGTCATGCCAGCTACGCCCTTTACCAAAGAAGAGAAGGAAATCTTATTTGAATGCCTGCTCAGTATGAAGGTACCGTCTGGCTTCTCGTCGAATATAAAGGGAATAATAAATATGGCAGAGAAAAAGTTCCAGAACCTAAAGTCTCATGACTGTCACGTGATTATGACGCAACTGCTTCCGGTTGCATTGAGGGGGCTTCTACCGGAAAACGTTCGATTAGCCATTGTGAAGCTATGTGCATTCCTCAATGCAATCCCTCAGAAGGTAATCGATCCAGAAATCATACCAAGGTTAGAGAATGATTTGGTGCAATGTCTTGTCAGTTTTGAGTTGGTGTTCCCACCATCCTTCTTCAACATCATGACGCACGTCCTAGTTCACCTATGCGAAGAGATTAACGTTCTGGGTCCTGTATTTCTACACAATAGGTTCCCCTTTGAGAGGTTCATGGGAGTCTTAAAGAAATATGTTCATAACCGTGCTAGGCCAGAAGGAAGCATCTCCAAGGGCCATGAAAATGAGGAGGTCATTGAGTTTTGTATTGACTTTATTCCTGACCTTAAGCCGATTGGTGTTCCTGAATCGCGGCATAAGGGCAGACTGGGTGGAAATGACACGCTAGGACCGAAACAAATAATATGTATGGATGGGCATTCTCTCACTCAAGCACACTACACAGTTCTACAAAATTCCGCCTTGGTGGCTCCGTATATGGAGGAACACAAGAATTTTCTACGCTCCAAACACCCGGAGTAGTCTAACGACTGGATTACACGTGAACAAACGGGGACTTTCGCCGGTTGGTTGCAGACACGTGCCATGCATGACGCCGCTGTTGAAGATGACATGTACTTGCTGTCCCAGTTACCATCTTCGAATATAATGACTTTCAAAGGGTACGAGATAAATGGGAATACATTTTACACGATCATCCAAGATAAGAAGAGCACCAACCAAAACAGTGGTGTCCGCTTTGATGCAGCAACCAAGAGGGGAAATGACACATATTATGGTTACATAGAGGACATATGGGAACTTGACTATGGACGTGGTTTGAAGGTCCCTTTGTTTTGGTGCAAATGGGTCAATATGACACGAGGCGGGGTAACGGAAGACCCGCAGTATGGAATGACAATAGTGGATCTCAACAATCTTGCGTACACAGACGAACCATTCGTCCTAGCCAATGATGTGGCGCAGGTTTTCTATGTGAAGGACATGTCTACCAAGCCGAGAAAAAGAAAAGATAAGGAAGCGAATACATCATACGATGAGCCAAAGCGCCACATAGTTCTTTCAGGGAAAAGAAACATCGTGGGAGTGGATGACAAGACAGACATGTCAGATGATTATGAAAAGTTTGATGAAATTTCTCCATTCACAGTGAATATTGACCCGAGCATCCAGTTAAATGATGAAGATTGTCCATGGTTACGACGCAAAGGGACACACACGAAGAAAAAGTTTCACACCCAAAGATCCCACTCTGGGATGTGATCGGCTTCACTGTCATCACTTTCTTCTCTAGTGAGTTTCCGGACTTGTATATCTGGAAAGTCCCACTTTGGACAAACCATAGGGAATCTTTATAATAGTTAGGGTGCTTATATGTTTTGGCATTTGAAACGTGTACTTTTTGAAGGAAATATGCCCTAGAGGCAATAATAAAGTTATTATTTATTTCTTTATTTCATGATAAATGTTTATTATTCATGCTAGAATTGTATTAACCGGAAACATAATACATGTGTGAATACATAGACAAACAGAGTGTCACTAGTATGCCTCTACTTGACTAGCTCATTGATCAAAGATGGTTATGTTTCCTAACCATAGACATGAGTTGTCATTTGATAAACGGGATCACATCATTAGGAGAATGATGTGATTGACTTGACCCATTCCGTTAGCTTAGCACTTGATCGTTTAGTAAGTTGCTATTGCTTTCTTCATGACTTATACATGTTCCTATGACTATGAGATTATGCAACTCCCGTTTACCGGAGGAACACTTTGTGTGCTACCAAACATCACAACGTAACTGGGTGATTATAAAGGTGCTCTACAGGTGTCTCCGAAGGTACTTGTTGAGTTGGCGTATTTCGAGATTAGGATTTGTCACTCCGATTGTCGGAGAGGTATCTCTGGGCCCACTCGGTAATGCACATCACTATAAGCCTTGCAAGCATTGTAACTAATGAGTTAGTTGCGGGATGATGTATTACGGAACGAGTAAAGAGACTTGCCGGTAACGAGATTGAACTAGGAATTGAGATACCGACGATCGAATCTCGGGCAAGTAACATACCGATGACAAAGGGAACAATGTATGTTGTTATGCGGTTTGACCGATAAAGATCTTCGTAGAATATGTGGGAACCAATATGAGCATCCAGGTTCCGCTATTGGTTATTGACCGGAGACGTGTCTCGGTCATGTCTACATAGTTCTCGAACCCGTAGGGTCCGCACGCTTAAAGTTCTGTGACGATTTGTATTATGAGTTTATATGTTTTGATGTACCAAAGGTAGTTCGGAGTCCCGGATGAGATCGGGGACATGACGAGGAGTCTCGAAATGGTCGAGACATAAAGATCGATATATTGGACGACTATATTCGGACTTCGGAAAGGTTCTGAGTGATTCGGGTATTTTTCGGAGTACCGGAGAGTTACGGGAATTCGCCGGGGAGTATATGGGCCTTATTGGGCTTTAGGGGAAACAACTCAGAAATAAAAAAAAATGAAGAAATCAGAAAAAAAAACTAAATAAAAAAAAGCCCGCCTACTGGGCCACAGCGGCCTGCATACGACTAGAAACCCAACCTGGGGTTGGGCCAGGATGCAGGCCTGCAAGGCCCAGTAGGCCCACAGGGCAGCGCGGCAGAGTTAGGCCCAGAAGCCTGCTATGGAGAGGAGTTCGAGAGAGCAGCCGCGCCGGGGCTTTTAAACCAGTGCGGACGCCCCTCGGCTAGCGAGGTGGGACTAAACTTGCCGCACCGCACCTGCGCCAGCGCACCCCCTTTAGTACCGGGTCGTGGCTCCAACCGGTACTAAAGGAGGGGTCTTTAGTACCGGTTGGAGCCACGACTCGGTACTAAAGGGGTGCGCTTCCCGCCGCTTGGCCTGGCCAAAACAGACCTTTAGTACCGGTTGGTGGCTCCAACCGGTACTAAAGGTCCAACCAATATATACAACACTTGAAAAAATTTCAGTTTCTCTCTGTTCTTCCTCTATTTCTTCCTCTCCGTCGACGACGCACCGCCTGCCTGGCCCGATCGACACCGTCGCCGCACCCGACGCGCCGCACACGCTGTCCCCTGTCGCGCCGCCCGCCGCCCCCGACGCGCCGCCCACCGCCCCCGTCGCGCGCCGCCCCTCCCTCGAGCTCGCACGTCGTCGCCGTCGCCGCCCCCGACGCCCCGCTGTGAGCCCCTGCCGCCATGGCCGCCCTCACACACACACACGCACACACACACACACACATATTTTCTTATTTTCTGTTTTTTAGTTTTTTATAGTTTTAGTTATAGAAATGTTAGATTAATTTTAGATATAGAAATGTTAGTTAGATGAATTTTGACATTTTCTTTCACTAGATGATTAGATGTATATAGAAAAAAGTTAAGGAATTTGATACTTTTAGTTATATATATATAAATGTTAGATGAATTAGATATATAAATGTTAGATGCATGTTTTTTTTAGTTTTTTATACTTTTAGTTATAGAAATGTTAGATGAATTTTAGATATATAAATGTTAATTAAAAATGTTATATTGTTAGTTTTTTATACGTGAACGATGCCCGGCCCGCATCCTCGCCGTCGACCCGTTCGCGACGACGTCCTGCTTCAGAGGAGCCATGTCCGGGACTGGGCTCCGCCGGGCTGGCACTGGGAGGTGCTACCTTCAGGGGCGCGCCGCTTGGTGAGGAACCCGGCCCCGGGTCCCGTCGTCAACCCGGAGCTCCTTTGGTGGCGTTCGCGTGGGCCACTTTCGGTGCGGAGGGAGCCGGCCCCGCCGGAGGTGGTACATCGCCGTGTCAGGGAGGAGGACGAGCACGTCCGTCGCTACATGGCTGCTATGGACGTCAGGTTCTCCAATACCTGGCAGGTTCTTCGGGGATCTCACCCGAGCTATGATCCTGTGATGGTTCCTTCTCTTTGGGTGTCCACCGCCCGCGCCTCAGGAACCGCGAGTGAACTAGATTATTCGATAGTATTCGATCTATATTAGCTAGCTAGCTAGTGATGTATTCGATATATAATATTCGAGACGATGTATTCGAGATTATATATATTATTCGATAATATTCAAGACGATGTATTCGAGATTATATATATTATTCGATAATATTCGAGACGATGTATTCGAGATTATATTCGATGATGCATATTATGTACTATGATTTAGTTTTTCCTTATTGATTGCATGCATGCATTGTAATTTGAATACTAAATTGTTTTATATTTCTTCTGGATTAGTTAAATAAAAGTTATGGTGGACAATACCGGCAGAGAAGGAGAAGAGGCTCTGTTCGAGATCATACGCTCCCCTCGCCGGCCAGATGATCAGAATGAAGAAGATGACGGCTCCCAATATCTGAACAATACCGAGGAGGGTGATATGATATTCGATCAAGACGACCGAATTGATGAAGTCCAGAACTATGATTATGATGACGAAGAAAATGTTGATCTTGAAATAACAGAGACCGGCGAGGTATATTTATATAAGCAGGCATCTGGTGATCATCACATGTTTTAAATGATTTGATGATATATTAACGAATCGATCTTTCTTCTTTCATCCCTCCGGATCGAGCAAATGTTCTATAGGCAGCAGGACAGTGCGAGGCCTGGCCAAAAAGTTGAAGGAGGGCGTAAAGTACAACATCGATGCCATCAAACCTAATGGCGAACCAAGCGAGCCTAAGAAGAATGCGAACAAGTTCATTCGTCAGTGCGGAGTTCTTGTGAAGGACCAAATCCCAATCTCCATGCAAGAATGGAAAAAGCCAGCAAAGGAACGTCCAGATCTTACTTTTGTCGACCAAAGAGCAAAAGATCGGCTTTGGAAATCTCTCATGGAACATTTCACCCTACCAGATCATTTCACAGATGCAGATGTGCAGAAAGTCAAGGACGCTACTCTTAGGAAGATGGCAATTGCATTCAGCACCCACAAGAAAACTATATGGGCCAAGTACGTCGAAGGAGAAAAGAAGACTCCAGAATTCATGGGAACACTGGAGAAGCAAAGAGATCACTGGCCCGCTTTCGTGAAATTCAAGGAATCGGAATTATCTAAGGAACGGTCGAGAATAAAAAAAATCAATGCCGCAAAAAAGGAGCATTTCCATACGCCGGGGCCAGGTGGCTACGCGGTGGCCCGGCCTAAGTGGGATAAGTCTGAGCAACATATGCTGGATGTAGGGGTCACTCCAGTTACATTGAGCTGGCCGGAAAGGTGCAGGACTTGGTTCTATGCGCATGGGAGGGGGGGCGTTGGACCCGAAGACAGGCCAGGTTTTGAAGAAGGCAAGTCTTAAAGGAGCCGACGACAAGTTACTTGTTGCAATAGAAGAGGCTCGAATGGGGGTGTTCACGCCCAACAGAGAGAACGACGAGCTTACGCGCGCCCTGGGAAATCCTGAACACCCGGGAAGAACACGAGGCAAAGGCGTTGTTACGTGGTATGAGGGGTTTGCGGACTGGAATGCCGACTACAGAAGCCGTGCGAGAAAGAAGATGGAGGAGGAGAAGAAGAGGAAGCTGGAGGAGGAGCAGAGGAAGCAGAACGCCTTAAAGGCCTAGAATCAGCGCACGCGGAGTTGGCACTCCAATTCCAGCGGCAGCAGCAGCAGATCGACTCACTTAGCCAAGAAAGGGGGTCTCAGCAGCGGCAGCAGCTAGCGGATGATCCAGCATTGGATAGCACCGTCCCATCCATGCCGAGAAGCAGCGTGGGTTCCGCCCCGGGCGAGGCACTGCTGGATACATACCCTATGGATGACATCATGGAGAACACTAATTGTGAGCTACACTTCAAAATGAAGAACATATCCATGAAGGTGGCGGACGCCATTGCTTATACAAATCCCCCCGAAGCAACCTTCCATTGCAACCCGATTCCAGCTGGCTATGCTCGTGTCGTGGTTGATGAAGTGGTGGCACAATATTCGGGGCTAGAGCTTGACATTCCTGGAGGTGACGACGAGCACACACTGGGAGAGGCCATACATCGTATCATCCTATGGAGAAAGGATTGCATCATCTTTCCAAGGCCACCGACACCGCGTCAGCCGACTCCTCCTCGAAGTCCGCCACCGCGTCAGCAGATGTGACGCCCCCGGCCCAATCGTGCACTATTCATACACACAAATGCACACGATCAAGCCTAAGGACTCACGGGAAGATATCACAACACAACTCTAAAACATAAATAAAGTCATACAAGCTTTATATTACAAGCCAGGGGCCTCGAGGGCTCGAATACATAGCTCGATGACATACAAGCGTCAGCGGAAGCATCAGATATCTGAGTACAGATATTAAAAGAGAAACAGCAAGGCCTTTAGAAAGGCGGGGCAAAATAAAACACTACGATCGAAAGGCGTAGGCCTCCTGCCTGGGACCCTCCGATCCTACTCCTAGTCGTCAGTCAACTCGTAGTAGAATCCATCCTCTGGGTAGTAGTAGTAGTCGAACAACGGGGCATCTGTCGCAAGGGGCTCCATCCTCTGGTCACGATAAACTGATATGGGGAGAAAAGGAAAACAAAGCAACCGTGAGTACTCAGAAGTACTCAGCAAGCAAGGATCTACACTACATATGCAACATTTTCAAAGGGAGGCTGTATATGTGGACTGGGCTGCAGAAATGCCAGAATAGAGAGTAGGCCTAGTCCTATCGAAGACTAGCATCTTCAGCGGTCTTGCAGAAATAGAAGAGGGTAGAACAGATCAATATAAAGTAGTAGTATCATTAAGTCTCATCCTCACCCAGAGATCCTTTCTTGACTCCCTGCGAGAAAGCAATCCCAGAGCCATACAGTCATCAACCTCGTCCTGAGATCCCTTCTCGACTCCCTGCGAGAAGCAATTCCAGAGCCTCATATCCAGGTCTCATCTCATGTTCTAGCTGTATCGATTGGGATACAACTCCGAGTGTCCTTTACCGTAGGACAGGCTATCGATAGAAGTTTTCTTCCCTGCAGGGGTGCACCAACTTACCCAACACGCTCGATTAACTCCGGCCGGACACACTTTCCTGGGTCATGCCCGGCCTCGGCCAAACGACACATCGCAACCCTACCTACAGCTCAGCAGAGAGGTCCCCGTCGGTCTACATCCTAAGCGCTCAGAGGTCTTGGGCCATCGCCCTGTGCACTTCGAGTCGTTGCGTGCAGGGGGAAGCCAGGCACCAGGGGGGCGCCAGTCCGTCCCGGCCGCAAGGCTGAACTAGACGTCTGACAGAGCTTTCGACTGATGCTACGATGCAGAACGCCCATACTATGCCCACGTGATGGTTAGTGCTATCAGGCCAGAGACCTGCTCGGATCAAATATCCAAATCGTTAATGGACTAGGGCTTGCGGTAACGAGCAGAGACTCATGAAAGATGTGACCCCATCGCCCCGTCTCGAGGACTTGTTGCAAGGGTTAAGAATGCCCGGCCGCGCCTCGTATTCAGCACTCGGGCACCATACAGGCACCCGTCTTCACAACACTCGCCTCTCAGACGCACGCGGGTACCCCTCAGGGTCGACCCGCCTATCCAAGGAACAGTGTAAAGTCCAAGTATCCGTGTGTCTATAACATCAGGGGAATCCGAGGTATCACCCTCATTGAATTCCCACTCGATGTATCCGTCAAGGTGAACTCAGAGGAATCACCCTCGCTGGGTTCACACTTAAGGTGTTGTACGACGGCGTCGTTATCGGAAGCGGTGAAGGAGGAATCACCCTCGATGATCACGACCGAATAGCTACTCTACAGAGTTAACATCAGAAGTGCTACACGAGGTATCACCCTCGGCACTTGGTGGTAACGCTACAGTGTCGTTACAACTAAGGGGGGGTGATGTGCGGTGTCGGGGCCTGGTCTTCAATCCCGTTGATCGGGTCTTCTGATAATCCAGCGGGGCAGTCGGGATAAGTGGGGTCACTGATAGGTCTCTACCCAGCCTATACTAAGCAGTTTAGGTTATGCAGGTAATTATCAACAGCAGGTTACAATAAACAGGCTATGCATCAGAATAGGTAAAGCAGTAGCAGCAGCAATTCTAATGCAAGCATGGGAAATTAGAATGGGCGATATCGGGATGATCAAAAGGAGGGGGGCTTGCCTGGTTGCTCGGCGGCAAGGGCAAGGTCGTCAACGGTGTCTTCGGCCTCCGGAGCTGCGTCGGTCTCGGGGACGACGTCGGTGTCGGGGGCTACCGAGAGAGAAGAGGGGGAGGAAACAGTATAAATACTCAGCGAACAAGTGCATGCCATGTCAATAAGCAGAGCTAGCGGTGTTCTATCGTAGGGCTAGGTAATACCGGCGAAAGAGAAAAACATCCGGGAAAGTATTCCCGGTGTCCGGCTTTTCAGACAGACGAAAAGAGGGGAACGGTTGCACGTTCGGATAGTTAGGGATGTGTGGCGGACGAACGGACCGCGTATTCGAATTCGTCTCGTCGTTCTGAGCAACTTTCATGTACAAAGTTTTTCCATCGGAGTTACGGATTATTTAATATGATTTTCTAAAGTTTTTATTAATTTCTGGAATTTATTTATTTATTTAAATTAACATTATCCGAAACAGTGTTTGCTGACGTCAGCATGATGTCAGGACCAGTGGGTCCCACCTGTCATACTCTGTTAGGTTTAATTAGGGTTTAGCTAATTAATTACTGATTAATTAAACTAACTAGTTAATTAGACTAATTAAGCAGGATTAATTAAATTAATTAGTGTAGGGTAACGCAGCAGAAAACAAAAATTTTCCGACCTACGCACCAGCCCAGGACCACTATGGAGACTGCATACAAGGTTTGATCATTTTCGTTACCGACCCGTAGCGCAGCGAAAGTAGAGTCGATGACGATCGGTGGTGCAGATCCCCGCAGCTAGGATTTACAACCTCCCAACCGCGAGGATGTATACCCTCGTCTTCCCTTCGGACAGCCCTCCGGGAGGCAGTCGAACAGTCCCCCGGACGGTGTCGCGGACAGCCCTTCGGGAGGACCTTCGAAACTCGAACGGTCACTCGGACAGCCCTTCGGGAGGACTCACAGAACTCGGACCGTCACTTGGACAGCCCTTCGGGAGGCACTCACGAACAGCCCCTCGGGCACTAAGATCGAAACTACGACCTCTCTACAGAGTTGCACACATACGGTGTCAACTATCCGGCAGGGCTTCGCCGTCCAGAACTAGTTCCCACCGGAACCCAGACAGCCTTTCGGCTCTACGAAACTCTTTTCGTGGGAGGGAGAGAGAAGCCAGATCATTGCATGGCACTTGTATGTGAGAAGGAGTGAGTCTTTAGGCAGCCCCCTCCACCCCTATTTATAGGCCAAGCCCAAGGGTGGCTTCTCCAAGAAGCCAAGGGAAAAAATACCAAAGGACCCTCAAGGTGGCTTCTCCAAGAAGCCACCCAAAAAGCACTTTCACTATTCACGACGACATTTTTCAGCGTCCGTTCAAACTGAAAATATTTATGTGGGCTTAGAACATTTCCAGTACCCACTAAAATAATTTTCAACGCGTTCTGGAACAATTCCAGTTTAGTGATTTCATCTGCGAAAAGCATCTGAAGCGGTTCCGGCAGCCCCGGAACATTTCCGGTTTTTCTTCCAGAAAATTCCCAGAAGTTTCCAGAATGATTCTGGCATCCTCCAAGAATTATCAGGCATGTGCCGAAACCATTTTGACTTAATGGTATCCCCTGAAACAACTTTTCAGTTTCACCGGAACTCATCCGGTGACCTCTCTCTGCGGAACTTTTCCGCTGTCCGAAACTTTTCGGTGTCCGAAACTTTTTCGGTGATTTTCTCTCAGACTCCCTGTCTAGTATTCATCAGATAGATGACCCTTAAGCGTGTGACCCTATAGGTTCGGTGAAGTATAGACATGACCTGGAACCCCTTCCGATCAATGATCAACATCGGAGCCGTGGACACCCATATTGACCCCTATACCCACACGAATGAATATTCGAGTGAACCTCCAGTTGCCGTGTGCTATTCCTGTTGCTTCACGATATGTTACAAATACCCAAGGTTAGACATGTTGGCATCCCCGTGGATCAACAACTTGTCCACTATGCCAGTTACCCCGTTATCGGTATTGTTCTCTTTTCTCGTTACCGTGTTCCGGCATCCCCGTGATCAAATCACAAAGTGTCTGGCCAGACGATGATGGATACCGTAACACCGAGAGGGCCCAGAGATATCTCTCCATCGCCGGAGGAGCAAATCCCAATCTTGAGCTATCAAGTTACTTGACATACTTTCCCATGAACCCGTAAGCCGCCGTAATAGTCACCCATTTACGGATGACGTTTAACAAACCCCAAAGTTCATGAAGCAAGCATGAAGAAACTCGATACTCTCATGGTCTGAGGAATCATGCAAACGTTAACCATCTCTGTGCTATTAACCATTAACTTGTGACGAATGTATCTCATAGCATAACATCAATCGGGTCGATTCAACACAAATGTTCTTCTAACATTTGTGCCCTCAAAGTTGCTGGCATAGACATGCCTATGATTGGGAAAACATAATCATCATGCAACACTTGAGCTAGTCTTAGAGGCATGACTAGGAATACATTTTACCGTTTATTATTCCACACGTGCACATGGGTTTTCCCCAGAGCCTTTATGGATATACGGGCTCGGGAACCACAGCAGTTATAGCATGGAACATAAACCTAATTATGAACACGGAGATAAATAATAACATTTATTATTGCCTCTAGGGCATATCTCCTACAATTAGTTCACTAATTAATTAATTAATCAACTAATTAATAATTTTATTAATTACATTTTTATTTTCTTTTATTATTATTATTATTATTTAAAAACGTTCTGGGGTGGGCCCCCTGTGTCATAGGCAAGGGGGGGGGTCCTAGCGGGCTAACGGGCATGGGGGTGCCGGGGCAGAGCCGGGCGTGGCTGTGGGCGCCGGGCGCCCGCCCAGTCCAGCAGCAGCCGGGCACGGCCCTGAGCGGCGCGGCACGCGCGGGGCGGGTGGGTGAGGCTTGGCGAGGCGGGGGCCAGAAGGGGCGCGGCGGCCAGCGGCGGGGCGCGCGGCCGTTGGCCGAACACGACGGCCAGGGGCACGCGAGGCCCGGCGTGGCATGCGGCAGCAGCAGGCAGAAAGGCGAGCGGGGTGTACGGGCGAGGCGCGGCGGGCGCAGCGGGACGGCGAGGCCAGGGACAGGGCGAGGGGAGCAGGCGCGCCGGTCGGGGAGGCGGCGGGGGGCGCGAGACGGGCGGTGCTAGCAGCAGCAGCAAAAGAGCAGCGGCAACAGCTCGGGGAGGGCAAGCGGGGCGAGCGGCGCGGGCGTCACGGGGCACGGCAAGCAGGGGCGCGGGTGCGTCGCGCGCGCGGCGACCGGCGCCGGAGTAGAGAGGAAAGGGAGGAGGGACGGCGGCTCACCGAGCCCTGCAGAGGTGCGAACGCGGGCTCGGGGAGGAGGACGAGGACGAGCGAGGTCGAGGCGGCGGTGCTCCGGGAAGGTGGTCCGGCGAGGGGGCACTCCGGGCGGCGGCGTCGCGGCGGTTGGCGAGGGGCGCCGGGATCGATCCCTTGATCCAAACCAGATCGAGTGGGGGAGAGCGACGTGGGAGAGGGGGGGAAGTGTGGGGGCGATGGGGTTAGGGTTTGGTCGGGTGGGGATATGGAGGAGGGGAGTGGGGCGCCGGCTGGGCCGGCCTGGCTAGCCCAGTGGCCAGCTGGGCCGAGGCTCAGCGAGGGGGGGGGGTTTCCCTTTTTCTTTTTTTTTCTCTTTTGTTTTCTGTTTTGCTAAATGTTAGGCCACCATTACACTTTTCTAAAATGTAAGACTGGGTTCAGATATTATAGTGCAATATTATCTTACACCAAAAACTAGTTTGGAGAAAATATAATTTCATATTTAATTTAGATTAAATAAAAGGTTATTAAATGTTGTTGTTTGCTACTATTGGAGGTTGTTAGGGTCACTTAAATAATCCCTTTGATGTTGGTTACAATTTTATAATTGTCTCTGAATTATTTGCAACATGATGAACATTTTTGCTTTCAAATACGAACAACTTTTATCTTTACTTTAGTTTGAATTTTCCATTTGAATTTGAATTGAAAAGAGATATGATCCAATTGATGTTTAAGCACTGATGATCATGATGACATGGCATAATCAAAAAGGGTGTTTACTGTAGCTTAATACACGGGGTGTTACAGCAGACTCCCGCTCCTCCAAGTCATCAGCCACCGCCTCAGCAGAGTCCTGCTCCTTCAAGTCCGCCAACGCGTCAGGCCACTCCTCCTCCTCCAAGTCCGGCACCGCGTCAGCCCACTCCTCCTCCTCCAAGTCCGGCAACGCGTCAGCCCACTCCTCCTCCTCCAAGTCAGGCACCGCGTCAGCCGTCTCCGCCGCCTCAGCGGGCTATGCCGCCTAAGCAACAGCGGAAGAGAGCCGCCGCAGCTATGGTGGCTAGCGGTACAAGTACAGGTATAGGAGGCAAGAGATTCCAATTTGGTCCAAGCCTCACACCTCTTCCGAAGAGGCCTTACGACCTAACTGTGAAGGAAAACGAAGCAGAAGTGCAAGCCCAAGTGAGGGCCCATTTTGGACCGAAACCGCCATCGCCGCCAAAGGAGAAAGTACCTGAGCATGTCATTGACCACTTTATTCGTATGGCTGAACCACCAGCTCCCAAGCCTATTGACTCAGACTATGAGCGCCAAATCAGGAAGGCATATCAAGCACAAAAAAAGAAGGAGTCGAGCTCCAGCTCCAGCTGATAGTAGCTCTCAGCTCACAATGTTAAGCTGTCACCAAATAATTAAAGGCGGTGTGAAAAACTTTGTTTCCCAAGCGGGGAGAAACAGGCGGTTGCATTGGAAAAGAGAAAAAAAAAAGAAAAGAAGAAAAAAGGAACCCCCCCCCCGCTCATTGTACCAACACATGCGAGTACCGGCGCCGATCAGCTGGTAATAACCGACGAGCATAGAAGGCATGCTGCAGAGCTCGGTATCACTGTTTATCAACTCCTAGAGATCGAGCCCATGGATACGCTTAGAGAGGAGGACATAAAATGGAAATATGCCCGCGGCGAACCTTTGGTCAAGCCTGAGGAGGTCAAGAAGCTCCCAACAAGAATGTATGAATTGCATGAATGGTACATGAAAGTTGCCAAGACTACCAATCGAGAGTCCCTCATGGTGAAAGTCAAGGCAGAGCATTACTTCAATGAGACAGCTATGTATGTTGAGTTTACAGAACTGTTTCAGTTATTCAATCAAGACGCACTCGACAAATCTATCGTCAGTTGCTATTGTCTATAAGTGATTTCTTTCTATAATTTAAGTCTCAAGCTAGCTGTAGTGCTCGTTGATCATTACCTGTAATTATCCTCACTATATTCTTTTCTGTGGTATTATGCAGGATGAAGATCTATGAAATGAAAAAAGCTGGACGCTATGGCATTGGGTTCATTGACCCAAATACCATTAATCAAGAGACATGGACATATGAATGGTATCGAGAAGAAGTAGAGAAAAACATGCTAGAGTTCTTGAAGAAACTCAACAGCAATCGAGATATACTACTTCCTTACAACTTCGGGTGAGTCACACTGTCTTGTACTACAAATTCTGTTTTTGCTTACTGGCTAGATGTTAATAAGTGTATAGGGTTTAGGGTAGTTGATGAGTGTTATGCACATGCCCACTTAATTTATACATGCAAACGTGCGCGCATGCATTTTCCACTGGATCTTGTTATTAGTCATTCAAGTTGAAGAAGGAAAAGTTGAAGTACTCGACTCACTACTTAAACCAGTTACTGACTACGAAATCGTGAAGGGGATAGTCAACAGGTAATTTCAATCATTATTGAACTATATGTCGGCCTCTTTAGTTCGTCATTTTCTGATATCAACTAATTAATAACTCCTTTATTCATTTTCTTTGCCAGCGGGCAGGGCTTGGCAAAAGTTCATCAAAGAGGTTCCAGGCGAATGGAAACAAAAGCTGTATTGGTATCGACCCAAGGTAATTAATTAAGTAGTACTAGCTAGCAACCATCTCTTTAATTCTAGTTTTAATACCATTAATTATCATGCTTGATTAATTATTATCTGATTGAATTCTATTCTCGTAAAGGCCCTGAAGCAGGCGCCGAGGACTGATTTATGTGCATACTACGTTTGCGAGAACATTCGCATGATGGCGTCCGAAAGGAGCTTATCTAATAGACAGCTATGGGTACGTTTGCCAGAACACTATTCACAATTTTTACATCATTATCTAATATATACACACACAACTAATACATGCATATTGATCTCCTTCTTTAAAGTTCTCGGAGATGCGAGATAAGCTCATACCAACGGATTGCGTACGAGCAATTCAAGAGGAAATAGCGGGATTTTTGCTCGACCAGGTCATAGATCCCAAAGGAGAATTTCATTACCCGCTATCGCAATAATGCCTCCATATATGTAGGAGAAATTGTATATACCAAATTGTATATATACATGTGTATGTGTGAATGGTGGTGCGAGACATTCGATGATGTGCTACGCCACCACCAAAGGACAGATGGCGGGTAGGTTCAGTTTCAGCACATCAAAGACATGAAAAGATCATCCGCATTCATGCGCTTAGCCAGGAGCACCGGTTTAGGAGTTGTGAGTAGTAACACTCTTGACGCTCTCCACTGAATTAAACCACCTAGTCATCTACCCATGATGGGGCATCTCAAATGCGTGACACTAGTTTGGTTCCCATCTTTCGCTATGACGCACAAATTCTAGAACCTGGGCGGGCGGGCGGGTAAACAACAATGCCCAAACCACACATCGTCTCAAAGTTCTACTCCCTCCGTTTACAGATACTATAAGGCATTTCAAATATTTCAACTAGATACAGGCTGAAATGAGTGAACAAACATAATGAAATGCGTCTATATACATTCGAATCGGGAAGAGTCGCTGCAGAACGTTTTATAGTGAGCCCAGGGTCGGTCACGGGGTCCTGGCGGGCCGCGGCCTGTTGGAGGGCTATAAATGGAGCCCAACAGCTTCCATAGCAGGCCCGACCCCCCCGCGGATTCCCCGGGGCGCACGCAGAAGCCGACAAGCCAGCCCACCACACGTGTCCCCCCCTTATCCACACCGCTCTCCCTCACTCCCCTTCCTCCACTATTTATAAGCTCTCTCGAGAAGACTTGACTTCCATCCGCATTCGCGACGAGAGAGAAGCAGGAAAAAAAAAAGATCCCCAATCCCTTGACGCCCACCCACCACTGCTCCTCCACCTCGTTCTCCCCTCCCAGATCTGCCGGGCACGGCCCTCGCCGGCGGCGTTGGGTCCGCGATGCCTCGGACGGCGCAGGGGGCCTCGCCCCTGCTCCGCGACCACGCCGACGCCCTGAACGCCCCCTCCGCCCGCTGCTGCTCCCACCGCCTCAAGCCCTGGTCTTGGCACCCCAATATCCACTCCTCCTAGCGCGCCCCTGTCCTGCCGTCCCCTTTCCTCCCCTCTCTCCCCTTCCCCTTGCTCCTCTCGTTGCTACACTTTTCCGGTTCTCGTCACTGTCGTGCCTCTGCTTGTGGGATTGGATCGCCGGCGCTGGGACCGGGGTATGCCGCTGACCGACCGATCCCCTCTCTTTTAATCTCGCCAAATCTGGCGCAAACCTGCATCCAGTTACAATAGTATCAATCTTTTTAATCACTGTTGTTTAACGTTCATTTAGGATCTAGGACCTTTAATCTGAGCAGGGACAAAAAATAGAGCTAGTCAGCTAGTAGATGCTAGTTTAATGGAATCTTAATGAGTCAGCTCATGATGGCCTTGTGGTTGTTTGATGGACGCAGGTCTGTAGCTTGTGGTTACTCTTCTAGGAATCGAGTTCTTGATGGATGGTCATTCCTGTGATCTTGGGAGTGTGCCAGCAGTGGCACCTGATGGTGAATCTTCAATGGTCACTGGTGGCACGGACATTCCCCCAGGGAAGCAGTCTGCCCTGGATGGAGCTTCCCGGCAGGGGGAGAATGCCGATGGTTCGTTGGAGGCTGGAGTGTGCGCGGGTTTCTCTAAGCCGGCCGGCTCGGGGGTGAAGAAAGACCTCCAGAAGTGCGCAACGTTTCCGTCATCTGCCGCTGAGGCCGAACAGGAGGAATCATGCCGTGATGCAGATGACGTGCCAAAGGACGCTCACACTTACCAGCGCTCTGTTTCCTTGCCTGTGAGTAACTCGTGCTGAAACGTGTTATCATTTACCAGAAGATTGACAAGTAGTATCGTGCTTTGGATCCATTTCTTACTATGTATCACTAGAAATGAACTTCATCTGTTGCGTTGTCGTTAGGACCATGATGTTTAAATCTAGCAGCAAACTAGTTCTCAACCAGCTGTTAGCGGTTTCAAGCTAGTGTAGTTATATGCTGAACTACTGACACAACTAGGAGTATCCAGTTTTCAGACCTGTCATCACATTCTTTGTAGGTTCATACTTGCAAGTGGGCCAATGAGGTTCATAAGAATGTTGATCAATTTATTGCTATTTTGGTGCAACTGTTTGAGCATTATAAACCATGTGTTGTTAACTTTTGATATTGAGTGTGGAAAACTGGAAATGTATATATAGCATGTTTCTTACTGTGTATAATTTCATAAACTGCATGTGATGCAAATGCAATAGGTTGGTCTGTTCTTTCCGTTACAAAGCAAGTATGTCACCACAAGACAATATTACAATGTTGACCTGCATAAGTCGCTGTGTCGTTTCTGCAGTTGTAGTATTGCTAAGCAACTGGGGTATGCTTTACATTTGTCGGTTATAGTCATTGATTTGGAAGTGTATACAAGCAGAATTGCTTGTCGTTCACGTGAACCAACTCACTAATTATCGACCCCATGTTGACAAATTACATGTGCTCCATGGAACGTTATTTGTCAGCAAGTCAGCAATAATTTTGTGGCTATTAATATTCTGTAATGAGGAAACTAACGAATATCTTCCTTTTCTTGTCTCCTCAGTCAACTGTGAAGCTCATCCCTGCTATCAAAGGAAGCCGCCAAAAGAATGGGATTCCTTTACCAGCAGAGGATCGGCACATCAAATGGGCGGCCGACGTGTATGACCCCCCTGTTTCATCCGTTTCTCATTCTGTGAACAACAGTTACCAGCGACGGCCCAAGCCTCGTAAGAAGGACAAGACCAAACAGAAAGAGAAGCGGAAGGCTAGGAACAAGAAAAAAAACAACAACGCTTCCCAGAATCCAGCTGTGCTCCAGACTCCCGGGTAAGATCACTGAACTTTACTGCTGTTAACATCCCGCGTGAATCCGCAAGCCAAATTTGTTGATTTCTTCACCTTGTGCTTGCCAGACTGGAAGACCTTGGCACCTCCATTGGTAGGGAGGCTCCAGCTGACCCCGACAAGCTTGAGACCGAGATGTTGGACTATGGCATCAGCAGCCAAGAGGCCAAATGCGGAAGCAGCTTCCTGCTCGAGACGGCTGCTAAAATGCATTTCTCCACCGCCGAGGCCTCCTGAATCGCCCGCGCGAGACTCCAAACTCTGCAGTAGCATCTCTGTTATGTAAATAGGATGGCTGTACATAAATAAATCATGTGTGTTGTTATCACCATGTATCTCCCGTTGCGCGTGATGTGCTAGAGAACTTCTGCCCTAGCGTTATTTCGTAGCAAGCGCCATGAATTTTGGACTGGTTTTTGTATGTAACTATATATGTTCTGCTGGACAAAACTATCATCAATCTATTACACTGCACTGCAGTAGATGCCTTATCTAAGATTCTAAGATTCGCTGGTTGTGGCCAGTTCTCCGTTGTAGTTATGTTTCTGCTAATACTGGTTGTTAAACTGATCTGCTGAAGGCAGTGTTCAAAATCAGTATTTATCAGAACCCCATTATTCTCCATATTCAGACGGATGTTCAAGTAAAAACATTTGAAATCATTGCATCCTGATGCATATTTACATACACATGTTTCAAATCATACCCATGAAACTTGGCATCTGATGTTTAACCTAGGTTACTGTCATTTAACAGTTTGAAACTCACTCCTGTCAGAGAGATACTTCTTTTACAAAATCAGTTAGATACTTGAAGCAGTGGATGAGGCATGCTAATAGAAATTTCTGAATTGGATTTTATCATCAAAATGTGTTGCATAATAAGCCTCAGTGGACATCATGGCATAATTAGTTTCAAGAACCAGTGATCCTAGTATGAAAGCTCAAAGCACAGAATCTACCAAAATTGTTACCATCAAGATGCAACTGATCTTAGCAGGGCAAGAAGGGGAGATATCAGGATCCACGAATCAACAACCAGAAAGGATACATTTGTCGTTGCACCAGTAACAGCTTACATCTTCCTTAGGTGGTACATACTGGCAACTCGATCACAATTGCCTCATGGTAAACAGCTCATGACCAGCCTCGGCAAGCGCGCTAAATCCTCATCAGAGGCTCATACTTAACGTAAGCAGCAGCACAGCCATGGTGCTCAGTTGGCACGGCCTTGGATCACATCGAAGCCGACCTCGGTCGGGTCTGTCGCCTGGAGCTCTACCTGGATGCCATCGAGCTCCCTCTTGAACCTCTCCTTGGAGCTCGCGTAGATCATCTTGCTCCTCACGCGTGCCGTGTCAGGAGACCTGCATGGACATTCAGAGCGAATCGGTTGTCATTACAAGTTTACAACTGTGCGTGGTGAGAGCCGTGAATCAAAGAACAGATGGAGGCATCACTACCATGCGACGAAGAATATCTTGCTCTTCTGGCAGTTCTCCTCGGTGACAAAGTCATAGTCGAATATTGCATATCTGCATTCATTGGTGGGGAGGCTGGCGGCAAAGTCCTCGTAGTTCAGGGCAGGCTCACCGACTTTCTCCACAACAACCATCTTCTTCTTGTCATCTATCTTGTAGATGATGAAGCGGTGGGTTCGCTTAGCCTTCAGCTCCAGGAACTTGAGCTTGCATTCGTCGTCCACAGCCATGCCTGACGCAGCGTTCGCCTACAGTAAAAGTACAGGACAGTTAGCCATGATATTAAGTAATCACTCTTTGTGCACTTGTAACAGAGCACATCTGGAATAAATGTTATGAGGACAGCTGATTAACAGGTGGTGGTGCTGCAACATGGCAACTACAATTAGCTGCACCTTTCTAAAGCGTGGGATTAGGCGTAGTTGGTTGCCAGTAGCAATCGTCTGAACCGAACCAATTCATCGCAAACGCCTATCAGGACCGAACCAATTCATTGCAAACGCCTGTCAGGATAGTGGCTTTTGAACAAACGGAATTCCATGAAATGGGACTATTCGGTGGATCTGAACCTCAGCCAGCTGAACGTCGACGTAACACAAGCTAATAAAGAGATTTGCAGGTCCACATCCAACAATGACATGCTTACTGATAATAATAAGTGTAAAACAATCATGACCGAGGGCCATAGATCATGGTGATGCTCAATGCAATCAGATCTCTCCTCTCGCATCTTCGCCTGAAATAATCTCGTTTCATTGTTTCTTTTTCTTCCTTTTCAAAAAGGAAGGTCGCCATTCCTTTTAGGGAAGTAACAACGAGCACTAATGTCCACCGTCGAGTTGTCGACAGGCTATTCACAGATCAAAGGTCCATGAGAGATCCCAGTTGCAAACTTTCCATATCTCATCATTGGAGATAACACACCACAGATGGATCCATTAAACTACATGACCACGAATAATAAACTCTACAGGCTGGCCATCTCACACATACTTGGGGTTTCCTAATCCTGACGACGTCATGGGTCACCGACAACTGAACAACATCTCTAGAAATTAAAGCGCCACCATTAACAATTGAGGTGCCGAATTAACTAACAAGGGCATGTGCCTGAGTGTCTCCATCCGTCTAAAGCTTAGGCCGTCTGTAGATTCACAACACAACTAATAATAATACTTTAAAACTATGTATATAGTATTAGTTCTTGGCCATGAGGCCAAAACTGAAGGGCTGCTACTCCGCCTGTTCATCGCCAGGACCCCAAATCGACACTGAATCACGCGCATTATGAAGGGATCTTGTAAAGTACCACTACTTGTTGTCCTGGATGACTGGAACGGCGAGGACAAACGGTGGAAAACTACCTACTCAAGCTTCAGGGAATTCGTTCGGAAAAAGAGAGCATCCGCCGGCAACAGATTTCACGGCTAAGTTCTGCGCATTTTTCTCGGAGAGAAAACAATCCATACCGTACTGTGAACAGGTCGATTGGTACTGTGCGCGACAGCAAGAGCAAGATTAACCAAGAACGGAGAACGGATGGGCATATGTTACCATATCGGAGGCCTCCGAGTCGGAGACGACCCCGCGAGGAAGGAGACGGATTCGGTGCCCTCTCTTGTAGAGTTCCTGCTCTCTCTTGCGGCTGCGGCAGCTGCTGCGGGAGGCGGAGGGGGTAGGGGGTGGGCTTGGGTGGTGGGAGGAGGGGGGCGGTGTGGTGGTGGTATTTGTGTGAGGGAGTCGCGTGGGATGGACGCGCGGTTCGCGGCATATTTTCTTTTCTTTTTCTCCTCGCGCCATTTTCTCTCTCTTTTTCGGTGGAGGGCACCGACCGCGGGCAGGGCCCCGCGCGCCAGAGATATTCTCTTCGGTCGTCTGTGTTGCGCCGCTGCTGTGCTTGGTCCTCGTGCACCGCCCACGGTGGCCACCCGTGTGCTCGGTGGGCCCTCGGCCGGATGGACCCATGCATCACATTAGCATTTCAGGATATCTTCAGAGGGCTTGTTTGGTTAGAGCTTCTAGCAGATCCTTTATAAGCTCGCCGACCCTTATAATTCGATCAAATTTCGGTTCGGGCAGATTCAGTAAAAAAAAGTCCGGCCCATAAAAAATATATGGGTGGCCCGTAAAATCTCGGCCCCGCCGTTATATTTACTGGATCCCGACTGATTTAAGGTTCCTATCCGCCATTTCCCCCACCCGGCTCCACCGCAAACCCCCTCACTTCGGCGCCTAATCCACCCACTTCAGCGACCGTTTCTCGCGCGCCCAACCCATTTTCGAGTAGATCAATATCGAGCGGAGGTCGCGGGTGTGGTGGCTGTGGGGGCCGCGGCGGCTCACCACCGCACAAGTGAGCCTGCCACGACGCCGAGGCCGGCAGCTCCAGCCGCCCCCTAGTCGAGGCATGGCGTTCGAAGCAGGCCAGGGAGCGCGGCGCCCTCTCTTGCGGCGGTGACCGCCGGGGCGTGAAGCAAGTTCGACGAGATCGACGACGCCCTTTGGCTGACCACGAAGGGTCTCCACGAGGCGGAGATCGAGCTCCATGAGGCAAATGAGGCGTTCGAGGCCAGAGAAGGAGGCACCGATGCACGGCTCGACACGGCCAAAGAGGGGTACCAGCTCGCGTACACTCTATACAAGTCCGCCTCTTAGTACTACCTCAACGTCAAGCCCTACAGTAGTTTAGATTTAGGTTTATCTACTACTCCCTCCGTTCCAAAATATAGTGCGTCCTTGATTCCAGTGCTTCAACTTTGACCATAAATTTAACCAACGAGACCGACTGCGACGGGAGCAAAAGTTATACCCGTGAATTCGTATTCAAAAGAAGTTCTCAATTATATAATTTTTGCTCCCGTCGCAATCGGTCTCGTTGGTTAAATTTATGGTCAAAGTTGAACCTCAAGAAGCGCGGACGCACTATATTTTGAAACGGAGGGAGTATGTTTTTAAGTTTGTGTGTTTGAATGTGTGATGAACTCCGCTGAACTATGGTGGCCTGAAGTCTAAGTTTAAATTATGTACTATTGTGTATAAAGGATCTGTTCTGCCGTGCCATCCGCGGTACCACAAATTTGTTTTACAAAGATCCCTTAAACGAAATTTAGGGTACTGTGGTTTACAGGGCCTGCTAGAGATGCTCTTACCTGCATCAACTCCAACCAGACCAGCTCAATGAAGTTTTTTTTTTTGAGCTGTTTCTTTGTGTGCAAACACTATTGGGTCTGCACGACACATTGCTCATGTTGGAAATATGCCCTAGAGGCAATAATATTTGTTTAATTATATTTCTATATTCATAATTAAAGAGTTTATATTCTATACTATACCTGCTATGATCCTGGAATATACGATTCAGTGGAAAACTCATATGCACGTGTGATACATCTCCAACGTATCTATAATTTATGAAGTATTCATGCTGTTATATTATCATTCTTGGATGTTTTACAATCATTTTATAACAACTTTATATCATTTTTGGACTAACCTATTGACATAGTGTCCAGTGCCAGTTGCTGTTTTTTGCTTGTTTTTTACTTCGCAGGAAATCAATATCAAACGGAGTCCAAACGCAGCGAAATTTTTTGGACCAGACCCAGGATGGGCTAAAAAGTACCAGAGGGGAGGCCCGAGGTGGGCACAACCCACCTGGGCGCGCCCAGGGGGGTTGTGCCCCCCTCGGTGACCTCCCGCACCGCCTCTTCGCCCTATAAAAAATTGCCAAATATTCCAAAAACCCTCGGAATAACCCTAGATCAAAAGTTCCGTCGCTGCAAGCCTCTGTAGCCATGAAAAACCAATCTAGACCCCGTTCCGGCACCCTGCCGGAGGGGTGAATCATCACCGGTGGCCATCTTCATCATCCCGGCGGCCACCACGATGAGGAGGGAGTAGTCCATCCTCGGGGCTGAGGGTTTGTACCAGTAGCTATGTGTTTAATCTCTCTCTCTCTCTCTCTCGTGTTCTTGATATGTCACGATCTTGATGTATCGCGGGCTTTGTTAATATAGTTGGATCATATGGTGTTTTCCCCTCTTTATCTTGTTGTGATGAATTGAGTTTTCCCTTTGAGATTTCATTTTATCGGATTGAATACTTTTATGGATTTGAGAGCACTTGATATATGTCTTGCATATGAATACCCGTGGTGACAATGGGGTATTATATTGATTCACTTGATATGTGTTTTGGCACTCAACTTGCGGATTCCCGAGGTGACATTGGGGTAATCCATGCATAGGG
Organism: Thinopyrum elongatum; assembly: GCA_011799875.1. Lineage (NCBI taxonomy): Eukaryota > Viridiplantae > Streptophyta > Magnoliopsida > Poales > Poaceae > Thinopyrum > Thinopyrum elongatum. The sequence continues at coordinate 41,890,574 of CM022297.1, read as the reverse complement.
GTTGATGCATGTTCTCGTCTTTGTTTATCCGGTAGAAATCTTGGGGCACTCTTTGAGGTTCTTTGTGTTGGATTGAGTATTATGAATCTGAATTTGTTTTGGTGTTATTTTAGTACAAACTCTTGATAGATCGATCGGAAAGAATAACTTGGTGTTATTTTAGTACGAACTCTTGGATAGATCGATCGGAAAGAATAGCTACAAACAATTTCTTCTTATGTTCTCCGCTAGATAGGAACTTTGGAGTGATTCTTCATTGCACGTTAAGGGATGGTTATGTGATCCAATTATATTAGCATTGTTGAGAGATTGCACTAGCGAAAGTACGGACCCTAGGCCTCATTTTCAAGCATTGCAATACCGTTTGTGCTCCATTTTATCATTTGAACTGAATCTTTAACCGATGTGACTAGGCACTGCAAATGAGGATGACTTGGCATTATTAGCAGATGATCACAGAGGTTATTACACAGGGATGTTACATAATCTTCCACCAAATAAACCAACTAGTATCAACTACAAGATGTAATCAACACTACTAGTCACTGATACGTCTCCAACGTATCTATAATTTTTTATTATTCCATGCTGTTATATTATCATTCTTGGATGTTTTATATTCATTTTATAGCAACTTTATATTATTTTTTGGGACTAACCTATTGACATAGTGCTCAGTGCCAGTTGCTGTTTTTTGTTTGTTTTTTACTTCACAGAATATCAGTACCAAACGAAGTCCAAATGCCACGAAACTTTTTGGAGTTTTTTTTCTGCCCAGAAGACAGCTTGGGAGCCAAGAAAGTACCGGAGGGGAGGACCGTGGTCCACTATCTACCAGGGCACGCTAGAGGCCCCTGGCGCGCCTAGATGGGTAGTGGGGCCCACGGGAGTACTTTCCACCGCCTCTCAGCTCTATAAATACCCAAATATTCCAGGAACCCTAGGGAAGTCGAGAGATCAGAGTTTCCAACGCCGCAAGTTCCAGAACCAGGAGATCCAATCTAGAGCCCTATTCTGGCACCTTGCCGGAGGGGAACACGATCACAGAGGGGTTCATCATCCTCATTGGTGCTCCTCCGATGATGCATGAGTAGTTCACCACAGACCTACGGGTCCATAGACAGTAGCTAGATGGCTTCTTCTCTCCTTTTGATTCTCAATACAATGTTCTCCTTGTTGTTCTTGGAGATCTATTTGATGTAATGGCTTGTTGCGGTGTGTTTGTTGGGATCCGATAAATTGTGAGTTTATGATCAGAACTATTCATGAATATTATTTGAGTCTTCTTTGATCTCTTATATGCATGTTTATTATAGCCTCGTATTTCTTCCCCGAAACTTTAGTTTGGTTTGGCCAACTAGATTGATTTTTCTTGCAATGGGGAGAGGTGCTTTGTGATGGGTTCGATCTTGCGGTGTCCTCACCCAGTGACAGAAGGGGTAGTGAGGCACGCATGTATCATTGTTATTAAGGATAAAAAGATGGGGTCTATTCCTACATGAATAGATCTTGTCTACATCATGTCATCGTTCTTATTGCATTACTCCGTTTCTCCATGAACTTAATACACTAGATGCGTGCTGGATAGCGGTCGATGGGTGGAGTAATAGTAGTAGATGCAGGCAGGAGTCGCTCTACTAATCTTGGACGTGATGCTTATATGCATGATCACTGCCTTGGATATTGCCATAATTATTTGCTTTTCTATCAATTGCCCAACAGTAATTTTTTTACCCACCGTATGCTATTTTCTCGAGAGAAGCCACTAGTGAAATCTACGGCACCCGGGTCTATTTTCTATCATATTATTTTCAGATCTATTATTCCAAAAACCCAAAAATACCTTGCTGCACTTTTTATTTATTTATTTTATTTTGTGTCTTCATCAGATCTATTTATCCAATCTTATACTATTTAATCTATCTCAATATCGATGAGGGATTAACAACTCCTTTTACGCGTTGGGTTGCAAATTTTTGTTATTTGTGTGAAGGTACCGTTTACATAGTGTTGCTTGGTTCTCCTACTGGATTGATAACCTTGGTTTCATAACTGAGGGAAATACTTACCGTTGCTGTGCTGCATCATCCTCTCCTCTTCGGGGAAATACCAACACAATACAAGCAATCAGTCACCCACAGATACCAATCAGAGGTTTTGATACAAAGATTGAACACAAGAGATGAACTAGGGTTTTGAGATGAGATGGTGCTGGTGAAGATGTTGATGAAGATTGGTCCTCTCAAGGTGATAGGGTTGTTGGTGATGACGATGGCTTCGATTTCCCCCTCCCGGAGGGAAGTATCCCCGGCGGAATCGCTCCGCCGGAGAGCAATAGTGCTCCTGCCCTGGTTCCGCCTCGAGGCAGCGGCGCTCCGTCCCGAAAGTCTTCTCTTTATTTTTTTTCTAGGGCAAATGGGCTTATATACCAGAAGATGGGCACCGGAGGTTCAAATCACGATGAACTAGATGCATAGGATAAAACTTTTGATGAAATTCCAATTTCAATCGATTCCAGTCCCAAGCTCCAATATCATTGCATAGCCTATACCATGTCTCAGGGTGAAAGTGGTAAGGATAATTTCCGTCTGAAACCGTTTCTGAATCCGTTTTTATAGGATACGGTAAGAGATTTTTCACATCCGACAACAATCCGATCCGAATCCGATTGATAGGATATGGTATTGCTAATATACGATGCATTAGGATAATCCGTTTTTTCTTGCCGGATAATCCGACCTTTTAATTTCTGAATCCGATTTATGGGTGAATTTGTAAGTATTAAATAGCAATACATGAATGTTATCTTTACTTATGAGATGAAACATATGTTTATTAGTGATTTATTTGGCTTATTTTAATACCATCTAGTGCTTTATGTGTTCTTAACGTGTATAAGTATTAAAATTTGCTCATTGTTTATGTTTACTTTTAGTTTGAAGCATTTATATCTTCCTCGTATATGAATATGCTAAATGACCGTTTCTGATCCGACGCCGTTCCGTTACCGTACCGTGTCCGAATCCACATAATCCGCTATTCGAATCCGCATCTGTTCCGCTTCCGAATCCGAAAATAAATATGGAATAGGATATGGTATAAGGATTATCCATTCGAATCCGATCCGGTTTCACCCCTAACCATGTCAATGCTCCCCCCCCCCCAAAGATAAACCTTCTTAACTTCATCTCCAGGTAAACCTGCAAGCTTAAATAATCCACAAACTTCGTCGACATAGATTAGATGCATATCAGGATGTAGTGTTCCATCTCCTGCATAAGGATTAGCTAGCAGTTTCTCTATCATACCCAAAGGAATCTCATAACCAATATTTTTAGTAGGTGAAGTAGGTTGAGGAGTAACTCTTTGAGAGATTGCACTAGCGAAAGTACGGACCCTAGGCCGCCTTCTCCGCACGCCGACGCACCGGGGTGCGGATTGCAGGAGTCGGACCCACCACCAACTCGCCGCCGGCTGGCGGCACCAGCGACGCGTAAGGCCGACTGCCCTGGGCGTCGGCAGCTAGCGTGCGCGGGGGCACCTCCGCCTCCGGGACAACAAGGTCCCCTCCCTCTCTAGGGCCGGTTGGTCATCGCCAGCCCCTCCAGTCGGAGCCGGGCCCTCCAGCACCACAGGCTCCGCAGATTGCGGACCGGTGGACTCCGGAGCCCGGCTGCGGGACGCCTCCTTCGCCTGCACCTTGGCGGCCGCGTCCGCCTGCTCCTTGGCCGCGGCGTCGGCTTGAGCCTCGGCCGCGGCGTCGGCCTCCGCCTTCTCCCAGGCCGCAGCCTCCCGCTCCTCTCGCGCCTCCCACGCGTTCTTCTCCGTCGCCTCCTAGAGGGCGGCGAGCGGATCCACGCGGCGGGGGCCCGCGAAGCCGTCTGCCGCCCCGATCACCGAGCCGGACGGGGCTCGCGACAAGGAAAGTGGGGCGCTACGCACCAAAGGAGGAAGAGAATAAAAAGATCGCAAAGATAGAAGAAAAGTAAACGCAAAGCAAGATGCAAGAAAGGACAAGGCGCTTACGCGGACACCAGCGGGAGCCGCTTTGGGGCCTTCTAGAAGAGGGCCGCCTTCGCGGCAGCCTCTTGTCGCTTGGTCGCGGTGGCCGAGGTCCTGTCCTTCTTGGGCCGGCTGCCGAACAACCCGGCGTCGGCCCGGCGCTTCGGCGCGCCGGCTGCTGCAGTCGGCGCGGCCGAGGAGCTGGCGCCCGCCCTGTCGGCGCCATGGGTACGGCGCGGCTCATCGTCCTCCTCCTCGTCATCCGGCCAATCCCCGAGGCCGCCTCCTAAGGAGCTGCCTGCTCCCTCGCCGCCATCGCCTGTGGCGTCGTCCTCCTCCTGAGCGGTCGCCCCCAAGTCGGGGTCGTCCACGTCACTCACCGCCCGGTCCGCCATGTACTGGTGACCCGGGGCCGGCGCATCAGTGGCCGTCTGGCCCGGGAAGTGCTGCACCAAGGCCGACTGGTCGGGAGGCAAGAAAGAACCTGGGCGAACAAAGGAAAAAAGAATTAGAAGACTTACCGGAGGCGGCGGGTTGGCCCGGCTGTACGGCGGCTTGCCGAATCGCCACTCCGTCTCCGACAGCTTGCAGTCGAAGAAGAAGTTCACCATGTGGACCACCTCCACGTCCGACATCACCTTGGTGGACAACCGGCACGGGTCCCGGCGCCCGCTCATGTCGCTGATCAAGTGAGGCCGGGCTTGAAGGGGCAGCACTCGGCGCTTCACGAACGCGGCCAGCAGGTCCGAGGCCTTGAGGCCCTCCGACGCCGTCATCTCCTGGAGCCGGAGGAGCGCGGTGGAGCAGGCGGCCGACAGGGTTCTCGGCCGGAACTTCCAGTTGGTGCGAGGCCCAACAGGCGGGCTGGCTGCGTAGGCCGGCAGGTTGACGTAGTCCCGCATCGAGTGGATACTCTCGATGTAGAAGTACGACCTCTGCCACCATTTGGCCGACTGCAGCAGGGCCAGAGCTGGGAAGCGGACCCCGGATCCCATGCGCCGCACCGCGACGCAGGCTCCGCACTGGGCTGCCTCGTTCTTGGCGGCGATGCCGAGCTTGAGATAGAAGAGCTCTCCCCACAGCTCGAGTGTGGGAAGCGTGCCGAGGTAGCCCTCGCACAGGGTGACGAAGTCGGAGAGCAGCACCACCGTATTCGGAGTGAGATGGTGGGGCTGCACTCCGTAGAAATCCAAAAACGAGCGAAGGAATCCGCTCGCCGGAAGGCTGAAGCCACGGAGGAAATGCAACCGGAAGACGACGCGCTCGCCGCCTTCCGGCGCCGGCGAGATCTCCCTTTTGGGGGGGACACGCACCTTGATGTTCGACGCATGAGGGAGCCGCCGCGTCTGGCGGAGGAACTCCAAGTGCCCGTCGTGGACATTGGAGCCGTCCCAGTCGCTCGCACGACCGCTTTGCGCCATGGGCTCCATGCTCGGCGGTGGCGCAAGGTGGCTGCGGCGTGAGGAGGTCCGGCGACGGCGGGCTGCGGCGGCACCCCGGCGAGAGGAGAGGTCGCGGCGGCAGCAAGAAGAAGAGGAAGGAGAAAGGCAAGACGAAGGGAGAGGAGGGCGCGCGTACGTTCTGCCGCCCCCTCCTCCTCCTACTTATAGCCCCCCGGCGGCGGAGCCGAGGGGGCGAGACTTGGGAGGGCGCAAGATTAACTGCGCCCACTCCCCCCACGACCCCGCGATTACCGCGCTGTAATGGCGTGTATTAATCGCACCTGGGAAGCGCAACCGCCCGCCTCAGCCGCAGCGGATCCGCACGCGTGCCGAGGCCCTGTAGTGGCGGGCCCAGGCCTGCGGCGACGTCCCATCGCGCACGCGGGCTGGCAGGCCGGCCTGGCCTGCTAGCGCCGCGTGGCGAGCGAGCAACGGGCGGCAAACCTGTCATCCGGCTGGCACTCTACCCGGCCTCCACCACGACGATTCGAACTCGCCAGGCGGCCGGCCTGGCCTTGGCCGGCTCCTGGCAGTCGGCCTCTCCAGAAGACGGACGAAGCCCAACTATCAGACCACTCAGAGTAGGAAGCTGCTGAGGCTCCTCGTTTTTCAGCCGTGTTGCCCCACCAGCTTCGGGGACTACTGTCGGAGTAAATGACCACGGGTAGCCTCATCAGTCCCCCATGGTATTTCAAGACATCGGGGTTGGCTGCACCCCTCACACCTTCCGGAAGCACGACCGCCTTCTTGGGTCGGCTGGTCCAAGAGGCCGGATGCTAGAAGGCGGCAAGACCATGGAAGGCGGCCGCGAGGAGGCCGACTCCTGGCAAGCGGCCCCTCGTCCCCTCGAAGTTAGCACCACATCACCACGACAAGACGAGGCATGGCTACAGTGCAGCCTGCCACCCCCGAATCCAGGATGGAACGTGGCCACAGTGCTGTGTACTAGGCGGACACCCCCCGCCCAGCGCGGCACTGTTGCCACGCAGTCCGTGACATCACCAGCGCCAGAGGGAGCCATGCTCCCACGACGGGCGATCGGTACGGCCCGCAGGCGGCGGGCCCTACCTGTCCGCGAGCCACCAGAAGGCGGCAAACCTCAAGCAGGCGGCAACTAGGGAAGGACGACTCCTAGCAGGCGGCCCTTCTCCCCCTTGGAGTCTGTGCGCCATTAACTAGATGAGACGAGGTATGGCTACAGTGAGCGCCCGTCTGGCGGCGGGACTGTAGCCACGCTCCTCCCGACAAAACCTTCGTCATCAAGGGCGAGGCTACAGTATAAAGCAGTCAATATGGCCCGCAGGCGGCGGGCCCTACCTGTCGGCCGAGATCATGGCAGTCGGCGGGGCCCACCAGGCGGCAGGGCCCAGCGGTCGGCGGAGAAGCCGGCGACCGGAGACGCTGACGACCGGGTCCTACACCCGGCCGGATTACCATTGTACCCCTGGGGGGTAGGCCTATATAAACCCACCAGGCTCTCCCATGCAAAGGGTTCAGCACCCACTCCCTTCACACACACACACGTAGAGAGAAGAGTAGAGCTAGCCTTGCCCTTCTTCCTCCTCTAGCCGAAACAACTCAAGGAGCAAGCTTGTAGCTACCTTGTTGATCGTAGTCATCATGCGGAGACCCCGCAGAGCAGGACTAGGGGTGTTATCTCCGAGGAGAGCCCCGAACCTGGATAAGATTCGCAGGCGTATGCGGTCTCGCTCACTCCCGCTTCTAGAGCCCGGCGACGTACTCTTGTTCCCATCCACGATAAGCCACCCCCTGGCATATGTCGCACGATATCCCCGACACTACAGGAAAAAGTATAGGAATTGACCAATGGCTGGTGTAGCAATCTTGCAGATATGGAACACATCACTGAGCAGATTTCTGATACTCGCTCCATGGTCTGTGATGTGTACCATACCAATGGCGTTGGTGTACTTCCTTCATGTGTAGTTTTTGACGGTGTGCTCGCTGAAGAGGAAGCTCTGGAAGAGATTCCAAGCTGCTGTTAGCGAGGAAGTGTAGTGATAATCATAGAAATATGCAAGCAAAAGACATGGAAATAAACGGGACGCACCAGCAACAAGTTCTTTAATGTGATTTTTGTTTGCTTATATTAGTTCTATATGTAAGATAGCATGTAGTGCTTTTCTTTTATACAGCATGTATTATATAAGAACAAATGTGAGCTCTGTTTCAATCTAATCACATGGATGTTCACTATTTTGCTACAATGCTGGTTTATACAGTTTGGTATTCAGATTAGTTATCAGCAAATATTCTGTGTATTATTATTGGTAATCAATGAAGAGCATCCTACTATGCTTGTCAATCTATAACTCCTCCTTAAAGCCAAGTTGGCCAGACTGTCAACTTATTTCACATCGTGTAGTGAGCCAGGGCATTTTTTTTCTTTTCAAAATCTCATTTAAATCCAGACAAAATGTACTAGCTCGACCCATACTCACCCCACACACACAAAAAAAAACCGGAAACAACAGCCAAAAAAAAAGGAAAAACGTCAAAAAGAAGACTCGTGCAGCAAAGCGCGCGTATCCCGCTAGGACACTTGATCTGTAATTATTAACACTGCCGTACAAGAGCATCTCTTAATTCTGTCATAGAAATAATCAGACCATGGAAGTATCATTCTTTTTCCACAGAATAGCCACAGATTCGTTGGTTCTCAATAATGTTTTTGGGTCTGTCTAGGACACATCTAGTTATGTCACATCTAATCTGATGTTCACTATGTTTGTGGTCTATTTTTTTTGTTCCAGCTTCTTTTTTGTTCCTTGTTGCTGCGTTATTTGTGGGAGATTAGATGTGACATCCTTAGAAAACATCTAGATGTAAATTAGACAAACTGATAATCTAAAGCATCCCTTGCAAAAGAAAGAAAAAAGAAGCAACTACAGATTTACATAACTCCTGGCCACAGGAGTAACTAGAGTACTAGACACTGTTAAGGACCCTTTGCTAACATAGTTTACTCTGAACTACTCCCTCCATTTCTAAATATTTATCTTTTTAGATATTTCAACAAGTGACTACATACGGAGCAAAATGAGTGAATCTACACTCTAAAATATGTCTATATACATCCGTACGTGGTAGTTGATTTGAAATCTCTAAAAAGACAAATATTTAGGAATGGAGGGAGTAGTAATTAACAAACTGGTATGAACTAGTAATGAACATCACAGGCTCACAGATAATTGTACATAGATGAAAGATCATACCACACAGAGCACATCCCCTAATCAATTTTCCACTATAACATTAGTAAGTTAAACTTTACCATTATGGCTGAATCTCGCACATAAACTGTAATAGTACTCATTATGATTTTGTTCTTCGGCGCTCGTGCTTCAACAGCGGAAGAGGGAGAGAGAGATTCGCCTGATTTTTTTTCAGTTAACCCAAGCTGGACCTCGAGCAGGTACAGAAAGGGAACAGAGCAGAGGAAGGAGACGATGGGATTTTGGAGGGGCTCTTTGCGTAGTTAAATGGTTTTACAAGGTCCATTATGTAAAATGTACCGCGGCCAACACATGATAACATCCCGTCCATCAAATTTCAATCCAGTGGTGCAGAATCCACCAGAGCAGCCGTTGCACGAGTTGAGCAACCGACATGGATAAAAGGAAACGTGCAAAAGACCTGTTAAAAATGACTACACCAAAAAATACTTCTGGTGAAGAGACCAGATCTTTCTCGAGAGGGAGAGAATCAAGAGGAGTCCATCGGACACAACAAATCGGAACGTGCAGACCGCTTATACCCAGTTAAAAAAACGGATTTACTATTTCACATCTAGATGTGAAATAGCTATCTCACATCTAAGTCCTTCACTATTGGATTTGTTCTGTCTTTAAAATTCGTGCGCACATGATCTGGCGATTAATCTAAGGATTTGTCTCCGTTTGAGCCGGAGCGTGTGCTCGCGCAGCCCCGCACGGGACGTGCATGCAGCGTGCCAGCATGGGCTGGCCCTGTGTGTGTGCTAGCGTGGGCTGCCTTTGCCTGTTTTTTTGTCTATTTGTTTTTTTAGAATTTTTTTGTCTATTTGTTGTACCTTCTCAATTCGCTGCAGCCGGTGCAGTTTGTGAGTTTTTTTTTTGTGTTTTTTCATTTCTTTTTTTCTCCTCTTTTGCGATACTATGATAGGTGTATATATCATATGTTGTGAGCATGCATCTTCTTTGTGCATGTATATACTATATGATCATTCATGTACTTTTTTTGTCGTTGTTTTGATTTGTATTCATCTATGCGACCTGTCCATGGAATAGTAAATCATGTATTAGAATTGCTAAAACTTTTATAGATGAGTGTGATGTCTCATCTAAGTTTCAGTCCATTTGATCCGTCGCTATAAATTTTGTGTGATTCTTTGATCGGGGTTGTTTTGTCCCGCACATCTGGTGTCGCTCGTCGTTGTTCATTTTGTGGCCCATCACACCTTGTGTCTTTCTTTTTGGGGCATTTTACGTGGTCTATTTTTTTAAGTGTCGTAGTTGAAGAGAAGAGTTGTACGTATAAGTATAAGTCGAAGAGACAAGCTGACCCTTGGCAGGTCAGTTTTGTTCTTCTCTCTCTCTCCCTCTCAATCACGTTGCTCTCTCTCAATCACGTTGCTCTTTGTCTTTGGAGTAGAGACAACCCGACCAAATTTCTAAACAATACAATCACAGGCAACGACCCATTTCTTGTTTTTATTTTTGTTTACAAGTCTAACCCTAATATATAAGAAACTCGTCTTTTTTTTCTTGTTCTAGTTGCAAGTCGATCACTAACATGCATCTTGGTCCAGACCTTTTTGATCTTTCCTGCAAGTGTACTCTTAACTGAGGTCTCCCTTTTTTATTTTTTGTCTTAGTTGCAAGTCGACCATCGACATGCAAACTGGAGCCCATCTCTTTTATTTTTATTGTCACAATTGCAAGTAAACCAGTGACATGCAACTCGGCCCGACATATTTTGATCTCGGTTGCAAGTCCAGCCTCGACTTGCAACTGTGGGCCAACATTTTTGTCCTAGTTGCATGTCCACGTCCGACTCGCAACTCAGACCTTTTTTGTCCCAGTTGCAAGTCCACACTTGACTCGCAAGTGGGGTTCGACTTTTTTTTCTCTGTTGCAAGTCCACCCTTGACTCGCATCTGGGGGCTCGACCTTTTTATTAGTTGCAAGTCCATACTCGACTCGTAGCTAGAGCCCGATTTTTTCCCCAGCTGCAATCCCACCCTCGACTTGCAACTATGGCACGGCCCATTTTTTCCCCACTTGCGAGTCTACCCTCCACTCGCAACTGGGAGCCGACTTTTTTTGTGCTGGTTGCAAGTCCACCATTGACTCGCAAATGGAACTGTAGTTTGTTTCATCCCAGTTGCAAGTCGACACTTGACTCGCAACTGGGCTCATAGTTTTGTAGTTGTCCTAGTTTTTTTTTAGAGAAAGGAGCTGCTTTATTCATAACAGTAGATTACATAGACACCCTCAGAAAAGAAAGAAAATACAGCAGAGAACACAACCGGGCAACTTCCAGAACATCGCCGGACATCGCACAGAACACCGCCGCCGACCCAAGAGCACACCGAAACTGAAGACGACGCCAAGCCCATTTGCCGCCCCGGGGGTACCAAGACCCCCGCCTTCAAGGTTTTAATGCCGCATGAGCCACCCGACGCCGGGCGGGATCTCATATCGATGAACGCATATCGGCAGCGACAACAAGAGCCATCCACATCAGCAGCACACTCTGAGAGAACCACGGTATCCAAACGAGACCGGAGAGGAAGAAGAAGACCAGCGTCTTTAGAGAGGAGCTCAAGCCTCACTACAAGAAATCTGTTAATCCATGACAGACTTGAACCGTCATAGGTGAGCACAAAACCATCATCGAAGGGCATTCATGACGGATTCAAAATCCATCATGTATATCGCGTCATAATTTGACCAACACACAATCCACGACTGATCAACAAAACCGTCACAGATCTATGACGGTCTTAGGCTGTCACAAATCACTATTAGGTAACGGCGTTACCTTGTATGCCATGTCATCATCTGACATGGCAAACAACATGGATCTAACGTGGCGGCCTATATAGTATCAGCCCAAATTAAACTATAGCCCACCAATTTCAGTTTTAGGCCATCGGCCCAATTATGGTTCCGGCCCACAATCCCATTGTAACATTGGCCCAACAATTTCAAGTTGGACCTATATTTCTTCATCCCACTAAATTTTGTCCAAACCAATATCCATTAATTTTGGCCCATACAGAATTTTATACAATCAATTTAATAGGATTTGTGCTCATATATCATTCGATAGAAATTCCCATAATATATATAATTCAATAGAAATACAAATTATGGAAGCACTCATTACAGCAAGAGCAAAAACAAAATACACCTTACTCAAAAAACTAAAATTACAGACGAACAACCTTCTGCAGCCATAGCTGCCGCCATCCCATCACCGTCCAGCGGCGCCGAGAGCCTGCAGGAGATCCTACGATCGATCGGTGCGCAGCTCCGGTATCCTAGATGGCGGCTCTCCTCTCCATCGTCCGCATGGTTCTGTACAACGTACGGGAAGTGGTGGATGACGAGTCGGGCATTTACAACCTCGGGCAACAAGCAAACCCGCAGGAGCATTGACCACCGTGGTCAACAACGTGGAACTCACCACATGGGAAGTGGAGGCCATTGCAGAGTTTGCCGTTGGGTGTTAGCATCCACCAAGGCACAACACCACGGCGACGGGTCGATGCTGCGTCCTTGGCGAAGCTCCTCGGCAATGGGTCGACGGAGCCCCTCAGTGAACGGGTCGACGCGGCGTCCTCGGCGACGAGTCGGCGACGGGTCGACGAGGCTTCCTCGGCGACGAGTCGGCGGAGCTCCTCAGTGACGGGTCGACGCGGCGTCCTCGCGCGATGGGTCGACGCGACTTCATCGGCGACGAGTCGGCGGAGCTCCTCAGAGACGGGTCGACGCGGCTTCCTCGACTCCGGCGGAGTTCCTCGGCGACGGATCGAGGAAGGCAACCAGCGACAGGTCGGCGCCTTTTGCCTCCTGGCCCATCGCGGTACCCATGGTGGCCTGATGAACCGGCGATGGAACTTGGCTCACGGCAGCCTACGACCGCCTAAGGAGTCAGGGGAGAATCGGGGAGAAGGATCTGGAAGAGTGGCGGCGGATCGGGAACGAGGGAGAAAGAATCGGGGGAATTTGGGTGTTGGCGGCTCGTGCGGTAGGCACAAGACAGAGGAGCGACCGTATTACAGGCGTTGGATCTCGTCCGATCGGACGGTGGCTGTGTGCGATCCGTGGCAGTGCCCAAACAACCAATCAGGATGCAGGAACGGCCTCACACGGGATAGATGCCTCCTCTATCGTGAACCCTAGTGGGCTTCAGCCCAGCCGAGTGAGGTAGGCCTTGAATTCAGCCTATTCTTTTCTTTTATAAAAAAGAAATAACGAATTAAAGCCCCCTTGTGAAGTAACTTGCAAAAACAATTATCTTATGTGTCTAAAAAAATTACTTTATGTACCACAAAACATTATTTACATGTAATATACTGCATATATGTGGTTTTCTAGGAGTTTTAACAATTTTTATATGATTTTTTTAATACTTTAAATGGTTTTTGTGCATGCTTATTAAAAGTAATTTCATTTTAAACTACATGTATCTCAAATAAGTTTTAAAATATTCAAAAAAAATGTAGACAAAGATGTATGTGTTTTTTTAGCTTATGCCATGGAGATAGATGGAAATATAGAATGCTTGTTACGGATAATTCGAGTTTCTATTTGCAATCTATCAGGAAAACGATCAAGATATCTAAAATTGGTTAGAAATTTACCAAAAGCGGTATGGTGTCATCCGGACCTCATGATTTTGCTTCAAAACTTTAGGCAACTTAAAAAATTGTGAGTATACATTGCTTTGCATGGCGTGCACAAAAAAGGTGAATCTACATTTCGCATTTTTTTGGTGTTTGATCATTATTTTAAAGTCATCAAGTGCATTTCTAGGCATACTTTCATCCCACTTTCTACACAAATTCATGTGCTTACAGTTTGAGGTATATCCATTAAATGCCTAGAAATGGACTTAATAATGACTTAAAAGTAGAAAACGAACCCTGAAAAATCTCGAACTATGACATGGAACATGTAATGGTGCATATTGGGTGTAAAAAAAGTTTCTAGGTTAAACGGCAAAGCAATCATTGCTTCCTCTTCAAACATCCCTTTCTGAACTATGAATCTTCATCGTGGATGGTTCAGATTCAAGCAATGTTCATCATAACTTTTTGAAACCTGTCCGGGGGGGGGGGGGGGGGGGGGGGCGGACCCCGGGTAGGCTCAAGGAAACCACTCAACATTTTAAAACATCGAGACGGCCCAAGTCCTTCAGTCTGGCTGGCTTTCCTTGTAATCTTCATAGCGATCTTGCTGGACTAGGGGAGTGACCTCCCTTGGAGGCCCTGAACCTGGGTACGTCTCTGTGTCTTGAAGTGCTCGTGCTCAATCTCGCATTCGGACGCCACATGTGCTCATCGGCCCCAACCACTCGAGATAAGCCATCCCACTGCATCTGCCGTGAGAACACCACGACAAAACCGTTTAAATTTTTTAACACAACCAATTTAGATCATATTATGGTACCATAACAAAATTCATGTTTTTCAAACTTCATTTTTATTTTTTAGACTAAAACGCCAATAAGCACCGTGTTCATGCTCGAGTCTTGACACCCAAATGTTTGAAACCTCATTTCATTTATTGAATAAGACCTAAATATAGACTCAAGAACACAAATTTGATTTTACAACCAAATTTTGTACATAATTTCACATATTTGTAGTTCAAATTTGAATTGTATCCATTGAATGGCAAGAAGTGCACTTAATGACTTAAAAATAGCAAACGCGCCTTGTTTACAAAAAGTTTGAATGTAAAATGATGAAGTGAGCGTCGCATCGCCTTCACACCTCAAATATTCCCTCTCGAAATGGGTACAACTCTCAAAACGTTCCATATAATTCATGGCAAATTTTGAAGTTAATACACGGCAAAACATTTTATTGCTCATATACACTTCAAACTTGGACAAAGTCTTACTTTCACGTTCCAATTAACAGAAGTGACTATACATTGCCACTTGTTATATAACTAAAAATGGTGTCATGCATTTAGAAATATGACAACATGTATTTAAAAAAATGTTAGATGTGTTTTTAGAAAATGTTCAACGTGAGAAAAGTTGGCGAATACAAAACAAGTTCAGGAATTTGAAGTTTTTTTTTGTACATTTGGAAATTTCAGGAATTTTAAAAAGAATGAAAATGAAAAAGAAAGAAAACCCAATGGAAAATTAAAAAAAAACAGTAGAAAATCCATAGATAAAAACCGAACCAGAAGAATCTAGTTTTTTTAGACAAATCAAAAGAAAGTTTTTTTTTTATAAAAAGAGTTTGCTGGAAGGTTAATTGGTCAGGCCTAGTACTTCGGAGCTTAAGTGCCACGTACACATACCGAAGAGAACGTCTTGACGGAGAGCTCTTATTTGACGCGCATAGGCGTCAAACTGCTGTCCCTTCGCCTTAAGGTGCTAATAGGCCGGCCGGCGCCTTCTTCTATACCCATCCCTTCATTTCTATTCTTCCACCCCCCCCCGCCCCCCCCCTTTTCTGCTCTTTATTGGAACTTCCGGGATATTTATTATGGAGGTAAAATGCAGTATGAAATTGCTATTTAAGAAAACATATACTATATTTTGAACCTTTTAGAGAAATATGAATATATACGTTGAACAATTTTCAATACGCATTTAACATTTTTGCGATATGTGTTGAACAAAATTTAATATATGTTGAAAAAATTTGGATACACATTGAGCATTTCACAAAAATACGTTGAACAAAAATTTGGATACATATTGAACATTTTGCAAAAATACGGTGAACAAAAATGTTCACAATTCAAAAAGTATTCGTGTTTTAAAGAAATCTTCATGAATTTGAAAAAAAAATCGCTACAGTACTTCCCAGTTTTTGAAATTTGTTCGCATTTAAGAAAAAACAAAGCTGGAAAAGGTTTGTGTTCTGAAAAATTATTCAGAAATTCTAAAAAAAACAATCTACGTAGAAATTGTTCGCGCTTTTGTATACAACACTCCTAATTTTTCATACTGGTTTATTCTACATAGAAATTGTTTTCAAATTCACGTTAGTTTTCGGATTTGACACTGTTGTTGGTTGCTTTTTAAGATATGGCTCTGCCTACGTAGGCACCTGCATTCGACTGCCCTAGTGGTTAGCACCATGTGCTTTCCGCAGGGAGGTCCCTGGTTTGAATACTCGCTTCGCACTTTTATTTCTTGAGATTTTTTTTATCAGGAACACCTTGCATTCCAACTTACGGTGGACTGACCAAATCGGCGGTCACGGCACGGTTTACCCACAGCCTTAGAAGTGTGGCTGTATATACTTTACTAATGAAAAATGTCCATTCATATCATAACAATATAGTTGCCAAGTGGGAAGGTATTAACCGCTTAAAATTCATGTCTCGGGTTTGAGTTCCATTTATGCATTGCTCTTTTTTAATTAAAACTTCTATTTGCAACTTATTAGAAAAAAATGATAATAATATCCAAATATGGTAGACGATTCTTATAATTGGGCATCGACCAATATTATTGATTCATAAGATGGACACAAATTTTTAGGAGATTTCGCAAATGTTTGCTATACATTGACGTTAAGTTGTACATTACATAACTATTGTTGTCTTTTCGCAAAAGAGAAAACATATTGTTGGCTACACGTGAAAAGTACTATAAAAAAATGGCTCGTTGTATGTAAAAACTTGGCTTGTTGGAACGTAGAGGTTTTTTTACGTACGTTGGAACTTAGAGCTTAGTGCTACGTGGTTCAAATCCCAGCTCAATCTCCTTTTTTTAATTAAAAAACTTGGCTCGTTTTATCAAAGAACATAAGAAAAAAAAGGCCTAGCGACCTAGGTATATAAGTCTGAGGTCCGTAGTTCGATACCTCTAGCAGCTTCTCCTTTTTAAATTTGAAGATTTAAAGAAAGCATACCGTTTTTCTCTCTGCAAAAAAATACTCCCAAAAAATAGACCTAGAGCAGCCCCATGTCGTCCCTACAGAGCAGCAGCAACGCCGGGGCACGCAGCAGCAGCATTCAGTTTTCCTAAAAAAAGGGCCCGCCACCTTTTTCTGTAAAAAATAGACCTAGAGCAGCCCAACGTCGGGACGACATAGCAGAAGCAGTCCTTTTTTTTTCCTAAAAACAAGCAACATTGGGACACGCAGCAGGAGCATTCCGTTTTTCCTTGAAAAAAGCACCAGAAGGGCGTTCGTGATGGTTCGAACAACTCAAAAAAGAAACTAAGCCTGACATATGTGGGTCGGACACGTGAGACACATCAGCATGAGCCATTCATGACGGTCTATTTGGTGTACTGCTAGCCGATTCATGACAGTATCTGTGACGGTCCATCATAAGAGCGCCATTGTTGTTGGCCTTGTTCTCATCTCATTAGTCCGTGACGAATTTCATGACGAACTAGACAAATCCGTCATTGACCATGACGGTTTCTGAGAACGTCACCAGAAATCCGTCATGTATTAACATATTTCTTGTAGTGCCTGCAGCTCCACCAAGCAACTGACACCAAACAAACCACACTGCATAACCCATCCTCTACACCGGCGATGGGGAAATCACCGGCGATGGGGAAATCACCGGCGCAACGACGAAGAGGAAGGGGACAACATAACTCACGAAGTCCAGCCGCCAACGTCGCCTTGCCGACCGGCCAGAGTAGGAAACTCGTCGGATCCCAGGGTCGACGAGGAGCAAAATGGACTCGCCATCCGCTGCTGCCACCAACGGATTCGAGGCTCAAACCGCCGCCGAACGGCGGGCGAAGAACGCCATCCACAAGCCGGCCACCGCAGCACCAGCAAGGGGGAGTAGGACTGGCGGATTTATTCCGCCCAAACGACGACGAGAACTCCACCATCACGTCGCCACCAGGGCCTACGGGCCAGGGAAGACAACAACTCATCTCCCATCGCCATCAAAAGCAAAGAACTGGAAGAAGAGCAGCCCAAAAGCAGACCTCCGCCGCCGCCACCGCCGAAGATGCCGAAGCGCCGGACAGAGGAGAAGCACCAAAACTCGCCGGACGACTAGATCCGCGAGGACGAGGAGCTGCCCGCACCTCGACGAAGCCAAACACCACGCCGGAAGGGGCAGATGCAGCGACACCACCATTATTCTTCACCGGCAACACCATCCCCTCCCTGGCAGCGCCGGTCAGAGCTCTCAAACCCCCTACTATGTACACCAAGGGCCAAATCCATGGTTCCCCCATCCTCCCGCCGCCGACCGGCCGACAAAGGGAGAGGGAACCGCCGGGATCACCGGCGAACTCGGTGGCGAAAAAGACTTTCTCCTCTAACTACTGTAGTTGTCCTAGTTGTAGGTTCACTTCGCAATTGGGCTGATAGTTCTGCCAGTTGCAAGCCCACCAATGACTCGCAACTAGGCATGTGTTTTATTTTTCATCCCAGTTGCAAGTCCACCCATGATTCGTAACTAGGACCATAGTTTGTTTCATCCCAGTTGCAAGTCCACCCTTGACTCGCAACTGGGTCAATGTTCCGTAGTTGTCTTAATTGCAAGTACATCATTGACTCGCAATTGGGGTCATAGTTTGTTGTTGTCCCAGTTGCAAGTCCACCCTCGACTCACAACCAGGCCTATAGTTTGTTGTTGTCTCAGTTGCAAGTCCACCCTCAACTTGCAACTGGGCCCATAGTTTGGTTGTTCCAGTTGCAAGTCAAGGATAGTCCATCCTTGACTTGCAACTGGGATGTGTTTTATTTTTTTTATCTCATTTGCAAGTCCACCCTAACTCGCAACTCGTATTTATAGTTTTTATATACTTGACTCAGTTACAAGTCCACCCTCAACTCGCAACTAGGATCATGTTTTTTTATTCCAGTTGCAAGCCCAACCTTGACTCGCAACTGGGCCTGTGTTTTTGTCTTTCATCCTAGTTGCAAGTCCATCCTGACTCGCAACTAGGAACGTAATTAGTTTTATCCCAGTTGTTAGTCGATCGTTGACTCGTAACTAGTCTCAAAGTTTGTAGTTGTCCCAGTTGTAAGTCCATCCTCAACTCGCAACTCACCTCGTAGTTCTCTCAGTTTTTCAACACGCAACTTGCCCTGATCCCTAGTTCCATGCCCAACCCGGTATGAACAGTTTTTAGAATAAAAGGTAAACATATTCCAGATTCCAACTGTTCATTTTTTAAATTGTATGAAACTTTTTCAAAAAATTATGCGAACATTTTATTTACATTGCATACAAAATCTAGAAAATGTCGTGTGCTTTTTTAAATGCGTGAAGCTACTTTTAAAAATTTTCACAAATATTCTTTGAATGTTAAGATTCTTTTCCATTGTATATATACATTATATTTCTTGATCATCACAAATATTCTTTTGAAATTCATGAACATTTTTAAAATGTAAACATTTATTAAACAGTGCAAAAAAATATTGAAATCTTATTATCAAAATAAAGATAGAATAAATTTAGTCTTGTTTTTCAAAAAATGTTTGGAATCTTCAAAAGTGTCCATACTCTAAAAACTGCTCGAGGATTTTCAAAATTATCCATGTCTTCAAAATTTGTCTGAGAAGAAATTGTTCGGAATACCAAATTTTGTTCTTACTTTTCAAAAATAAAATCAGAATTATAAAGTGTATCCAAATTTGAAAAATACTTTCTAAATTTTAAAATTGTTTGTGTTTTAGAAAAATAGTCAACATTTAAAAAAATCAGAATCTGTAAAAAAGGTTTAAAAAAATTCAAACATGTACACTAATCTTGACGCTGTGTTATGTTCTTATAGATTTTCCGTTTGCCTTATATAAGTATTATTCATTGGCTGGGATGGAATGAGCTATCATTGTCTTGCACGAGGTCCTGAGTTCAAATCCTACTTAGCGCATCTGTTTTTTTTTCGCAGTCCAGTTGAAAAATAAATAAATAAACGCTTTGCATAAAAAAAAAACAAATAACTTAGATGTGAGATAATATCTCACGTCTAGATGTTATATAGACAGACCCTTAAATAAAACTACGTGCAGGAATAACACCATCAATTTCACAAGAACCATAAAAAAAACAAAAAAAAACCAGGTAAATGGATCGCTTCCAGAGTCTTTATAACTTAAAATGGAACTAGAGGATTTTCACATACTCCCTCCATTCCAGTAAATAAGCCGAACATATGATTCGAGATTTGACTCTGACCACCAATAAGATGAATAATATATAAGTTAGCGAGACTTCAAAAGAAATACCACTGAAAACTAATTTCAAATAAGAATTCAATAACATTTATCACACATAGTTAAACTTGATTCATAAAATAAACCACATAGTAATAGAGTAATTGTTGATAGAAAAAGACTAGTCCTCACAAAACAAAATAAGGATGACAGAAAAAACGGAATAGTTATTAATTTAGCTTCTTTGTGTGTCCATCTTTGTTTTTCATGACGCCCGGGCGGTATCTCCTCCGTCCTGCACCAGCAGAGGTGGTGGATTCATCATCTTTAAATCTGGGATCGTCCTCATCAACCTCAAGCCCGTAGGTGACTCTGCCCTTGGTTTTTAATTGGTGCTTATAGTCTCTCTGCTCCTCGAGCATCCTGCCATTGGTGTGCTCCTTGTACATGGCCAAGTTGGCCCACATTATTCCCAAGTTCGCAGCCAGTTTTGGGTCTCTCCTGACCCATAGGTCGGGCACCTCCGTATCGATGGGTTTTTCCTTGTAGGAGAGCACACGTTTCACATCGCTATCTGGCACCTGAATCAACACCTTCTTCTTCTTCTTCTTCTTCTTCGTGAGCGCCTCCGTCTTCGACCCTGCAGGGTTTTCGGCCAACTCGCCGGGTGCGTCTTCCTGAACCTGGGGATCAACCAGCTCCACCTTCTCCTCGGAAGAACTCGAGCTCGCCATTGGAACCTGCACGGACGGATCGCTATCTCGGTTATTTGGATCTGATGAAAATCAGGCGACCCTCGACGCATCTTTATATGCACGCGGGAGCGAGTCCTTGTCCGACACCTCAGATCGTATACGTGTGCTGCACGATCCGACTCGATTCCCCGCCGGAATCGGCAGAAGGCGTCCGACCCGAAACTGCCTCGCTTAGGATTTGGATCGGGCTCATCGATCCGACGCAGAAACCAATCGAGCACAAAACGGATCATCTAACAAGGGAAGTCACGTACCGAGCACACAAAGACGCCGCCGACTCCGGGAGATCTGGTTGGCTCCTCGCTTCCAAGGGCAGAGAGAAGGGGGGAAGAGCAACTGCTTGATACTGGGGGAGGCAAAAATATCGCTGCCAGCGGCCTTAGGGTTACACGAGTAACCTTGTTTTATAAGGATGGAGACACGGGCCTTGCTTTTTTTTTTGAGATCACGACACGGGCCTTGCTAGACTTCACAATCGGTCCAAAGTGTTATCACGCCTGCAGCCCAACAGAACTTTATGTAGCCCAATAGGCCCCATCAATTATTCACGCCAGCATTTGTAAAACTGGACTATTCAGATTGTGACTCACAGTACCGTGTGGTTTTTGATGAATAGTAACTGGTGGCAGCCAATGAGAAGATGAGCTTCTGTTTTGATGCTTTCACCACAGAGGCGACAACGTTAGATTTGGGCTAAACTTGGCTACAACAGTCGGATGTAACAAGCTAGAGGTGGAATCCGATAATTCCGAGGTGGTTTCGGCCTTGCAAGGAGAAAGATCGAGTTCAGTGACGAATCAATTGCTAGCAAGATATTCACATATCCGGTCTTTATTACAACTAGATGACGCGTTGTGCCCTTGGCAAAGAACAATTGCAACAAAGAAATGCAACCAAAGGAACAGATGTATGATGTGAAGGAGTCTATTTTGGGAATTATCTGCAAAATACGATGCCAATGACTATGCTCATGTTCTGTTATTTTACATCCTTCCTTTGTTGCGGTACACCATTAAGGAGCATCACATGACTGCATGTCGACTAAGGTAACACCAATCCAGACGCCCCGAGAAACAGGGCTCCAACCCGAACAAACTGAGAACTAACCTCCCCACCAAAATGTGGCCGGAACCCAAATCCGGACCAACAACAGTGCAGGAGAGGTGATTGGCACAATCCAACCCGACGAATGACAACAGCCGAATAAGCCGCGGAGCCAGCGCGAACTAACCTGTGGTTGGATGATTAGAGGGACAGTGGTATCACCAGCCCACCAGGATTCAAGTCCTGGTGCTCACATTATTCCTGGATTTATTTCAGGATTTCCGGCGATGCGCTTTCAGTGGGAGAAGACGTTCCCGTCGACGACGAGGCGCCTACGATGACTTCGTAAATCTCAAGATGATATGCCGACTCAGTCTCTCAGAGGTGCTCATAGGGTAGGGTGTGCATGTGTGCGTTCATATGGGTGAGTGTATGCGCGTATGTGTGAGCGCTTGCATCTGTACTGATGTTAAAAAAAAAAGCCGCGGAGCCAGCCACTCAATGGTCCCTGTCGTGTGGGTCGAGGGCGAGCCCGGGGCTACCTCCTCTACCGCCCGATGTCCTCGCCTTGCATGTGCCGCCCTGTGCATTGGTGGTGGGGCCTGATTTTGTTCCATCAGGTAAAGGCGTCGAGTCTGCATGCGATGGGTGCAGCATGGTTTAGCATGTGGGCTGTTTGGCACACATATGTGCGATGGCCCGCTTGAAAGTTACACCAGTCAGAGGCCATCGCACACGATTTTTGAAACCGTGTGCTCAAGGGGGTACCATCGCACACACTTCCCAAATCTGAGTGTGATAATAGGGGTCAATCGCACACACAGTTACTCCCTCCGTTCGGAATTACTTGTCGCAGAAATAAATGTATCTAGACGTATTTTAGTTCTAGATACATTCATTTCCGAGACAAGTAATTCCGAACGGAGGGAGTAGAACACAAAAACTATGTCAATAAGTAGGGTCCGTCACACAATTAGAATTCAAAATTGTGTGCTCGGATAGGTTGGTGATTGGGGATGCCATCGGACACTTCCAAAACCGTGTGTTATTGGTGATCTAAACATGTTTAACCAAGCCTAAAATTAGTGCTATATTACTAGAATTATTAGAACAAAATTACAAGCAAACATAGCACATAACGTAATTCACATTCAAAACACATCATGTGATTGTTTCCAACATGTATCTAACATGACATGTTTCAAGTTCATCACAGAACATATGCAAGTACAAATGTACTTCTCCACATCACACAACGATCAACACACACAGCTAGCAATCACATATAATCTTACAGCATCTACAGAAGCTTCAGCTGGCCCTCTAAATAAACTGAGACCAGACTCTATTAGTCTCGACGGTATCCTTGCTCAGGAGCAATTAAAATTTCTGATAACCATCAGCTTGTGAAAAAAATCGTTTAACGTTTTGCAAAGAGAGGTAGCGGTCAAATGGAAGCTCCCGCAGAGCAGCAGGGAGTTGGTTCAAAAACCCCATCAGAAGACTTAGGAGCGGCAATGGAAAATTTGTGCGGCTGTTTCGTGGAGAAGAAGAGGGATGGCCAGGGTTCCTCCATTCATGAGGTTTTATCAAGCTTCCTTTTGTTTATTTATGGTTGAACTTCTGGTTGAAGAAAACTGCACGGAAGTTGCCAATTTGGAGCTCAGCTTGAGCAGCTCTTGATTTCTTGCTTGTTGCTTGATGTGGGATGTGAGTAGGCTGTCCTTTTTTTGTCATAAAATTTTCACCTATCCAAGCAGCTCAATTTTGCAATAGTTAGAACAACGAACAAGTTTGCATCGTTCTTGTGGTGAACTGATCAACCTAAAGAAAGATCAGCAAAGCATGCACTCACAGAAGGTGTACTGTAGTCTTTCAGTGATTATCAGATGCAATGTACATGTTTGTTATTAAACTGGTGTAAGTAATTCTGAAAGTCAACTGAATATATATTGAAGAAGTGCAGCATCAGAAACCAAAGCTGAAACGTGAGAGCACGTATTGAATTGGTAAAATTCAGAGTCAAGTGAACGCAGATCAATAGTTTTCCCTTTTTTTGGGTGAAGACCAAACTCTAAATTAAAAATTCTTCTCAACATCAGTGGGTTACTTTCAGTTGACATCTCAGAAGGCACCCTTTCGGTTTTATACATAACTACATACTCCGTATTTGATATTCTCCGATCAATTTCAGATTTCCCTTGATTGGTGGCCGCTTCTGCATTGCTGAATTTCTAATTGCCTCCTATTCCCCGTTCCAACTACAATATAAGGTGAGTACTGTGAGCTTAGAGAGATGCCTTGTGAATTTTATTTTTTTGTCAACAGTTCATTTTTGTAGCAGTTTCCCATTCACACGTTGCACACTTTCCATGAGCCACACACTAAATGCTTTCTTTAGCTTATGTACATTTGTTTTTTAATCTTATTCTTGTATCTCATCATCTAGAAGGATTAACAGCCCCATCTTAGTTTAAATTTCATGTCTGGCATGGCATGTACATAATTAGAGGATGAATATCTATTTTCTGTTCATAATCAGTACACAGGAAAACATGTAGAAGTCATCTTCCATACCATTGTGTCATTGATGAAGTAGATTTAAAAATCAAGCTATATTAATGGGAGGATAGACACGTTGGTTAACTTACCAATTTATAGCTTGCCTCCGCACACGAGGAAGGCGATTCTGTGATGCCTAGGCTGCCGCAAAGCCAAACAGGGTCGCAGCCTCAACACGCCTGCTAAACCCCTGGTTAGCTAGCTGTCCTTTCTTCCCAGTGAGGCAGGCCAGTTAAGCATCATTCAAATTTATGGCTGATGAAGTCTTGAATCAACCTCCCCAGTATTACCTATCCTCTTATTGCTTTACCATTCGAATCCTTAATTAATGCTAAATAACTGATATTGATTATCTGAGAAGTAGACGTTTGAACCATAATTTAGTTCGATTCATATTTTTGAGGAAGATGGCCATGTATCTCCTAATTTGGTAGTGGAGTTAATTTGTCTAAAAATAAGTAACTTCTTGCAAGACTGATATGGATATATGACAGTTTCAAGACGGGATGAGGAAATGACGTACATGTTTGGGAAATGATGAATGTCTAATGATATGAACAACTATGATTATTACTGTTGCATTGTGGGCACCTCTCCTCCTCGACACTCAACAGGAGCCAAGGTGAGCCGCTGTTGATTCCTCTGCACATAAGGTTTTGCCTTTGCTATGTTTGAATTTCATTACTGGGCAGCCAGTGCATGACTTCCAAGATCTTGAACAAAAGATTGTTTGCATGTTGCTACTGACCATTGTGTGCGGCAATGAGGTGTGCAAGCAATTAATCGGCAGGTGACTAGCTTGGATGATTTTTATCGCTATTGCCTATGAGAGACTACTGTGTTCACTACGCTCTAACTAGCAATTATACATGTATTGTGTATGCTAACGTTTCTAGCAGAGAAGTCATCGATTCATTTATCCAGAATCACTGGTTCATGTCATGTACCACTTCTTTCAGGGTATGTGGTTGATTTCTTTTCCTTTTGTATACATAAATAATTATTTGATTTAGCTACAATTTTAGATGGTCAGTACTTATAGTCCACCTTGTGCAAGAAAAGTTGTTGAAAGAAAGGTTGCATATTATTTCCTAACGAATAGTGATAATCATTTATGATAGATGAGACACATTTCTAATTTAAGTACATGAGTAGTTACATTAGCAATCTAAATATATCGTTGACTCGAAAATAAAGCAGTGGTGTTCATGGCAACGCAATATAAGCTTCACTCTGAACTGCTACATTGTTAGTAGAGAGAAATATCTAATGAGATATTGATTCAGTAAATTGAAATTTGCTTTAGCCTATGGTTAGGTTATGCTCTCAAGAGATACTTTTTTCCCACTATCTTTGCACAATTTTCTTCAATGACCTACTAAAGATTACCTCGAGTGTGAAGTTACTGAGCATGGACCTGTGTTCCTATTTTGGAGCTCTATGCTACTACTGAGTTTTACAATTGAGTTTTCTTTTCGTAGCTTTGTATTATTTTACTGCTCAGGTTGTTACCTATGAACTAAAACTTTAGTTACATGGGTACTAAGTGTTTTAACAACATTTGCTCACATTATAGTTTTTGTAAAATCTGCTTGCCTTCAATCTATGTATTGTATAGTACAACTTTTTAGCTGACAAATAACTGTTACCATGGAGCTTAAAACGTATGCCAATTGGGTCCTGTCCTTGACTGTATACAATATACCTTCCGAAAGAAAAGATAATTTTGTACTTATGCATGTAGCACTATCTTCGATGGAGTCTCCTCCAGTGCTCATTTAGGAAACAGAAATGTGTGCGGGGCTGTGGTGCAAACCAGTAACTCTTGGGTCTTATGTCGATCTAGAGAGAGTAGGGAGGGAGGGGGGGAGTTATTTATTGTCAGCATGGTGCTCATTTTGTTTTACGGCGTTGAGTTATTATAAGCATTTGTAGACAGTTATAACGCATGAGTAAATATTGATGCATAATCGTTTGACTCGCTTTTGATTAAGTATTGTAGGGAGGAGTGTTAATTATGCCTTAGATGTTTTCTTTGCTTCTTTTAAGTTTTCTGCAATTTAGCACAAAAAACTGGTCATGTTTACCTAAATTATAGTCATAGTTTCGCCCTCTGTTTATTCCCTTGAATCACAACTACGTTATCAAGCAATAGTCTTTAGCTCTATATCATTGACTGCATTTCAAATAAGAATTTCTACTACCATAGTCAGCAGCCAAATCAAGATTGAAGCTATGTTGACATATGAACCTGCTTATGCAGATTTTTTTCAGAAAATTCATAAAGAATCCTTATTGAATATGAACCTGCTTGTGTATAGTGAGTAAATTGCAGTTTGAAATAAGAATTTCTACTACCATAGTCAGCAGCCAAATCAAGATTGAAGCTATTTATTGAATGAAGACACTTAATTAATTTCTGGATCAGCTTGTAGAGGATTGTTCAAGTTCATTTCAGTTTTCCTTTGTTTTTGGTTGTCAATTATTGCACCTACGAACTCTTGTATTCTGCTCTTTCAAGCAACCACCATCAAGTTAATGCAAGAAACTACCGGCGCTACCATAAGGATTAGCAAGCTAGGATGAATGCCACGCTACCAGAACATGGTGAAGCATGAACCACTAGCCTATTAAAAAAAAGGAAAAGCACGACCAAGCATGCCAAGCAATTACCTTCGATGTCTGCTGGATGCAGAAGAGATGAAGATGAACTGCTGTGCACTCTCTTCCCTTCCCACCTTCCCGCCACCAACCAGTCACAGCCTCGCCTGCGCAGCTGCACCACATGATTCATCATGCCCACTTTCTCACTGCATAAAAGAGAAACATACACTGAATTACTCTCAATTTTCCTATGGATAAGACAAAACCTAATATTTTGTTTCTTAAATGTAACAGAAAAGATGTAGGCCAACTGATTATGAGTTAGAATAGGAACAAGCTGAAGAACAAAATGTTTTTTGAAATTGCTACTATCTAGAGCTCAACAAATCTTCTACTCTAACTAGAGGTCATCGAATCTTTTGATGGCCTGAGGTGCTTCGACCAGAGTAGATACTAACTTAAACAGCAAAGAGAGAATAAATACCCTGCAAATGTCCGTGTTAGATTTCAGTAACAGTACATAAACAACTAAATCGTTTGCTGAGACATGGAGCCACAACTGAGAAGCCTCCTATTACATAATGGAGTCAATTATAGTGTTGATACATAGACACATCCAAACCTGATAGTTTCTGGATCCGACATTAAGGCCAAGGCAATTTGATGGGTATCTATCTGAACTGGAGAGTTGGAGAATAGAGCATCTAAGTTCAAATTACTTGCCTGTTCAGTTGGGGCATGAAGATAGGCGACAAAGATACTTCGACTGGAGCTCGATCTGCTTACTCTGAGAACATTAAGACTTGTATAGGATACTTGTATGGGATCAGGGGCAGAGCTGGAGAAAAATAAGCCCGATGCACATCGGTAAGATGCACACAAAAATATCCAATAAAAAAGGTACTACTAACTAGCCACCTGTTCCGCAACTCTTGGAAGTCTGATATGAAAGTCTTTGGTAACTTATGAAATAGTTTTTTTGGTTCAAATTATCAAGTAAAAAGAGCAAGTTTGCAAATAAAATTAATTAAGCAAGTTCTGGTGCTCTCGATATTGACTGAACTTAGGTAAAGTCATCTTTTCTTGTGTGTCTATTTTTCACTGTATATTGTATAATAAGTTCAATCTGCAAAATTCACTAATTGCAAATTGAGCCTAGATAAATAACACACATGATAGATTGAATGATTGTTGGTGATTCATCCAAATTAAAACCTTAACAAGATTAACATCAGCTTGGCATTTAGCAAAGAGAAAAAACTAAGATACTGACGAACTGAATTATCTACTTCTCACAAAACCCACAAGAATTGAATTGAGATAAATTTAGGGGTGACCGGATGAGGAGGGGAGGAAATGGGAGAAGTATTTACCACTAAGTGAGAAATTACAAAATCAAGATGACGTCACGTCATATTAAGGTAGGATGTAGGCAGGTGGCTGATCTGGTCCAACGGCTTTGTGCTTGGCGCCTGTGCTGAGGTTGAACATCAAACTGAACAAGACCTGCGTCCGCTCGAGGAAGCACATGCATTGATCGATGGACTCCTGTCAATTCATTCCATCTAGCATTTATACATGACCGGTTGTGCACAAATAAAATAGACTTGCTGCATCATGGAGTATATCATAAAAAAAAGGAGATTTTTGAGAATTATGGCAGCAGATAAGACAGGACAGAAAAACGAGTTAGTAAGCTGCAACAACTTGTATACCTATGATCAAATCAACTGACAAAACACTGTACTATGAGTGCTCTGAAGGAGAGTGCCAATGGATATTCTTGAGCTTGTACTTCATCCCATCGATCTGCACTGTCCCAGCAGCATCTTTGGCAGTTGCATCAATCGATTATACAGAACAAGAACACAGTGGATCCAATTAGATAAAACTGTATACATGCAGTAAGAGGAATTTCTCTGTGTATAAACTTAAAGAAAAACTAAACAAAAAAAAAAGATGCAAACGGGGCCACTAGCAAAACCACCTGGTAACTTATACACTCAATAGATTTTTCAAGTAGAGAGAGTTGAAAGCCTTCACGAGTCAAGACTAAGGATGCAAGCGGGGCTTGTTACGGCCAGCCCGCACTTGCCTACAGAATTTCTACATACACAGGTACTCACATTTGACATAGTTTATTATCTTCAGATAACCATCCCTTTTGCTGGATATCTATGTACAAGGACAGCACGATGGCACTGCAGGCAGCTGAGGTAATCATCATGTTTAGATACCAAAATACTTTGATGGGTACTAAGGAACATCATGGACTAGAGTTCCTAACTGAAGAATCACAACATCAAAGCTACCCTGAAGTTAGTTTGAGTCCCAGACTGAATCGTCTGGCTAATTCACAACACCGTGAAGCTAAATTGAACTCTGCTACTAGAACACTGCACATAGGCAAAAACTGATGAGGCGAGAGCTTACGGTAAGATGTAGTTCCTGGCGAGCAGGAAGTAGATTGTCCAGAACTGCGTATCCTTCATGTGGCGTGGGCACAGATCATACCGGATCTTAGCGAGTTCCTGCGGGGATCACAAATTACAGTAGTGAGTTCCTGCAGGGATCACAAATTACAGTTTGAGACTTTGGAGCCATCTCTCTTCGGCGAAGTGGAGGATGAGATCCCGGGAGACCTTACCTTGGCTCTGGCGAGAACGAGGATGGTGTGCCGCTGCTGCCAGTCCGAGAGCTCGCCCGCCGCGGCCACCGCCTCCGTGGAGCCACCTGCCAGACAACACGGCACGTCACCGTCGGCAATCGAGACTGGACGAGTAGGGGAGCGGAATCAATAGGGGAGGAGAGGAAGGAGGAGTGCCTTGGTGAAGCTGGAGAGCGGACGACTTGAAGGCGTCGGGGGAGAGCGTGAAGCCGGCTCCTTCTCCTCCTCCTTCCGCCCCGAGGCCGCGGCGGGTTTGCTTGGGCCAGCTCCGGCGTTGGCGCTGCCGCCGGCTCGGCGGCTGAACGACCATGTGAAAGGGGAGAAGGCCACCGGCGGGGAGGTGGGCTGGGACGGGATGCGGCCGGCGACGGCGATCTGATGGATACGACGGCGGCGGTGTGGTGTGGAGGACGCGACGGCGGCGGCCGGATCCGCGTGGCAGGCTGGTGAGGAGGAATGGACCCACAGCAGGGAAAGATGGATCCATGGAGCCAAACCCTGCATCAGCGATGGAGGAGAGGAGAGATGGATGGACCCACAGCGGGCACGAGTTTTTTTTTTTAAAGAAAAAATGCTTTCATGGCTAGTTTTATTATATAGTATTAATTAAACAACAGTTATGTAAAAGTCCGAAAATAAAATTGGGAGGTGAGTCCAAGCACATATTTGATGGATCAACACGTTCATTATAAGCTAGCGTATGAGCCATTATATTAGATTCACGATTACAATGCTCTTTAAGGCCTTTACGAAGTTATGTAGAAGTGTTCGACAAATGTCAAGGATGGGAATTGCGATCATTGAATGCCCAGAGTTCTGTTGAATTGCTTTCACAGTGACCAAGTTGTACATTTGTATCAAGATGGAATTTTGACTCCAATAGTGTTGGCTAATTTGAGACCTTCAAGACGGGCGGCCGCTTCCGCCGACATCATATTTGCCACATGCTCCAGTTTAGCCGTTGCCACACCCACAAACATCCCGCTGCTGTCTCTAACGATCGCGCCACAGGCTCTTGCATTGTCTTCCTCCAAAAAAAATCAGTCGAGGAGTCGTTGCAGGTTTGCACACATCTCGCACAAAATTCAGAGAAAAGCGTCCGGATAGATTGGCTTGATCGAATCGGCATCTGAACCTCTTCCTGTCTCATAAATTTTCTTCTTTGCCACCATAAATACCAACTTGCCACATCAATCAATTCGGGCACTTCAAAAACATCCATATACTACTGTGTATGATGCGCTGGGTCACGGAGAAAAATCTCTATTATCTCCTCTCCCGATCTAATTGGTGTAGCCATTTTTTCTATTATTTCATGTAGACTAAGAGCATCTACAGCCGGACTCCCCAACACCCCCCCCCCCCCTCAAACGCCCGGGCAGGTCGCCCGGTCACTCACCGCTCCTGGACTATCTCCCAAGCTTCGTGCCGGCGCTAGAGCAAACGTCGTCGCAACGGCGGAGCTCATGGACACAGGTCCACCACGAGGATGCCGCCGCCACACCATCCTTGCTTGAACATACTGGATTCCAAATCCATCTCCAACCATAGAACCAATCGCTTGATCCGGAGTAGGATCTGATGAAATTTTATTCAGCGCCGCCATCTCCGCCGCCGAAGCAAGATGATGAACAGCCTAAAAACTAAGCTACTTTGGCCTAAAACAACCCACACGCACGGATCCGGCGACCCCCCTCACCACGACGACCGAGGTCGTTGGCGGAGGGGACCCACCGGAGGACGGCTGCGGGAAAACTCCTTGGCCACGTTGATTTTCACTAACCGATGCTTAGGTACTAATGTACGACACCAACTGTGGATAGGAGAGTGGTTGTTGTAGGCCTACGGTCTAAAGTTGATGAGATTGGTCGCGTGTACCACTGCGCGGCCTCAACATGTTGTTGGTAAATTACAACCCTGAAGGAGCGGTCAGGCAATGAATTTAATTTTTTTAATCAATGCCTCTGCAAGTTCATTTTGTGTATGAACATGTGGCACTGAGCGCTCACCTTTGATTCCCATTGCAATAATCATCGAACGTCTTCAAACTAATTCTCTGGCGTTGTCCATTCGAATAGAGTTTTATACGATAATGTAGGAAATTATTCCTTATTTGTATGATATGAGAGATCAACTTTTGCAAAGGCATGGTTCTTGTTGACAGCAGGCGAACACTGGACCATTCAGAGGAAGCATCGATGAGCACCATGAAGTACCGAAACGGCCTTGTGAGGGGCTGAATTGGACTGCATATGTTCCCTTGGGTACATTCTAAGAACGTGGGATTTCATCCTTCACTTTGGCGGGCGATGGTCTAATGACTAACTTCGCCGTGGTGCATGTTTAAAAACATGTGGCGAAATTTCTCTTTTTCTCATATAAAACATGTCTTGAACTTTAAACTGTCAGAAGAGCGCCCGTGGCGGCAGCGGCCCGCGAGGGGCACCGCACCTGCCGGTACGCTTACTGCTCCTTCAAGGCCACGCGCCCGCGGCCCTTGGTGGCGTCGTGTAGACGGTTTATCAAGATGGAGCAGAGCATGAAGCGCAGGTGCGTCTCCTGCTCTCCGCTGTGGGGCGCAGCACGCTCTGGGCGCGGTTCCACGAGGACGACCGCGAGCCCATCCACGATGGCACGGCGTTCGGCGCATTCCCCGCCTCGTGCTCTACCGCGGCCGTCGTTCGTGCGACGCGGATCAAAGATTCTCTCTTGATGCGACGAGCAAGACAGCAATCCAGCGGACCAACTGTAACGGGGTGCGGCGACGTGAGAACAACGAAAGAAGGGAGCGGAGCAATGCGGCTTGACGAAACTGATCGACGGCGGCGGCGCCCATGAGTTTTGTAGATCGACGTAGTCAGGGTAATAATACTAATAGACAGTATATGCATGTGACTTGAGAGCCTGAAGCTTCCTTACTGCAACATCATTTTGTAGACAGTGTTTGGGTTTTCAGAAGTGAGGAAAACAATTTGGTTTGCAGGGTTCAGACTAATTTTGTGTTTGTTTCAGTTTCAAGCTCCAACCAAGTTGAATGGATGGCGCTTTCTATGAAGGACCGACGTTTTTGAGTTTCTGAAGTGGAAAAGTACCAGACTAGAGTTTGCTGTAAGCAGTTTTACAGGCTAAATATTTTATGCCTGTGCTAACCATTTCAATCTGAAGTTGAATGGGGCTTAACTTTTAGGTCTGATGGTTGCTAGCAAGCAGCTGCACTTTGAGGTGTACATTTGGTCTGAGAGGCAGATGAGGTGAATTAGGATTAGTCGGTCTGCACAATTACGGACACTGAAGAGGCAAGTCAGTTCAGAGTTTTGCCTTAAGCATCTCCAACATACTCCCTCCGTCCCAAATTAAGTGTCTCAAGCTTAGTACAATTTTGTACTAGAGCTAGTACAAAGTTGAGACAGTTATTTTGGGACGGAGGGAGTACTATGTTGTGGCTGTACCTGTAAGCATGCAGGTTTTTTTCTTTTTTTTGCTTCATCTTAGTACTGCATCTGCCTGCCTGCCTGTTGATAGACTTAACTAGTCTAAACTCTGAACAATGAACAAGCAGGCAGATTTGAGGTGTTGATGTGGGGACTGATTAATACAGCTCAAATGATTCCTCAGTGACAGTTTTTGGTGGCGTGATTTGACTGCCTGCCGTTTTTTCCCACTTTTTGCTCCTCTAAAAAAGTGTCGTTTCTAACTACCCTTGTTTTTTGCAAAAAATTTTTCTAACTGATACCCTAATAACTTAACTCCCTAAATTTATTTTTTACCAAAGCTTTCTAGTTTTAGTTTACATACTACATATTTGCACATATATGAAATCCAAATATAGGTACTGGTAGGCACTAATATAAAGTATAGGAAAGTGTGGAGCTCATGTGACCGCGTAGGCGACCACGTCGTGCTCCTCCCTGCGCCCTGCCACTCCGGCGGCTGCAGCCACCTTCCCCATGGTGGCCGGTCTGGGCACGCCCTCTGGAAAGAAGAATGAGGGGGGCCGAGTGTTGCTGAACCTTATCAGGGCCAACCCACCATAATACACCATTTCATAGCAAATAATCACTTGTTCATATGTATATTAGGCTTAAATCAATTGTGTTAGGGGGGGGGGGGGGGGGGCACAGCCCTCTGCCCCGTGCCTCCCTTGTTGCGTCCAGCCCACGCCTCCTCCATCACCTTACCAGATCCAGTTTCCCTGCTCTCCTAGCTCCCGCCCGCCGATGCTGTCATGTTCGTCTTTTGTCCTGGAAACCCCTCTTCGCCCCGTCGAATCAAGGGAGGTCTCCGCCGCCCGCATTGATGGAGAAGCCAGCTCCTCTGCGTACGAATGCATGCGCTCATACCAGGCGTTGTCTTTCGTTTTGGAGGCCTCTGTGTGAGTCTTCTCTTCTCCCAAATGTTTGACCTTTTTATGGTAGTGTTTTATCATGTTAATGAACATGATTTTTCATCATAAATCGAGTTCTTGCCAGTGTACTCCAAATTATTCCCGTACATGATATCCTGGCAAAAAACATAAAAAAGAAGCGCACCGGTAAAATCCGAAGAATCCAATATTGCAAAACGAAATGAAAGGTGAAAATCATCACAAGAATGGACTCGTCAACGGTTTGCTCGCTAGCTCGCTAATAGGTACTGGTTCAGTGAAAAAAATCGAGTCCTGTTTTTTTATATACTAAGAAATTTGGAAATTAAAATTTTGAAATATTCATGCAATAAAGAAAAATTTAAGAATATTTAAAATTTCACAAACCAGAAAAAAATTCATGAATTTTAAAAAGCTTAACAACTTAAAAAAATCTCATGAAACTGATAAATATTCATGAATTTTATAAATGTTCAGGATTTTGAAAAATATTCATGAATTTTATAAATGGTTCTGAATTTGAACAATATTAACAAATTTTAAAAACATTCACAAAATTTAGAAAATGTTTTGTGAATTTAAAAAATATTCACGAATTTGAAAAAATGTTCATAGAGTGAATAAGATGACTGATTAAGAAACAAAAAAGAAGCATAAAAAGGTTTTGCAAAAAAACGACTAAAACCACCAGAAAAACGAAGCGAAGAAAACCGGCCTCGAAGTATCCCAAAACCGGTGGAAGCTTTGGGAAACCGATGGAAACTTTTGAAAACCAGAAACGCCTGAACGTTAAGATGGGCTGGCCCATTACCAAAGTAATGGTTGGTGTACGCTCTGTTCCTTTTACCAAAATTAAAAACTAGTAGGATTTTGTCCCAGAAGAAATAAAAACTAGTAGGATTTTCCCAGGACGTCCGCTGGATGGAATCCGGTTAGTTTTGTCCGTTCTATTGGTTTTTGTGAACTTATTTGTATGGTACGGAAGCCTGCAAATTTGGAGTCAATTAATAAATCGAATCATACTCTTACAATTTGGTGTCTACATGGACTCGTTCGCCTGTGTATAAACAGGCATCAAGACCAGCCCGGCTGGTTTTGCATCCAAACAGCCGAATCGATCAGCTGCACCGCCAGAGATCCCAAATTGGGATTCCCAATGGCCCCAACCCTAAGTTCCTTGTCTTCCGAGAAGGTGCTGGATTCGCAGGTTCAGAAAAACACGGCGGCTGACGACGAGGTACCATCGGCAGTCGAGCCGGGCGCAACCACCGCAGAGACAACGACTGCAACAGCGACGACCAAGAAGAAGAAGAAGATCTTGCGTGTGGTGCCAGCGAGTGACGTGAAATTTGTCATGAGCTACAAGCCGACGCCCTACACGGTCAGCGCCAACAAGCGGAGACAGGGCCCCCGCCGGCCCCTGTCTCCGCCACTGTCCTCTGGCCCCGTGCCTCCCTTGTTGCGTCCAGCCCACGTAGGCTGCCGGGTTTCCCCACGCCTCCTCCATCACCTTACCAGATCCAGTTTCCCTGCTCTCCTAGCTCCCGCCCGCCGATGCTGCCATGTTCGTCTTTTGTCCTGGAAACCCCTCTTCGCCCCGTCGAATCAAGGGAGGTCTCCGCCGCCCGCATTGATGGAGAAGCCAGCTCCTTTGCGTACGAATGCATGCGCTCATACCAGGCGTTGTCTTTCGTTTTGGAGGCCTCTGTGTGAGTCTTCTCTTCTCCCAAATTACAAGAACAAATGGCTCAAAATACAGCACGCATGCGAACGAAACCAACCAAAACGGATAGATCTTACCTTGATCTATCTTTTCTTAAACTACAACTTCTTCTTAATCGGCCTTCAAATGGCTCAAAATCGTGGTCAAAGTGCCTATTTCTCAATCTTTCACATACGCTAACACAGAGCACAGAGAGCAGAAGGAGAGTGCTGGCGAGTGTACAGTTTAGGCGGGGATCAGATGCATCGGAACGAGTGTGCGCGTAGAAATCAGTGCGAATATTCGAATCAGTGCCTGCCAGAAAGCCAGAAACGACAGAGTGCCGCGCGCAGGAACAGACGAGCCAGCGAGGCGGCCGGGCCTAGGCGCTACAGTCCTGCCGCCAGACCCTGAGGCGGCAGGGGCCCGCCACGCCAGCCGTTCCGTCGCGCCGGCCAATTCCCGTTTCCGCGGCTGCTACAGTCCTGCCGCCTGGCGCCGTGGCGGCAGGTTCCACGTGTCACCCGGCGCGCCTGCCGCCACGGCCGAGGGGGTCTTTTTTGTCACTTCATCTCAGAGAGGGTCTTTTTTGTCAATTCCGTTCGTCAGGTGGTCTCTTTTGACAAAAATTCCGCGACGAGCCGCCCCTCCCTCTGCGTACACTTATGCTGTAAAGACTGCAACTGCGGTGATGAGGGACAGTGGTAAACTGCAAATGCTACTATTGCTCGTGTGTTCGTGCAGTAAGGAGAATGCTAAAAAAAATCCATATGATGATAAAAGTACACCAAAGGCAGGCTACAAACACTACTGTGGCTAGTGCGTTGCATAGTGCTATCAGTACTAATTCCTACGTGAAGATCCTGACGTCATCATCAACTTTGGCAGCTGAGTATCATCCAGACGAATCCGGTGATATCCATCTAAGTTTATTTTATTACCGCATATTGTTTAAAAAAAAACAATCGCTTTGGTCCGCAATATATTTTGTACAGGACAACGATTCATTGTAAAGGTGGTGCCATGCTATGCCTATGGAGTGTGTGTTAGTATTATCATATGCTGGTGTCCGCACCCGCTTGTTGTTGAATGGGTGTGCGCAAGCCGCTGGGACCGCGCCTGCGATTGACTCGCCCGTCCGCACAGACTTATAATGTCGTGGCCGGCTCATCTGTCTGCTCCCGCGGCCGACTCGCCCGTGATTGATTTCAGCTTCACCGTCATGATCATCAACTCCGCGGCGGATAATTTCTGGCCTAACGTATCAGTCGAAATCTATCCAGTATATTTTTATATTACTCTGGTTTGCAATCTCTTTAACGCAGGGCAATTATCTACTGCAAAAGTGACCGTCATGTCACGGAGTTTGTTAAATGATTTATACTGGAAATATACATTGAGTATTGTGAGGATTGTCAATTCGCCTCAAGCCTCTGGTTTACATAAAATTTCAGCATTCCGCTGCTCAAATTATATGGCGGTTTATATCATGGTCAAGTATGAAGAATCTCAAGCCAACTTCTCGAGTCGTCTTGAGACTCGGGGGCTACAATGACATGACTTAGCAAATCTTGCCAGATTCAAGAACCCCGGGTCATTGGAGGGAAAAGTAACCCGGTCCCGGAGGCTACTACCATATTGATGAAAATTTAAGGGCTGTCGGAAAATGTCCAGCTCAAGGGAAATTTATCTCCCACAATGTTGTGAGCTCTCAATATCCGGCTCAAACGTCCGGTTCAAGAAGAATTCATTTCTCGCAAGTTCGAGTTCTCAGAAAAATTAAAGGTTGCCAAAGAGAACTTGCTGCCATGATGCGCGGTTCAAACATGGGTATCCTGCCTTATGGGCTTATCTTATTATGGTCACTTGGGGGCTTCCTGCTCACTGAGCATAGCTATGACTACCCGCTTGATCCGGCTTGCACGCCTTGTTTAAAAATTACTTGGGGGCTTTCTGCTCATTGAGCATAGTTATGACTACCCTACTGATCCGGCTTATATGCCTTGATTGCAAATGACTTGGGGGCTTTCTGCCTAAGTTTAAAGTTACCAAAGAGAACTTGCTGTAATGTGTAGTTCAAACATAGGTAACCTGCCTTGATGGTTTATTATAGGTCACTTGGGGGCTTCCTGTTCAATGAACATAGCTATATTCACCCTTGTGATCGGCTTGGACGCCAGGTGTATTCACCAAAAATCCGGGTTATCCTGCCTTTGTATGTCTGCCACTCCGCCCAGGTAATCCTGGAATGACTCGCCGTACTCTTTACAGTCAATCTTATAAAGACCCTGAACTTGTCAAAGTTAAAACGGCGATTGGTCATGTGAGGCCCGACTTACAGGTTTGAATAAAGGATTAACTCAGTGGCTGTGCGGCCCTTGAACAACACTTGATATTGAGGCTTGGCAGCCTATGAAAGCCTTGTTTTGTACCTGATTTGTTATTTGTTTTTGAACTTTGTTTGGGTTCATGTCTTTGTACCATATTGATATATGGTTTGAAATTGATTCGGGCCATGTAGCCTTGATCCTTATGACTCATATTTGAGTATATCCGGAGTTTTGATAACCCGGCCTGGCTTTGGACGATAAGTCGCCAGTATGCTTTGATTGTGCACTTGGAGTTCTGTGCTCTAAGTTTTTGGGCTGTTACCCTTGCTGCATATGGCGTTGTAAGCCGGCAGTATGAACCAATTCCACATGCCATGTAGCCTTGATTATATGACTCATCATTGAGCATCTTTGGATTTGATAACCCGCCCTAATAGTTGACTTTAAGTCGCCAGGATATTTTGCCTTGAGCAATCAAAATGATGATATTTCATGACTCCGGGTTGATACTGGCCCCGGATTATAATTATCAAGGCATCACCATGGTATTAATCTACAGGTATGTCTTTCAATAATGGTATGAATATTTTGGTTTTGGTAAACCGCCCTGGCTATGGACTTTAAGTCGCCAGAATACTTTGGATTGCGCAATTGGGATTATGCGCTTATGAATACTTGGGATGTGGCGATGTAAGCCGGCAATTTGAGCCAATTTTCCAGGTATGTTTTCAAATTGTTGGATGAATATGCGAGGTTTGATCCGCCCTGGCTTTGGACGTTAAGTCGCCAGTATATTTCGGATTGCGCCATTGGAATCATGCGCTTATAAATTATTGGATTGTTACCCTCACTGGATATGGCGATGTAAGCCAGCGGTATAAATCAATCCTACAGGTATGTTTTCCTGGTTATATGAATATGCGATGTTTGATAACCCGCCCTGGCTTTTGACTTTAAGTCGCCAGTATGTTTAGGCTTGAATGGCCTTGCTTAGTCTTTTCATTAATTACATAAGACTATATTATGTTTGGGTTGTTGCCCGCCCTGGCTTTTGACGTTAAGTCGCCAGGGCATATGTTGTTTAAAACTGTGTAGGACATGCAGAGCTTTACACATAAGTAAGAATACTGCTATTGCTCATATGAATCATTGCGTTTAAACCCATCATTTGGCCATCTGAAGATATTGCCGGGTTATCCAGCTCCGGGTTATATTGTTCAATATTGAGTTTATTGAAGCTATGAGCCGCCAAAGTGATCTTGTCAAAAACTAAACATGATTATGAGACGCCATGGATGGGGTTATCAATTCTTGATTTTTACAAAGGCTATAAGCCGCCGGGTTGCAAAGTCCCGGATTACAATGAATGCGTATTAAGTCGCCATTGGCCGAGAGCCGCCGGGTATTTAAACTCCGGATTTACTTGTCAACAGATAAGGTATTCAAATCTTTAATAGCCAAACTTGGCTGGATTTTCATTATAATATTGAATGATTGAGGTTTTCATACCGGATTATAGTATTCAAATCTTGAATAGCCAACATGGCTGGATTTTTATTATGGTTATCAATAGCCAGTATTATGATTGAGGTTTTCAAAGTCGCTTTAGCGCAATGGTTATTATTTCTTTATCAATAGATATGATTTATTCTACAATGGAAGGAATAGTCCCGAGTCGCTGCAGGCACACGACCCGGCACTTGGGGGCTACATTATTCAAATCATGATTATATCAAATATGGAAGTCCCATGTCGCTGCAAGCATGCACCATGACACTTGGGGGCTAATGCAAGGTCATTTTTAACTTGCCTTATTGAAGACCCGACCCGTCACATTGTGATGAGCCGCCCCTTGGGGGCTACTAATTGCTCCTGTCAAAGTCCCTGCTCATTATTGCATAATGACCCGGCCCTTGGGGGCTACACTGGTTGAATTTTTTATGAGCATAAGGCAATTACAAGTCCCAGGTTGCTGCAAGCATGACAACCCGGCACTTGGGGGCTACATATGTGGAATATTCAGTTTATGACTAGTGGCTGAGATGAACAACCCGGATTTCTTCAAGGTTGCGACATTTATATTGAAGCAAGTCTTAAGCTATTACTACGCTCCCTTAAGACTTGGGGGCTACAAGTGATATGCATATAAGGGAGGTACGTTTTCAAGCTTGATGTTAACAACAATTATGACCCGGTGCTATCAATATTGACAACCCGGCAATTCTGGCAATGATAAACCGGCAAGTTCTACATCTTCAAGCCGGCTGAAAATCAGATGAGTATTTCAAGACCAATATTTTTGTTAAGCATTGGGAGCTGAATCAAATGAATTATTCTTCACAATATTTCTGTGAGAAACCAATGTCAGCAAATTGATTATGAAGCTAGTCTATTGACCCGGACTTTCCAGAAGAAGGAAATGACAAGGACTTAAGGATGATCAGGTGCCGGTTCAGAAAAAACTTTTAACCCGGAGCACAACCTGTCAAAT
This sequence comes from Thinopyrum elongatum, assembly GCA_011799875.1. Lineage (NCBI taxonomy): Eukaryota > Viridiplantae > Streptophyta > Magnoliopsida > Poales > Poaceae > Thinopyrum > Thinopyrum elongatum. The sequence continues at coordinate 41,850,258 of CM022297.1, read as the reverse complement.
TTGTTCTTGTGTTTATTTTGCAGGATCAGTTTAACATGGATAAATCCAAATTAAACTGGGAGCTAATGTCGGGGATATACCCCGCGGTATGACCCGACCGGAGATATGACCCGGCTGGGACTTGGCGTTTCGTCGGTAACCCGCCCAAAGACTGGCGACTCACGGATGACCCGGCCGGGCCTTGGTGACTCATTGGTGACCCGGCCGGTGGTTTAGATGATTGACAAGACCCAACGGCCCAGAAGGCGGCTCGTGGGAAGGACGGCTCATATTATGGTGGGCCGGCTTAAGAGGAAAGGCATGAGGAATATTTCCCTTACAAGGAAGCAAGACCCGGACTTGTATCCGGCTTGTAATAGAAGATAAAGACTAGTCCTAATCCTACTAGGACTCCTCATGTAACCCGCCCCTTCAACTTATATAAGGAGGGGCAGGGCACCCCAAGAGGGAGAAGTTTTACAAGTCTAGACAGACAAGTCAATAGCTCTGGAGAGAGAGGTAGCCAAAGGGCACCCTTGTAATCGTGAGCACCATGATCAATATCAATGAAGCAAGATGTAGGCTTTTACCTCCACCGTGAGGGGCCGAACCTGGGTAAAAAACCTCGCGTCTCTCGTCCCACTTAACCCCTCTCAAGCTACCACATAGATGCGTTGGCCTCACGACTAAGTCCTCACACTAAGGACATCTGCCGTGACAAATCCACGACAACCTGCGTGAAGAAGGACAACGATGGCGAGGTGGCGCTGCTTCTAGGGCGTCGGGTTGGAAGAGGAAGACGACGTACTGCAGATCTGGCTTGGGGGACGACGGCGACGGAGCGGGGGGCAATGTTCGACGGCGCCGGAGGGGATTTTGGGGAGGGGGCGACGACGCCGCGGTGAAGAGGGAGAGGTAGGGATTGGGGTTTTCTAGGGAGGGGCGATGTGAGGGCGGGAGGATTGGGGTTTTTTGGGGGAGGGGGGAAGTGAGGGCGCAAGCTAGCTCGAATTTTCACTAAGTATTCCCCGCGCGAACGCTGCCGAGTTTCATACTACGGGAACTCGGCATACAAAATACTTATTTTCTTTTTTCCTTCTTAATTTATTATTTTCAATTTCTTCAAATTCCAACCCACCCTCTTTGCCACGTCCTCACTTCACAAACAGGACATGTTCCCTCTCGGAATCTAGATGTTTCCTCGGAGAAGGTCTAGTTTCCACAAGACCTCCGTGAAGGCTTTTGCGGAACGGCCTCAAATTTTTACCACACCCTACAGGGGTCGTTCGACGATGCCGCACCAGGTCTCATGAATTTCACGCCCCCCGATAATTTCCGGGGATTTAAACGGCAACAAACCGCACGACAGCGGCCTCTCCGTGGCCCTCGATGCCAGGCCCTCCCTCTCGGTTGGGCGCGCAGGGCCTGGGCATGCACCGAGGGCCAGATGCAGGGACATGCAGCCCTATATGTCCATGGTTTTACGTGGCGGCGGCTGTCGGGGAACGTTGCATGAAAACAAAAAATTTCTACGCACACGCTGAAGGAAATATGCCCTAGAGGCAATAATAAAGTTGTTATTTTATATTTCCTTATTCATGATAAACTTTTATTATTCATGCTAGAATTGTATTGATCGGAAACCTAAATACATGTGTGAATACATAAACAAACACCGTGTCTCTAGTGAGCTTCTACTTGACTAGCTCGTTGATCAAAGATGGTTATGGTTTCCTAACCATGGACATGAGTTATCATTTGATAACGGGATCACATCATTAGGAGAATGATGTGATGGACAAGACCCATCCGTTAGTTTAGCATATAGATCGTTCAGTTTTATTGCTATTGCTTTCTTCATGTCAAATACATATTCCTTCGACTATGAGATTATGCAACTCCCAGATACCGGAGGAATGCCTTGTGTGCTATCAAACGTCACAACATAACTAGGTGATTATAAAGATGCTCTACAGGTATCTCCGAAGGTATTTGTTGAGTTGGCATAGATCGAGATTAGGATTTGTCACTCCGAGTATCGGAGAGGTATCTCTGGGCCCTCTCGGTAATACACATCATAAGCTTGCAAGCAAATGACTAAGGAGTTAGTCACGAGGTTATGTATTATGGAACAAGTAAAGAGACTTGCCAGTAACGAGATTGAACTAGGTATGAAGATACCGACGATCGAATCTCGGGCAAGTAACATACCGATGGACAGAGGGAATTACATATGTTGTCATAACGGTTCGACCGATAAACATCTTCGTAGAATATGTAGGAGCCAATATGGGCATCCAGCTTCCGCTATTGGTTATTGACCGGAGAAGTGTCTCGGTCATGTCTACATAGTTCTCGAACCCGTAGGGTCCGCACGCTTAACGTTCGATGACGATATAGTATTATATGTGATTTGGTGACCGAATGTTATTTGGAGTCCCGGATGAGATCACGGACATGACGAGGAGTCTCGAAATGGTCGATAGGTAAAGATTGATATATAGGACGATGGTATTTGGACACCAGAATTGTTTCAGGGGTCACCGGGTACTTATCGGGTCACCGGAAGGGGTTCCAGGCACCCCCGGCAAAAGATATGGGCCTTATGGGCCAAGAGGGGAAACGCACCAGCCACAAGGGGCTGGTGCGCCCCCCATATGGGCCGGCCTAGGAGGAGAAGGAAAGAGGGGAAGGGAAAGGAAAGAGTGGAATAGGATTCCCCCTTCCTTCCCTCTCCCCCCCCTCTTTCCTTCCCCCTCGGATAAATATGGCAGGGGGCGCCACTTGGGAGGACCCCAAGTAGGATTCGGCCTACTTGGGGCGCCTCCTGGCAGCCTCCCCTCTCCCTCCCACCTATATATATGAGGAGGGGGGCGCCTAGCACACACCAGACAATTGCCTAGCCGTGTGCGGCACCCCCCTCCACCGTTTACACCCCCGGTCATATTTTCGTAGTGCTTAGGCGAAACCCCGCGGAGATCACTTCACCATCACCGTCACCACGCCGTCGTGCTGACGTAACTCACCTACTACCTTGATGTCTTGCTGGATCAAGAAGGCGAGGGACGTCACCGAGTTGAACGTGTGTAGAACGCGGAGGTGCCGTGCGTTCGGTACTTGATTGGTTGAAGCGCGAAGAAGTTCGACTACATCAACCGCATTGTGAAACGCTTCCGCTTACGGTCTACGAGGGTATGTAGACACACTCTCCCCCTCGTTGCTATGCATCTCCATGGATAGATCATTGCGTGTGCGTAGGAATTTTTTTGTTTTTCCATGCAACGTTTCCCAACATTGGCATCCGAGCCAGGTCTATGCGTAGATGATATACATGAGTAGAACACAAAGAGTTGTGGGCGGTGATAGTCATACTGCTTACCACCAATGTCTTATTTTGATTCGGCGGTATTGTGGGATGAAGCGGCCCAGACCAACCTTACATGTCCACGCACATGAGACCGGTTCCACCGACTGATATGCAACTAGTTTTGCATAAAGGTGGCTGGAGGGTGTCTATTTCTCCTACTTTAGTTGAATCGAATTTGACTGCGGCCGGTCCTTGAAGAAGGTTAAAACATCAAACTTGATGAAACACCGTTGTGGTTTTTGCCGTAGGTAAGAACGGTTCTTGCTGGAAACCCGTAGCAGCCACGTAAAACTTGCAACAACAAAGTAGAGGACGTCTAACTTGTTTTTGCAGGGTATGTTGTGATGTGATATGGTCAAGACATGATGTGATATACGCTATTGTATGAGATGATCATGTTTTGTAAGATATCTGGCAATCGGCAGGAGCCTTATGGTTGTCTCTTTATTTTATGAAATGCATACATCATATAATTGCTTTACTTTATCACTATGCGTTAGCGATAGTTGTAGAAGCAATAGTTGGCGAGACGACCAAGACACAACGATGGAGATCAAGGTGTTGAGCCGGTGACGATGGAGATCATGACGATGCTTTGGAGATGGAGATCAAAAGCACGAGATGATGATGGCCATATCATGTCACATATTTTGGTTGCATGTGATGTTTATCTTTTATGCATCTTATTTTGCTTAGTACGGCGGTAGCATTATAAGATGATCCCTTCACTAAATTTCAAGGTAAAAGTGTTCTCCCTGAGTATGCATTGTTGCTACAGTTCGTCGTGTTGAGACACCATGTGATGATCGGGTGTGATAGACTCTACGTTCACATACAATGGGTGCAAGACAGTTTTGCACATGCGGAATACTTGGGTTAAACTTGACGAGCCTAGCATGTACAGACATGGACTCGGAACACTGGAGATCGAAAGATCGAACATGAATCATATAGTAGATATGATCAACATAGAGATGTTCACCATTGATGACTACCCCATCTCACGTGATGATCGGACATGTGTTAGTTGATTTGGATCACGTATCACTTAGATGACTTGAGGGATGTCTATTTAAGTGGGAGTTCTTAAGTAATATGATTAATTGAACTTAATTTATCATGAACTTAGTCCTGATAGTATTTGCATATCTATGTTGTAGATCAATGGCCCGTGCTACCGTTCCCCTAAATTTTAATGCGTTCCTAGAGAAAGCTAAGTTGAAAGATGATGGTAGCAACTACACGGACTGGGTCCGTAACTTGAGGATTATCCTTATTGCTGCACAGAAGAATTATGTCCTTGATGCACTGCTAGGTGAAAAGCCTGCTGCAGGAGCAGATGCAGATGTTTTGAACGTCTGGCAAGCTCGATCTGATGACTACTCAATAGTTCAGTGTGCCATGCTTTACGGCTTAGAACCGGGACTTCAAAGACGTTTTGAACTTCATGGAGCATATGAGATGTTCCAAGAGTTGAAGTTAATATTTCAAGCAAATGCCCGGGTTGAGAGATATGAAGTCTCCAACAAGTTCTATAGCTGCAAGATGGAGGAGAACAGTTCTGTCGGTGAACACATACTCAAAATGTCTGGGTATTATAATCACTTGACTCAGCTGGGAGTTAATCTTCCAGTTGATTGTGTTATTGACAGAGTTCTTCAATCACTGCCACCAAGCTACAAAGGCTTCGTGATGAACTATAATATGCAAGGGATGAACAAAACAATTCCTGAGCTCTTCGCAATGCTTAAGGCCGTGGAGGTAGAAATCAAGAAGGAGCATCAAGTGTTGATGGTTAACAAGACCACTAGTTTCAAGAAAAAGGGCAAGGGAAAGAAAGGGAACTTCAAGAAGAATGGCAAACAAGTTGCCACTCCTAGGAAGAAGCCCAAAGCTGGACCCAAGCCTGAAACTGAGTGCTTCTACTGCAAAGGAACTGATCACTGGAAGCGGAACTGCCCCAAGTATTTGGCGGATAAGAAGGATGGCAAAGTGAAGAAAGGTATATGTGATATACATGTTATTGATGTGTACCTTACTAATGCTCGTAGTAGCGCCTGGGTATTTGATACTGGTTCGGTTGCTCATATTTGTAACTCGAAACAGGAGCTACGGATTAAACGAAGATTGGCTAAGGATGAGGTGACGATGCGCGTCGGGAATTGTTCCAAGGTTGATGTGATCACCGGCGGCACGCTACCTCTACATCTACCTTCGGGATTAGTTTTAGACCTGAATAATTGTTATTTGGTGCCAGCGTTGAGCATGAACATTATATCTGGATCTTGTTTATTGCGAGACGGTTATTCATTTAAGTCAGAGAATAATGGTTGTCCTATTTATATGAATAATATCTTTTATGGTCATGCACCCTTGAGCAATGGTCTGTTCTTGTTGAATCTCGATTGTGGTGATACACATATTCATAATATTGATGCCAAAAGATGCAAAGTTGATAATGATAGTGCAACATATTTGTGGCACTGTCGTTTAGATCATATTGGTGTAAAGTGCATGAAGAAACTCCATACATATGGACTTTTGGAATCACTTGATTATGAATCATTTGATACTTGCGAACCATGCCTCATGGGCAAGATGACTAAAACTCCGTTCTCCGGAACAATGGAGCGAGCCAATGACTTATTGGAAATAATACATACCGATGTATGCGGTCCGATGAGTGTTGAGGCATGCGGCGGGTATCATTATTTTGTGACCTTCACAGATGATTTGAGTAGATATGGATATGTCTACTTAATGAAACACAAGTCTGAAACATTTGAAAAGTTCAAAGAATTTCAGAGTGAAGTGGAGAATCATTGTAACAAGAAAATAAAGTTTCTACGATCTGATCGCGGAGGCGAATATTTGAGTTACGAGTTTGGCCTTCATTTAAAACAATGTGGAATTGTTTCACAACTCACGCCACCTGGAACACCACAGCGTAATGGTGTGTCCGAATGTCGTAACCGTACTTTATTAGATATGGTGCGTTCAATGATGTCTCTTATCGATTTACCACTATCATTTTGGGGTTATGCATTAGAGACAGCTGCATTCACATTAAATAGGGCACCATCTAAATCCGTTGAGACGACACCGTATGAACTGTGGTTTGGCAAGAAACCTAAGCTGTCGTTTCTTAAAGTTTGGGGATGCGACGCTTATGTCAAAAGGCTCCAGCCTGATAAGCTCGAACCTAAATCGGAGAAGTGCGTCTTCATAGGATACCCTAAAGAAACAATTGGGTACACCTTCTACCACAGATCCGAAGGCAAGATATTTGTTGCTAAGAATGGGTCCTTTCTAGAGAAGGAGTTTCTCTCGAAAGAAGTGAGTGGGAGGAAAGTAGAACTTGATGAGGTAATTGTACCTTCTCTCGAATTGGAAAGTAGTACATCACAGAAAACTGTTCCCGTGATGCCTACACCAACTAGAGGGGAAGCTAATGATAATGATCATGAAACTTCAGATCAAGTTACTACTGAACCTCGTAGGTCAACCAGAGCATGATCCGCACCAGAGTGGTACGGTAATCTTGTCCTGGAAGTCATGTTACTAGACCAAGGCGAACCTACGAATTATGAAGAAGCTATGATGAGCCCAGATTCTGACAGATGGCTTGAGGCCATGAAATTAGAGATAGGATCCATGTATGAGAACAAAGTATGGAGTTTGGTGGACTTGCCCAATGATCGGCAAGCCATAGAAAATAAATGGATCTTCAAGAAGAAGACTGACGCTGATGATAATATTACTGTCTACAAAGATCGACTTCTCGCAAAAGGTTTTCGACAAGTTCAAGGGGTTGACTACGATGAAACTTTCTCACCCGTAGCGATGCTTAAGTCCGTCCGAATCATGTTAGCAATTGCTGCATTTTATGATTATGAAATCTGGCAAATGGACGTCAAAACTGCATTCCTTAATGGATTTCTCAATGAAGAGTTGTATATGATGCAACCAGAAGGTTTTGTCGATCCTAAAGGTGCTAACAAAGTGTGCAAGCTCCAGCGATCCATATATGGACTGGTGCAAGCATCTCGGAGTTGGAATATACGCTTTGATGAGGTGCTCAAAGCATATGGTTTTATACAGACTTACGGTGAAACCTAAATACATGTGTGAATACATAAACAAACACCGTGTCCCTAGTGAGCCTCTACTTGACTAGCTCGTTGGTCAAAGATGGTTATGGTTTCCTAACCATGGACATGAGTTTTCATTTGATAACGGTATCACATCATTAGGAGAATGATGTGATGGACAAGACCCATCCGTTAGCTTAGCATAATGATCGTTCAGTTTTATTGCTATTGCTTTCTTCATGTCAAATACATATTCCTTCGACTATGAGATTATGCAACTCTCGGATACCGGAGGAATGCCTTGTGTGCTATCAAACATCACAACGTAACTGGGTGATTATAAAGATGCTCTACAGGTATCTCCGAAAGTATTTGTTGAGTTGACATAGATCGAGATTAGGATTTGTCACTCCGAGTATCGAAGAGGTATCTCTGGGCCCTCTCGGTAATACACATCATAAGCTTGCAAGCAAACAACTAAGGACTTAGTCACAAGGTGATGTATTACGGAACAAGTAAAGAGACTTTCTGGTAACGAGATTGAACTAGGTATGAAGATACCGACGATCGAATCTCGGGCAAGTAACATACCGATGGACAAAGGGAATTACGTATGTTGTCATAACGGTTCGACCGATAAAGATCTTCATAGAATATGTAGGAGCCAATATGGGCATCCAGGTTCTGCTATTGGTTATTGACCGGAGAAGTGTCTCGGTCATGTCTACATAGTTCTCGAACCCGTAGGGTCCGCACGCTTAACGTTCGATAACGATATAGTATTATATGTGATTTGGTGACCGAATGTTGTTCGGAGTCTCGGATGAGATCACGGACATGACGAGGAGTCTCGAAATGGTCGAGAGGTAAAGATTGATATGTAGGACGATGGTATTCGGACACCGGAAGTGTTTCGGGGGTCACCGGGTACTTATCGGGCGACCAGAAGAGGTTCCGGGCACCCCCGGCAAAAGATATGGGCCTTATGGGCCAAGAGGGGAAACGCACCAGCCACAAGGGGCTGGTGCGCCCCCCATATGGGCCGTCCTAGGAGGAGAAGGAAAGAGGGGAAGGGAAAGGAAAGAGTGGAATAGGATTCCCCCTTCCTTCCCTCTCCCCCCCCTCTTTCCTTCCCCCTCGGATAAATATGGCAGGGGGCGCCACTTGGGAGGACCCCAAGTAGGATTCGGCCTACTTGGGGCGCCTCCTAGCAGCCTCCCCTCTCCCTCCCACCTATATATATGAGGAGGGGGGCGCCTAGCACACACCAGACAATTGCCTAGCCGTGTGCGGCGCCCCCCTCCACCGTTTACACCCCCGGTCATATTTTCGTAGTGCTTAGGTGAAGCCCTGCAGAGATCACTTCACCATCACTATCACCACGCCGCCGTGCTGATGGAACTCATCTACTACCTCGACGTCTTGCTGGATCAAGAAGGCGAGGGACGTCACCGAGCTGAACGTGTGCAGAACACGGAGGTGCCATGCGTTTGGTACTTGATCGGTTGAAGGGCGAAGAAGTTCGACTACATCAACCGCGTTGTGAAATGCTTCCGCTTATGGTCTACGAGGGTACGTAGACACACTCTCCCCCTCGTTGCTATGCAAGATTTATCCATGGAGATGCGTAGCAACGAGAGGGGAGAGTATGTACGTACCCTCGTAGACCATAAAGCGGAAGCGTTTATTAACGCGGTTGATGTAATCGAACTTCTTCGCGATCCAACCGATCAAGTACCGAACGTATGGCACCTCCGCGTTCAGCACACATTCAACACAATGACGTCCTTGCCTTCTTGATCCAGCAAGACAGGCGAAGTAGTATATGAGTTCCGGCAGCACGACGGTGTGGTGACGGTGATGGTGAACTCGTTCCCGCAGGGAGAAACTGGACAGAGGACTAAACTGGTGAGAGGGGTGTGATGTCTACTACACAACTTGTTCTTGTAGACTTGTGTTGGGCCTCCAAGCGCAGAGTTTTGTAGGACAGTAGCAAATTTCCCTCAAGTGGATGATCTAAGGTTTATCAATCCATGGGAGGCATAGGATGAAGATGGTCTCTCTCAAATAACCCTGCAACCAAATAATAAAAAGTCTCTTGTGTCCCCAACACACCAAATACTAGTTCGGCGAAGAGATGGCGATACAAGTGTAGTAATGATAGTAGATATTGATTTTTTTTAATAGTAACAATAAAAAATAGCAAGGTAGCAAGTAACAAAAGTGAGCACAAACGGCATTGCAATGCTTGAAAATAAGGCCTAGGGTCTGTACTTTCGCTAGTGCAATCTCTCAACAATGCTAATATAATTGGATCATATAACCATACCTCAACATGCGATGAAGAATCACTCCAAAGTTCCTATCTAGCGGAGAACATAAGAAGAAATTGTTTGTAGGGTACGAAACCACCTCAAAGCTATTCTTTCCGATCAATCTATCCTAGAGTTTGTACTAAAATAACACCAAGCTATTCTTTCCGATCGATCTAACCAAGAGTTCGTACTAAAATAACACCATATGATACACATCAACCAACTCTAATGTCACCTAGATACTCCAATGTCACCGCGAGTATCCGTAACTTCAGATTCATAATACCCAATCCAACACAAAGAACCTCAAAGAGTGCCCCAAGATTTCTACTGGAGAAACAAAGACAAGAACGTGCATCAACCCCTATGCATAGATTACCCCAATGTCACCTCGGGAATCCGCGAGTTGAGTGCCAAAACATATATCAAGTGAATCAATATGATACCCCATTGTCACCATGGGTATTCATAGCAAGACACACATAAAGTGTTCTCAAATCCATAAAAGTATTCAATCCGATAAGAACGAAATCTCAAAGGGAAAACTCAATTCACAACAAGATAGAGAGGGGAAAACACCATATGATCTGACTATATTAACAAAGCCCGCGATACATCAAGATCATGACATCTCAAGAACACGAGAGAGAGAGAGATATTAAACACATAGCTACTAGTACAAACCCTCAGCCCCGAGGGTGGACTACTCCCTCCTCATCATGGTGGCCGCCGGGATGATGAAGATGGCCACCGGTGATGATTTCCCCCTCCGGCAGAGTGCCGGAACGGGGTCTAGATTGGTTTTTCATGGCTATAAAGGCTTGCGGCGGCGGAACTTCTGATCTAGGGTTATTTCTGATGGTTTCTCTATTTATAGGATTTTTCAGCGTTGGAATCACGCGAAGATGGGCCACGAGGAGGGCACAACCCACCAGGGCGCACCTGGGCCTCCTGGCGCGCCCCGGTGTCTTGTGCCCTACTCCTTCACCTTCTGGTCCTTCCACGAAGCTTCTAGTGCCTCTTTTGTTCCAAAAAAAATCGTCAAAAAGTTTAGTCGCATTTGGAGAACTTTTATTTCTGCACAAAAAACAACACCACGGTAGTTCTGCTGAAAACAGCGTTAGTCCGGGTTAGTTCCATCCAAATCATACCAAAACCATGTAAAATTGTTATAAACATGGCATGAATACTTCATAAATTATAGATACATTGGAGACGTATCAGCATCCCCAAGCTTAATTCCTACTCGTCCTCGAGTAGGTAAATGATAAAAGAAATAATTTATGAAGTGTGAATGCTAGCATAGTGCATAAGTTTAATCAATGATAATTTCAATCACTTTTCCTAGCATCATAACATAAATTCTTTCTCATAAAACTTCTCATGTTAAAGTAGCAATTGAAAACGGATTTTTTTTTGACGTGGAATGCTTCCTATCATATTCATCATATACTCTTTTCTTTTGTAGCATGGACTTTTGGACTTGAATGATTCAAAGCAATAGTCTATAATTTGACATGAGGACATCAATACTCAAGCATATCAACAAGCAACCATGTCTTTCAAAATATCAACACTAAAGAAAGCTATCCCTAGCCCATCATGCTCAATCATTGATCCATTCAAGAAACACACTCGAATATTAGCTACATCCAATGCACAAGTATGATCATAGTGCTCCCTAGTTGGTGCTTTATAAGAGAAGATGGAGACTCAAATAAAAATAAAAATTGCATAAAGTAAATAGATAGGCCCTTCGCAGAGGGAAGCAGAGATTTGTAGAGGTGCCAGAGCTCAAAGCAAAAATTGAGAGATAAAATTATTTTGGGTGGCATGCTTTTCCCGTCAACGAAAACGATCGAGTAGTTCCCAATACTTTCCATGCTAGATACATCATAGGCGGTTCCCAAACAGAAAATAAAGTTTATTCCACCATTATTTCACAATCCATGGCTAGCCGTATCCACGGGTGCCCTCCATACCAACACTTTCCAAGGAATTTATTATTTGACAACACAAAGTAAATTTCTTTTTCATTTCGGGAATGGGCATCCCTAATACCTTTGCCGTACTCTCGTGCAATGGCAAGTGAATAAACACTCATCTTGAGAATAACACATCTAGCATGGAAAATATTGGCCACCCCCTGCCGCTTCATGAGCGGTACGAGCACACAAAAAGGAAATTTATTTTGAAAATTAGAGATGGCACATACAAATTTGCTTAGAACGGCACGGGAATACCGCATATAGGTAGGTATGGTGGACTCATGTGGCAAAACTGGGTTTAGGGATTTTGGATGCACAAGTAGTACTCCCACTTAGTACAAATGGAGGCTAGCAAATAGATTGAGAAGCAACCAACCAAGAAACGAAAATTTACATAAACGAGCATTGAGCATAACTAACACCGAATAATGCACCACAAGTAGGATGTAATTTCATTGCATAACTATTGACTTTCGTGCTTGCATAGGGAATCACAAACCTTAACACCAATATTCTTACTAAAGCATAATTACTCACCAACATGACTCACATATTATTATCTCCATATCGCAAAACTATTGCAAGGAATCAAACTTATCATATCCAATGATCTACATGAAAGTTTTTATTATATCCCTCTTGAATATCTATCACTTTGGGACTAAATTTATATATTACCATTGCTACTAACAAGCTCTCAAATAAATTTAAGTGAAGCATGAGAGCATAAGTATTTCTTCAAAAATTTCAACTCTCAATTAATCTAAGTGAAGCACGAGAGTAAATGACAAACTACTCCAAAAAGATATAAGTGAAGATCAAATGAGTAGTTATGTAAATGGGTACCTATGTGAGGTCTCTCTCTTATTTAAAAGTTTCAGATCCAAGTATTTTATTAAAACAGCAAGAAAAACAAAACAAAATGAAATTCCAAAAATAGCACAACTCATGTGAAGAAGCAAAAACTTAGGCTCAACCGATACTAACCGATAATTGTTGAAGAAGAAAGGTGGGATGCCTACCAGGGCATCCCCAAGCTTAGATGCTTGAGACTTCTTGGAATATTAACTTGGGATGCCTTGGGCATCCCCAAGCTTGAGCTTTTGTGTCTCCTTAATTCCTTTTATATCACGGTTTCCCTAAATCTTAAAAACTTCATCCACACAAAACTCAACAAGAACTCGTGAGGTAAGTTAGCATAAATCAATGCAAAAACCTTATCATTCTCTACTGTAGCAATCACTAAACTTATTATTTAACATTGCATACTAAATGCCTTGCATATTTAATACTTCCATCCTCAAATAGAATCATTAAACAAGCAAACATATGCAAACATAACAGCAATCTGTCTAAACAGAACAGTCTGTAAAGAGTGCAATATTCATCATACTTAACTAACTCCAAAAATTCTGAAAATTTATCAAACTGTAATTTTTTTATCATATTGTGCAAAACATTTCAACATTTTATCACACTCTGACTTTTCTGGAGAATTTTTGCAACAGCGATAAACTTTCTGTTTTGAAACAGCAACTCATATACTTGCAAAATAAGCATGGTGAAGGCTATCCTTGCCACTTTCATTGAAGTAAGAGATGCAAAACATTATTCTAAATAACATAAAGCAAATCCTAATAAAATAAAATGACTCTCCAAGCAAAACTCATATCATGTGACGAATGAAAATATAGCTTCCAAGTGAGGTTACCGATAATGTTGGAGACGAAAGAGGGGATGCCTTCCGGGGCACACCAAAGTTTAGTTGCTTGGGTATTACTTGAATATTACCTTGGGGTGCCTTGGGCATCTCCAATCTTAGGGTCTTGCCACTCCTTATTCTCCTCATATCAATATCTCACCAAAAACTTGAAAACTTCAAGCACACAAAACTTAACGGAACTTTGTGAGATGGGTTAGTATGATAAAGACAAACCATTCACTTTGGTACTGTCAAAGACAAGATTCATAATTGTTCTCACACAATTCCTACTGTACTCTACAATTTCCACAATTTATATTGAGCAATAGAAGCCATAGAAACTAGATAACAAGCAAACTATGCATTGAAAACAGAATCTGTCAAAAACAGAACAGTACGTAAAGATCTGAATTAAGGTCATACTTATGTAACTTCATAAATTCTGAAAAATTAGAAAAACGTAGAAAATTTGTTTACAAATCAACTGTAAAAAATTAAGAATTTTTCCACGTTCCAGTAAAAGACAGGAATTTCTGCACTGGACGCAAAAGTTTCTGTTTTTGCACTGAATCAAGTCAACTATCATCCACACTATCCCAAAGGCTTTACTTGGCACTTTATTGAAACAAAAGCTATAAAACAAGATCACTACAGTAGACTTATCATGTTAACACACAAAAACAGTAGGTAAAAGTGTTGGGTTGTCTCCCAACAAGCGCTTTTCTTTAATGCCTTTTTAGCTAGGCATGATGATTTCAATGATGCTCGCATAAAAGTAAAGAATTGAAATATAAAGAGAGCATCATGAATCACATGGCAAGCACATTTAAGTATAACCCACTTCCTATGCATAGGGATTTTGTGATCAAACAACTTATGGGAACAAGAATCAACTAGCATAGGAAGGCAAAACAAGTGCAACTTCAAAACTTTCAACATAAAGAGAGGAAACTTGATATTATTAAAATATGTAGAAGCATATATCCCTCTCTCATAATAATTTTCAGTAGCATCATGAATGAATTCAACAATATAGCTATCACATAAAGCATTCTTTTCATGATCCATAAGCATAGAAATTTTATTACACTCCACATAAGCAAATTTATTCTCATCAATAGTAGTGGGAGCAAACTCAACAAAATAACTATCATGTGATTGAAAATTAAAATCATGATGACAAGTTTCATGGTTATCATTATTCAATATAGCATACATGTCATCACCATAATAATCATAGATAGCAACTTTGTTATCATAGTCAATGGAAACCTCTTCCAAAATAGTGGATTCATCACTAAATAAAGTCATGACCTCTCCAAATCCACTTTTATCATTATAATAAGATTCAACACCCTCCAAAATAGTGGGACAATTTTTATCTAAAGTTGACACTCTTCCAAACCCACTTTCATCAATATAATCATCATAAATAGGAGGCATGCTTTCATCATAATAAATTTTCTCATCAAAACTTGGGGGACTAAAAATATCATATTCATCAAATATAGCATCCCCAAGCTTATGCCTTTGCATATCATTAGCATCATGGATATTCAAAGAATTCATACTAACAACATTGCAATCATGCTCACCATTCAAAGATTTTATGCCAAACATTTTATTGAATTCTTCTTCTATCAATTGAGCACGATTTTCCTTTCCATCATTTTCAAGAAAGACATGATAAAGATGAATAATATGAGGACACCTCAATTCCATTTTTTTGTAGTTTTCTTTTATAAACCAAACTAGTGATAAAACAAGAAACTAAAAGATTCAATTGCAAGATCTAAAGATATACCTTCAAGCACTCACCCCCACCCCCGGCAACGGTGCCAGAAAAAAGCTTGATGTCTACTACACAACTTGTTCTTGTAGAGTCGTATTGGGCCTCCAAGCGCAGAGTTTTGTAGGACAGTAGCAAATTTCCCACAAGTGGATGACCTAAGACTTATCAATCCATGGGAGGCGTAGGATGAAGATGGTCTCTCTCAAACAACCCTGCAACCAAATAATAAAAAGTCTCTTGTGTCCCCAACACACCAAATACAATGGTAAATTGTATAGGTGCACTAGTTCGGCGAAGAGATGGCGATACAAGTGTAGCAATGATAGTAGATATTGATTTTTGTAATAGTAACAATAAAAAACAGCAAGGTAGCAAGTAACAAAAGTGAGCACAAACGGTATTGCAATGCTTGAAAATGAGGCCTAGGGTCCGTACTTTCGCTAGTGCAATCTCTCAACAATGCTAATATGATTGGATCATATAACCATCCCTCAACGTGCGATGAAGAATCACTCCAAAGTTCCTATCTAGCGGAGAACATAAGAAGAAATTGTTTGTAGGGTACGAAACCACCTCAAAGCTATTCTTTCCGATCAATCTATCCTAGAGTTCGTACTAAAATAACGCCAAGCTATTCTTTCCGATTGATCTAACCAAGAGTTCGTACTAAAATAACACCATATGATACACATCAACCAACTCTAATGTCACCTAGATACTCCAATGCCACCGCGAGTATCCGTGAGTTGATTATACGATATGCATCAAACAATTTCAGATTCATAATACTCAATCCAACACAAAGAACCTCAAAGAGTGCCCCAATATTTCTACCGGAGAAACAAAGACAAGAACGTGCATCAACCCCTATGCATAGATTACCCCAATGTCACCTCGGGAATCCGCGAGTTGAGTGCCAAAACATATATCAAGTGAATCAATATCATACCCCATTGTCACCACGGGTATTCATAGCAAGACACACATAAAGTGTTCTCAAATCCATAAAAGTATTCAATCCGATAAGAACGAAATCTCAAAGGGAAAACTCAATTCACAGCAAGATAGAGAGGGGAAAACACCATATGATCTGACTATATTAACAAAGCCCACGATACATCAAGATCGTGACATCTCAAGAACACGAGAGAGAGAGAGAGATTAAACACATAGCTACTAGTACAAATCCTCAGCCCCGAGGGTGGACTACTCCCTCCTCATCATGGTGGCCGCCGGGATGATGAAGATGGCCACCGGTGATGATTTCCTCCTCCGGCAAAGTGCCGGAACAGGGTCTAGATTGGTTTTTCGTGGCTACAGAGGCTTGCGGCGGCGGAACTTCTGATCTAGGGTTATTTCTGATGGTTTCTCTATTTATAGGATTTTTCAGCGTTGGAATCACGCGAAGATGGGCCATGAGGAGGGCACAACCCACCAGGGCGCGCCTGGGCCTCCTTGCGTGCCCCAGTGTGTTGTGCCCTACTCCTTCACCTTCTGGTCCTTCCACGAAGCTTCTAGTGCCTCTTTTGTTCCAAAAAAAATTGTCAAAAAGTTTTGTTGCATTTGGAGAACTTTTATTTCTGCACAAGAAACAACACCACGGTAGTTCTGCTGAAAACAACGTTAGTCTGGGTTAGTTCCATCCAAATCATACCAAAACCATATAAAATTGTTGTAAACATGGCGTGAATACTTCATAAATTATAGATACGTTGGAGACGTATCAGGGCGCCGCACACGGCTAAAAGATTGTCGTGGTCTTGTGTGGCGCCCCCTCCCTCATATATATATAGGTGGGGGGATGGGAGGCAGCCAGGAGGCACCCCAAGGGTGGCCGAATCCCCCTTGGGCTCCTGCCCTATGGTGCCCCCCTTCCTTATTTGCTCGGGGGGAAAGGCAAGGGGAGGAGAGGAAGGCAGGGGGAGGCCGACTCCCCCCTTCCTTTTCTCCCCAAGGGCTGAGGCCTGAGGAGGGGCGCGCCAGCCCCTTGTGGGCAGGTGTGCTCCCCTCTATTGGCCCATATGGCCCATTATTCTCCCGGGGCTTCCCGGAACCCCTTCCGGTGATCCGATAACTACCCGATACAATCCAAAACCTTTCCGGTGTCCAAATAGCATCGTCCTATATATCAATCTTTACCTCCGGACCATTCCGGAGCTCCTCGTCATGTCCATGATCTCATCCGGGACTCCGAACAACATTCGGTCACCAATTCACATAACTCATATAACACTATATCGTCAATGAACGATAAGCGTGCGGACCCTACGGGTTTGAGAATGATGTTGACATGACCGAGATGACTCGCCGATCAATAACCAATAGCGAGACCTGGATGCCCATATTGGTTCCTACATATTCTACAAAGATCTTTATCGGTTGAACCGTTATGACAACATACGTAATTCCCTTTGTCTGTCGGTATGTTACTTGCCCGAGATTCGATCCTCGGTATCTCTATACCTAGTTCAATGTCGTTACCGGCAAGTCTCTTTACTCGTTCTGTAATACATCATCTCGTAACTAACTCCTTAGCTTCTTTGCTTGCAAGCATCTTGTGATGTGTATTATCGAGAGGGCCCAGAGATACCTCTCCGATACTCGGAGTGACAAATCCTAATCTCGATCCATGCCAACCCAACAAATACCTTCGGAGATACCTATAAAGCAACTTTATAATCACCCAGTTACGTTGTGACATTACAAGGTATTCCTCCGGTATCCGGGAGTTGCATGATCTCATGGTCGAAGGAACATGCATTTGACATTCAAGAAAGCAGTAGCAATAAACTGAACGATCATATGCTAAGCTAATGGATGGGTCTTTTCCATCACATCATTCTCCTAATGATGTGATCCCGTTATCAAATGACAACTCATGTCTATGGTTAGGAAACCTTAACCATCTTTGATCAACAAGCTAGTCTAGTAGAGGCTCACTAGGGACACGGTATTTGTTTATGTATCCACACAAGTATTTAAGCTTTCGGTCAATACAATTCTAGCATGAATAATAAACATTTATCATGAATAAGGAAATATAATAATAACAACGTTATTATTGCCTCTAGGGCATATTTCCATCAGCAGCGAGGATGTGGAATTTCTTGCATTAAACCCTAGAAATGCACCGAATTTGGCTGGCGGCCCCCGAAAAAGGCCATGATCTGGCACGTGCCTTCGAGTGGACTCTGGTGACCCCAGAAAAAGTTTCAGGTACAACGGAGGAGCGGGCACCGCACCCACTTCACAAACAGGACGCGTTCCCTCTCGGAATCTAGATTTTTCCTCGGAGAAGGTCTAGTTTCCACATGACCTCCGTGAAGGCTTCTACGGAATGGCCTCAAATTTTTACCACACCCTACAGGGGCCGTTCGACGATGACGCGCCAGGTCTCATGAATTTTTCGCCCCCCGATAATTTCTGGGGATTTAAACGGCAACAAACCGCACGCCGGCGACCTCTCTGTGGCCCCCAATGCCGGGCCCTCCCTCCTGGTTGGGCGAGCAGGGCCTGGGCTTGTACCGAGGGCCACATGCAGGGACATCCAGCCCTATATGTCCATGGTTTTACGTGGCGGCGGCGCAGATGTGGAATTTCTAGCATTAAACCCTAGAAATGCACCAAATACACGGAATATGGCTGGCGGCCCCCGAAAAAGGCCATGACCTTGCACGTGCCTTCGAGTGGACTCTGGTAACCCCAGAAAAAGTTTCAGGTACAACGGAGGAGCGGGCACCGCACATACTTCACAAATAGGACACGTTCCCTCATGGAATCTAGATGTTTCCTCGGAGAAGGTTTAGTTTCCACATGACCACTGTGAACGCTTCCGCGGAACGGCCTCAAATTTTTACCACACCCTACAGGGGCCGTTCAAAGACGCCGCGCCAGGTCTCGTGAATTTCTCCCCCCCCCATGATAATTTCCGGGGATTTAAACGGCAACAAACCGCATGCCGGCGGCCTCTCCATGGCCCCCGGGGCTGGACCTGTAACATCCCTGTGTAATAGCCGCTGTGATCATATGCTAATAATGCCAAGTCACTTTCATTTGCAGTGCCTAGTCACATTGGTTAAAGATTTAATTCAAATCCCTCTCTGAAAATCAACTCAAATTCAAAAGTGCAAAATAAAGTTGCTCAAAACTTGATGGAAAAATGTTCACCTTTTTGCAAATAATCTAAAACTATTTGCTGTTAAGGAACACAGCATCACCATCAACACAGAAGGGCCTAAGCATTTAAAACAGAGCCTAAACATCACTTAAGTGCCCTATTCATTTTTGAACAAGTTCAAATGGGTTCCAAAAATGCCCAGACTTTTTGTGGCAGGGCCGGATTTTGCAATACACTGGTGTGAGCTAGTTTCACATTTTTGCAAATTCATTTGGCAGCTCATTTAAATCAAAACCCAACTCTATAAAAAAAAAGCAAGACAGAAAATAGAAAAATAAAAAAGAGGCACTGTGCACCGGGCCTTGATACGTCTCCAACGTATCTATAATTTTTGATTGTTCCATGTTGTTATATTATCATTCTTGGATGTTTTACAATCATTTTATAATCATTTTATATCATTTTTTGGTACTAACCTATTGACATAGTGCCAAGTGCCAGTTGCTGTTTTTTGCATGTTTTTTACATCGCAGGAAATCAATACCAAACGGAGTCCAAACGCAGCGAAACTTTTTGTGGATTTTTTTTGGACCAGAAGACATCCAGTGGGCCAGAGAAGCGCCTGGGGGGTGCTCCGAGGGGAGCACAACCCACCAGGGCGCGCCTGGAGGCCCAGGCGCGCCCTGGTGGGTTGTGCCCACCTCGGGTGCCCCCCGAACCGCCTCTTTGCTCTATAAATACCCCAATATTCCAGAAACCCTAGGGGAGTCGACGAAACTCAATTCCAGCCGCCGCAGAGTCCAGAACCACCAGATCCAATCTAGACACCATCATGGAGGGGTTCACCACTTCCATTGGTGCCTCTCCGATGATGCGTGAGTAGTTCTTTGTAGACCTACGGGTCCGTAGTTAGTAGCTAGATGGCTTTCTCTCTCTCGTTTGATTCTCAATACAATGGTCTCTTGGAGATCCATATGATGTAACTCTTTTTGCGGTGTGTTTGTTGGGATCCGATGAACTTTGAGTTTATGATCAGATCTATCTTTTTATCCATGAAAGTTATTTGAGTCTTCTTTGATCTCTTATATGCATGATTGCTTATAGCCTCGTATTTCTTCTCTGATATTTGGGTTTTGTTTAGCCAACTTGATCTATTTATCTTGCAATGGGAAGAGGTGCTTTGTAGTGGGTTCGATCTTACGGTGCTTGATCCCAGTGACAGAAGGGGAACTGACACATATGTATCGTTGCTACTAAGGATAAAACGATGGGGTCTATTTCTACATAAATAGATCTTGTCTACATCATGTCATCGTTCTTATTGCATTACTCCGTTTCTCCATGAACTTAATACACTAGATGCATGCTGGATAGCGGTCGATGTGTGGAGTAATAGTAGTAGATGCAGGCAGGAGTTGGTCTGCTAATCTTGGACGTGATGCCTATATAATGATCATTGCCTGGATATCGTCATGATTATTTGAAGTTTTATCAATTGCCCAACAGTAATTTGTTCACCCACCGTTTGCTATTTTTCTCGAGAGAAGCCACTAGTGAAACCTACGGCCCCCAGGTCTCTTTTCCAATATATTTGCTTTCAAGATCTGTTTTGCTATTCGCTCTTTTATTTATTTGTAACCTTTATTTTCAGATCTATTAAACCAAAAATACAAAAATACCTTGCTGCACTTTATTTTATTTGGCGTTCGATCTATCAATATTTAGTACTCTCTCACGTCCGTTTGCCAATTTTTGGCGTCGTTGCCCGAAAGGGATTGACAACCCCTTTTACACGTCGGGTTGCGAGTATTTGTTATTTCTGTGCAGGTGCTGTTTACGTAGTGTTGCTTGGTTCTCCTACTGGTTCGATAACCTTGGTTTCATCACTGAGGGAAATACCTACCGCCGTTGTGCTGCATCATCCCTTCCTCTTTGGGGAAATACCGACGTAGCTTCAAGCGGCATCAAAAGGAATTTCTAGCGCCGTTGCCGGGGAGGATCTTCAACATATACCAGGTTCCTAATCAAAAATCTCATCTCTTCGCAATTTACATTATTTATCATTTGCCCCTCATTTTCCTCTCCCCCACTTCACAAAAATTTGCCGTTTTATTCGCCCTCTTTTTCGTTCGCCGTTTTCTTGTCGGATCTGTTTTTGAGTGCAATCTTGTTGCGTAGTCACAATGACTTAAGAGAACACCAAGTTGTGTGATTTCTCAAATACCAACAACAATGATTTTCTTAGCACTCCGATTGCTCCTCCCGCCACTAGTGCGGAGACTTGTGATATTAATACTGCTTTGCTGAATCTTGTTATGAAAGATCAATTTTTCGGTACTCCTAATGAGGATGCCGCGTCCCATCTTAACACATTCGTGGAATTATGCGATATACAAAAGAAAAAAGATGTGGACATTGATGTTGTGAAGTTGAAATTATTTTCGTTTTCTTTGCGAGATCATGCAAAAATTTGGTTTTCTTCTTTTCCTCGTAATAGTATCGATTCTTGGAATAAGTGCAAAGATTCTTTTATCACTAAGTATTTTTTGCCCGCAAAAATTATTTCCCTTAGAACCCAGATCATGAATTTCAAGCAACTTGAACATGAGCATGTTGCACAATCTTGGGAAAAGATGAAAATGATGCTAAGGAATTGCCCAACTCATGGGTTAAATCTTTGGATGATCATACAAAAATTTTATGCGGGGTTGAATTTTGTTTCTCGTAATCTTTTAGATTCCGCCGCGGGTGGTACTTTTATGGAAATTACTTTGGGTGAAGCCACCAAATTTCTTCATAATATCATGGCAAATTATTCAAAATGGCATACCGAAAGAGCTCCTACTAGTAAAAACGTTAATTCGGTTGAAGAAATTTCTTCTTTGAGTGAAAAAGTTGATGCTCTTATGAAATTGGTTGCTAGTAAAAGTGCTCCTATTGATTTTAATTATGTGCCTTTGTCTACTTTGATTGAGCAAAATAGTGATGCCGTAGATGTGAATTTTATCTCGCGAAATAATTTCAATTACAATGCTTATAGAGGTAATTTTAATCCTAGGCCTTTTCCTAGTAATTCCTCTAATAATTATGGTAATTCCTGTGGTAATCCTTCTTATAATAATAATAGGAACACCTCTGATTTTGAGAATAATATTAATGAATTTCTCAATGCTCAAAAGAATTTTAACACTATGATGGAAGAAAAATTGAGTAAGATTGATGATTTGTCTAGAAGCGTTGATAAAATTTCTCATGATGTAGAAAATCTCAAGATGAAAATTTTTGTGCCTAAAGTTGAGGAATCAATTAAAGCTCTTTATGTTTCTATGGATGAAAGTAAGAAAAGAACCGCTATGCTTAGAGCTAGAAGAGAATTTTTAGAAAAGGCGTTTTCTAGTGATTGCTTTCATAAAAGTGATGAAGATCTTAAAATGATTGGTGTTTCTTCAATTGATTCCTTGTTTAGTAAAATTAAGATTGATGAAAAAGGGACTGGAGAAGAGTCATCTTTAGTTAGAAGGCGTCCCGATAATTTGGAGGGTGAAAATCTTGTTGAAAATTTTGATAAAAGTGGGTTTGAAGAGGTCAAGACTTTAACTAGTGATGTGCCCACTATTTTGGATTACAAAGACTTTAATTATGATAGATGCGCTTTGATTTATTGTATTTCTTTGTTGCAATCCATGATAAATTCACCCCATGCTTATGAACAAAATAAAGCTTTTACTAAACATATTGTTGATGCTATGATGAAAGCTTTGGAAGAAAAGTTGGAATTAGAAGTTTCAATTCCTAGAAAATTACATGATGAGTGGGAACCTACTATCAAAGTCAAGATTAAAAATTATGAGTGTTTTGCTTTATGTGACTTGGGTGCTAGTGTTTCTACAATTCCGAAATCTTTATGTGATGTGCTTGGTCTTACCGATATTGAAGAATGCTCTTTAAATTTGCACTTGGCGGATTCTACCATTAAAAAGCCTATGGGAAGGATTAATGATGTTCTTATTCTTGCAAATAGGAATTATGTGCCCATAGATTTTATTGTTCTTGATATTGATTGTAATCCGTCTTGTCCAATTATTCTTGGTAGACCGTTTTTACGCACTATTGGTGCCGTGATTGATATGAAAGAAGGCAATATTAAATTTCAATTTCCACTAAGGAAGGGTATGGAACACTTCCCTAGAACAATAATTAGGCCTCCATATGAATCAATCATGAGGGCATCTTATAGATCTCGAAACAAAGATGACAAAACTTAGATCCTTGCTTTATGCCTAGCTAGGGGCGTGAAACAATAGCGCTTGTTGGGAGGCAACCCAATGAATAAAATTTATTCTTGCTTTTTTACTTTATGTTATTGAGTGTTTGCACAATTATGCTACTGTTATAATTGTGTTTTTTTTGTTTTAATTAGTGTTTGTGCCAAGAAAAGCCTTTAGGATTATGTTGGGTGATAGTTGATTTGATCTTGTTGGAAAACAGAAACTTTTGCGTCCAGTAAAATAATTTTTAAAATTCACAGAAGAGACTAAAAATTCTGATTTTTTTTAAAAAGATTTATAAACAAATTGCCTCTGTTTTCCTAATTTTTCAGAATTTTTGGAGTTTCAGAAGTATTCGAAATATCCAGATTGCTACAGACTGTTCTGTTTTTGACAGATTCTGTTTTCTTTGCGTTGTGTGCTTGTTTTGATGATTCTATGGTTTTCTTTGATGAGTTTTTGCCATAGAAAAGTTGGAATACAGTAGATATAATGCAAAAATAAAATATGAATTGGTTTGCTACAGTACTTATAGTAGTGATTTGCTTTCTTATACTAACGGATCTCACGAAGGTTTTGTTGAGTTTTGTGTGATTGAAGTTTTCAAGTTTTGGGTTATCTTACGATGGATGAAGGAATAAGGAGTAAGAAGAGCCTAAGCTTGGGGATGCCCATGCATCCCAAGCTATTATCCAAAGAGAAGCAAGCAACTAAGCTTGGGGATGCCCCGAGTGGCATCCCCTCTTTCTTCTAACGACCATCGGTATTTTACTCGAAGCTGTATTTTTATTCGTCACATACTATGAGTTTTGCTTGGAGCGTCTTGTATGATATGAGTCTTTGCTTGTTTTGCTTTGTGTTCTAAGTCATGAATCCTTGCTGGACACACCTATTTGAGGGAGCCAAAATTATGCCATGTCTTGCTAGAATTGCTCTCTATGCTTCACTTAAATTTTTATGAGCTATGGATTTGCTCTAGTGCTTCACTTATATCTTTTTTAGCACGGCGTGCTTTAGTATTTTTGAAGAAATGCTCTCATGCTTCACTTAGATTTATTTGGGAGTTAGTAATTTTTTTAAGAAATTCTCTCTTGCTTCACTTAAATTAATTTGAGAGAAAGAAGTATTATGCTCATGATCTTCACTTATATTTGTTTGAGCTTATCAAAAGCAACACATGAAAATTAGTTCCAAAGTGATAGATATCCAAGAAGGATATAATAAAAACTTTCATGAAGATCATTGGACAAAATAAACTTGATTCCTTGTAATAGTATTGAGATATGATGATGTGATATGTGAGTTATGTTGATGAGTAATTGTGCTTTAGTAAGAATATTGGTGTTAAGGTTTGTGATTCCCTATGCAAGCACAAAAGTCAATAGTTATGCAATGAAATTATATCCTACTTGTGGTGCATTATTCGGTGTTAATTATGCTTAATGCTCGCTTATGAGATTATTCGTTTTTTGGTTGGCCGCTTCTCAATCTTTTGCTAGCCTTCGTTTTGCACTAAGTATGATCACTACTTGTGCATCCAAAACCCTTTAAACCAGTTTTGCCACATGAGTCCATTATATCTACCTATATTTGGTATTCTTTTGCCGTTCTAAGCAAATTTGTATGTGCCATCTCTAATTTTCAAAATAAACTTCTCTTTTGTGTGTTCGTACCGCTCGCGAGGCGGTGAGGGGTGGCTAATATTTTCCATGCTAGATGTGTTATTCTCACGATGAGTGTTTATTCACTTGTCATTGCATGAGAGTAAGGCAAAGGTATTAGGGATGCCCAGTCCCGAAATGAAAAATGAATTTACTTTATGTTGCCAAATAATAAATTCCTTGGAAAGTGTTGGTATGGAGGGCACCCGTGGATACGGCTAGCCATGGAAAGTGAAAGAAATGGTGGAAAAAGGAATAAACTTTATTTTCTGTTTGGGAACCGCCTATGATATATCTAGCATGGAAAGTGTTGGGAACTCTAAGTCATTTTTGTTGGTGGGAAAAGCACACCTCCCAAAATGTTTTTATCTCTAAGTTTTTCGCTTTGAGCTCTGGCACCTCTACAAATCCCTACTTCCCTCTACGAAGGGCCTTTCTTTACTATATGAAATTTTTAATTTGAGTCTCCATCTTCTCTTATAAAGCACCAACTAGGAGGCACTATGATCGTACTTGAGCATTGGGTGTAGTTAATATGCGAGTGTGTTTCATGAATGGATCAATGGTTGAGCATGATGGGCTAGGGATAACTTATTTTAGCATTGATATTTTGAAAGACATAGTTGCTTGTTGATATGCTTGAGTATTTAAGTCATCATGTCAAAATTAGACTATTGCTTTGAATCATATAAAAGTCCAAATGTCCATGCTATAAAGGAAAGAATATGAGATGACATGTTAGGCAGCATTCCACATCAAAAATTCTGTTTTTATCATTTACCTACTCGAGGACGAGCAGGAATGAAGCTTGGGGATGCTGATAAGTCTCCAACGTATCTATAATTTTTGATTGTTCCATGCTGTTGTATTATCATTCTTGGATGTTTTACAATCATTTTATAGTCATTTTATATCATTTTTTGGTACTAACCTACTGACATAGTGCCAAGTGCCAGTTGCTGTTTTTTGCATGTTTTTTACATAGCAGGAAATCAATACCAAACAGAGTCCAAACGCAGCGAAACTTTTTGTGGATTTTTTTTTGGACCAGAAGACATCCAATGGGCCGGAGAAGCGCCTGGGGGGTGCTCCGAGGGGAGCACAACCCACCAGGGCGCGCCTGGAGGCCCAGGCGCGCCCTGGTGGGTTGTGCCCACCTCGGGTGCCCCCCGAACCGCCTCTTTGCTCTATAAATACCCCAATATTCCAGAAACCCTAGGGGAGTCGACGAAACTCAATTCCAGCCGCCGCAGAGTCCAGAACCACAAGATCCAATCTAGACACCATCATGGAGGGGTTCACCACTTCCATTGGTGCCTCTCCGATGATGCGTGAGTAGTTCTTTGTAGACCTACGGGTCCGTAGTTAGTAGCTAGATGGCTTTCTCTCTCTCGTTTGATTCTCAATACAATGGTCTCTTGGAGATCCATATGATGTAACTCTTTTTGCGGTGTGTTTGTTGGGATCCGATGAACTTTGAGTTTATGATCAGATCTATCTTTTTATCCATGAAAGTTATTTGAGTCTTCTTTGATCTCTTATATGCATGATTGCTTATAGCCTCGTATTTCTTCTCCGATATTTGGGTTTTGTTTAGCAAACTTGATCTATTTATCTTGCAATGGGAAGAGGTGCTTTGTAGTGGGTTCGATCTTACGGTGCTTGATCCCAGTGACAGAAGGGGAACCGACACGTATGTATCGTTGCTACTAAGGATAAAACGATGGGGTCTATTTCTACATAAATAGATCTTGTCTACATCATGTCATCGTTCTTATTGCATTACTCCGTTTCTCCATGAACTTAATACACTAGATGCATGCTGGATAGCGGTCGATGTGTGGAGTAATAGTAGTAGATGCAGGCAGGAGTTGGTCTGCTAATCTTGGACGTGATGCCTATATAATGATCATTGCCTGGATATCGTCATGATTATTTGAAGTTTTATCAATTGCCCAACAGTAATTTGTTCACCCACCGTTTGCTATTTTTCTCGAGAGAAGCCACTAGTGAAACCTACGGCCCCGGGTCTCTTTTCCAATATATTTGCTTTCAAGATCTGTTTTGCTATTCGCTCTTTTCTTTATTTGCAACTTTTATTTTCAGATCTATTAAACCAAAAATACAAAAATACCTTGATGCACTTTATTTTATTTGGCGTTCGATCTATCAATATTTACTACTCTCTCATGTCTGTTTGCCAATTTTTGGCGCCATTGCCCGAAAGGGATTGACAACCCCTTTTACACGTCGGGTTGCGAGTATTTGTTATTTGTGTGAAGGTGCTGTTTACGTAGTGTTGCTTGGTTCTCCTACTGGTTCGATAACCTTGGTTTCATCATTGAGGGAAATACCTACCTCCGCTGTGCTGCATCATCCCTTCCTCTTTGGGGAAATACCGACGTAGCTTCAAGCCGCATCAGGCCTAAGTGCACAGTGCCCCGAATCCAGCCCACCAGGCCCACGACACTCTCTCTCCCTCACGCTGTCGCCTCTTCCATGGCTGCGCCGGCGCGCACCGGCGAGCGGTCGACACCGCGGCACTCCACCGACGCCACGGCCCGTCGAGGGGATAAGGCCAAGCCAGTGCCTCCCCCCGGCCTCTCCATCCATTTCCCCTTCCTCTCCGTCGCTCACTCCCTCCGATCCACCGACACCCGAGCGAAGCAATGGCTGCGCCGCCATCGACCGCGTAGCCACAACGCTCCTTGCACCTCGCCAGGACATCCACGAGCTCCGTCGAGCTCCGCTGCAACCTCCCCGACCTCGAGCTCGAGCTTTACGACACCGCAACCACGGATCGAGCCCTTCTTCTTCCTCGGATCGCCGGCGCTTCTCCGACGATCCCGCCGTTCTGCTGCTACTAATCTTCCAAGGGCCATCTTGCATGCCTCACGGTGAGCTCTTCTGCTTCCTGCTCCTCCTCGTTAATCCCCTCGTGTGCCGTAGCTAGCTCATCGCCGTTGCCGAGAGCTCGCCGCCGCAGATCACCTCGCCGCCGTGGCCATGCTTCTTGTCATGCTCGCCTGAGGCCTCCGCAGTGCTCCTGGTGCTCCCAGGAGCCCAATGAGCTCGCGACCAAGCCTCCCCGCGCCCTCTAGCTCCGTTTCCATCACTGCCCGATCTCCGGCGTCTGCTCCGCCGCTCGCCACCGCCGTCTCCGGCCGTTTCCGGCCAAACTATCGCCACAGAACGACGCGGCGTCGAGAGGCCGTTCGAACGAACCCAGCCACACGCCAAATGGTGCCGTGTAGCGCATTTTCGACGAACTCCGGCGTTCGGCCGCCGCGCAAATGGTCGCCGGAGTTCCTCCGGCGCCACCGCTGAGCTGGCAGGCGTGGGGCCCACCCCTGTGAGGCTGCCAGTGGGCCCCAATGCCTCGGTTGACCATGTTGATCTGGTCAACGATGATCATTGTTCCCTTACTGTGGCTGACATGTGGGCCCCCTGCGATAATTAAGCTAATAAGTGATTTAATTAATCCTGCTAGTTAGCCGAGTCACTAACAGGCTGGGCCCACTCCCCTAATTACCCTGTTAGTTAGTTTAATTCACTGTTAGTCTTAACAGAGGCTGACATGTGGGTCCCACTGGACCCACAGGTCAGGTTTGACCTGGTCAGCGTCTTGTTGACTGCTGACGCAGTGATGACCTCATGCTGACATCATAATTCATTTAGACAATTTCTGTTAAATTGGATAATTCCAGAAAATACTTTAATCTTCAAAAATTTGTAGAAAATAAACCGTAGCTCGGATCGAAATTTTTTACACATGAAAGTTGATCAGAACGACGAGACGAATTTGATCGTGTCATCTGTTTCCATGTCGGAACCCCCTACGTAGGAGAACCTGTAACTTTGAGCCCGATTCCGGTAAAGGAATAGTGCATATACACCGGTTAATAAATCCCACTTTAATCCTAAAATAACTAAAATGACTTAGATGCACCTTTAGGCAACCCTGCACTGCACCATAGCATAGCATGCTCTGTGTTGCATATGTTTGCTGTGTATTTATTTGTTTCCGCCCCCTCTTCTCTTTCGTTAGACCCCGATACCGACGCAGTTCCCGAGACCGACGCAGCTCAGGAGCCCGACGACACCGTTGACGACCTTGCCCTTGCCGCAGAGCAACCAGGCAAGCACCCCCCTTTTGAACATGCCTACATCACCTATTCTCTTCTCTCTTATGCTTGCATTAGAATTGCTGCTGCTACTGCTTTACCTATTCTGATGCATAGCCTGTTTATTGTAACCTGCTTTTGTTACCTATCTGTTTATCCTAAACTGTTTAGTATAGGTTGGGTAGAGACCCCACTTCATCCCGACTGCCCCGATGGATTATCAGAAGACCCGATCAACGGGATATAAGACCAGGCCCCGGCCCCGCACATCACTTCCCCCTTAGTTGCTCGACACTACTGGGTTGCTATCGAGTGCCGAGGGTGATACCTCGTCAGCACTTCTGATGATAACCTTGTAGGTTAGTTAATCGGTCGTGGTCAGCGAGGGTGATTCCTCCTACACCACCCCCGATAACAACGTTGTCGTGAAACTTCTCAAGTGTGTACCTCGAGGGTGATTCCTCCTTCGTTCATCTTGACGATAACATCAGGTGGAATTCCATCGAGGATGATTCCTCAGGGTTCCCCTTGGTGTTAGACACACGGTTACTATGGTTCCTATGACTTCACGCTGAACCATGTTACTAAAGACGGGTAGGCCCTGAGGGGTACCCACGCGAGCATATTTGCGAAGTGATGTGGAGACGGGTTAACCTGGAAGGTTCCCGCGAGATAATTACGAGGCGTGGTCGGGCATTCTTAGCCCTTGCCGCAAGTCCTCGAGACGGGGCGACGGGGTCACATCTTCCATGAGTCTCTGCTCATTACCGCACTACCAACACACTAACGGTTTGGATATTTGATCCGAGGGGCCTCTGGCCTGATAGCACTAACCATCATGTGGGCATAGTAAGGGCGTTCTGTGTCATATACGTCAGCCGGAGCTTAATGGATGTCAGCGACTGATCGGCGCGCGCTGGGTTGGACTGGTAACGCCCTGCACTTGTATAAGGGGGGCTAGGTCTGCTCACCGGCCGCGTTCGCAACGTGCAGGAGGGCCCGGGGCGATGGCCCAAGACCCCTGGGTGCCTAGGTTTAGTCCGGCGTGCTGACCTCTCTGTAAATTATTCGGTCGGGTTGTGGCATATCGTTTGGCCGAGGCCGGGCATGACACAGAAAAGTGTGTCCGGCCAGAGTTAATCGAGCGTGGTGGGTAAGTTGGTGCACCCCTGCAGGGAAGAAAACAATCTATCGATAGCCTGTACGACGGTAATGGACACTCGGAGTTGTATCCCGATCGGTACAGCTAGAACTGGTGACTTGAGATGATAACTGGATAGTATGGCTCTGGGATTGCTTTCTCGCAGGGAGTCGAGAAAGGATCTCTGGGCGAGGGTGATGACACTACTACTACTTTACATTATGCTAATCTGCACTCTTCTAATGCTGCAAGACCGCTGAAGATGATGAAGATGCTAGTCTTCGATAGGACTAGGCTCTCTCTCTCTATTCTGGCTTTTCTGCAGCCCAGTCCACATATACAGCCTCCCTTTGATAATGTTGCATATGTAGTGTAGATCCTTGCTTGCTGAGTACTTCGGATGAGTACTCACGGTTGCTTTGCTTTCTTTTTCTCCCCATATCCGTTTGTCGCAACCAGATGACGGAGCCCCTGAGCCAGCTGCCCACGCCGACGGCTACTACTACTACCCTCCCGGTGAGTACTACTACGAGGAGCCGACCGACGACCAGGAGTAGGATCGGAGGATCCCAGGCAGGAGGCCTGCGCCTTTCGATCGTAGTGTTTTATTTTGCCCCGCCTTCTTAAAGGCTTATTCTGTTTTATCTTTTATATCTGTACTCAGATATCTGATGCTTCCGCTGACGCTTGTATGCCATCGAGCTATGTATTTGAGCCCTCGAGGCCCTGGCTTGTAATATAAAGCTTTATGACTTTTTTTATGTTTTAGAGTTGTGTTGTGATATCTTCAAGTGAGTCTTTAGGATTGATCATGTGCATTTTTGTGTATGGTTAGTGCACGATTAAGCTGGGGTCGTCACAGGTTGGTATCAGAGCTGACTGCCTCTAGGAATCCCCTTTCCAACTCCTTGGCCGAAGTTGAGTCTTGTAACCGAAAACTGTTTTACTAACTTGGCTGTGTCGCCAATTGGGTGGTATTAGGATCTTTTACTCCTCGACCTTTACTCTGGGACTCTGATCTCTCTTCCTTTCGGGTGAAAAAATTTGCTAACTCCAACTTTAGGTTCTCGTGATCACATCCACCCGGAGTTCTGTAATTATTCCCCCTTGCTTCAAGATTGTGGGCTAGGTTCTGCTTACAGGATCCCTTTTATTGAGGGCACCCTGTGTTGTCACTTGTAGAATCCTCGCTCCATCAGTTTTCTCCGACGTTGATGTAGCCTTTGCTATGTCTCGTTGTGTACTTCCTTACCGCGTGCCTGCGCGCCGCCTAGCATGTCCAGCTTCTGAAATTGCGCCGTTATGCTGTCCGTTTGTAACCGACTGTGTAAGGATCTGTATGTCTTAAATGACTACTGTTAAGCATCTATTACACTACTTAATTCCGTCGTGTTACATCATGTTTGTTGCTAAACACTCGCAATAGCCTTTGCTAAACTACCCCTGTTGAATTTAGCAGGATGGCTGACAATAATCCACCACCGCCAGATTATATGGCAGCTATGATGCAACAATTCGAGCTCAACCGGCAGTTCATGACTGGGATTATGGATCAGTTCCCTCGTCCCAATGCCAACCAACATCCACCTTCAATCACGCTGCCAGAGTTTGTGCATCTCAACCCATCGATATTCTGCAACACAGTTAATCCGCTGGATGCCGATGATTGACTGAGTGACATCTTCTATGAGATGGAGTCCGCTGATGTTGCCCCTGCCAGCTATGTCACTTTCGCGACTTACTTCCTGAAGGGACCCACAGCACAATGGTGGGCCACTCACAGACAGACCCTACCTCCTGGAACTGTCATCACCTGGGTGGACTTCGAGGCTGCTTTTCGTGCCCGGTATATTCCTCAAGCTGTTATAGCTCGGAAGAAGGCCGAGTTCCGTAGCCTTGTTCAAGGCAACAAGACTGTAGAAGTTTACCAGCGAGAATTCCTTGACTTGTCTCGCTACGCTGAAGAAGACATTCCCACAGATGCTCGTTGGCAGGAGAAGTTCCGTGATGGGCTACACCATGACATTCA
Organism: Thinopyrum elongatum; assembly: GCA_011799875.1. Classification (NCBI taxonomy): domain Eukaryota; kingdom Viridiplantae; phylum Streptophyta; class Magnoliopsida; order Poales; family Poaceae; genus Thinopyrum; species Thinopyrum elongatum. The sequence continues at coordinate 41,817,684 of CM022297.1, read as the reverse complement.
GCTAGCCCTGCTCGTCCAAGACTTTCCCGACATCGCCACCTTGGTGAACAAGGCTATCATGGTCGAGACTGGTCTGAAAAAGCACAAGGAAGCGACCAGACGCACCCGTGAAGCGGGCTCATCTTAGGGCTCGTCTTCTCAGAAGCGCCGCATATGGATTCCGCAGAGCATGTATCGTCCAACAGCTCCAGTGTACAGACCTGCTTATGTTGCACCTCGTCTGCCTCCTCCACCACCGAGGTAGCCTCTTCAAGCTGCACCACCTCGAGCTCCTGCACCACGTCCCGACAGTGGACTCTGCTTCAAGTGTGGCTAGCCAGGTCACCGTGCCAGAGACTGTTCTCAGGGTCAGAATCAGCTAGCACTTCCTCCTGCTGGTCGTGGTAATGGCCGTGGAATTTCTCAGCCTCGTAACAACAATGCCAGGCCTTCTTATGGCCATGGACAGAACTATCACGTCAACATGGCTGAAGCTCAGGATCAAACAGAAACTGTGATGGGTACAGTTCCTGTTAATTCAGTACCAGCTTCTGTTTTATTTGATTCAGGAGCATCACATTTATTCATGTCCGAACATTTTGCATTCATGCATGGCATTAAATATGAGAAGTTGCACCATCGGTTAGCGGTAAACACTCCCGCGGGTCAGTGTCAAGCCTCCATGTTTAGCCCTGTGTGATTGAAGGGAGGAATTTTCAGGCATTCCCAATTATCTTGAATAATTCAAAAATTGATCTTATCCTGGGAATGGATTGGTTGAAGGCTCACTATGCCTCAATCAATTGTGCCACCAAAGTTGTACATCTCAGGCACCCAACAGCTGGTTTAGTGCATTATCATGCTCATATCACTCAGAACTCCGAGGCTCAAATTTATGCCTTGAATGCGTTGAACGCTTCTCTGCTTGAGGGGATCGAAAACATTCCAGTCGTTCGTGACTTCTAGGATGTTTTCCCAGAAGAACTTCCACGAATACCTCCTGCTAGAGCTGTCGAGTTTGTTATCGACTTGAAGCTTGGCACTACTCCTATTGCGAAGCGTCCTTACAAGATGCCTCCACATCACCTTCTCGAGCTTAAGGAAGAAATCGACAAGTCACTGAAGAAGGGTTTCATCCGCCCTAGTTCCTCTGCCTGGGGAACACCTTCTCTCTTTGTCAAGAAGAAAGATGGTACGAATAGGTTGGTCCAAGATTGCCGTCCTATCAACCAGGCAACCTTTCAGAATAAATATCCGCTTCCTCGGATCAATGATTTATACGATCAACTTGCTGGATCTTCGGTGTTCTCTAAACTCGACTTGAGGTTGGGTTATCACCAGATCCGTGTCCGTGAAGAGGATATTCCGAAGACTGCCTTCATTACTCGTTATGGTTCCTACGAGTACACCGTTATGTCGTTTGGTCTCACAAATGCTCCAGCTACGTTCTCCCGCCTGATGAATTATATCTTCATGGATTACCTCGACAAGTTCGTCGTGGTTTATCTGGATGATATTCTGGTATATTAGAAGAATAAGGAAAACACGCTGAACATCTTCGTCTTGTTCTGGAGAGGCTTCGAGAACACAAGTTGTAAGCCAAGTACTCCAAATGTGAATTCTGGCTTTCTGAAGTAACCTACCTTGGACATGTGATTTCCAAGGACAATATCGCCGTTAACCCAGAGCATGTTCAGGCTATCCTTGACTGGACTCCTCCGAAGAATGCCAAGCAAGTGAGAAGTTTTCTCGGCCGTGCAAGTTATTGCCATCGATTCGTCAAGAACTTTTCCAAGATTGCCAAGCCCCTGACTAATCTGCTCCATAAAGGTGTTAAGTTTGAGTGGACAGACAAATGTCAGGAGAGTTTCCAGACCCTCAAGGACAAGCTGACCTCTGCTCCAGTGCTTGCTCCTCCCGATTCTCGCAAGGACTTTGTGATATATTGCGACGCCTCTCATCAAGGATTAGGCTGTGTCCTAATGCAAGAACGAAGAGTAATTGCGTATGCCTCGCATCAATTGCGTCCACATGAAGAAAACTATCCAGTGCATGATCTCAAACTTGTTGCTGTGATCTATGCTTTGAAGCAGTGGCGGCATTACCTTCTCGGTAACCGGTGTGAGATATATACTGATCATCAAAGCTTGAAGTATTTGTTTACTCAGCCAGATCTTAATCTCCGTCAATAGCAATGGTTGGAAACAATTACGGACTATGACTGTGGTATTTCTTATACCCCTGGCAAGGCTAATGTGATGGCTGATGCCTTGAGCCGCGAGTCCTATTGTAACAACCTCATGGTTAAGCAAGCTCAACCTAATCTTTATGAAGAACTGAGCAAGTTGAACCTTCATATTGTTCCGCAGGGTTCTCTTAATAACCTTGTCGTCCAACCAGATCTTGAAAAGGCTGTTAAGGATGCGCAAGCTAAAGATGCTGAAATTGATCTGATGAAGAAAGATCTTCACCTGGAAAAGTACAGGGATTTCTCGCTATCTGAAGATGGAACCTTGTATTTCAGAGACCGCATTATGGTACCTCGCTTCGAACTTATGACTAACAAGGTCATGAAGGAGGCACATGATACACCGCTGTCTATCCATCCGGGTAGCACCAAGATGTATCGTGATCTCCGGCAAAGGTATTGGTGGTCCAAAATGAAGCAGGACATTGCTCGATACGTTGCTGAATGTGACGTTTGCCGTCGCGTGAAAGCAGAACATCAGAAGCCTGCTGGAATTTTGCAACCGCTCCCTATTCCTTTATGGAAATGGGATAAAGTGCAAATGGATTTCATTACTGCCCTTCCCAAGTCACAGAAAGGTCACGATGCTATTCTTGTCGTCGTCGACCAACTCTCTAAAGTTGCACACTTTCTGCCTGTCAAGGAGACTATCACTGCTAGTCAGTTAGCAGAGCTTTATATCTCCAGAATTGTTTCAGTCCACGGTATTCCTAAGGAAATCAGTTCCGACCGTGGCGGTGTTTTCACCTCCAAGTTCTGGGAAAGTTTCCAAGAAGCTATGGGAACTCACATTACTTAGAGTTCAGCTTATCATCCCCAATCCCCAGGCCAAGTCGAGCGAGTTAATCAAGTACTTGAAGACATGCTTCGGGCTTGTGTTATATCCTTTGTCAAGAAATGGGAGGAATCTCTCCCGTATGCCGAATTCTCTTATAATAACAGCTATCAAGCCAGCTTGAAAATGGCCCCCTTCGAAGTACTTTATGGACGTAATTGTTGAACCCCTCTGAATTGGTTAGAAACTAGGGAATGCCCACTCATGGGACCAGACATTATCCAACACACTGAAGAGCAAGTCCGTATTGTCCGAGAAAATCTCAAGGCGGCTCAGGACCACCAGAAGAGCAACTATGATCGCAAACGATGGGGTTTGACCTATCAACCAGGTGATCAAGCTTATCTGCGTGTCACTCCTATGAAGGGCACCCATCGTTTCGGAATCAGGGGCAAGCTAGCTCCATGCTACATTGGCCCCTTTCGCATTGTTGCTAGACGTGGACAGGTGGCTTATAAATTGGAGTTGCCGCCGCAATTCTCTCATATCCACGACGTCTTCCATGTGTCGCAACTTCGTAAATGCTTCAAGGAATCTGCGCACCGCACAGTGGATCACAAGATGCTCGAATTACAAGATGATCTTTCTTATAAGGAGCATCCGATCCGCATTCTTGATGAAGCTGAACGACGAACTCGTCAGAAGACGACCAAGTTCCTTAAAGTGTAGTGGTCGAATCACACTGAAGATGAAGCCACTTGGGAACGCGAGGATCATCTTCGAGAATTTCTTTTAGAGAAGGAGAATTTGTAACACCCCTGTGTAATAGCCACTGTGATCATATGCGAATAATGCCAAGTCACTTTCATTTGCAGTGCCTAGACACATTGGTTAAAGATTTAATTCAAATCCCTCTCTGAACATCAACTCAAATTCAAAAGTGCAAAATAAAGTTGCTCAAAACTTGATGGAAAAATGTTCACCTCTTTGCAAATAATCTAAAACTATTTGCTATTAAGGAACACAACATCACCATCAACCACAGAAGGGCCTAAGCATTTAAAATAGAGCCTAAACAACACTTACGTGCCCTATTCATTTTTAAACAAATTCAAATGGGTTCCAAAAATGCCCAAACTTTTTGTGGCAGTGCTAGATTTTGCAATACACTGGTGTGAGCTAGTTTCACATTTTTGCAAATTCATTTGGCAGCTCATTTAAATCAAAACCCAACTCTGCAAAAGAAAAAGCAAGACAAAAAATAGAAAAATAGAAAAGAGGCACTGTGCACTGGGCCTAAGTGCACAGTGCCCCGAATCCAGCCCACCTGGCCCACGACACTCTCTCTCCCTCGCGCTGTCGCCAACTCCATGGCTGTGCCGGCGCGCACCGGCGAGCGGTCAACACCGCGGCACTCCACTGACGCCGCGGCCCGTCGAGGGGAAAAGGCCAAGCCAGTGCCTCCCCCCTGGCCTCTCCATCCATTTCCCCTCCCTCTCCGTCGCTCACTCTCTTCGATCCACCGACGCCCGAGCGAAGCCATGGCTAGGCCGCCGTCGATCGCGTAGCCACAGCGCTCCTCGCACCTCGCCAGGACGTCCACGAGCTCCATCGAGCTCCGCTGCAACCTCCCCGACCTGGAGCTCGAGCTTTACGACACCGCAGCCACGGATCGAGCCCTTCTTCTTCCTCGGATCGCCGGCGCTTCTCCGACGATCCCGCCGTTCTGTTGCTACTAATCTTCCAAGGGCCATCTTGCGTGCCGCACGGTGAGCTCTTCTGCTTCCTGCTCCTCCTCGTTAATCCCCTCGCGCGCTGTTGCTAGCTCGTCGCCGTTGCCGAGAGCTCGCCACCGCAGATCACCTCGCCGTTGTGGCAATGGTTCTTGTCATGCTCGCCTGAGGCCTCCGACGTGCTCCTGGTGCTCCCAGGAGCCCAACGAGCTCGCGACCGATCTCCGGCGTCCGCTCCGCCGCTCGCCACCGCGGTCTCTGGCCGTTTCCGGCCAAACTATCGCCACAGAACTACGCGGCGTCGAGTGGCTGTTTGAACGAACCCAGCCGCACGCCAAATGGTGCCATGTAGCGCATTTCCGATGAACTCTGGCATTCGGCCGCCGCGCAAATGGTCACCAGAGTTCCTCCGGCGCCGCCGCTGAGCTGGCAGGCGTGGGGCCCACCCCTGTGAGGCTGCCAGTGGGCCCCAACGCCTCGGTTGACCATGTTGACCTGGTCAACGATGATCACTGTTCACTCACTGTGGCTGACATGTGGGCCTCCTGCGATAATTAAGCTAATAAGTGATTTAATTAATCCTGCTAGTTAGCTGAGTCACTGACAGGCTAGGCCCACTCCCCTAATTACCCTGTTAGTTAGTTTAATTCACTGTTAGTCTTAACAGAGGCTGACATGTGGGTCCCATTGGACCCACAGGTCAGGTTTGACCTGGTCAGCGTCCTGTTGACTGCTGATGCAGTGATGACCACATGCTGATGCCATAATTTATTTAGACAATTTCTGTTAAATTGGATAATTCCAGAAAATACTTTAATCTTCGAAAATTCGTAGAAAATAAACCATAGCTCGGATCGAAAAACTTTATACATGAAAGTTGATCAGAACGACGAGACGAATTTGATCGTGTCATCTGTTTCCATGTCAAAACCCCCTACGTAGGAGAACCCGTAACTTTGAGCCCGATTCCGGTAGAGGAATAGTGCATATACACCGGTTAATAAATCCCACTTTAATCCTAAAATAACTAAAATGACTTAGATGCACCTTTAGGCAACCCTGCACTGCACCATAGCATAGCATGCTCTGTGTTGCATATGTTTGCTGTGTATTTATTTGTTTCCTCCACCTCTTCTCTTTCGTTAGACCCCGATACCGACGCAGTTCCCGAGACCGACGCAACTCAGGAGCCCGACGACAGCGTTGACGACCTTGCCCTTGCCGCAGAGCAACCAGGCAAGCACCCCCCTTTTGAACATGCCTATATCGCCTATTCTCTTCTCTCTTATGCGTGCATTAGAATTGCTGCTGCTACTGCTTTACCTATTCTGATGCATAGCCTGTTTATTGTAACCTGCGTTTATTACCTATCTGTTTATCCTAAACTGTTTAGTATAGGTTGGGTAGAGACCCTTCAGAGACCCCACTTTATCCCGACTGCCCCGCTGGATTATCAGAAGACCCGATCAACGGGATCAAAGACCAGGCCCCGGCACCGCACATCACTTCCCCCTTAGTTGCTCGACACTACTGGGTTGCTATCGAGTGCCGAGGGTGATACCTCGTTAGCACTTCTGATGATAACCTTGTAGGTTAGTTAATCGGTCGTGGTCAGCGAGGGTGATTCCTCCTACACCACCCCTGATAACAACGTCGTCGTGCAACTTCTCAAGTGTGTACCTCAAGGGTGATTCCTCCTTCGTTCACCTTGACGATAACATCAGGTGGAATTCCATCGAGGGTGATTCCTCAGGGTTCCCCTTGGTGTTAGACACACGGTTACTATGGTTACTATGACTTCACACTGAACCATGTTACTAAAGACGCGTCAGCCCTGAGGGGTACCCGCGCGAGCATATTTGCGAAGTGATGTGGAGACGGGTTGACCTGGAAGGTGCCCGCGAGATAATTATGAGGCGTGGCCGGGCATTCTTAGCCCTTGCCGCAAGTCCTCGAGACGGGGTGACGGGGTCACATCTTTCGTGAGTCTCTGCTTGTTACCGCACTACCAACACACTAACGGTTTGGATATTTGATCCGAGGGGACTCTGGCCTGATAGCACTAACCATCACGTGGGCATAGTATGGGCGTTCTACGTCATATACTTCAGCCGGAGCTTAATAGACGTTAGAGACTGAGCGGCACGTGCTGGGTTGGACTGGTAACGCCCTGCGCTTGTATAAGGGGGGCTAGGTCTGCTCACCGGCCGCGTTCGCAACGTGCAGGAGCGCCCGGGGCGATGGCCCAAGACCCCTGGGTGCCTAGGTTTAGTCCGCGTGCTGACCTCTCTGTTAAGTATTCGGTCGGGTTGCGGCGTATCGTTTGGCCGAGGCCGGGCATGACCCAGAAAAGTGTGTCCGGCCAGAGTTAATCGAGCGTGGTGGGTAAGTTGGTGCACCCCTGCAGGAAAGAAAACAATCTATCGATAGCCAGTCCTACGGTAACGGACACTCGGAGTTGTATCCCGATCGGTACAACTAGAACTGGTGACTTGAGATGATAACTGGATAGTATGGCTCTGGGATTGCTTTCTCGCAGGGAGTCGAGAAAGGATCTCTGGGTGATGGTGATGACACTACTACTACTTTACATTATGCTAATCTGCACTCTTCTAATGCTGCAAGACCGCTGAAGATGATGAAGATGCTAGTCTTCGATAGGACTAGGCTCTCTCTCTCTATTCTGGCTTTTCTGCAGCCCAGTCCACATATACAGCCTTCCTTTGATAATGTTGCATATGTAGTGTAGATCCTTGCTTGCTGAGTACTTCGGATGAGTACTCATGGTTGCTTTGCTTTCTTTTTCTCCCCATATCCGTTTGTCGCAACCAGATGACGGAGCCCCTAAGCCAGCTGCCCACGCCGACGGCTACTACTACTACTACCCTCCCGGCGAGTACTACTACGAGGAGCCGACCGACGACCAGGAGTAGGATCGGAGGATCCCAGGCAGGAGGCCTGCTCCTTTCGATCGTAGTGTTTTATTTTTGCCCCGCCTTCTTAAAGGCTTATTCTATTTTATCTTTTATATCTGTACTCAGATATCTGATGCTTCCGCTGACGTTTGTATGCCATCGAGCTATGTATTCGAGCCCTCGAGGCCCTGGCTTGTAATATAAAGCTTGTATGACTTTATTTATGTTTTAGAGTTGTGTTGTGATATCTTCAAGTGAGTCCTTAGGCTTGATCGTGTGCATTTGCGTGTATGATTAGTACACGATTAAGCCGGGGTCGTCATAGGTTGGTATCAGAGCCGACTGCCTCTAGGAACCCCCCCCCTTTCCAACTCCTTGGCCGAAGTTGAGTCTAGTGGTCCAAAACTGTTTTACTAACTTGGCTGTGTGGCTTACGGGCCCACGTTGCCAAACTGGGTTGTATTAGGATCTTTTATTCCTCGTCTTTACTCTGGGACTCTGATCTCTCTTCTATTCGGGTTTAATAAATTTACTAACGCCGACACTTAGGCTCTCGTAAATTCCGTCCACCCGGAGAGCTGGATTTCTGTGCGATTTCCCTGTCATTGATCTGATTAGTCTGATAATCATTTCTGTGCTCTCTGTAATATCTGTACACTGATATCTGATGCTTCCGCTGACGCTTGTATGCCATCAAGCTATGTATTCGAGCCCTCGAGGCCCTAACTTGTAATATAAAGATTGTATGACTTTATTTATGTTTTAGAGTTGTGTTGTGATATCTTCAAGTGAGTCCTTAGGCTTGATCATGTGCATTTGTGTGTATGGTTAGTGCATGATTAAGCCGGGGTCGTCACAGGACCCTCCCTCCCAGTTGGGCGACCAGGGCCTGGGCATGGACCAAGGGCCACGTGCAGGGACATCCAGCCCTATATGCCCATGGTTTTACATGGCGGCGGCGCGGATATGGAATTTCTAGCATTAAACCCTAGAAATGCACCAAATGCACGGAATATGGCTGGCGGCCCCCGAAAAAGGCCATGACCACGCACGTGCCTTTGAGTGGACTGGTGACCCCAGAAAAAGTTTGAGGTACAACGGAGGAGCGGGCACTGCACCCACTTCATAAACAAGACGCGTTCCCTCTCAGAATCTAGATGTTTCCTCGGAGAAGGTCCAGTTTCAACACGACCTCTGTGAAGGCTTCTGCGGAATGGCCTCAAATTTAACCACACCCTACAGGGGCCATTCGACGATGCCGCACCAGGTCTCATGAATTTCTTGCCCCCCCCCCAATAATTTTCGGGGATTTAAATGGCAACAAACCACACGCCGGCGGCCTCTCTGTGGCCCCCTGTGCCGGGCCCTCCCTCCCGGTTGGGCGCGCAGAGCCTGGGCATGGATCGAGGGCAACGTGCAGGGACATCCAGCGCTATATGTCCATGGTTTTATGTGGCGGCCACGGATGTGGAATTTCTGGCATTAAACCCTAGAAATGCACAAAATGCACGGAATATGGCTGGCGGCCCCCGAAAAAGGCCATGACCTGGCAATGTGCCTTCGAGTGGACTCTGGTGACCCCAAAAAAAGTTTCAGGAACAACGGAGGAGCGGGCACCGCACCCACTTCACAAAGAGGTCGCGTTCCCTCTCGAAATCTAGATGTTTCCTCGGAGAAGGTCTAGTTTCCACATGAGCTCCATGAAGGCTTCTGCGGAACGACCTCAAATTTTAACCACACCCTACAGGGGCCATTCGACAACGACGCGCCAGGTCTCGTGAATTTCTCGCCCCCCCCCCCGATAATTCCCAAGGATTTAAACGGCAACAAACCGCATGTTGGCAGCCTCTCCATAGCCCCCGGTGCCGGGCTCTCCCTCCCGGTCGGGCGCGCAAGGCCTGGGCATGGATCGAGGGCAACGTGCAGGGACATCCAGCCCTATATGTCCATGGTTTTATGTGGCGGCGGCGCGGATGTGGAATTTCTGTCATTAAACCCTAGAAATGCACCAAATGCATGAAATATGGCTGGCGGCCCCTGAAATAGTCCATGACCTGGCACGTGCCTTCGAGTGGACTCTAGTGACCCCAGAAAAAGTTTCAGGTACAACGGAGGAGCGGGCACCACACCCACTTCACAAACAAGACGCGTTCCCTCTCGGAATCTAGATGATTCCTCGGAGAAGATTCAGTTTCCACACGACCTTCGTGAAGGCTTCGGCGGAACGGCCTCAAACTTTTACCACACCCTACAGGGCCGTTCGACGACGCCGTGCCAGGTCTCATGAATTTCTCCCCCCCCCCCCCCCCCCCCCCCCCGCCGATAATTTCCGGGGATTTAAATGGCAACAAACCGCACGCCGGCGGCCTCTCCGTGGCCCCTGGTGCCAGGCCCTCCCTCCCGGTTGGCGCGCAGAGCCTGGGCATGGATAGAGGGCAACGTGCAGGGACATCCAGCCCTATATGTTCATGGTTTTATGTGGCGACGGCGCGGATGTGGAATTTCTGACATTAAACCCTAGAATGCACTATAAATGCACTAAATTTATACCATCAACTTCGGGCGGCCGTCGGGTTAACAAGTATTCTCACAGTTTTTTGTTTCTAAAAAAATGCACATATATGCCGAGTTCTTCACCGCAGAACACTCGGTACCATTCTGACAGGCAGGTCCAGCGAGGACGTGTCAACGGTTACTTGACTGTTCGCCTTCCTATGCCGAGTACCGAAACTCGGGAACTAGTAGACCATTCGTCTCCGCCGCCTTCATAACTCTGCGCGTGCACTGAAACCTCAAAAACCCTCCTCACACCGCGCACCGCTCTGCCACTCAATTGCTCTGCTCCACCGCTCCGCCCCTCCGCCGCTCGACCACCACCGCGCACGCACATGGATCCAACTGTAGGAGATATGCCCTAGAGGCAATAATAAATGTTATTGATTATCTCCCTGTTCATAATTAGGTTTATGTTCCATGCTATAACTGCTATGGTTCTCGAGTCTGCAAATAAAACGAGGCTCGGAGGAAGACTCATATGCACGTGTGGAATAATAAACGGTAAAATGTATTCCTAGTCAAGCCTCTATGACTAGCTCAAGTGTTGCATGATGGTTCTGTTTTCCTGATCATGGGCATGTCTATGCCAGCAACTTTGAGGGCACAATGTTAGAAGAACATTTGTGTTGAATCGACCCGATTGGTGTTATGCTATGAGTTACATTCGTCACAAATTAATGGTTAATAACACAGAGATGGTTAATGTTTGCATAATTCCTTAGACCATGAGAGTGTCGAGTTTCTTCATACTTGCTTCATGAACTTTGGGGTTTGTTAAACGTCATCCGTAAATGGGTGGCTATTACGGCGGCTTACGGGTTCATGGAAAAGTGTGTCAAGTAACTTGATAGCTCGAGATTGGGATTTGCTCCTCCGACGATGGAGAGATATCTCTGGGCCCTCTCGGTGTTACGGTATCCATCATCGTCTGGCCAGACACTTTGTGATTTGATCACGGGGATGCCGGAACACGATAACGAGAAAAGAGAACAATACCGGTAACGAGGTAACTAGCATAGTGGACAATTTGTTGATCCACGGGAATGCCAACATGTCTCACCTCGGGTATTTGTAACATATCGCGAAGCAACAGGAATAGCACACGACAACTGGAGGTTCACTCGAATATTTATTCGTGTGGGTATAGGGGTCAATATGGGTGTCCACGGCTCCGATGCTGATCATTGATCGGAAAGTGTTCTGGTCATGTCTATACTTCACCGAACCTATAGGGCCACACGCTTAAGGGTCGTCTATCTGCTGAATACTAGACAAGGAGTCCGAGAGAAAGTCACTGGAAAAAGTTTCAGAGACAACGGAAAAGTTTCGGAGAGAACACCGAAAAAGTTTCGGTAAAACCGAAAAGTTGTTTCGGATAAAACCATTGATCCAAAAAGGTTTCGGCAAGCACCGGGAATGTTTTGGAGGTTGCCAGATTGGTCTGGTAATTTCTGAAATTTTTCTGGAGAAAAAACCGAAAAAAAGTTTCGGAGCTGCCGGAGTTGTTTACCGGGTAAACAAAGATGGTTTTAAATTAAACCACCATACTGGAAATGTTCCAGAGCACGTCCAGATAATTTTAGAGCGTGCCAGAAATGTTCTGGGACCTTCCGGAATTTTTCAGAAATAATAGTCGCGGAAAACATCTTGTCCCAGCGTGAGGGGACAAGATCCCATGGATCGTGGGGACTGTTTTTGGGGGCGCCCCCTTTAGGGGGCAGCCCCTTGTGGCTGGACAAAATGTTGGGGGGGCCCACTATGGTGGGGGGCAGCCCCCACAAACGGTGGAAAGTGTTGGGAGGAAGGTGGGGCCCCATGGGGGAACACCATGGACAAGGGAACATGTTTTCTCCATGTTTGGTGGGAACATGTTTTCCTTGTTTGGTGGGTGCATGTTTTGTGGGCTGAATTTCAGCCCCCCCCCCCTCACCCCTTCCACCACTATATAAGGAGGTGGAGAGGAGCTCTCCATCACCACTCCAACTCTCTCACACAAGTCATGCATGATCTGGCATTCTCTCTCCCTCCCACGAAATAGTTTCGTAGTGCCGAAAGGCTGTCTGGGTTCCGGTGGGAACTAGTTCTGGACGGCAAAGCCCTACCGGATAGATGACACCATATGTGTGCAACTCTGTAGAGAGGTCGTAGTTTCGTCCTTTTGCCCGAGGGGCTGTTCGAGTGTCCTCCCGAAGGGCTGTCTGAGTAACCGTCCGAGTTTCGAGGGTCCTCCCGAAGGGCTGTCCGTGACACCGTCCGAGGGACTGTCCGACCGCCTCCCGGAGGGCTGTCCAAGGGGCAGATGAGGGAGTACATCCTCGCGGTTGGGAGGTTGTAAATCCTAGATGCGGGGATCTGCACCGACGATCGTCATCGACTCTACTTCCGCTGCGCTACGAGTCGGTAACGAAAATGATCAAACCTTGTATGCAGTCTCCATAATGGTCCTGGGCTGGTGCGTAGGTCAGAATTTTTTTTGTTTTCTGCTGCGTTACCCGACACCAACAGTGGCACCGGCGGAGAGCGTTGCCTCGGCGACGACGGCCATCGTGAGCGCTACGTCTGCCGCGTCATCCTCGCCGGCCGCGAGGAGCAGCGTCGCCTCTGCCACGCGGCCACGAGCGCCGCAGCCACGGTCGCCGCCGCGACCACGGGGGCCGCCGCCGCCGCCTCCGGCACGAGCCCCGCCACGTCCACGGGTGCGGCCGCCATCGCCGGCGCCGCTCCTGGCGACGACGACGGCAGCGACGGGGTTTTTTTCTACGTCATGGTGGAGCCAGAGAGGTGATCAACGCCGCGTCATCTCATCACATATTTTTCTTCTTTAATTTGATTTGTTAATTCTTTGAGTTTTTGCTTAATTATAATGCATATGCATGCATGGTTCAAATGCTCAAATATATAGCTGAAATATATATGCTGAAATTTATGCATATCATGCATGGACATTTGATTTTCAGTGACATATTTTGTTCTCTGTTTTGTATTTTGTTTTTCCAATCTAGCCACTTTGTCACTGTTTTTATAATTTATTAAAGTTTCAGTAGTACTATTTATTAATTACATAGTGTTTGTAAAAATGTAGGCACGATCACCCAACCTACGATCATCCATATGTAGAGACCTCGAGCGAGGAGGGGCCGCCCGAGCTTCCGGTTTATATTGAGGGGCCAAGGACGCCCTCCGACCTCTTTACCGAGGAGGAGGACTCTGACTGGATCCGGATCCACGAAGGGGCGCCCCCGTCCGCCAAAAAGGACGACGACGATGACGATGACGAGGAGGACGAGGAGGAGGAGGAGGACGACCAACCGGTGGTCAACTGGAGGCGTCGTCGCCCAGACGATGGCCAGGAGGCAGGGGCATCAAAGAAGAAGAAGAAGTTTTAGACGCGGCATTGATATCTCTTATGCTATATAGTTATATAGTTATGTAGTAACTTTAATTCGAGGGTCCGTGTGATCAACATGCATGTGTGGAACCCTGATCTACCTAGCTAGGTAGTGTATTTTTGGACTTTTGCTTTCCTTTTGTGTTGCTATTAGTTGGCATGTGCGACTGTTTACTATTTTTATTTTTATGGATGCATGCAAAGATTTCTATGTTTGTATGTGTGAGCCTAGCTATAGCTAGTATATATGAAGGTTAATGTAGACATGTCTGCAGGTTTGCACCGACACCCCTCCCGGCCCACCCAAACCCCCTCCCTTGCCCCGCGCGCTTCCTGCCCGAAACGGTCATCGTCGCTCAAGAGCGTCAGTGCCACATTCATGCCTGCTCAGTGCAGACACGATCTCTCACTGGCGTCGGCATTTCGGAGAGAGCGGCATGACCATCGGCGAGACGAGTGCCATTACATGCATGCATGGACATGTTGCATGAGAAGGAACCGGAGACGCATGCTGTCAAATAACATAGAAACCATTCCATGCATATCCAACATGCATCTATCGATATATTAATAATTAGCCATGCATGCAGGCCGTCAAATATACATCTGTGTAGATGCAAAGAAGATTCATAATGACACATCCCTTTTGCCGAGTTTCATTCGCATGCAACTCGGCGTTTACGTTTTTTCGAAACAAGACGCTATGGCTTTAACGCGGGTTAGGTGTTTTAAATAGCCGCGCATTCCAAAAGCACTAAGCTTCTTTCTCAACCATCAATATAATAATGCTCTCTTTGTGAAGCAGCCGAACAATTGTTTGTTGTGTAACCCAATAGTTCAACACCTTCACAAAGTGAGGATTGATGGATGTAATCACATTCAGAGAGAGTTTTTTTTAAATCATTTTTCAAGCGAGGAGAGGCCACCCGAGCTTGTCTTTACCGACAAGGGCGGGCCGAGGACGCTCTTTGACCTCCGCACTTCCGAGGACTCCGAGTACATGAGGTTCCAGGAACGGACGCCGCCCGCGCCGGCCAACGAGGACGACGGCGGCGAGGAGGAGCATGATGGCGGTGAGGAGGAGGCGGAGGAGCTATATATTGTGGTTTTTATGCAGTACTTTAATTAGATGAAATGGTACAAGCTAACCGTTGTCGGTTCCTTCGGAGAATGAAGTAGTTAGTGCAAATTTAAAGATATAACATATTTCGCGAAATAGGAAGTATGGACTGACGGTGCTTTATGGAATAATGGAATAGGCAGTATGTGCTGCATATTAGTTGGGCTATAGGCCCATTTAATAATATCAGAAAATCCCTAAGAGCCCATACTGTCGAGGGAGTGGTGGGAAGTTTAGTCCCACATGGCCACGCCTCGTCACCACGCGCGCGCGCGCCGCGGGTTGCGGGAATGAGCCGAGCCGATGCAATGTTTTGCCGGTCAAAATTGGAGAGTCCATTACAGACACAAAATGAATACGAGACGTCATATTCATTACGGAAATGGAAACGCCCATAATAAATACGTTTTATTGTGAAGATGGAAACGTCTGTCATTAAACATGTTTTTATGGAGATGAAACGTCTGTCATTAAACGTGTTTTTATGGAGATGAAACGTCTGTCATTAAACATGTTTTTATGAAGATGAAACGTCTGCCATTAAACGTGTTTTTATGGAGATGAAACGTCTGCCATTAAACGTGTTTATTGCTGGACCGTTCTCCTACCCGACTGGTTATATATATGAGGCATCGCAGCCCAGCCAAATAGAACACTTCACACCTCCACTGCTCCTCGGTCGTTCCTTTCACTGCTGCTGCCTTCGGTGATCCCATCCCGTCTACCGCGTACACGGCTGACGGGAGAGCAGGCCTCCGAAACCCTGCTTCTCCAGATCCTGTACGGGAGAGAGGCGATTAGGTTTTTGGGGAGCGTCTCCTACGCGACTGCTCGCTTTTTTCGACTACTTCATCTACGTCGACTACTTCTGCGTCACCTTCGTCTTCACCATGAGCACTGACGCCGATCGCGTGGCTGCCGAGAAGGCTGCTGCTGACAAGACGATCGCCGACGAGGCAAACGCCTCCGCTGCTGCTACGGCCGACTGGCCTACTGGAGGGTATGACACATTTACCCCACTCCTGTTTATTTTCATGTGTGAAGTACTAGTGGTTTGCGTAGATATTTCTACTATCTGCCTAGTACGTGCGTACATCATCAAAATTCAGTATGTCATTAGCACTGCCTATGTCATGTTCATGATTTATTATTGGATTAAATTAATCAAACAATTGCTTAATTTCTCAACAATCCAAAAACCTAATTTGTGTAGGCAATTTTCGATCCATGGTTTTGCTGTTGCACTGAAACCAGCCCCATTTACGGGGACGTACTTTAAGCGTTGGCAGACCAAAACCGTCTTATGGCTCACGGCGATGAACGTGTTCTTGGTCGCCGGTGTTACTCCCACGGGAACGATCGCTCCTGAACAGGAGAAGGCGTTCAGGGAGGCCACCGTCGTCTTTGTTGGATGTGTTCTGAGCGTGATCGGAGATAAGCTGGTTGATGCATACTTACATATGCGGGTTGCCAAGGACTTGTGGGAGGCGCTCGAATCTAAATTCGGCGCAACGGATGCTGGGAGCGAGATGTATATTATGGAGCAGTTTCACGATTACAAAATGGTCGAAAACCGTTCTGTATTGGAACAGGCTCATGAGATACAGTGCATCGCTAAGAAGCTTGAGCTTCTCAAGTGTGTGCTGCCGGGCAAATTTGTCGCGGGTTGCATTATCGCTAAGTTACCCAATTCCTGGAGAAACTTTGCCACTACTCTAAAATATCAGAGGCGTGAATTCTCAGTAGAGGATGTCATTGGCCATCTGAGTGTCGAGCAGAATTCAAGGACAAAGGACTCGCATGGAAAAGGGACTGAAGGGACCTCTGTCGCCAATGTGGTGCAGAAGAACTTCAACCCCCACAAGCCCAAGGGGAAGAATGGTGTCCAACAGAATACCGAGTTTAAGAAGAAGGGCAAGAAGACCTTCAAGAAAGATAAGAAGAAGGGTGGCTGTTTTACTTGTGGTTCAGATGAACATTGGGCTGCCAAGTGCCCAAACAAGTTCAAGAAGCCAGGACAGGACTCCAAGACTGTCAACGTGATTGTGAGCAACAATGAGAGTGGGCCATCTGGGTACGGTAATTTGTTTACTGTATTTTCAGTTTGTCAGTCTACCGATTGGTGGATTGACACAGGTGCAAATATTCATGTGTGTGCTGACATTTCATTGTTTTCTTCTTATCAGGCCACAGGGAACGGGTCCGTACTGATGGGGAACGGCGCGAGTGCTTCTGTTCATGGTGTTGGTACGGTCGATCTGAAGTTTACTTCGGGAAGGATCATGCAACTGAAGAACGTGCAGCATGTCCCCGCCATCAAGAAGAATCTCGTTAGTGGTTTCCTTCTATGTAGATAAGGGTTTAAGTTGGTATTCGAGTCTAATAAAGTAGTTGTTACGAAATATGGACTGTTTGTTGGAAAAGGTTATGAATGCGGAGGTCTATTCCGTTTTTCCCTCGCTGATTTTTGTAATAAAGTCGTGAACAATATTCATTCGAGTATTAATGAAACAGAAGTTTGGCATTCACGTCTTTGTCACATTGGTTTTGGTAGTATGACGCGGTTAGCAAAATCGAATTTAATCCCGAGTTTCACTTTAGCCAAAGGTTCTAAGTGCCATTCATGTGTGCAATCTAAGCAACCTCGCAAGCCTCACAAGGCAGCAGAGGAGAGACACTTGGCGCCACTGGAACTCATACATTCTGATCTTTGTGAGATGAATGGTGTGTTGACTAAAGGTGGAAAGAAATACTTCATGACATTGATAGATGATTCCACTAGATATTGCTATGTGTATCTATTAAATACTAAAGATGAGGCTCTACACTACTTTAAAATCTATAAGGCAGAAGTCGAGAATCAACTTGAAAAGAAAATTAAACGAGTCCGGTCAAAAGAGTTTGATGCCTTTTGTGCGAAACACGGTATTATTCACGAAAGGACGCCTCCCTACTCACCCCAGTCAAACGGGGTTGCCGAGCGGAAAAACCGTACTCTAACTGATTTGGTTAACGCCATGTTAGATACGTCGGGTTTATCCAAGGCATGGTGGGGGGAGGCTATAATGACATCATGTCATGTCCTGAATAAAGTTTCGACAAAGGATAACGAGATCACTCCTTATGAGAAGTGGACAAAGAGAAGGACAACACTCTCGTACTTACGTACTTGGGGCTGCTTGGCGAAAATCAATGTGCCGATCCCCAAAAAGCGTAAGCTTGGGCCAAAGACTGTGGACTGTGTTAATTTGGGCTACGCTATGAATAGCTTTGGCTATAGATTTTTAGTAGTGAAATCTGATGTACCTGACATGAAGGTCGGTACAATTATGGAGTCTAAGGATGCTATATTCTTTGAGGATATTTTTCCCATGAGAGATATGCAAAGCACTTCTAGACAGAAATCTGAGGAAACTCCCGAGCCTGCCATTCCAATGGAATATAATGAACATACACATGATGAAAATCATGAGGAGGATAATGAGGAAACCCTTGGTAGGGGCAAGAGACAAAGGACTGTAAAGACCTTTGGTGATGATTTCCTCATATACCTCGTGGAAGATAATCCCACTTCTATTTCAGAAGCGTATGCCTCTCCAGAAGCTGACTACTGGAAGGATGCGGTCCGTAGCGAGATGGATTCCATCATGGCTAACGGGACTTGGGAGATTACTGAACGTCCTTATGGTTGCAAACCATTGGGATGTAAGTGGGTGTTCAAGAAGAAGCTTAGGCCCGACGGTACGATTGAAAAGTACAAGGCTAGGCTTGTGGCCAAGGGCTATGCCCAGAAAGAAGAAGAAGATTTCTTTGACACTTATTCACCTGTGGCCAGACTGACCACCATTCGAGTATTACTCTCGTTGGCGGCCTCGCATGGTCTTCTCATCCATCAGATGGATGTTAAGACGGCTTTCCTGAACGGAGAGCTAAAGGATGAAATCTACATGCAACAGCCTGATGGCTTTGTGATAGATGGTCAGGAAGGAAAGGTGTGCAGGTTGGTGAAATCTTTATATGGCCTGAGACAAGCGCCTAAGAAATGGCATGACAAGTTTAATGAAACGTTGACATCTGTTGGCTTTGTTGTTAATGAGGCCGACAAATGTGTATACTATTGCTATGGTGGGGGCGAAGGAGTTATACTGTGCTTGTATGTTGATGACATACTGATATTTGGAACTAGCCTCAAGTTGATTGAGGAGGTTAAGTCCTTCTTATCTCAGAACTTTGAGATGAAGGACCTTGTAGTGGCTGATGTTATCTTGAATATCAAGCTATTGAGAGATGATGAGGGTGGGATTACACTTCTGCAATCCCATTATGTTGAGAAGGTGTTGAGTCGCTTTGGATATTCGGACTGCAAACCATCTCAAACACCATATGATTCTAGTGTGCTGATTTGAAAGTCTAAAGGCACAGCTATAGATCAATTGAGATACTCTCAGATTGTTGGTTCACTCATGTATCTAGCGAGCGCAACGAGGCCTGACATCGCATTTGCTGTTAGCAAACTGAGCCGGTTTGTTTCCAAACCGGGTGATGTACATTGGCATGCTTTAGAAAGAGTTATGCGCTATTTGAAAGGTACTATGAACTATGGACTTCACTATACCGGATACCCATCGGTATTTGAAGGGTATAGTGATGCGAATTGGATCTCTGATGCTGATGAGATGAAGGCCACGACAGGGTATATGTTTACTCTTGGAGGTGGTGCTATTTCCTAGAAGTCTTGCAAGCAAACGATCTTAACGAGATCGACAATGGAAGCAGAATTAACAGCATTAGACACATCGGGTGGCGAAGCAGAATGGCTTCGAGATCTTTTGATGGACTTGCCAGTGGTTGAGAAGCCGGTTCCGGCCATCCTTATGAACTGTGACAATCAAACAGTTATTGTCAAGGTGAAGAGTTCAAAGGACAACATGAAGTCCAACAAACACATAAGAATGAGACTAAAAGCTGTCAGAAAATTAAGAAACTCCGGAGTGATAGTGTTGGATTATATTCAAACGGCTAAGAATCTGGCAGATCCCTTTACTAAAGGGCTATCATGTGTCGTGATAGATAATGCATCGAGAGAGATGGGTATGAGACCCACATGAGTTG
Organism: Thinopyrum elongatum; assembly: GCA_011799875.1. Classification (NCBI taxonomy): domain Eukaryota; kingdom Viridiplantae; phylum Streptophyta; class Magnoliopsida; order Poales; family Poaceae; genus Thinopyrum; species Thinopyrum elongatum. The sequence goes on along the minus strand of CM022297.1, from coordinate 41,797,858 downwards.
CCATGGTGGTAACCCAACCTATGTGATCGGAGATCCCGTGAAGTAGGACCTGGGAAAACAAGCCAGTGGTGAACTGAGGAGAGTAACTATACTGACCCACTCCGTTGGAGATGCAATACTCTCGATACTGTATGGTCGGATGACTACTGTCTTAATGTGTTCCAAAGCTTATGTAATCGAGATGCTATCCTACAGAGCAATCTTTGGAGGAACACACCTATGTGAGCCCGACTGCTGGTCACAGTCTATGAGATTGGGGTGATCTCTAGTAAGCTCATGAATAGGCCAGGAGTGTGACTTATATGCTCCACCCGAGGGGTCAGCCTTCGGCAGCCTAGTACTAGTAAGACATGTGGTGAAGCTTCTTTACGCCAAACTGACAATTCAAGGCTTAGTCCATTGTTCAGTTGTGAAGGAGTGTAGCTATTTGTTCTAGGTGAATGTTCAACCTTAACGGGTCTCCACTGAAAATACTGGTATATCAAAACAGAGTTTGGAACAGAGGACAACACCATGGGCCTTCGGGATCTGGTGGGGGATTGCTGAATATTAGTTGGGCTATAGGCCCATTTAATAATATCAGAAAATCCCTAAGAGCCCATGCTGTCAAGGGAGTGGTGGGAAGTTTAGTCTCACATGGCCACGCCTCGTCACGACGCGCGCGCGCGCGCCGCGGGTTGCGGGAATGAGCCGAGCCGATGCAATGTTTTGCCGGTCAAAATTGGAGAGTCCATTACAGACACAAAATGAATACGAGACGTCATATTCATTGCGGAAATGGAAACGTCCATAATAAATACGTTTTATTGTGAAGATGAAAACGTTTGTTATTAAACGTGTTTTTATGGAGATGAAACATCTGTCATTAAACGTGTTTTTATGGAGATGAAATGTCTGCCATTAAACATGTTTTTATGGAGATGAAACGTCTGCCATTAAACGTGTTTATTGCTGGACCGTTCTCCTACCCGACTGGTTATATATATGAGGCATCGCAGCCCAGCCAAATAGAACACTTCACACCTCCACTGCTCCTCGGTCGTTCCTTTCACTGCTGCTGCCTTCGGTGATCCCATCCAGTCTACCGCGTACACGGCTGACGGGAGAGCAGGCCTCCGAAACCCCGCTTCTCCAGATCCTGTACGGGAGAGAGGCGATTAGGTTTTTGGGGAGCGTCTCCTACGCGACTGCTCGCTTCTTTCGACTACTTCCTCTACGTCGACTACTTCCGCGTCACCTTCGTCTTCACCATTAGCACTGACGCCGATCGCGTGGCTGCCGAGAAGGCTGCTGCTGACAAGACGATCGCCGACGAGACCAACGCCTCCGCTGCTGCTACGGCCGACTGGCCTACTGGAGGGTATGACACATTTACCCCACTCCTGTTTATTTTCATGTGTGCAGTACTAGTGGTTTGCGTAGATATTTCTACTATCTGCCTAGTACGTTCATACATCATCAAAATTCAGTATGTCATTAGCACTGCCTATGTCATGTTCATGATTTACTATTGGATTAAATTAATCGAACAATTGCTTAATTTCTCAACAGTATGGACCGGCGGATCTTAATTAATGAAATGATTCAAAAAATATTTCTCAAACAGGCATGTGCATGGACCGATCGGAGAATGATTAGTGAGTGCAAATTAAAAGATATAAAATATTTCTCGAGCTTAATGAAATGATTCAAAAAGACTAGTCCAGTCAGCAATGCACTTAATGATGGATACAATCTGTAACTATGAAGACCATAGCTTAGTGCATCTGGAGAAAGCGGCTATTTAACCTAGCCCCGTCGTACCTCAAGAAGCGAGGTGGGACTAAACCACCAGCTTTGTTTGCCGAGTTCTTCCCTTCGGGAACTCGGCAAAGCTATGAACCATGGAATTCCGATAAAATGATTCAAAAAAGACTAGACCAGTCAGCAATGCTCACTTTGTGAGGGATACAAATTGTCACCATGAATCTTTCTGTGCTTATGTTTAAGCAGAGAAGATTAATAGTGACAGTCATATCTTCCACTAAGGGTGCAATGATGACTGTAGCTTACTGATTGTGGACGGCGCGGCAATTTAAACTGGTCCCACCGCTCATCAAGAAACGAGATGGGACTAAACCACCAGCTCTGTTTGCCGAGTTCTTTCCGTCGGGAACTTGGAAAAGATATGCCCCCTCGAATTACGTTAAAAAAATAAGTAATAGAAAATGTCTAACGAGTTGCCGTCAGAAGGAACTCGGCAAACGAAGAGCGCCGTCACGGCTCTATCACTTGCTGCAAGGCGTGGCCCACATGTCAGTGTTCGCCGAGTTTTTTTCGTCCAGAACTCGGTGAAATTGATATTCTGCCGAGTTTGTTTTGTTCGCCGAGTCGTTTTGCATCAGAACCAGGCAAAGGCATAGCTCCGCCGAGTTGCTTATTGTTGCCGAGTCAGATTTTGGATCAAACCCGGCAGACAGAAGTTCGCCGAGTTCTCGATAGAATAAACTCGGCGAACTCGGCGAACTCTTGGAACTCGAGACAAACCAGATTCTAGTAGTGACAGGTCCATGTATAACTGAACTAATTAATCAAAAAGCAACCTAGTAGACATTACCTCAAACACATTGTGTGCACCATAGTGTGGGATCAGCACCAATAGAACATGGACGTGTCTGGGGTGGGGAGTGTTAGTATAAATCCAAGGCCACCGTTGATCATCAAAGGACCAAGCAATCACATAAGCACGACACTGAGATTTGCTAACGAGGCTTACCGATATGGCTACATCCCCGGGGCCCGACTATGGGCGCTCCTCCCCATGACACCGTCACAATACCGCACCCGGTCGCCCTGGACGCCGGCACATGCCGCCGGCTTCCCCTGCGTTCCTATGCTATTATGTTGGCATAGATTACATCGTGTGTCTACCCTCACTATATATGAGAGTCCTAGGATACAAGTGCCCTACTAGGACACAACTTCATATCCTATCTAAACACAATACTATCCAGAATCTAACTGTAACCTACCTTGTACAATAATATTCGACACAACTCTAACAAACTCCACCTTGGCGAATATTCTTCACCACCTTGGATTCATCCATGCGTCGAACCTCCATGTACAATGGACTTGAGATACGCCATGAGCACTGCTGCTACTCCCGGACTCCACGTGACTCAACTGTAGTCCCTTCTCATCTTCTTCAGAGTCAACACTCGAGCAAAATTCAGTTCTTGATTGCCCTTGTTTGTGCTCCCAACTTCCGGAGTATCCGTTCAACCTCATCACACATCGATCGCTGTCTGCGTGAAAATGAACAACTCACATATTGGACGCCACATATAAGAGTTACCTGAACTCAACATCACCGCTGTTTCTTGGCCGTCTGTTTGAAACTTGAAAGAATTTAACCGTCACCCTATGTCACCCTGGGTAAAATTCGCAGTTGTCTCACCCTTTTTTCGGATAGTCTCTGACATGTCCCACGGCTATGGCACTCCGCCTCCTTCGGTATCTGTCATCCGCACTTTGCCATGTGCACTGAACATGACAGAATATACGGCCATGTACTCTCAGCTTTTGACATTAAGACTTTCCGCCACTTTCACAGATTCTTCTTTGTCAACTCATGTCCATCTTCCAGCACCGATAGACCCACTCACCAACTTGAATCTGGTACTCATCAACACTGCTTCAGCACCCTCTGCACACTTTGTCTGACAACATGTTTGACCATCAATGTCTTGGCCTGTCGCTGTGTCCCATGCTTACCACATGCCTCGCCGCTATCACCACGTCGAGCCTCTGCTGTCCTAATCAAGTCTCCCGGGTAGCTAGTCCACACTGCCTCAACCCCCACTGCAGAGAACCACCGATCATCACCGACTGATGCCGAGTATCATGTCTCCATCAGACCTCTGGGCCCCAGTCCGATCCACGTGTCTCTCGCTTTACCCACTGAAATAGGCTTCGATTCTCCGACATCTTACACCGTAGCCCCTCAATCCAGCTTCACCTTCAACATGACTCCATGGTAGATGATCAGTCCACCCTCACGCCCCGTCGACTTCAAACTCCGTGTGGACATCACCTTGAATCAACCCCACGCCATAGTCTTGTCGAAGCCACACAAGCCCTCAGGCCTGCGCCGCGTGTTGCCACGCCCAGAAATCGGTCACCATCAGCAGCACGCACCTATGTCGTCGTCGCTGATCCAAGCACCGTCTTCTGTACTAGCCAACTCGCGTCGATCTGTCAGACTGTCAAGTCCGACCCAGCTGAATAATTTATCCAGCTGCACGACACACTCCAGACTCCATGAGCCTTATGCGCCTGTCGTCGTCCAGGCCACACACGGACCAAGCTATCTCAGCAAACTTGACACAAAAAATTCTTTCATGCAAACTTGTCCCATTGGATTCGTTCTGCACAAATTTTCTACTATCTTCTTCGCTCCTTCTTGTACGCGTAGACCCCCTTTTTTTCCAAACAAATCTTAGACCTCTGCACGCATAACACCAAGCAAAGCACACGTATACGTCAAGATCAGCAGCACCTCTGCACGCATGGGCAGCATCCCAGTAGTCCACCTTATGGCTGCACACTGCACAAGGGCCTAGCCCATAACGCACACAACCAGCCACCTGGCCAGCCTGCCACGTCCTAGGCATGCCCACGAGGCACGCTGGCTACGGCTCCCTGCATTGCTGCGACCACCAGCGCTCGAGTTGGTCCGCGGCGCTTCGAATCCCCTGCTACACTTTCATCGCGCCGAAACCAGATCGGTCTGGTACAGATCTGATCAGCGAATCCTCAAACGCAGTCGCCTGCTTCCGATCGCTTTCTTGGATCTGACGACGTCTCCCGACCGCTTCCGTCAGCTGTCTATCCTTCGATGACTTCACGCCGACGATGATCATGACATCAAATCTTCCGTCTCTAGATCAACACAAACACGATCTCCAAAACAACCTAGCTCATGGTAACACTTGTTAGTATAAATTCGAGGCCACCGTTGATCATCAAAGGACCAAGCAATCACGTAAGCACGATACTGAGATTTGTTAACGAGGTTTATCGATATGGCTACATCCCCGGAGCCTGACTACGGACGCTCCTCCTCATGACATCGTCACAATACCGCACCTGGACGCCGGCACATGCCGCCGGCTTCCCCTGCATTCCTGTGCTATTATGTTGGCATAGTTACATCGTGTGTCTACCCCCACTATATATGAGAGGCCTATGATACAAGTGCCCTACTAGGACACGACTCCATATTCTATCTAAACACAATACTACTCAGAGTACAACTGTAACCTACCTTATACAATAATATTCGACACAGCTCTAACAGGAGGGATGACAACCCTTGTATGAAAATGAAATTATCAACTATGAAGCAGATAAATCCCCCGCAACTGTAACTGACTAATAAAACCTTAATTACAACAGGTGACATTACCATGATACGGAATTATCCCCAACTCTCTCGAAAACAGTAAGCATTGCATGTAAAATCCTGCAAAACCACGATCATGCATCTGTGGTCCCGCAAAAACAAAAATGATATCCCAAACTAAAATGGAAGGGCGTCAAAGACGTACCAGTACTGACGCCAAAACCGCAACTGCTCAATCTCAGGCCTATTCAGCTCCACTGTCTTGTAACAATCATAAGCCGGAGGATGTGTGGCCTTGACCACCTTCTTCCTCCTCTCTGGCGCTTGGATCTCCCTCTCCTTTACCGCACGGCATTGGAAGACGGTGGCAGCGTCGGGGCTGTAGCGGTTGGATGGGGGCGCCGGTGAGGGAGGCAGCGCTGTGCGTGATGTGGGCGGCACAGGAGGCCGCGCTAGGCGGGGGCACCGGCGAGGGAGGCCGCACTGGGCTGGGGCGCCGACGAGGGAGGCTCGATGCACGGGGGTGGGGGCGCGATGGCAGTTGGCTTATGCGCGTGGTGGAGGTGGAAGTTGCTACCCGTGGGCGACCACCGGAGTGAGGACGGCATGGACACCAGGGAGAGGACGGCGGTGGCGTTGATCAGATCACCGGCATCACGGGCGTGGTGTTTTTTTTAGGAAGATAACGATCGTTGGGTTGTAGTAGGTGCAGGGGAGTCTGCTGGCAGAACATTTGACCTGAATTGTTGATTTAATTGGCAGACCATTGATGTAATATGGACACTTAGAAATGATTAAGTTGGTTTGATCGTAGGTGTCTGGTTATCTCGTGTACACTTTGTGGTGTGGTCGTCGGGTAATTTAAGTTTCTTCTTTTAATAGTAATGTAGACCGGCGTTGATCAGATCATGGGCATCATGGGCGTGGTGTTTTTTTAGGAAGATAGCGATCGTTGGGTTGTACTAGATGCGGGGGAGTCTGCTGGCAAAACATTTGATCTGAATCGTTGATTTAATTGGCAGACCATTGATGTAATATGAACACTTGGACATGATTAAGTTGGTTTGATCGTAGGTGTCTGGTTATCCCGTGTACATTTTATGGTGTGGTCGTAGGGTAATTTAAGTTTGTTCTTTTAATAGTAGTGTAGATGTAGATGTAGATGCAAGAAATATAATTTCGCACGCGCTCTGAGAGCAACTCCAACGCGCCAACCCAAACGGACGGCGCTTTTGTCCGTGTTTTATCCGTTTGGGTTGGCCGTCCGCTCGGCATCCGTCCTGTTTAAGATTTGGGTCGGCAGTGCGCCCAACGCGCCGACCCATATTTGCCGGCTGGCCGCCCTTTTCAACAAATGTGCACACATTTTTGCATTATTTCACAAGCAAACATATATTTCCATAACCAAATAAATAGCATAGTTTCACAAACAAATAAATTAAGCATAGTTTTACAAGCCAAATAAAAAAGATACATCTATTGGTTGCCAACATGAGCCCACATATGCTCAACCAAATCATTTTGCAGCTACATGTGAGTTTCCTAATCATGCATGTCATAATGAAATTGGATGAACTGTTAAAACGTTGCTGCTCCTTCATGCTCAGGCACAACATTCTCACCCTGAAACTGAAACCCTTGATCGTAGATACGTTCCGGACGCTCATTGTAACACCCCCTTGTAATAAGCTCTGTGACACTCTGTTAATCTTGTCAAGTCATGATCATTTGCAGTGCCAAGTCATATGGGTTAATGATCCAATTCAAATTCACATCTGAAAATCAATTCAAATTCATAAGTGAAATTTGAAGTTGATCAAATACTGTTGGGAAAATGTTCATTAAATGGCAAATAATCCAGGAACATTTGTAAAATCATCATCATTGAAGTTGGAGTTAGATAAGTGACTCTAACAAGATGAAACATCACCAAAACAGAATATTTAAATCCATTTAAATTCATTTCTAATCCAAATGGAGTCCAATTCTGCCCAAACCAGTTTTTGGTGGAAGGAAATATTGCATTGCAATATTTGGGTCAACTCCCACATTTTACAAAAATGCAAAAGTGCTCTAACTATTTCGAAACAGGAAATGAAATAAAGAAAAAGAGAAACCAAAAACAGAGAAATAAAAACGAGGCACTGTGCACTGGGCCTTAGTGCACAGTGCCTCGAACCCCGGCCCACCAGGCCCATGTCGTCGTCTCTCTCCTGTGCGTGTCGCCGTCGGAGTGGGCGCGAGCGCGCGCGCCGGTCGCGCGCCGACACGTCGACGCCACCGACGCCCGGAGCCGACGAGGGGATAAGGCCGACGCCCCTCCACTCCTCCCTGGCCTCTCCGTCATTCTCCCCCTTCTCCCACGCTCGCCTCGCCTCTCCCTCTCCTCCCAGATCCGTCGCCGAGCGCCACCGTCGCCGTGGCCTTGCCGTAGACGCGGCCACCGACGTCCCCGAGCTCAGCTAACACGCCTGCGAGCTCCGCCGTCTTCGACTCCTTCGACTCCGACCGCGAATGGAGGTGGGGAGGCCCTGATGAAACCAGAAGGCTCCGTCCCCTTCCTTCTCTGACGCCGGCGCCTCTCCGGCGATTCCCGCCGTTCTGCTGCTACTAAGCCGTCACCGGGCCACCTTGTGCCTCCTCGGTGAGCTCCTCCTCCTCCTGCCTCTCCTCGTTGCCCTCCTCGCACGCTGTAGCTAGTTGCCGCCGCACCCGAGCTCTGCCCGCCGCCGGCGAGCTCGTGGCCGTGGCCATGGCCTTTGCTGCGCTCACCTGAGGCCACCATTGAGCTCCTAGTGCTCTCAGGAGTTCGACGAGCTCGCGAACGAGCCTCTCCGTGCCTCCTAACCTAACTCCCGGCGAGGTCCCGAACGCGCTGCCGCCTTTGCTCGTCGCCGGCGTGATTCCGGCCATCCCCTGGTCCGGCAAGTGCCTCCACTCGACGCGCGAGCTTCCTAGCTTTCGAACACGCCCAACCGCAGCTCGAACCGAGCCCCACAGCGCGGTTCCGACACCTTCCGGCGACGCGCCGCCGTGTTTTTGGTCGCCGGCCGCCGACGTGGCTGCCACGTGGGTCACCCTGGCTCACTGACCAGTGGGTCTAGGGGCCCACTTTGACCTCGTTGACCAGAGTCAACGCGGCACTGTTCACCCCCTCTCACTGACATGTGGGCCCCGGCGGCTAATTAACCTAATTAAACATTTAATTAAATAAAATTAATTAGTTTAGCCTAATGTATCACTGACATGTGGGGCCCACCTGTAACACCCCTATGTAATAGCCACCATGATCAGCTGTTAATAATGCCAAGTCATATCATATGCAGTGATTAAACATAGTGGTTAACCAAAGTAAATCAACTCCATTTTTAAAAATCAACTTAAATTCATAAGTGAAATATAAGGTTGATCAAACACTGCTGGAAAAATGTTCATTTAATGGTAAATAATCCAGAAACCTTTCTAAAATCAACATCAAAATGTTTGGAGTTGGATAAATGACTCAAACAAATTGAAACATAACCAAAACAGAATATTTAAATCCAATTAAAGTCATATCTAATTCAAATGGAATTCAATTGTTGTCCAAACCAATTTTTGGTGAAGGGTAATATTGCATTGCAATATTTGGGACAACTCTCACAATTTACAAAATAGCAGAAGTGGCCTAACCATTATCAAATCTGAAAGGATTAAAGAAAACAGAATGAAGAAAATGGAAAAAGCCCTCTGCAGTTAATCTGGCTGGGCCTGAGTGCACAGTGCACTCAGCCCAGCCCAACTGGCTAGCCCACTCGGCGCATCGTTCCCCTCCCCCGCGCTGTCACGCGCCCACGCTGACACCTCGCCGCCGGCCTCGCTGTCGCGCATCCGAGCCTCCCCGGCGAGGATAAGGATGGCCGCGGGCTCCTCTCTCTTCCCCGCAACCCTATCCACTCCCAGTTCTTGCCCCCTCGCTCGCCTCTCCCTCTGTTTTCCCCAATTCCGTCAGACCCGACGTGGTCGCCGCCGTTCTCGCTCGATCCCGCGGCCACCGAGCCCCTCCGGCCCCGCCAACTTGTCCGAAAGCGCCAACGCCATCGACTCCTTCGTCCGGTGCTGTTGGATTGAGCTGGGGAGCGCCCTGTCGCCGGATCTTCATCGTCTTCCACCTCAGGACCCGCCGTCGTTCGCCGTCGACTCCGTCGATTTCTGCAGCTCCTAAGCTTCCACGGGCTTTACTTAGCCGCGCGGTGAGCTTCCCCCTCTCTCCTTTTCTCTCCTTGCGCTGCGTTCTTCGCCGTAGCCACCTCACCGCCATGGCCGCACTCTGGTCGCCGCCGGTGAGCTCATAGCCATCGTTGCCGTGCACTACACGCCGCGTTAGTGGTACCACCGAGCTTCTGGTGGTCATGCGCATCGCACGCGAGCGTCGGCTTGGCTCGGACGAGCCCCTACGCTCGAACCCGAGCACGGCCGAGCTTCTGTTGCCGCCGATGTGGACGCCGCCGTCGCCAAAGGGCCTCTCCGACCACGAGACCACCGCAAATCGACGCGGTATGGTCTCCGCTTTCCAATGCGCCCAAAAGCGCGGTGAACGGATCCCCATAGGCGATTTCCGGTGAGGTCCGAGGCCGCGCCGCCATGAATATGGTCGCCGGCGACTGGCCGCCGGCGCCGCTGACGTGTCAACGTCGTTAACCACTAACCCGTGGCTCTGTGCCACTGACTGGTGGGTCCGACCACTGTAGCAATTAGGATTAAGTTAAACTAACCTACTAACTACTATGTCACCGACAACTGGGCCCCATCTCACTAAATAGCTAATTAGAATAATTTAAAAGTCTATTTAACTAACAGTGGCTGACAGCTGGGTCCCACTGGGCCCAGTTGACCAGTCAACCTGCTGACTGGGCTGGACCCAGTCAATGACAGGTGGGTCCCACTGGACCCACTGTCCAGTCAACGCTGACCCAGTCAAATGCTGACTGTGCAGTTGACTGGCCCCACCTGTCAGCCTCTCAGCTCTCTGCTGTGTACACTGTGCTGTGTGCACTTAGCAATTTCCCTTTTAATTTCGGATTTGAATTAATTCCAGAAATTACAGAAAATCAAATAAACTTTGGAAAATCGTAGAAAATAAACCGTAGCTCGGATTGAAAAACTTAAAACATGAAAGTTGCTCAGAACGACGAGACGAGTCTGATCGTGCCGTCTGTTTCTCCATCGGAACCTCCTACGTAGAAGAACTCGTAACTCCGGACCCGAATCCGGCAGATGAATAGTGCACACACGTCGGATATTAAATCCCAGAATAATTCTAAAAATAACTAAAATGACTTAGATGCATAATTAGGCAACCCTGCACTGCATCATAGCATCACACGCACCGTATTGCATCTGTTTGCATTATGTTTACCTGTTTCTTCCCCCTCTTCTCTCTCGATAGACCCCGACGTTGATGTAGCTCCCGAGGCAGACGCCGCACAGGAGTACGACTACGTCCCCGACGATACTACTGAAGACCTTGCCCTTGCCCCCGAGCAAACAGGCAAGCACCCCCATTTTGAGCATGCCTATATCGCCTATTCCCTTCTCTCTTATGCTTGCATTAGAACTGCTACTGCTACTGTTTTCCTATATCTGCTGCATAGCCTGATTATTGTACCCTGCTTTGTTACCTTACTGGTTATCCTAGACTGATTATTATAGGCTGGGTAGAGACACGACAGAGACCTCCACTTGATCCCGACTGCCCTGCTGGATATCAGAAGACCCGATCATCGGGATTGAGGACCAGACCCTGGCACCGCACATCACTACCCCTTAGTTGCCGACACTGCTGGGTTACCGTCGAGTGCCGAGGGTGATACCTCGTTAGCACTTCTGATGTTAACCTTGTAGGTTAGTTACTCGGTCATGGTAAGCGAGGGTGATTCCTCCTACACCACCCCCGATAACGACATCGTCGCGCAACCTCTCAAGTGTGGACGTCGAGGGTGATTCCTCCTTCGTTCACCTTGATGATAACATCGAGCGGGAATTCCATCGAGGGTGATTCCTCATGGTTCCCTTCGGTGTCCGACACACAGTTATCTTGGATATTATGACTTGACTATGAACCACGATACTAAAGACGGGTCGGCCCTGAGGGGTACCCGCGCGAGCTTAACGCGAAGTGATGTGGAGTCGGGTTGACCTGGATGGTGCCCGCGAGATAACTACGAGGCGTGGCCGGGCATTCGTAGCCCTTGCCGCAAGTCCTCGAGACGGGGCGACGGGGTCACATCGATCGTGAGTCTCTGCTCGTTTCCGCGCGCTCCTAATCCACTACGGTTTGGATATTTGACCCGAGGGGCCTCTGGCCCGATAGCACTAACCATCACGTGGGCATAGTATGGGCGTTCTGCGTCGTATACTTCAGCCGAAGCTTAATGGACGTCAGCGACTGAGCGGCGCGCGCTGGATTGGACTGGTTACGCAACCGCGCTTGTATTAAGGGGTTGCTAGGTCTGCTTCCGGCCGCCCACGCAACGCGCAGGAGTTCCCGGGGCGATGGCCCAAGACCCCTGGGGGCATAGGTTAGTCCGGCGTGCTGACCTCTCTGTTAAGTATTTGGTCGGGTTGCGGCGTGTTGCTTAGCCGAGGCCGGGCATGACCCAGAAAAGTGTGTCCGGCCGGAGTTAAGCGAGCGTGGTGGGTAAGTTGGTGCACCCCTGCAGGGAAGAAACTTCTATCGATAGCCTGTCCTACGGTAACGGACACTCGGAGTTGTATCCCGATCGGTACAACTAGAACATGTGATGAAAATTGGATAGTACGGCTCTGGGATTGCTTTCTCGCAGGGAGTCGAGAAAGGATCTCAGGTCGAGGTTGATGATATTACTACTACTACTTTACATTATGTTCATCTGCTCTCTCCTGATGCTGCAAGACTGTCGAAGATTGTTGAAGATGCTAGTCTTCGATAGGACTAGGCTTTCCCCCTCTACTCTGGCATTTCTGCAGCCCAGTCCACATATACAGCCATTCCTTTGACAATGATGCATATGTAGTGTAGATCCTTGCTTGCTGAGTACTTCGGATGAGTACTCACGTTTGCTTTATTTTCTTTTTCCCCCATTTTCCATTTGATGCCACCAGACGACGGAGCCCCTGAGTCAGAAGCCCCAGCCGACGACCAGTACTACTATCCGCCTGGCGAGTACTACTACTACGAGGAGCCGTTCGACGACCAGGAGTAGGATCGGAGGGTCCAGGGCAGGAGGCCTACGCCTTTCGATCGTAGTTTTTATTTTTACCCCGCCTCTGTGAAGGCTTATCTCTCTCTCTGTAATATATCTGTACTCAGATATCTAATGCTTCCGCTGACGCTTGTATGCCATCGAGCTTGTATTCGAGCCCTCGAGGCCCTGGCTTGTAATATTAAGCTTGTATGACTTTATTTTATGTTTTAGAGTTGTGTTGTGATATCTTCAAGTGAGTCCTTAGGCTTGATCGTGCGCATTTGCGTGTATGATTAGTGCACGATTAAGCCGGGGTCGTCACACCACCCCTCTAATCACTCTGTTAACTGAAATAATCCACTGTTAGTCTTAACAGAGACTGACATGTGGGTCCCACTGGACCCACATGTCAGGTTTGACTGGTCAGCGACGCTGTTGACCGCTGACATCGCAGTGACGTCATGCTGACATCATAATTCATTTTCTGTAATTAAAGTAATTCCAAAAATTCAAATAATCTTTAAAAATTAATAACTTTTAAACCGTAGCTCAGATCGAAAAAGTTAAAACATGAAAGTTGCTCAGAACGACGAGACGAGTCTGATCGTGCCGTCCGATTCTTTATCGGAACCCCCTACGTAGGAGAACTCGTAACTCCGGACCCGTATTCGGCAGATGAATAGTGCACACACATCGGATATTAAATCCCAGAATAATTCTAAAAATAACTAAAATGACTTAGATGCATAATTAGGCAACCCTGCACTGCATCATAGCATCACACGCACCGTATTGCATTTGTTTGCATTATGTTTACCTGTTTCTTCCCCCTCTTCTCTCTCGGTAGACCCCAACATTGACGTAGCTCCCGAGGCAGACGCAGCTCAGGAGTACGACTACGTCCCCGACGACACCACCGACGACCTTGCCCTTGCCCCCGAGCAAACAGGCAAGCACCCCCATTTTGAACATGCCTATATCGCCTATTCTCTTCTCTCTTATGCTTGCATTAGAACTGCTACTGCTACTGTTTTCCTATATCTGCTGCATAGCCTGATTATTGTAACCTGCCTTGCTACCATGCTGGTTATCCTAGACTGTTTAGAATAGGCTGGGTAGAGACTCGACAGATACCCCCACTTGATCCCGACTGCTCCGCTGGATATCTGAAGACCCGATCATCGGGATTGAAGACCAGGCCCCGGCACCGCACGTCACTTCCCCCTTTAGTTGCCGACACTGCTGGGTTACCGTCGAGTGCCGAGGGTGATACCTCGTCAGCACTTCTGATGTTAACCTTGTAGGTTAGTTACTCGGTCGTGGTAAGCGAGGGTGATTCCTCCTACACCACCCCCGATAACGACATCGTCGCGCAACTCCTCAAGTGTGGACCTCGAGGGTGATTCCTCCTTCGTTCACCTTGACTTTAACATCAGGTGGGGTTCCATCGAGGGTGATTCCTCAGGGCTCCCCTGGTGTCAGACACACAGATACTGTTGTTGATTTGACTTGCACTAAACCATGTTACTAAAGACGGGTCGGCCCTGAGGGGTACCCGCGCGAGCTTAATGCGAAGTGATGTGGAGTCGGGTTGACCTGGATGGTGCCCGCGAGATAACTACGAGGCATGGCCGGGCATTCTTAGCCCTTGCCGCAAGTCCTCGAGACGGGGCGACGGGGTCACATCGATCGTGAGTCTCTGCTCGTTTCCGCGCGCTCCTAATCCACTACGGTTTGGATATTTGATCCGAGGGGCCTCTGGCCCAATAGCACTAACCATCACGTGGGCATAGTATGGGCGTTCTGCGTCGTATACATCAGCCGAAGCTTATTTGACGTCAGTAAGGAGCGGCGCACGCCGAGTTGGACTGGGAACGCAACCGCGCTTGTATAAGGGGTTGCTAGGTCTGCTCTCGGTGGCCCCGTAACGTGCAGGAGTTCCCGGGGCGATGGCCCAAGACCCCTGGGGCATAGGTTTAGTCCGGCGTGCTGACCTCTCTTATAAAGCTAGGTCGGGTTGCGGCGTGTTCCTTAGCCGAGGCCGGGCATGACCCAGAAAAGTGTGTCCGGCCGGAGTTAAGCGAACGTGGTGGGTAACTTGGTGCACCCCTGCAGGGAAGAAACTTCTATCGATAGCCTGTCCTACGGTAATGGACACTCGGAGTTGTATCCCGATCGGTACAACTAGAACTTGATATGAGAACTGGATAGTACGGCTCTGGGATTGCTTTCTCGCAGGGAGTCGAGAAAGGATCTCAGGTCGAGGTTGATGATACTACTACTACTACTATACATTATGTTCATCTGTTCTCTTCTATTGCTGCAAGACTGTCGAAGATTGTTGAAGATGCTAGTCTTCGATAGGACTAGGCTTCCCCCTCTATTCTGGCATTTCTGCAGCCCTGTCCACATATACAGCCATTCCTTTGACAATGTTGCATATGTAGTGTAGATCCTTGCTTGCTGAGTACTTCGGATGAGTACTCACGTTTGCTTTACTTTCTTTTTCCCCCATATTCCATTTGATGCCACCAGACGACGGAGCCCCTGAGCCAGACGCCCCAGCCGACGACTAGTACTACTACCCGCCTGGCGAGTACTACTACTACGAGGAGCCGTTTGACGACCAGGAGTAGGATCAGAGGGTCCAGGGCAGGAGGCCTACGCCTTTCGATCGTAGTATTTTATTTTGCCCCGCCTCCGTGAAGGCCTATTTCTCTCTCTGTATTATATCTGTACTCAGATATCTGATGCTTCTGCTGACGCTTGTATGCCATCGAGCTATGTATTCGAGCCCTCGAGGCCCTGGCTTGTAATATAAAGCTTGTATGACTTTATTTATGATTTAGAGTTGTGTTTTGATATCTTCAAGTGAGTCCTTAGGCTTGATCGTGCGCATTTGCGTGTATGGTTAGTGCACGATTAAGCCGGGGTCGTCACACTCATCTTCTACGATCATATTGTGCATGATCACACAAGTAGTCATCACTTCCCACAGCTTCTTCGTGCTCCAAGTCCTAGCAGGATATCGAACGATGCCCCATCGAGATTGCAAAACACCGAAGGCACGCTCGACGTCCTTCCTAGCACTCTCTTGCTCTTGGGCAAATCTTTTCCTTTTCTTTTCGACAGGGTTGGGGATTGTCTTCACAATAGGGTCCATTGAGGATAGATACCGTCACCTAGATAGTATCCTTTGTCGTAGTTCACTACACCATGACAAAACTTAGGGGTCACTTTATCTGCCGGGGAAACTAGCTAGTAGAGGCAGACTAACTGCCAGGAATGACTTTTGCCGGCAATTGCAAACTGCCCTGGAAAGCCCCGTCGGGAAAGATAATTCCCGGCACTTACTAGAAACCCCGGCAGTTACTTTGACCTGCATGGCTGGAGCTTTGCCGACAGTTAACATAATTCCCGGCACATAGATTTTTGCCGGCAGGCTGACAATGCAGGGCAGTTAGAACAATTCCCGGCAATCGATGTGCCCTTAATCAAGTACACTGCCAACACACAAATGCCCTTCGAGTTCAACCAATATCACTTCTCTCCACTCAATTTTGTATAGTAATCTAGAATACAATGTAGAGTAATTAAAGTTGCATCAACTGAGACATAATATATATCTCAACAATACATCATGTCTGCATACATACATTGGTATACACTTTGTAGGTTCATAAGTCCAGTACTACATCACATCCAAAGGGACAACAATCCATCATGTCTACATACATTAATAGATATACATTTGTAGGTTCATATGTCCAGTACGTAATAACTAGATATATACCATCTGGTTTCAGTTAGAAACTGATCCATCCTAGAGTGCTACTCCATCAGATAGATACTAAAATGTCCATAACTTCTTTAGATGCTAGAAATAGATCCTTTTAGCTCACAGAACACACATCTACGAACTTGTGAGTGCAAGAGTAGTATACTAGTGACCTGAAAAAGGAAGCAACCAATTACAGCATCTCACAAGTATTTAAGTTCGAGAGTGCATTTTGACAACCACCTGAAAGCAAGAGATAGTCAGAATTATATTACTCCCTCCAATCCATATTAATTAACGTTGGGTCAGTACAAAGTTAGTAGAGAGTACAACCGTTATTCCCCAGAAAATTATACGGACACGAGGACCATATACACATGCCAAACATGTTTTATGAACAACAGTTAATCCTTGACGTGTCCCAGGATAGCATGCACGTACCAATCATATCAGTCACCAAACCTTCACCTTGAGCAAATACACAGAAGAAAGCAAGCAGCACATCCAAGAGAGGAAGCCAATTTTCCGTGAGGCCACACAACTCGTCGAGTCCTAAAACGCACTGATGCATCTTCACATCAAAAAATCCAGCTACTTGTGAGCCTAATGAAATGACCAACTCTATTACTTCCATGATAGTGGCTGAAATGTCAGATATACTAGCAAGGAAATCATTTACTTGTGACTATTCTGAATGAAGAGCAGAACCTAGAATATTTTTGCCTTTGCTAAAAACAATTAAGAACAAAGATGATAGTTTCAAGTAGCAACTCACCATTTTCCTTTGGTAGCGAGCCAAGGAAGCACTCTCTTGACGGTGACCCCCCCGATCACATTCGCTTCCACTCCGTGCAAGCACAAGAATTTTCTTTCTATCCCATTTCGCACCATTCACCATGCATCTGGACAACTTCAGACCCAGCAAGGTTTTCTCTACAAAGATCAGAGTGCTAAGTATAAGTATGTTAGGAGAAAAAGTGAATTTGATGGCACATGTATTCTGGTCCCACCACATGTAAATTTTAGGAGGAAAAGCCAGCTACAGCCATCAACCACAAAATACTAACCAATCTCCACAAATAAGACAATATTGCAATGAATACATGTTACACGCTGCTGCAGCTGCATCACTTCATTAAAAAACATCATCACTTTCTTAATAGCAAGATACATCTATTCATCACGCTTATTCCAGAACTTGTCATGTTAAATGTAGATAATTTAATTAGACCGTGTACTTTCAGGGAAGGGGGCGAAAGACAAAATCATATATCCAACCATCAGATATGACATGCAGTTTTACAAGCTCCCGGCCATCTTACATACACAATGAAAGCAGAAAGACATCTCAGTATCTCACAAACACACCGGTCGGGGCACAAAACGTGGTATTAAGTATAACTAAAGAACTGCATTTCAGAAAATATGTATGCTAGCAAACTCAAAATCAATTGACACAATGTAATCTGGCCACATTTCTGAACAACCAAGAAGAGCAAACCCACAAAAGCCCATGTTATGTCACTTATATTGGCTCCCTATATATGCAGAACTGTAAAGAAAATATCTGAACAACAACTAGAATGATTATTTGTTCTAAGGCAACAACGCTAGAATCAAAAGGGCTTGTTTCAATGCAGAAATTCTAAACAGCACATATGAATTTGATTGATTAAGCTAGATTTACAGTGGAGATTTGCTTTCAACAAGAGGGAAAGAGAGACTAAAACAGAACATATTTAGTAGACTTATCATGCAGCAAAACTCTCGACAATAAACTTTATCTGGACCATTCAGTTACTATTCGTAAGTGTTGGAATTCCGCCCATGGATCAATCACATCAGAGACGACGAACACGCGCACACACAAAAAACCTGTAGCCAAGGGCTTGTATCGTGCCCTCTTTTTTTCTTCTCTTTTTTCTTTTCAGCTTCCTGTGGTACAATGTCACGCACCCGCATATGTATATATATGCATGAGACAACCGACCAAGGACCTGCTTGTTCTTGATCTTGAAACCAACTCATACATGGCCGTCCTAGTACTACCAGGACTCTTAATCACCGGCCACATTGAACACAATTAGCCTAAAAAATCTACTCTGATACAACTAGTACTCTTCCACGCGTAGACACCTGAAGACATACTAGGGTGAGCAAGTTGTAGTAACTCACTTTTGCGTTAATCAACCTAGCTGAAATAGCAAGCACTTTTCTAGCAACTCGTACATGACTCAAGATTACTCCTAACAGTAAGAAGCAGAGCAGAGGAACGAAAAGGTAGAAGAGGGAGCAGCATACGGACACATGTTGAGGGAAGCAGAAGAACAGAGAGGTTGTGGGCGCCGGACCTGCAGACTTACCTGACATGGCAGGGGCACACCATAGGCAACGATAGGTGAAAGGCGGGCAGAGCTTAGAGGGCACCGAAGGCCAGGCGCAGCCCACCAGCGCGGTCGCCATGGTGAACGAACTTGCCGGCGCCAGCGTCGACTGCGTGCTCTGGACGGAGGAGAAATCCCCAGGCGGTTCGCGGAGGTCGCCTCCGAACTCGCCGCTGACCTCCGATAGATCCCTCAGCCGGCCGTCATCTTGAGCATCGCAGTGGAAGCGCCAGCGACAGGGGCGGCTTGGGGAAGTGGAGATGACGGGAACGGCGCTTCGTTCGATGGTAGATAGAGGAGACCGGAGGAGGCGAGTCGAGCAAGGAAAGGATTTGGGAGGTGCGGCGCGCCGGCCGCCGGCGCCGGTGTGGGTGTAGACGCAGGGAGATCTGGGAGGCGAGGCCTCGCTGCGGAAGGTGGACGATTGGATAAGGTAACTCGCAAAAAAAAAAAGGATGGATAAGGTAGGGTGGGGAATGTATGTCTGTGAGAAACCCGCGGAGCGAAATTTTAACAGTCTCATGCGCGCGCGCGGCGTATATATATTTCGCACCCTCGCTGTCTCCAGGTGCCGGCAGATTTTCTGCCCCGCGCAACGGTTGCCGGCAGTTTCTCTGACGTAGTAAATAAACACCTGTCCCGGCAGATGGACTGACTAGTTGTAGAAGTTGTCCCGGCAGATATGTTGACCTAAATAATTTTTCCCGGTAGTTAAAGCATTCCTGGCAGATACATTGCCCTGTATCTCATATTTTCCCCGGCAGTTAATTGCCCTTAAACTCGTGTTGTGGTGTAGTGGTTGTGGTCGTTGATGGTAACATTCACCGGTGGGCTATTGTCTTCGGTAAGCCTAGCAAACACCGGTGAGCGTTGAAACACGTTGATATCATTGTGTGATCCGACCATGTCAAAGAAAGAGTGCCAGATCTAGAGTTCTTGTGAGGCCACTGCCTCAAGTATGACAGTGCAAGCCTTGACATGGCCCTTATACTGCCCTTGCCAAGCAGAAGGGCAGTTCTTTCACTCCCGATGCATGCAGTCTATGCTGCCAAGCATCCCTGGGAAGCCTCTGCTGGCATTCATCGCCAACAAGCGGGTTGTATCTTCAGCAGTTGACTCTCTCAAGTACTCAGGGCCAAACACAGCAATCACAGCCTTGCAGAACTCGTACATGGAGTCTAGACATATAGACTCGCTCATACGGACGTACTCATCAATGAGATCACCGGGCACTCCGTATGCAAGCATCCGGACGGCTGCAATGCATTTCTGATAAGATGAGAAGCCAATCTTTCCAACGGCATCCTCTTTGCACTCGAAATACTCATCGTATCCGACTACCCCCTCTCTAATACGGTTGAAAAGATGCCTACTCATACGAAAACACCGCTGGAATTTCTGATGTTTGAACATCGGGTTGGTTCTGTCAAAGTAGTCATTTCAAAGAAGGAATTGGCCGCTCTCTCGGTTGCGATTCAACGCCGGAAGGTGCCCCGGGATGGAGCCACAGAACAACGGCCGCTGGCTATTAAGGTGGTGATGGACCAACACGGCAGCCAAGATCTCCTCCTCATCATCGGACAAGGAATCGTCTGAGTTGCAAAGGAAATTGTGGAAAAAGAACTTATCGGCGGAGTCCATTTTGTACCTTGGTAAACTGTCGAACAACTTGCGGGCGTCGACGAAGGAGCCGGAGGAGACGCGTGCCTCCCTTGGAACAGGTGGCTGCCCTGGACGCGTCCGACGAGCCTGCCGGCGTCAGGCCGAAGGAGCTGGCCGGGGCAGCGAGGCTGCTTCCTGCTCGCGTGGACGTCGGGAGGTGGGGGTGGGAAGCTTCAGTGCCCTGACGGTGGTGGCGGCGACGTGGGAGGTGCGACGTTGGGGGGAGGTGTGTCGGCACCGGCTGCTGGCAGAGGCACCATAAATGAGTGGCGGCGGCGACGCGGCGGATGTGGGCGAGGGTTCGCTGTCAATCTTGGGGTGGGAGAGGATGGTCAATGTGCGACCGACTAGCGGGCCAGGGGAGGAGGGGCGAGCGCCGCGCGCGTCAGTTTCATGTCCACGCCGACGCAAATGAGGCTCAAAATTGGGCCGAGAATGGGTCGGCAGGCGGAAGAAAAGCAGACGCGCGTCCGTTTGGGTCGGCGCGTCGGGCCGACTTTTCTGTCCGCGTCGACCCAAACGGACGCGCGCGGACGGAATGGGTCGCCGCGTTGGAGGGAATTTCCTATTTGCCGCTCGTTGCGGCAAGTAGTCGAGGCGACGCACAGGCGCACATCGAGGAGCGTTCGGATGGGCCGGCCCGTTCAAACCATTGAGCGATTCCGGTTTTGGGAATGTTCTAGGTGGTTTCCAGCCAGTTTTCCTGGTTTTGGGAACCTTCTAGAAGGTTCCTAGACCGGTTTTTCTATTTTCCCCTTTTTACTTTTTTGTGTCTTTTATTTTTCGCTTTAATTCTTCTTTTCTGTTTTCTTTTCTTTGCCCTTTCGTTTTTTTTCCATGTTTCTTTTTAAATTTCAAATTTTTATTCAGAATTTTATAACATGTTCCTGTTTTCAAATTTTGCTCCCAACTTTGACAAAGTTAGAAATTTCAAAAAATGTTCAGATTTTCAAATTTTGTTCAGAATTTCAAAAACTGTTCGTGTTTCAAAAAGTCTTTTTAGAATTTTTATAAAATGTTCTTGTTTCCAAATTTTGTTCACAATTTTAAAAAATGTTCGTGTTTTGCAAAATGTTGAGTAATTCTCATTTTCAAATTTTGTTCAGAATTTCAAAAAATGTTCGTGTTTCAAAAAGTCTTTTTAGTAATTTCATAAAATGTTCTTATTTCTGAAATTTTGTTCACAATTTCAAAAAATGTTCGTGTTTTGAAAAATGTTCCCGTTAAAAAAAATTAAGGATTTCAAAAAATATTCGTGTTTCAAAAATTCTTTTTAGAAATTTCTTATAATGTTTTTGTTTTCAAATTTTGTTCACAATTTCAAAAAATGTTCGTGTTTTGAAAAATACTTAGTAATTTAAAAAAATATCTTGTTTCCAAATTTTTTATGTTCATGTTTTCAGAAAATGTTCAGGAATTTCAGAAAATGTTCTCTTTCTGAAAATCTGTTCAGAATTTCATTCATAAGATGTTCATGTTTCAGAAAATGTACAAGAATGTCAAAATATGTTCGCAATTCCCAAATTTGCTCACAATTTCAGAAAAAATTTTGTGTTTCAAAAAATGTTTAGGAATTTTAGAAAATGTTTCTATTTAAAAAAATCACAATGTCAAAAAATATTCAATTTGTTTAAAAATTGTTCACGTTTTAGAATGTTGTTAGGTTTCGCAGAAAATGTTCGTGTTTTGAAAAGTTTATTATCAAATTTTGAAATTTTTGTTTTTCTAAATATATCTACTTTTATGAAAAAGAAAACCACGTTCGAAATTTCAAAGAAAAGTTACTTTTTTCGCCGCATATAGTTATATTAACTGTGGTGGCATTTTAGGCAAAACATATCTATGAACACAGTGTCTAGCCACGTGGTTCACTCACTTGAAGTCTTGTGTTCGAAGCCCCACCCACATGTATTTGGGAACTTTTTCTTTCAACTTTGCCGTTGCCAGCTGCTTCTTTTAAATATTACATTCCTAATCTTCAAAACGTTTTTCTTTCAACTTTCGCAATCTGGGAGTTTTTCTTTTTTTCGTGGATCCATTTATTCAAAACGTTTTATCTCTCAAACCGTGTGTCCAAATCTCGAACCGTTTTCAATGTTGGATTCCTCGCGTCGAGATCTTCAAAATTAGATCCCATGTTAATAGGTTTTGGCGAACTTTTTTTTCACGAAAAAAACCGGACGAAAAAACCGAACTGGAAGCACATATTTTTTTCCCTTTCCGAAAGAGACACGCCCGTGCCTCTCACGAAATCACAACCGTGTCTCTCGCGGAAACAAAACCGTGACTTTCGCGGAAGAAAAAAAAGGAGAAAACGCATTTTTTTCCGTTTCCGAGGAGACACGTCCGTGACTCTCGCGAAAGTACAACCATGCCTCTCGCGGAAGCAAAACCGTAACTCTCGTGAAAGAAAAAAAAAAGAAAACATGTTTTTTTTTCGTTTCCGAGAGGCACGGCCGTGACTCGCGAAAGCACACCCGTGTCTCTCGCGGAAGCAAAACCGTGATTCTCGCAGAAGAAAAAAAAGAGAAAACGTGTTTTTTTTTCCGTTTCCGAGAGGCACGGCCGTGACTCTCGCGAAAGCAAAACCGTGCCTCTCGCGGAAGCAAAACCGTGACTCTCGCGAAAGGAAAAAAAAAGAATACGTGTTTTTTCGCGCAAAAAAAAATTTAAAATTGTTTTTTTTTCGAAAAGCTAAGGAAGACCGGTGAAAAACCAAAACGTCGAAAAAAACCGTTTAAAAAGCCGAAAACGCGTGTGAAAAAAAATTAAAAATCCGGAGAGAGTGCCCAGAACGCGACACGTGGCAAATGACTGAGAGCGCGCCAAATGGCACTGATCGTTGCGAGGCTCCCGAAGGAGCGCCCGTTAACTGAAAGGCCTATTGTCTCAGCGTGGTACTCTGCCTAGAGCGTCGGCAGCTGCGCAGCCGCATCTCCGGAGCCGGCGGCGGTCCTTGCCACAAACCGCGGCCACTCGGCAGCGCGTTGCCGTTGGATCGCCGGGTCGAAGAGCCGTCCGCAGCGCCGGAAGGTCTTCCACGCACGCGAGCTCGCTCCGGCGCTGCGGGACTTGGCTCCGCGTTTGCGCGCCGCTTCTCGTTGCCTGTCCGACACGGGAGGGCGGAGGCCAGAGCCGCCGGCCTCATCGTTGTTCTGGCGCTTGCGGGCGGCGAAGCCGCCACGCGCGCCGCTTCCACCGCGGCCCCCGAAGCCCCCGCTACGACCGAAACCATCGCCGCCGCCATGCCCTGCACTCGCGGTCGACATCGCCGGCGGCTGGAGGCGCCGGAAATGGTTGCCGGAGGGGAGATGATTTCTCGCCGAAGGGAGGAGGTTCGCGGCGGAGGAGGGTTGGGGATTCATGGGACGGGAACCGTAAAAAGCGCCGGCGCCCGAATATTTAGTGGAAACCGGGGGGAGGGGGGGGTGGTTACTAGCCTCCTCTAAAAAATTTACGGGCCAGGCCGTTTTCGCGGATCTGATCGGGCATTTTTTTGGCTCGTCCCGTATAACGCATTTTGCCATAGTTCCACGGTATCTGCTAGAGATGCTCTCACCCAGAAAAAAAAAAGACGATAGGTACTCTTGCTATATGCAATGCAAGAAATATAATTCTCGCAGGCGCTGAAGGCGCATCAACCGCACAATCTATGAAGAGAGGCGAAAGACCGAGCGGTCGTGGGCCTATTGTCTCAGCGTTGCAGTCGTACTTGGGCTACTGAGTTAAGAGGCCGAGACGTTGGCCCAAATTGAAAGGCCTGCTCGGCTCAGACGCCGCTCCATCCGATAAAACAGAGCCCCTAAAGAAAAGGCCAATAAACAGAGCCCCTAAAGAAAAAGCCGATAAAACAGAGAGATAGGGAGATAGGAACGCCGCCGCTCGCCAACGACTAGTAGGCGGCCGGCGGCAGCGATCCAGAGGGGACGCCGCTGTAGGTGCGTGAATAGCCGGAAGCAGGCCGCCGAATCCCTCCCGCCGCTGGCGCCAGCCATTCTCTGCTCGAGGTGAGCACGCTGGCCCTTACCCTAACTCTGCTTGTCTTCTCGGTTTATCAATCCGAAGCTGCAACCTTTTGTTCAGTGATGTAGCTATGATGATTACTTTGCCTACTGTCTCTACCTTATGAGTTTATTTATGATACTTGGGGTAGTATCATATTTTCAATGAAGTGGTTACTGGACAATAGCATACAGTAATATTTCCATGAAATCGTAATTGAACATGATCAAATGTTTTACCAGTCGTGCAGAACCATATGTTAACAATGCAGCTTTTTCCCGACAATTTAGAGTTCATTGTCATGCTGTTGAACTCAATAATTATACTATCATAGGTCTGCATACTAAAGACAATACGCTATAGGTGATTCTGATTCGGCCGGTTCTAATTGAAGTTTAACATACTGATATACATAATTTTTATAGTGAAAGAGAGCTTATATCAAAATAGCTATTACAATCCTTACAAATCAAAGGGGAAACAAAACTACTCTAGGCACATCAGCTACAAGAGCTGCTTCCTCGTCTGTTCTAGCATAATTTGCAAGCTGGTGGGCAGATCCATTGCTCTCCCTTATGTTACACATGCAGCCTGCATTCCGCAAAAAAACCTCCATCACTCCCTCCGTCAGTCCCTTCTCTGAATTCTTTGACAGCACCTCCTACTCTGTCGTGCAGTCCGTTTCAGCCACAGCTGGTCACCCTGCAAACTTCAGATAACTGAAGGAGGCCAATCAACCATCACATCGACAGCTTGTATCCTCTGCCTCAGAACACGGGCTTATCTTTCTCCAGGTAGAAAGCAAGGCCGCACCATTATGGTCCCTTGCTAAAGCACCAGCACTTCCTTGCCCTGTAGGCCCAACAAAGGAACCACCGGCATCCATATTGATACATACATCTTAGACTGATCGCTCTCGCCTAATGTAGTCAATGGTGGAGTCCATGTGGTCAAACCTAAACTTCTCCCATAACCATACCTGAATCATGAGTCCATCGCTAATTAGTATACTTTTTTGTAATGCAACTACATAAATTATATAAAATAAATGCAATATTATCTTTGTGTCTTAGCCTCTATATGAGGTTGTTGAAGGTTGTCTTAGTTTCATATTTGAGTTTAAAGTTAGCATACATAGACTGTACTTCCTTCATCAGAGAGGGAGAAAATGTTCTCCCTTCCTGTGGAAATGTGTGAGCAGCTCCACATCCGTGATGGAGTTACACATGGCTTTCCGTTGAGGGTAAATGTCTCATCTTCAAGATCGTACCTATTGGCGACCCAGTTCAGTGATTTGCGGCGATTGTGTACTGGCTTCATCTTCAGGATGTCTCCGAGTCCCACCATTCTGATGGGTATGTTTGCATACGTCAATTGCGAGTAAATCTGAGTTGAGTGATTTTGGAAGGAACTAAGGAAGAGCCATATATCTTCGACAGGTCCACCTATGGTGAGGTGTTCATGGAGCCTTTGGCTCATCAAAATGTAGAGAAAATCCAAAGGAGACACCCAGAGACTTGGGAAAGGGGACCAAGCAAGAGCTATATTTCTTTGACATTCCCGCATATCGTCAGATGTCCATGGAGCAGAATATCATGGAAACTTTCCGAACCCTCCCTCAGCAATTTGAGGTAAGAATTACAAATATCTTGTTTCAATACTCCCATGTGCAAAGCGACTTTCATTTAAGGATACCGTGAAAGATCTCTTACAATATAACTTGTGATTTCTTACAAGGTTGACAAAACTGAAAAGAAAAATGGGCCCAAAGCTTTATCAGTTTAGACTTCCTTATGGCCATTCAGGAAGAGAGAGAAACAAGTCATCTGCATCAGAGCAGTACAATCCTTCTTCCATTACATGTCAGACTGGAATTTGTCAACAGAAAACTGAAACAGAATAAGAATTCATAGAAGGCATCACATCATATTGATATAACTAGCAACTACAGAGACACCACAGAGCAGTGAGTTTGTAGGTAGATGTTCTGCACTATTCGGTGTTGATCTCCACCAGACCACTGTTGTAAAAAAAGACCAATACATTTATCTCGAATATTTATCATACACTGTACCCTTCTAACTTACATCATAGAAGTTGAATAAGTTCTGCAGTTGCAATTTTTGGCAACAACATGGCAGCTCTGTAAGAAGTCCATCTTACAAAACATCGATTCTTAAGAAAATACAATTGAAAAAATATGATCACTTATCAGCTAAGAACATACAGAGCCTTCTGCTCACTATCTTCTCTTTAGTTTCTTGATCCTCTGTTCAGGAGATAGGCAAGGGCTCACCGTTCCACTCTTTTAGGCACTCCATCAGCGCGTCGATGTGCTTGCCCTGGTTCATGGCAACAAACACCTTGTCCACCTCTTCCCCAGGAGACCGTGTCTTCTCCCCAGTCAAGTACTCAGTCCCAAGCTCCTTGCGCACGAACCTGTACAGCGGGTATGACCGGCATTCGGTGATACGGTTCTGCTGCGTGGCAGTGCCGTTCTCCACAGAGGTCCGGGCAGCCTCAACCTCCTTTGGTAGCACTGCACGGAGCTCCTGCTCGAACGCGGCAAGCTTGGCAAAGACGGATGTCTCCACGTCGCGCTCGGCCTCACCGTTGGCCAAGGCGTGCTCCACGAGAACCGCACGGATCTTCTGCATCAGTGGGTAGTTGGCGCTGCAAGGGTCGTCTGCATATGCGAACACCGCCTCACGGTCAATCGTGAGCAGCAGGTCCTTCTCACAGAATCGCGCGTTGTGGAGGTGCCCATTGTTGGTGGTGCTTAATGTCTTCCTGGCCGTCATCTTCACGCAGCTCTTGACGGCATCCTTAACATTCTCCTCAAGATGGCGGAGGTCGATGGCCTGGCACAAGGCGACCATGAATGTGGAGGACATGAGCTTGAGTATGTCAATGGCCTCGGCGGTCTTCCTGGAGGAGATGAGGCCGAGGGAGTTGACATCTTGATTGTGTTGCTCGGCGCTCTGGACATGGTTGGTCACTGGGTTGCCTAAGAACTGGAGCTCGGAGCAGTATGAGGCCATGGCAATCTCAGCTCCCTTGAAGCCATAGTCCAAACTCGGGTTCCGCCCACCGGAGAGGTTGGAAGGCAAACCGTTGTTGTAGAGGTCGTTCACCAGCTCCGAGAACTGGGCAAACATGAGCTTGCCAATCGCAGCAATGGCAAGCCTGGTGTTGTCCATGGACACGCCAATAGGCGTACCCTGGAAGTTGCCACCATGGATGGCCTTGCCACGGGAGACGTCAATGAGTGGGTTGTCGTTGACAGAGTTGATCTCACGCTCGATTGACTTGGTGGCAGCGCGTATCACCTCTATCTGGGGGCCAAGCCATTGCGGCGATGTTCGCAGTGCGTACCTATCTTGCTTTGGCTTCATCAACGGGTCAAGCTCGCCGAGCTTCTTCGCAAGTGCCATGTAGGAGCTTCCTTCAAGGATGTGCTCCATGATGGCGGCGGCCTCGATCTGCCCAGGGTGGTGCTTCAGCTTGTGGGTCAAGTGGTCGGTGTACTCCGGCTTGCCGTTCATGACCTCGCAGAAGACAGCCGATAGAACCTCGGCAAGGAGGCTGAGGATGTTAGCCTCAAAAAGCACCATGGAGGCAAGCCCGGAGCCCACTGCCGTGCCGTTCACCATGGCAAGCCCTTCCTTGGGCTGCAGCTCAAAGAAGCCATGCTGGATGCCGGCGATCTTGAAAGCCTCCGCCGCGTTAACCTTGCTGCCATCCGGAGCAGTGGCCACGGAGTTTGCCCGACCGGTCACCAGGCCTGCGATATAGGAAAGCGGGACGAGGTCGCCGGAGGCGGTGATCGTGCCCCGGAGCGGCAGGCATGGTGTCACGTTGGCGTTGAGAAGCGCAGCAACCGTCTCGAGGATCTCGAAGCGGATGCCAGAGTACCCCTGGAGCAGAGTGTTGACACGGACGAGCATCGCCGCCCTTGTCGCCGTGGCAGGCAGAACATGTTCATGGCCACCATTGCCGAACGCTCCAGCATTGAGAAATCTGAACATACAAGAAGAGCAAGAAAACAATAAGGTTTCCGGATCACAAAAAAATTAAGTACTGACATATCTAATTTGTTGGTGGTTTAGTGGGTGTGGCTAGGTCTCAGTCGACTGAGACTTAACCAAGTCTCAGTCAAGTGATATAGTATGTAAGAAGAAAAAGAAAAACTGAAAATAAATTTTTTGTACGAATCTCCATGCAAAATCAAAAGAAGATAGCATCGACTGAGACATAACGAAGTCTCAGTCGACTGAGACTTAGCAAAACTGTTAGTTTAACTGTTCGTACCTGATGAGCTCTCTCTGGAGTGCACCGCCCTCCTTGGTCCTCCGGTGGGATGTGGCACCAAACCCGGTGGTGACACCGTAGCTATCGGTGCCGTTTGCCATGCTGTTCATGACCCAGTCGCTGCTCTCCTTGACGCGGCCACGGGCGGACTCATCGAGCTCCACCCTGGTGTCGCTGCCGGCTGCCACAGCCGCGACCATGGCGATGGTCAGGCTGGCGCCCTCCATGGTCACCACCGGCCTACGGTATTCCTCGACCATCCGCTTCACCGCGTCAAGATGGCTCCCGGACAGATCCTCCGCCGCCTTCCCCCAGTTCAAGGGGTCGGCCCGCGCAGGCTGCACCACGCACAAGCCATCGCCGTTGGCGGCGACGTGCGCTCTGTTCTCGCACTCCATCGTGATGTGCAGAGAACTAGGAAAACAAGTAAGCTAGAAACTGGGCAGGTCTTGCGCTGGATGAATTCTGGTAGGCAGAGAGGAACTGAGAGAGCTCAGGTTGCAGATGAAGGTGAGGGAGGCGAGCTCTTCTTGGAGAGGAATGGAGGGAGAGGAG
Organism: Thinopyrum elongatum; assembly: GCA_011799875.1. Lineage (NCBI taxonomy): Eukaryota > Viridiplantae > Streptophyta > Magnoliopsida > Poales > Poaceae > Thinopyrum > Thinopyrum elongatum. Next base: position 41,768,575 of record CM022297.1, on the reverse strand, counting down.
GGGTTAAGTAGGCAGGGTGGGTGCGGGGTGTGGGTTGGTGTGGCTTTGACTGCTTGACGTGCGCAAGATGGTTGGTGCGCGGAAGAAGAGAGGCCGAGTCAAGTGCTCCATTTTCTTGCGTCCTCACATGCTAAGTGTTCAGTGTTAATCGTGCCATCCATCATGTGCTTGTGTGTTAATTTAACCATCCATCATTCTTCTGCTAATCATGCAGCGACCTAGCTTGAGTTATGAACGTGCAACTCTACTAATGTAAATATGTGTCTTTTTGTCCACAATTGGAACGTTTCAAACAAGCGTGCTGGCTGCTTCCACGATGCATAAACTACTATATAGGAAATCTACGCAGGGTCTCTGCTTTGACAAAGTTTGTGGGCTTGTGACTCCATAGCGAGTGGGGCTCTGCATGCTCTGGACAACGGGAGTTGTTATCTGCTAATGATTCATGGACAATGCTTTCACTTTCATTAGTATTTTGTGTGGTGCGACCAACCCCACATATTCTATTTAAACTTAAGCTTGCACATGCTGAGGGATATTCCGGTTTGCACGTGGTCTGGTCATAGCGGGCTGCATGCATGCCACCGTGTGAAAGATACATTCACACTTTCGTAGTGCGCACTTGACTGGCAGACATTACTGTCCTCAGTGGAGACTATTTCTTGGTCAGTCATCCGCCTGCACATCGTGAACGCGACCACAAGCATGCGACAGAAAGTTTCAGGCCAACACTCTAAGTTTAAATAACCAAACCATTTTTTGCTAGCTTTCCGACTGAAAATCTGGAATGTTTTTGCATATTTGGAATATACATGATCACAAGATACTAGCATAATTTTTTACTCCCTCCATTTCTAAATATAAGACCTTTTGGAGATTTCAATACGGGCTACATACAGATGAATATAGATGTATTTTAGAGTGTAGATTCACTCATTTTGCTTCGTATGTAGTTCACATAGAAATCTCTAAAAATGCTTATATTTAGGAACGGAGGGAGTAGGAAGCAAATAATCTGACTTAGATGGTGCTCCTTCACAAAGGTGCAAAACAGAGGGATTTTCTTAAGAAGAATAAAGAAAAATAAAATGCTCAAGGGATGACTTGGGCTTGACATATACTATCGTAGAGTATAGTTTGGAAAAGATTTTACTAGTTAAGCTCATGCTCATTTCAAAAATGAAAAATTGGCTAACCATTTCTTGAATTAAATTCGGAGAGAGGAATCCAGAGCAAAAAAAAAAGGCAAATAAAAATCCAGAAGAAAAAAAACAGGGTCAAATTTGTGAAATTTGGTCTTTAAGAGCTGAAATACCTACTGAATAACATTCACCACCACCTATAAGATCGGGGCTGCCACGACCAGCCACGAGACCACCCTGGGCCACCGCAGCGAGCTGTGTCATGGACCACCGCCGCCAAAGTGTCGCCGTCGCCCGAAGGAGCCCAGGCAATGCCACCATGCCGGACCACACCACCACGTCAGATCCGAGAGGGATCCACGCAGCCGCCACACGCCCGACACACCCCGAGCAGCCGCGAGCCACAACGCGCCGCATCGTCCCACGCCCGGATTGGCGGCAAAACAAAATAGATGCTCCGAAAATGCTACTTTCGAAAGTAATTTGGAGCATTATTATTTTTTTTGACATGCTTTCCACGAATGTGATCTAATGATGAAAATTTACAAACACTTAGAACATTTGTCAAAGTTTACCATAAAATGATTTTTTTAATTTTACTGTTCACACGAGCAGGGGCGGACCCAGGATTGGGCTAAGCCCCGGGCCCTAGGCCGGCTACAGTGCCCACCATGCTATACTGAAGGCAGTGTGCAGCCCCCTGGGTCCTGGATCCGCCACTGCACACGAGCTCATTTGAGTTCGAGCTCTGAAGGGTACTTTCGGCCATAGACCAATTACTTAGCTTGGTTTGCTACTTCAACTGTTGAACTCGTCCTGCAAATGCTTCTTCACGCGTCTCACCAACCCACCGAGGGAATCCGTATGGTTGGTAAAATTCTCAGCACATACTCATGCCTCTATATCTCTGACCAATGTTAGAAGTTCCTGTAAAGAAATCGACCACTAATAATAACCGGAGTTGTTGGCAATCATGGACAAAGTCAAGTATCAACCTGCTCACAAAACAAGTCAAATATTAGACCATGAACACCCGTTTGGTGTGCTCAATATTTCCGATAGCCAGAACCTCAACTTAATCAAGAATCTGACATGTATGTATGACTGTATGTATGAAGCAATTTCCAGCAAATCATTTCCATGATACATTTTGGGTTTATAAAACCGCCCTTTATCAAAGAAAAAAGGGAAATCATTTCCACCGAGACCGAGTCATGTATAAACATGCTTGTGAGCGCGATCGCGCTCACGACGACGATGTTCAAGAGGATGGCAGCCGTGTTTCTGGGGAATCATGTCCACTGAGCAGAGTCAAGTGCGCACCAACAAGTGAGACTGTTGTATCTTTCACACGGTGACACGAATAAACAAGTAAATGCTGGTTTCCTTTTCTTTGGATGAAGCTTCCAATAGATCACTGAGGGAAGAAAATGAGTACACGACTGACTGACAAGAACCCTACTCGTGAAACAGTTTTAATAGAATGAACGACATGAGAAAGTTGTATCCTCTGCTATCTTTGTTTCATATTTTTTTTCTACGAGGTTATCAAAGGTTATCTTAGCTTATCAAAGGTTATCTTAGTTCCGTATTTGTGTTTAAAGTCCGAGACTCTACTTCCTTCGTTGGAAAGGAAAAAGAAATATTTGCCCCTTTTGTGGTAACGCATGAGCAGCTACATGTCTCTAATGGAGATTGTATTGGCAACAGAGTTCAGTGATTCTCCACGATTGTGTAATGGATTCATCTTCAGGACGTCTTCGAGTCCCGCCATATTGACGAGGTCTTTCTACTCATCTACCATGCCAGCCAGGATGTTTGCGTACATGTATTCCGAGCAAATTTGAGTTCCTTGTAATTTAACACACATTGTCTCTGGTGTGCTGCGTCTTGGTCCTCTGGCCCTAGTTCTCACAGATGAAGGTTGGCCAGCCTCGGTCTCGTCAGGGAGCGTGCGAGATTAGTGTTGCTCGACTATGTCTGGTCAGACCGGGGGCGTTGTACAAGCCTCTCCGGTGTTTTATTTCTTGGAGCGGTGATTTTCTACACAGATAGAAACCATCGGCGTCTTATGCAGTGGCGGAGCCAGAAAAAATTCATCAGGAGCGCCAAGTGATGTTAAAACAGGTTGGGGAGGGCCAAACATTGAGAAAACAAGATTTTAGCATCAAATAATCACTCAATATGCACTGCTCATAAGCAAAATTAGTAGCAAATTAATAGTGTTAGGGGGGGGGGGGGGGAGGGGGCTGCTGGTCCCCTGGCTCCGCCATTGGTCTTATGGTCTACATCAACGACTTCCCAGCCGCTGCTTCTACAAGCTCCTAGGTCTCAACAAATTTGCTCAGCTAAGTCGGAGGCCTATAGGCAGCAACAAGCTTTGCTCATGGCACGCTACCGATGGATGCAGGGGGAAGAAGACATCAAAGACTAGTGTTCCTTCATCCTATGGGCTTCCATCAACGACCGTTCCCCTCGCATTTGTGTGCCCTCTAGCACCACCGTAGTGAGGAAACCACGGTTTGGGTCGTTGTGTAGTCTTTGGTCACCTTAGCTATAGTTAGGATAAGCCTAGATGTCTGGCTAGAGGTGGTGAGGCGATGGAGCCATCAACAGCAAGGAATAAGGCATCCTCTTCTTGTCCTTGTTCCGGTGATGATGTTTGGCATTGGCGGAGTGTGCGAGGAGCTTCGATCATGGCAAGATCTTGGGCCTTATTTTTTGTCATTGTTTCTTCTAGGTCGCCTATGGCATCCTACTGAGGGGATGGCATTGCGGCATGATTTTGTTCTCCAGTTGCTTCTCAGTCCGATGAAGCTTAGGTAGACGCAGCTCCATCGGGGAACTTGTGAGGTTTGTGTTCTCCTTCTCTCTCTGGACGGAGTTAAGATGAGCTTCTAGACTTCCTTGATGCTAGCTTCTCCGGGACATCGATTTGTCCAAATCGTGTCTTATGGTTTACAGTTATGACTTACCTTCCGTCCGCTGCTTCTTCAAGCTCCTAGATTTCTTTCCAATGGGTTGTTCCAGTAAGGTGAGTGCCCAGAGGCAGCAACGAACTTTACTCAGGACGCGACGTCGGTGCATGCAGATGGAACACGGTGCTGATTTCATCAAGAATTTTTCTATAATTTAATATTCTTTCAAGGGTGTTTTGTAAGGACTGGTTTTATCTAATACTTGGCCTTGGGCCTTTCCGCAAAAAGAAAAGGGTATGGAGTATGGACTGTTAGGAATTAGCACACAAATGCACTTGTGGTTAACTGAAAACTGCAGCGGAAACAAAGTAATCTCAGCTCCACATCATGTACTAACTCAAGGATCGTTGTTTAGCATGGAAGGAAACATATGCAGCAACATATATGGAGGCAGAAAATGTTACTCAGCAGGCAAGGCACTCCTCAGCCTAGTGTCTTGTGGTAGGAGTAAGTTTCGGGACAGCACCAAGCATCAACAAAGAGACACCAGATTTTTTACATGGAAAACCCCCCAACTTGAGGGGAAAAACCACGGGCCAAAGCCACCCAAATCCTCTTCCACTATTATCAAATGTGGGATACAACAAGTTCTTCTCTAGACAGCACTAGAGGATCTCATACATCAAGATTTCTGAATCTTGGATGAACACAACAAGATTTGGGGCTCAAGAACTAGGGATTGGAACAATCTCACCAAAGATGGTGGAACCGAAACTTGAAGGAGACAAGGTAGTGGATCTGGACCATCACAACCTTGGGGAGGAGCTCCCTTTGCTTCTTCCTTTAATCTTCCTCTTCTTCCCTTGCTCTCTTGGTTTTCTCTCTTCTTCTCCCTTGGAGGATGAACTGATTTTCATCACACTTGGTGGTGGCTGCTGGATGGAGGGTAAAGCATTCCCATCCTCTCATGTGCAAAGTCCAAAATGACCCTAGGTCATAACCCTAATGGGTAGTGGGCTTCTGCACCTCTTTGGGCTGCCTAAAAGGCCTCATAGGGTCATCTCCTCACAGCCCACATGAGGAGGATATCCCAACAAATCTCCCCCTCCGACTCATGAGGGGGGCATCGCCATGCCCGCTACCTTGCAACATGCTTGTAGCGTCTTATTTGGCAATATCTTGGTCATCATATCCGAACCATTGTCGTCGGTATGGATCTTCTCAAGTTTCAGCAACTTGGAACTCACAACATCTCGAATCCAATGGTACCTCACATCAATATGCTTGGTTCGAGAGTGATAGCTTGAATTCTTGGCAAGATGAATAGCACTCTGACTGTCACAAAACAGAACATACTTCTCTTGCTTCATGCCGAGCTCTTTCAAGAAGTTCTTCATCCACAAAACTTCCTTGCCAGCATCAACTGCTGCAATGTACTCAGCTTCTGTAGTTGATGTAGAAACACATTTATGCAATCTTGATTGCCATGACACTACCCCCCCTACATAGGTCATCAGGTATCCGGATGTGGACTTCCTACGATCCTTGTCACCTGCATAATCTGCATCTGTATAGCCCTGCAATACAGGATCACCTCTTCCAAAGCATAAACAAGATGTAGAGGTTCCCTTGAGATACCTGAGAATCCACTTCACTGCTTCCCAGTGAGCTTTACCTGGATTTGTCATGAACCGGCTAACAACTCCAACTGCATAGGCAATATCAGGCCTAGTGCATACCATGGCATACATCAAACTTCCCACAGCAGATTGGTAAGGTACTTTCCTCATTTCTTCTTTCTCCTTCTTGGTTGTAGGACATTGTTTTGAATTCAGTTTGTGATGGCCTGCAAGCGGAGAGATAACAGATTTTGCATCTTTCATATTGAACCTTTCAAGTACCTTCTCAATGTATCTTTCCTGTGAGAGCCAAAGCAGCTTCTTTGATCTATCACGGGAGATCTTCATGCCAAGTATTTGCTTAACTGGTCCTAAATCCTTCATGGCAAATGATTTACTCAATGCCTTCTTGAGGAGAGCAATCCTCTTTGTGCCATTTCCAACAATCAGCATATATATCATCAACATACAACAAGAGAATAATGAAGTCACCCTCGGCATACCTCTTCATAAAGACACAATGATGAGGTTGTGCTTTATGGTAACCAAGTCCAGTCATAAAAGTCTCTAACTTCTTGTACCATTGCCGAGGAGCTTGTTTCAAGCCATACAAGCTCTTCTTCAATTTGCAAACTAAGTGCTCCTTGCCTGCAACCATGAATCCCTCTGGCTGCTCCATGTATATCTCCTCCTCTAGGTCACCATGCAAGAATGCAGTCTTCACATCAAGTTGTTCAATTTCCAAGTCCATGGTGGCAGCCATGCCAAGCACAACTCGGATCGAAGACATCTTGACCACCGGAGAGAATATCTCGTCATAATCAATGCCCTTTTTGAAGGAAATATGCCCTAGAGGCAATAATAAAGTTGTTATTTTATATTTCCTTATTCATGATAAAGGTTTATTATTCATGCTAGAATTGTATTGATCGGAAACCTAAATACATGTGTGAATACATAAACAAACACTGTGTCCCTAGTGAGCCTCTACTTGACTAGCTCGTTGATCAAAGATGGTTAAGGTTTCCTAACCATGGGCATGAGTTGTCATTTGATAACGGGATCACATCATTAGGAGAATGATGTGATGGATAAGACCCATCCGTTAGCTTAGCATAATGATCGTCTAGTTTTATTGCTATTGCTTTCTTCATGTCAAATACATATTCCTTCGCCTATGAGATTATGCAACTCCTGGATACCGGAGGAATGCCTTGTGTGCTATCAAACGTCACAACGTAACTGGGTGATCATAAAGATGCTCTACAGGTATCTCTGAAGGTGTTTGTTGAGTTGGCATAGATCAAGATTAGGATTTGTTACTCCGAGTTTCGGAGAGGTATCTCTAGGCCCTCTCGGTAATACACATCATAAGCTTGCAAGCAAATGACTAAGGAGTTAGTTACGAGGTGACGTATTACGGAACGAGTAAAGAGACTTGCCGGTAACGAGATTGAACTAGGTATAGAGATACCGACGATCGAATCTCGGGCAAGTAACATACCGATGGACAAAGGGAATTACGTATGTTGTCATAACGGTTCGATCGATAAAGACCTTCGTAGAATATGTAGGAGCCAATATGGGTATCCAGGTTCCGCTATTGGTTATTGACCGAAGAGGTGTCTCGGTCATGTCTACATAGTTCTCGAACCCGTAGGGTCCGCGCGCTTAACGTTCGTTGACGATATAGTGTTATATGAGTTATATGTTTTGGTGACCGAATGTTGTTCGAAGTCCCAGATGAGATCACGGACATGATGAGGAGTCTCGAAATGGTCGAGAGGTAAATATTGATATATAGGATGATAGTATTCGGACACCGAAAGTGTTTCGGGGTGTACCGGGTACTTATCGGGTCATCGGAAGGGGTTCCGGGCACCCTCGGCAAAAGTTATGGGCCTTATGGTCCAAAAGAGGAAATGCACCAGCCACAAGGGGCTGGTGCGCCCCCCATAGTAGGCCAGTCTAAGGAGGAGAAGGAAAGGGGGGAAGGGAAAGGAAATTGTGGATTAGGATTCCCACTTCCTTCCCTCTCCCCCCCCCCCCCCTCTTTCCTTCCCCCTTGGGAATACATGGCAAGGGGGGGAGGGGGATGCGGCCAGGGCAGGAGCCCTAGGGCCGGCCGGCCACCTATGTGGTGTGCCAGGCTGCCTCCCCTCCCCCTCCCACCTATATATATGTGGGAGGGGGGCGCCTAGCACACCCAGATCAATTGTTAGCCGTGTGCGGTGCCCGCCTCCACCGTTTACACCCCCGGTCATATTTTCATAGTCACTACAAGAAATATATCAACTTGCGACTATCACTATTGGTAGCTGAATGGTCATTGTTTTTCATTTGCGACCTTTTTATGACCAAAATCAATTGGTCAAAAGCTGACCGTCTTTAATGAAAATTAACGACCTTATCTGTGATATGGTCGTAGAAGGCAACGACCAAAACAAAAGGTCATTGGTCCTACGACCAATTGTTTTGGTCATTGGTTGTCTGCCCAGGCCACGGCGGTTCCAACATGGCAAGCTGACGTGGCAAAATTGCGACCAATTGAATTGGTCGTGAATAAGAATCAGCCCTGTCCAATTCGATGTCTATATGGGCCAAGCCCATTAATTCAGCCCATTTATATATATTTTTTTCCTGTCAATTTTGTTCAGCTACACGGGCCAAGCCCTACAATACGACCTTTTTATTTTCTAGGCCATGGCCTTTTGGCTCAACAATTCTAATTTTTCTTTTTTTAAGATGGGTCCACTAGTCAGATGGGTCCCAATTGTAAGTTCTAGTAAGTGGTCCAAGTTGTCAGGTTCTAGTAAGTGGGTCCCATTTATCAAGGTCATATTCTTCATATTTCAATTTCATAATAAATAAATAGCCAGCATTTAAATTGGCACAGACAGAAAACACACATAGTACTTCAAATAACAGCAGCCAAAATCAATATGGAGCTGCTGTTCTATAAATAACTCGCAATACAATTGCAATCACAGTTTTACAAGTTCAAGTGTAATAACTAAATAATTTACAAGCTCTACTAATGTCTTCAATCTTCTTCAACTTGGAGCTCCTTCGATAGTAATCACAAACTGGGCACCTGCATCATCCCAGGAAGGCAGTTTTAGATCATAAAAACTATTGTTCCAAGCACAGTCTTAGCGCTCCATCAAAGAACCAACTAAATTTGCTCTCAAGCATACAAACAAATTTTCGAGAAAACCAAACATGAACAAGCACTTATTATGCAGGACACATACGTACACGTCTCAAGAAAAGCTCGAAAAGAGCAAGGTGTCAGAGCATGATGTTATCAGAAGCATGATTTACAAGTTTGTATATGAGACATACGATAGGTGTTTTTCATAGAAGACATGTTCAGATTGGAGTAGCCCCAAACCTCTGTAGAGAGGGATCCATCAGCAAGCAGAGTGAATAAGTAATTCATGCAGGCAAGAAGAGAGTGGAAACGCAAATTGATGGCAGATTTAATTTACCCAGTAATTAGTTCCCTTGAACGATCTACCGCAGAGTCCTTGCCGCATCCAGGTTTCTGCCTATTAGATGAGTTATGTAGAACAACAACACAAGGGGAAGCAGCAAACCATAAGCAGATATAGCTAGGAAAGAATAACAGACAGACACAAGCAAGGTCAAGTGAAAGCATATATCTTTTTCCAGTTCATCGAGTTCTATTATCCCCATACGAGCAATTTTGCCCACTTCGTCAATGTCTTTCTCCATCCGCTGCTTGATTGCTACAAAAAATGCATTGTTGTGTGTGGCTGTAAGTAAAGCAAAATCTTCACACTCTGTTTCAGATATAAGGTTTTGGTCTGCTAAGTAAAGCACAGGAGTTGTCACCTTTAATGGTGCTCGCTTTTGTGACTGCTTTTGATTCCCCGTTGGCAGTCTGCAATCAGAGGCACACGAATTTCCATCATTACTATGAGAACCAACATACTGTATATAAGAAGCAGAGGCAGAAATAGGGAAACTAGCTAGAATGGGAGATGATGAATTGACGGACCTGGAGCTTGGTCAAGAGGCTCGTCAGCTTAGCAATCGGGCTGTCGATGCCATCAACCTGCGTATGTATGAAGCCATAATGTCGTCATTAATCTGATGAGGTGCAAAAATGGAGAAATAACATGACTGACTAGTAGAGAGTTTCCTAGGTAAGCAGAAGAGAAGAGAACCACCTTCTTATAGAAGGCTTGCAAATTATCAGAAGCATCGGGCTGATGCATTCACATCTGAAGATCCCCCACATCTCTTGAGGAATCCCGCCGCGGAATCTCAAAGGAATCCTGCAAAATCAGAATAATGTTTAGAGGACCATGTGACCTGCAGGAAGGCTAGGTTTGATTGTTGTGAATTTGATGTATCCAACATGCAGATTGTGCTACTTTCAACTTTTATCATCAGCTAAAACCAAGCAAATAGGATTGTTGCCGAAATAAAGCATTGACATTATAACCACCAGTCCCAAAAGAGCATTATTAAGCTTATTGTAGATTGCTAGGCTAGCAGAAGAGATGGATTAACCGCGAAAAAAGAATATTTGAGACTCCAGCGACTTTGAAAATCAAAGCACTCGCGTCCCAGTTGCGGGTCATTTGTAACACAGTGCATGTACATGTGAAAACAAACATGACAGCGACCATCAGGGTATGTAATGCCAAAAGAAGACTAATTCTGAAGTTATGAATGTAGATAAAGTATGACGGTGGGTCGCTGTTGGGCGAACAATTCCTAATGTTGGCGTCAAGATTGATCAAGTTGTCCTGTTGGTGGTAAAAACATTAGATTGGCATGAATGTCCAAAAGTTCAGGTACATGCAGGAATACATTTCTGTATGAAATGAAATAGTAGCAACCTTATTTCTAGAATGTCCCTACACACGCTAGGGACTCAGATGTCGAGCTCCCTGCACACGCCATATTATGTCAATGCTTGCAGCAATAGAAGGAACTCACATATCATAGAACTTGCAGCAAGTTCAAAGAAATATACCTAGAAGTATAAGGATTGCTTCCCAGCATAACAGTAAAACATACTGCCATGAGCAAACACAAGGCAGAAATTGTATGCTGATAACTTATCCATGTAATGTATGATCCATACGATTCCTTAATATATGAGCAATACAACAATAGTTGGATTATCAAATTGCATTTTAAGTTGCTTTGTATTGCATGAACAACAACCACATAAAAGTATGATGAACATCTCAGAAACTTAGGAGACCCGCAAACAAATAAAGCCATACAGGACATCACAAACACTCGATTTTGTTTACTGTAACAGTGACCCAGGTCTGGGCCTCAAAGATCTTGTCATTGTCGTGGATGTTGCGGGTGCCTAACTCAACGCCAATAGTTGAAGAGATCTCCAATAAGGATCCAGTACACTTCATCTCATGGATCCAAACAACATATAAACATATAAGTAAAGTACACTAATTCTAGAAAAGAAAACACAAAGCAATCAAGGATAAATGGACCATTTCCCCACATTTTTTTTCCTGATTCAAACATCTACAGTCCAGCCACTGATTTCTTAAGCATGTGTTGTCCGTATGACCACACATGAGAATCAACTTCAGAGAATAAACATCACATTTGCTCAAATTGAACTCTACATTAAGTACTGATCTTAATCATGAAAAGTTTAAGTTTAGGAGCAAGCAAAGCTATCAGTTTCAGCGCTCTGTAATGTTAAAAAATTCTGGACAGTTCAAAGTTGTCTACATTCTAATGAAGTGCTATCAGTTTTCCACACAAACATTTCCTACAATTCAAACAAATTTTTAGGTGGAGCAGGACCTAGAAAGAAGATCTGGCAGTACCTCAAACAAAAGTAGGTGTATGCTCATCATCTCACTGGTTGCAACTTGCAAATTCAACAACAAAATAGAGCTAGGGGGCAATGTGATCTCTTGCAAATGAACAATTTAAGAAATTCCTATTGGATGCCAGTTTTTCCGCATTCAAGTATATATGTGGAAGACATCCTACCGCTTAGCTTCATTAAACTGGAGCGTCCCATGTGGGAATGGCAACAGGTCACATGATCTCGACCATCTTCTGATTATCTTATGAAACAAGTGTTAAGTTGATCAATAATTGAAGCTAACCATAGTGTAAGACATGCTTAGCGTCGTGCCAAAGCTGCTGCAGCTACGAAACTATCGGGAAAATGACTCTATACTGGCCCCAACTGGCAGAAATAAGCATCACGGGTCAAAATTCGACGAATATTTCTAAAGATCCCGGTCCTGACTACTTTCTGCACCGAATTCTCCACATCTACTTCAGCTCGTATGCACTAAAGGTAAACCATTATGTGCAAACTAACGAAACGAGGCATCAAAATCGCTCAATTATGGACCAAACTATCAAACCACTGCTCGCAGATCGTGCCACAAGCCCCAAATTCCAAGCCGCGGCCACCCCAGATCACGCAATCAGCATCCCAAACCCATAAAACAGAGAGCAAAGCTCCTAGATCCGATGCTATCACCGCAACAGCGAGGAAGTAGATGAGCTTGAACGAGAACTTGCGGAGCTCGTGGAAGAGGAGGTAGAAGAGCACGATGAAGGAGGAGCCGGCGACGAGAGCGCCGCCGCGGTGGTGCCCATAGCGTCGAGGATCTCGCGGTTTTCTCAGGGACTGGCTCGCTGCCGACGACGCTGCTAGGGCCGCAACCACGCGGTCGACGGGCGCCACGCGGAAGCGGTTGCGGATCTGGGCCGCGACGGCGCGGACCCCCTCCGCCCACGGCACCCCGCCGCCGGCCGCCATGGAGGGGGTGGCCATCGAGCAGGAAGGGGTCTCAGGCTAGGGTTTGGTCTGGAAGTGGGGAGTGTCGCTCGGCTCGGTGTGGGCACGACCGTCGCCGGTCTGGGAGCGCCTGCTCGATCTGGCGGCGGATCGAGGTCGGAGAGAGAGGTTGGGGGCGGAAGAGGGGCTCACGTCCATGGCGGCTAGTCGGTCTCGGAGGAGGTGGCGAGGGATCTACGAGGAGCAGGGAGCCGGGGCGAGGGAGGCTCGTCGGCCATCGGAGGAGGGAGGTGGCGGCGGCGATCTGGGAATGGGAGGAGGAGAGCTCTCGCTTGGATCTGGCGAGACAGAGAGGGGTTCCAGTTGGTGGATGGATGGATGGATGGATGTGGGATGGATGGATGCCATGTCATCGATCCATGGCATACATGTTTCCACCAATTGAAATTAAACTTATGTGATCGTATTTTTTTCCTTTCGTTTCTCATGTATTTTTCCACCAATGTAAAGCACCTATCAAATATTTGTTGCAAAATGACACCACTTCATTTTTTTTAAATATTAGACCGCATTTCATCTACAATTAACCAAATTGTTCCATGTAAACAGCGTTCCATCCACGTCTACTGAAATTGACAAATTTGTGTTGAATAAGTGAACCGGGTCAAATTTAAACTAAAACTACTTCATAGTTTCCTCATTATTATTTTCAAAAATTATTTTTAGGTACACAGGTATCTATTTCATCAGAGGTACACCAGGAGTTTTTGCGATGTTGCATCTTGTATTGAGATTCATGGCTTTCAAGCCAAATGATCAATGTTATGGCAACATTCATGGCATAGTTTGTTCAAATGGTCTCATATTATGCACAAGGTTGCATCTTGGAATGGCAAAGAATGTTGCCTAAGGAATTTTTCATTTTATTTGAACGAAAAATTCATTTTCCATTTTTCGAGTGCTCAAAATGAGTTTTTTTGTGAAGGACCTACAATATATTTGTTGCAAAATTGGACCAAATCATTTTTCTAAAATATTAGGCCATATTTAATGTACAATTGACCAAATGGTTGGGTGTCAGAAGCTTTGATCTACCTCTTGTGAAAAAGACAAATTTCCGCCGATTTAGTTGGAAGTGGGTCTAATTTGAACTGCAGCTGCCTCATAGTTTGCTCATGATTTTTTCCAAAAAATATGTATAGGTACAAAAGTATCTATTTCATTAGAGAAACACCAAAAGTTTTCCAAGATGCAACCACTTGCTAGGAACGGTCATGCCCGCCGTTTTGACCGCATTTTGAAACGGGCATGAAAAATTCAAAAAAAATCAAAAAATTGGAAAACCTTCGCATTGTGTTATTATATGTGACAAAGTTACCAGGAAAAATAATAAAATTGTAATACGGTAATTATTTTAAAAAAGTGTTCTTAGAAACGAGCTATCATGTGTGAAGATCAATGGCTTTCAAGCCAAATGATCAATGTTATGGTAGTATTCATGGCATAGTTTATTCAAATGATCTCATATCGTGCACAAGGTTGCATCTTGGAATGGCAAACAAAGTTGCCTAAGGAAGTTTTCATTTTCGTTTCATGAAAAAATTAGTTTCTATTTTTTGAGTGCCCAAAATGAGTTTTTTTGTGAAGGACCTACCATATATTTGTTGCAAAATTGGGCCAAATCATTTTTCTAAAATATTAGGCCATATTTAATGTACAATTGACCAAATATTTGGGTGTCCGAAGTTTTGATCCACCTCTCGTGAAAGACAAATTTCCGCCGATTCAGCTAGAAGTGGGTCAAATTTGAACTGCAGCTGCCTCATAGTTTGCTCATGATTTTTTCTAAAAAACATTTATAGGTACAAAAGTATCTATTTCATTAGAGAAACACGAAAAGTTTTTTAAGATTCAACCACTCGCTAGGAACGATCATGCCCGCCGTTTTGACCACATTTTGAAACGGGCATGAAAAATTCAAGCAAATCAAAAAACTGGAAAACCTTCGCATTGTGTCATTATATGTGGCCAAGTTACCAGGAAAAATATTAAACTTGTAAAATGACAATTATTTTTAAAAAGTGTTATCAGAAATGAGCTATCATGTGTGAAGATTCATGTCTTTCAAGCCAAATGATCAATCTTATAGCCACATTCATGGCATAGTTTGTTCAAATGATCTCATATCATGCACAAGGGTGCATCTTGGAATGACAAACAATGTTGCCAAAGGAAGTTTTCATTTCTTTGGACGAAAAATTTATTTTCCATTTTTCGACTGCCCAAAATTAGGTTTTTTGTGAAGGACCTACAATATATTTGTTGCAAAATTGGACCAAATCAAATTTCTAAAATATTAAGCCATATTTAATGTACAATTGACCAAATGGTTGGGTATCAAAAGTTTTGATCCACCTGTCGTAAAAAAGATAAATTTCTGCCGATTCAGTTGGAAGTGGGTCAAATTTGAACTGCATCTGCCTCGTAGTTTGCTCTCTATTTTTCCCAAAAACAATTTTTACATACACAAGTGTATATTTAATAAGAGAAACACCAAATTTTTTCTAAGATTCAACCACTAGCCAGGAACGGTCATGCTTGCCGTTTTGACCACATTTTGAAACGGGCATGAAAAATAAAAAAAATCAAAAAATTGGAAAATCTTCGCATTGTCTCATTATATGTGACCAAGTTACCAAGAAAAATAATAAACTTTTAATACGTCGATTATTTTTAAAAAATGTACTCAGAAATGAGCTATCACGTGTGAAGATTCATGTCTTTCAAGCCAAATGATCAATCTTATGGTCACATTCATTGCATAGTTTGTTCAAATGATCTCATATCGTGCACAAGGGTGCATCTTGGAATGGCAAACAATGTTGCCTAAGGAAGTTTTCATTTCTTTGGATGAAAAATTTATTTTCTATTTTTCGAGTGCCCAAAATGAGTTTTTTGGTGAAGGACCTACAATATATTTGTTGCAAAATTGGACCAAATTAATTTTATAAAATATTAAGCCATATTTAATGTACAATTGACCAAATGGTTGGGTGTCAAAAGTTTTGATCCACCTGTCGTGAAAAAGACAAAACTTCGCTAATTCAGTTGGAAGTTGGTCAAATTTGAACTGCATCTGCTTCGTAGTTTGCTTTTATTTTTTCTAAAAATTATTTTTAGGTACATAAGTATATATTTAATAAGAGAAACACAAAAAGTTTTCCAAGATTCAACCACTAGCCAGGAACGGTCATGCCTGCCGTTTTGACCATATTTTGAAACGGGCATGAAAAAAATCAAAAAATTGGAAAACCTTTGCATTGTGTCATTATATGTGACCAACTTACCAGGAAAAATAATAAACTTGTAATACCACAATTATTTTTAAAAAGTGTTCTCATAAATGATCTATCATGTGTGAAGATTTATGTCTTTCAAGCCAAATGATCAATCTTATGGCCACATTCAGGGCATAGTTTGTTCAAATGATGTCATATCGTGCACAAGGGTGCATCTTGGAATGGCAAACAATGTCGCCTAAGAAAGTTTTCATTTTCTTTGGATGAAAAAATTATTTTCCATTTTCCGAGTGCCCAACATGAGTTTTTTTGTGAAGGACCTACCATATATTTGTTGCAAAATTGGACCAAATTAATTTTCTAAAATACTAGATCATATTTACTGTATAATTGACCAAATGGTTGGGTCTCAAAAGTTTTGATCCACCTCTCGTGAATTTGACAAATTTCTGTTGATTCAGTAGGAAATGAGTTTAACGTTTTTCCATCCACCTTTCCATATTCAACATTTTTTGTATATATGAAGAACGTTTTTATAATACATGATTAATATTTTTCAAATACAAGTTTAACATTACTAATACTTGGTCAACATTTTTCATATACACATTTTAAATAATTTTCAAATGTTTGATTACATTTTTAAATACAAGTTTTTTTAATACATGGTCACCATTTTTATACACATTTTAACATTTTTAAATTCTTGATTAACATTTGCAAATACAAGACTAATTTTTTTAATACATCGTGAGCATTTTTTCTATACACATTTAATTTTCAAATGCTTTATTAAAAAAATTCAAATACAAGATTAACAATTTTTTGAATAGATGGTCAACATTTTTTCTGTACACATTTAAATTTTTTCGAATACAAGTTGATTTTTTTAAAATACATAACCAACATTTTTCTATTGATATTTAACATTTTTAAATGCAAGATTAACATTTTTTAATACACAGTCAACACTTTTTCTATACACATTTAACCTTTTCAAATGCTTGCTTAAAATTTTCACAATACTTGTTTAACAATTTTTTTCAAAAGCTTGATTATATTTTTAAAATACATAATCACATTTATTCAAAAAATATGTGAATTGATTTTTATAATATATGTTCAGAATATTTTGAAATATAAACAAAACTTAAATAGGAAAGCAAAAAACAAAAGTGTGAAAAGATGGGAGGATTTTTTTCTTTGAAAAAGAAGCACCAATGTCTATGGTCGCGTGTTTTGTTGGCCCATGGCCGCGAGAAGAAAGAACCAGCGAGGCATCATGAGGATGGCCCAGTCAACCCGCTGAGGTCTAGGCCCAACAGACGACTGACTCTATAAGTAGATTTCGCGGGGGAGCTTATCACTGTGGTGTTGCTAGCACGATGGTTAGCGTTTGCTTCCATCACGGCGGGGGCGTGGGTTCGAATCCCCACGATGCCTCCTTTTTTTACTGCCAAGGAATATTTCCGCGTCATTAGAAAACTGTGGGTCTGTAGGTGCTGTAGGCCCCACGCGCAGGTCAGTAGGGTGGGTCCTACACGTCATTGGAAAACTATGAGTAGTGCGGGTCCCATTCGATGGGGCAGGCCCACATGTCAATGGGAGCCTGGGGGTGGTGCTGGTCCCACGCGTAAAATAGATGGGTTCAATCTGTTAATAGGAAAAAAATAGTGCAAAATAGTGACATGTAAGTGAGAATGACACCTAAACACGCCATGTAGGCGAGATTGCTGAGTTGTCTGCCAAATCAATAGATGGTCCAAATATAAAAATACCTAAATTTTGGACCGTGTGGGGCAAAAAACACTACTCCAACAGACGGTCCATATGTAAAAAAATTTGGACCGCGGCCTCCCGGTGATGTAAAAATGAAAACTTTGTGATGCAAATTTACATCACGAGATGCAAGTGATGTAAAAACCGCGGCCGCGCGCCAACGCCCAACCGCCAGTTCATTCCGCTTTCGCCTAGCGACCGCCCGCCCGCGACCGAGCACCAGCCGCAGAAAGTCGCCGCCGCCACCAGCCAAGTCGCCGTCGCCGCCACCGCCCCACATCGCCGCCGCCCTAGCCCTCGTCGCCTTCCCCGCCGGAGGGCGTCTCGCAGCCGCCCCGGCGCCGCCGTTTCGGGAAGCAGCCGCAGCTGGATTCGCCGACTTCGGTGGTCCGTCGTGCTCCCTTCTCCTCTGCGCCACCGCCGCCCTAGCCCTCGTCGCCTCCCCCGCTGGAGGGCGTCAAGCAGCCGCCCTGGTGCCGCCGTTTTTAGATGTTTTTTGCAATATGTGCGGCTGTACAGTGGCTGAACAGCAGCCGCCGGCCGGTTTTGCATCTTCATTTTGGACCATCTGTTGGAGTTGCTTTTTTTACATCTCCGTTTTGGACCATCTGTTGGAGTTGAGCCTTTTTCGGAGATGTAAAAAGCACTTTTTGGTGCTCCAAATTTGGACCATCTCCGGTTTGGACCGCCAAAATTTGGACCATCTATTGGAGATGCTCTAAATTGGTCATAATCAATGAAAAATAAGATTGTAAATCATGTTCACAAATTTACGACCATTTTGTGTAATGCAATTACGACTTTTCTGATCAAAATGGTCGTTATGGTTTACGGTTTGGACCCTCCCAAATAGCTTACGACCAATTAGTTTGAAATGGTCGTAGATTTACGACCAATTCACCCACAGTCACTAAGAGAAGGTCATAAGTTGACATATTTCTTGTAGTGTGCTTAGGCGAAGCCCTGCGGAGATCACTTCACCATCACCGTCACCATGCCGTCGTGCTGACGAAACTCATCTACTACCTCGCCGTCTTGCTGGATCAAGAAGGCGGAGGCCGTCATCGAGCTGAACGTGTGCTGAACGCGGAGGTGCCGTACATTCGGTACTAGATCGGTTGGATCGCGAAGAAAGTTCGACTACATCAACCGCGTTGTGAAATGCTTCCGCTTACGGTCTACGAGGGTACGTAGAAACACTCTCCCCTCTCGTTGCTATGCATCTCCTTGATAGATCTTGCGTGTGCGTAGATTTTTTTTTGTTTTCCGTGCAACGTTTCCCAACAGTGGCATCATGAGCTAGGTTTATGCATAGATAATATGCACGAGTAGAACACAAAGGAGTTGTGGGCGGTGATGTTCATAGTGCTTACCACCAACGTCTTATTTTGATTCGGCGGCATTGTGGGATGAAGCGGCCCGGACCAACCTTACATGTCCACGTCGATGAGACCGGTTCCACCGACTGACATGCAACTAGTTTTGCATAAAGGTGGTTGGCGGGTATCTGTTTCTCCTACTTTAGTTTAATCGAATTTGACTGCGGCCGGTCCTTGAAGAAGGTTAAAACAACAAACTTGATAATTCACTGTTGTGGTTTTTGCCATAGGTAAGAACGGTTCTTGCTAGAAGCCCATAGTAGCCACGTAAAACTTGCAACAACAAAGTAGAGGACGTCTAACTTGTTTTTGCAGGGCATGTTGTGATGTGATATGGTCAAGACATGATGTGATACACGTTATTGTATGAGATGATCATGTTTTGTAAGTTATCGGCAACCGGCAGGAGCTTTATGGTTGTCTCTTTATTGTATGAAATGCAATCGCCATGTAATTGCTTTACTTTATCGCTATGCGTTAGCAATAGTTGTAGAAGCAATAGTTGGTGAGACGACCACGAAGCAACGATGGAGATCAAGGTGTCGAGCCGGTGACGATGGAGATCATGACGATGCTTTGGAGATGGAGATCAAAAGCACGAGATGATGATGTCCATATCATATCACATATTTTGATTGCATGTGATGTTTATCTTTTATGCATCTTATTTTACTTAGATCGACGGTAGCATTATAAGATGATCACTTCACTAAATTTCAAGATAAAAGTGTTCTCCCCGAGTATGCACCGTTGTGAAAGCTCGTCGTTTCGAGACACCACGTGATGATTGGGTGTAATAGACTCTATGTTCACATACAACGGGTGTAAGACAGTTTTACACATGCAAAATACTTGGGTTAAACTTGACGAGCCTAGCATGTACAGACATGGTCTCGGAACACTGGAGACCGAAAGGTCGAACATGAGTCATATAGTAGATATGATCAACATGAAGATGTTCACCATTGAAGACTACTCCATCTCAGGTGATGATCGGACTTGGTTTAGTTGATATGGATCATATATCACTTAGACAACTTGAGGGATGTTGATTTAAGTGGGAGTTCATTAGTAATTTGATTAATTGAACTTAATTTATCATGAACTTAGTCTTGATAGTTTTTGCATATCTATATTGTAGATCAATAGCTCGCATATAGCTCCCCTGTTTTATTTTGATATGTTCCTAGAGAAAATTAAGTTGAAATTTGATAGTAGCAATGATGTGGACTGGGTCCGTGATCTGAGGATTATCCTCATTGCTGCACAGAAGAATTATGTCCTTGATGCACCGCTAGGTGACAGACCTATTGCAGGAGCATATGCAGACGTTATGAACGTTTGGCAAGCTCGATATGATGACTACTTAATAGTTTAGTGTGCCATGCTTTACGGCTTAGAACCAGGACTTCAAAAACGGTTTGAACGCCACGGAGCATATGAGATGTTCCAAGAGCTGAAATTGGTATTTCAGACTCATGCCCGTGTAGGGAGGTATGAGACCTCTGACAAGTACTTTGCCTACAAGATGGAGGAGAATAGCTCAACCAGTGAGCATGTGCTCAGAATGTCTGGGTACTACAATCGCTTGAATCAAGTGGGAGTTAATCTTCCAGATAAGATAGTGATTTTCAAAGTTCTCTAGTCACTATCACCAAGCTACTAGAACTTTGTGATGAACTATAATATGCGAGGGATGACGAAAATGATTCCCGAGCTCTTCGCGATGCTGAAATCGGTGATGGTAGAAATCAAGAAAGAGCATCAAGTGTTGATGGTTAACAAGACCACTAGTTTCAAGAAAAAGGGCAAGGGAAAGAAAGGGAACTTCAAGAAGAATGGCAAGCAAGTTGCCGCTCCCGCGAAGAAACCCAAAGCTGGACCTAAGCCTGAAACTGGATGCTTCTACTGCAAAGGAAGTGGTCACTGGAAGCAGAACTGCCCCAAGTATTTGGCGGATAAGAAGGATGGCAAAGTGAACAAAGGTATATTTGATATACATGTTATTGATGTGTTCCTTACTAATGCTCATAGCAGCACCTGGGTATTTGATACTGGTTCGGTTGCTCATATTTGTAACTCGAAACAGGAGCTGCAGAATAAACAAAGATTGGCTAAGGACGAGGTGATGATGCGCGTCGGAAATGGTTCCAAGGTCGATGTGATCGCCGTCGGCACGCTACCTCTACATCTACCTTCGGGATTGGTTTTAGACCTGAATAATTGTTATTTGGTGCCCGCGTTGAGCATGAACATTATATCTGGATCTTGTTTATTGCGAGACGGTTATTCATTTAAGTCAGAGAATAATGGTTGTTCTATTTATATGAATAATATCTTTTATGGTCATGCACCCTTGAGGAATGGTCTGTTCTTGTTGAATCTCGATTGTAGTGATACACATATTCATAATATTGATGCCAAAAGATGCAAAGTTGATAATGATAGTGCAACATATTTGTGGCACTGCCGTTTAGGTCATATTGGTGTAAAGCGCATGAAGAAACTCCATGCAGATGGACTTTTGGAATCACTTGATTATGAATCATTTGATACTTGCGAACCATGCCTCATGGGCAAGATGACTAAAACTCCGTTCTCCGGAACAATGGAGCGAGGTAATGACTTATTGGAAATAATACATACCGATGTATGCGGTCCGATGAGTGTTGAAGCACGCGGTGGGTATCGTTATTTTCTGACCTTCACAGATGATTTGAGTAGGTATGGGTATATCTACTTAATGAAACACAAGTCTGAAACATTTGAAAAGTTCA
Organism: Thinopyrum elongatum; assembly: GCA_011799875.1. NCBI lineage: Eukaryota > Viridiplantae > Streptophyta > Magnoliopsida > Poales > Poaceae > Thinopyrum > Thinopyrum elongatum. The sequence goes on along the minus strand of CM022297.1, from coordinate 41,746,881 downwards.
AAGAATTTCAGAATGAAGTGGAGAATCATCGTAACAAGAAAATAAAGTTTCTACGATCTGATCACGGAGGCGAATATTTGAGTTACGAGTTTGGCCTTCATTTAAAACAATGTGGAATTGTTTCACAAATCACGCAGCGTAATGGTGTGTCCGAACATCGTAACCATACTTTATTAGATATGGTGCGTTCTATGATGTCTCTTACCGATTTACCACTATCGTTTTGGGGTTATGCATTAGAGACAGCTGCATTCATGTTAAATAGGGCACCATCTAAATCCATTGAGACGACATCGTATGAACTATGGTTTGGCAAGAAACCTAAGCTGTCGTTTCTTAAAGTTTGGGGATGCGACGCTTATGTCAAAAGGCTTTAGCCTGATAAGCTTGAACCTAAATCGGAAATGTGCGTCTTCATAGGATACCCAAAGGAAACTATTTGGTACACCTTCTACCACAAATCTGAAGGCAAGATCTTTGTTGCTGAATTTGGATCCTTTCCAGAGAAAGAGTTTCTTTCGAAAGAAGTGAGTGGGAGGAAAGTAGAACTTGATGAGGTAATTGTACCTTCTCTCGAATTGGAAAGTAGCACATCAGAGAAAACCGTTCCCGTGATGCCTACACCAACTATAGAGGAAGCTAATGATGATGATCATGAAACTTCGGATCAAGTTACTACAGAACCTTGTAGGTCAACCAGAACACGATCCGCACCAGAGTGGTAAGGGAATCCTGTACTGGAAGTCATGTTACTAGACCAAGGCGAACCTACGAACTATGAAGAAGCTATGATGAGCCCAGATTCCGACAGATGGCTTGAGGCCATGAAATCTGAGATAGGATCCATGTATGAGAACAAAGTGTGGACTTTGGTAGATTTGCCCGATGATCGGCAAGCCATAGAGAATAAATGGATCTTCAAGAAGAAGACTGGCGCTGATGGTAATGTTACTGTCTATAAAGCTCCACTTGTCGCAAAAGGTTTTTGACAAGTTCAAGGAGTTGACTACGATGAGACTTTCTCACCCGTAGCGATGCTTAAGTCCGTCCGAATCATGTTAGCAATTGCCGCATTTTATGATTATGAAATCTGGCAAATGGACGTCAAAACTGCATTCCTTAATGGATATCTTAAAGAAGAGTTGTATATGATGCAACCAGAAGGTTTTGTCGATCCTAAAGGTGCTAACAAAGTGTGCAAGCTCCAGCGATCCATCTATGGACTGGTGCAAGCATCTCGGAGTTGGAATATACACTTTGATGAGGTGATCAAAGCATATGGTTTTATACAGACTTTCGGTGAAGCCTGTATTTTTACAAGAAAGTGAGTGGGAGCTCTGTAGCATTTCTGATATTATATGTGGATGACATATTGTTGATTGGAAATGATATAGAATTTCTAAATAGCATAAAAGGATACTTGAATAAGAATTTTTCAATGAAAGGCCTCGGTGAAGCTGCTTATATATTGGGCATCAAAATATATAGGGATAGATCGAGACGCTTAATAGGACTTTTAGAAAGCACATACCTTGATAAAGTTTTGAAGAAGTTCAAAATGGATCAGTCAAAGAAAGGGTTCCTGCCTGTGTTACAACGTGTGAAGTTGAGTCAGACTCAAAGCCCGACCACTGCAGAAGATAGAGAGAAAATGAAAGTCATTCCCTATGCCTCAGCCATAGGTTCTGTCATGTATGCTATGCTGTGTACCAGACCTGATGTGTGCCTTGCCATAAGTCTGGTAGGGAGGTACCAAAGTAATCCAGGAGTGGATCACTGGACAGCAGTCAAGAACATCCTGAAGTACCTGAAAAGGACCAAGGATATGTTTCTCGTTTATGGAGGTGACAAAGAGCTCGTCGTAAATGGTTACGTCGATGCTAGCTTTGACACTGATCCGGATGACTCTAAGTCACAAACCGGATACATGTTATATTGAATGGTGGAGCTGTCAGTTGGTGCAGTTCCAAGCAGAGCGTCATGGCGGGATCTACGTGTGAAGCGGAGCACATAGCTGCTTCGGAAGCAGCAAATGAAGGAGTCTGGATGAAGGAGTTCATATCCGATCTAGGTGTAATACCTAGTGCATCGGGTCCAATGAAAATCTTTTGTGACAACACTGGAGCAATTGCCATGGCGAAGGAATCCAGGTTTCACAAGAGAACCAAACACATCAAGTGATGCTTCAACTCCATTCGTGAACAAGTCAAGGATGGAGACATAGAAATTTGCAAGATACATACAGAACTGAATGTAGCAGACCCGTTGACTAAGCCTCTTCCACGAGCAAAGCATGATCATCACCAAGACTCCATGGGTGTTAGATTCATTATAATGTAATCTAGATTATTGACTCTAGTGCAAGTGGGAGACTGAAGGAAATATGCCCTAGAGGCAATAATAAAGTTGTTATTTTATATTTCCTTATTCATGATAAAGGTTTATTATTCATGCTAGAATTGTATTGATCGGAAACCTAAATACATGTGTGAGTACATAAACAAACACCATGTCCCTAGTGAGCCTCTACTTGACTAGGTCGTTGATCAAAGATGGTTAAGGTTTCCTAACCATGGACATGAGTTGTCATTTGATAACGGGATCACATCATTAGGAGAATGATGTGATGGACAAGACTGATGACCCACAAGTATAGGGGAACAATTGTAGCTCTTTTCGATAAGTAAGAGTGTCGAACCCAACGAGGAGCAGAAGGAAATGACAAGTGGTTTTCAGCAAGGTAATGTCTGCAAGTGCTGAAATTGTAAGTAGCAGAGTAGTTTGATAGCAAGATAATTTGTAACGAGAAAGTAATGATAGTAGTAACAAAAGTGCAGCAAGGTAGCCCAATCCTTTTGAGGCAAAGGACAGGCCAAAACGGTCTCTTATAATAAGCAAAGCGTTCTTGAGGGTACACGGGAATTTCATCTAGTCACTTTCACCATGTTGATTCGATTTGTGTTTACTACTTTGATAATTTGATATGTGGGTGGACCGGTGCTTAGGTGCTGTTCTTACTTGAACAAGCCTCCTACTTATGACTAACCCTCTCGCAAGCATCCGCAACTACGAGAAAAGTATTAAGAATAAATTCTAACCATAGCATTAAACTTTTGGATCCAATCGGTCCCTTACGGAATAGCGCATAAACTGGGGTTTAAGCTTCTGTCACTCTCGCAACCCATCATCTACTTACTACTCCACAATGCATTCCCTTAGGCCCAAATATGGTGAAGTGTCATGTAGTCGACATTCACATGACACCACTAAGGGAATCACAACATACATACTATCAAAATATCGAACATATATCAAGTTCACATGATTACTTGCAACATGATTTCTCCCGTGACCTCAAGAACAAAAGTAACTACTCACAAATAATAATCATGCTCAAGATCAGAGGGGTATTAAATAGCATATTGGATCTGAACATATAATCTTCCACCAAATAAACCATATAGTAATCAACTACAAGATGTAATCAACACTACTAGTCACCCACAAGCACCAATCTATAGTTCCGGTAACAAGATTGAACACAAGAGATGAACTAGGGTTTGAGATGAGATGGTGCTGCTGAAGATGTTGATGGAGATTGCCCTCCCCAAGATGGGAGAGTTGTTGGTGATGATTTCCCCCTCCGGGAGGGAAGTTCCCCCGGCGGAATCGCTCCGCCGGAGGGCAAAAGTGCTCCTGCCCAAGTTCCACCTCGAGACGGCGGCGCTCCATCCCGAAAGTCCTCTCTTTATTTTTTTCTAGGTCAAAATGACTTATATACCAGAAGATGGGCACCGGAGGTGGGCCTGGGTGAGCACAACCCACCAGGGCGTGCCTGGGCTCCCTGGCGCGCCCAGGTGGGCAGTGGGCCCCCTCTGGTACTTATTTGCTCCAATATTCTTCAAATATTCCATAAAAAATCTCCGTGAAGTTTCAGCTTGTTTGGAGTTGTGCAGAATAGGTGGCCTGACGTAGCTTTTCCAGGTCCAGATTTCCAGCTGCCGGAATTCTCCCTCTTTGTGTGTACCTTGCATATTATGAGAGAAAAGGCATTAGAATTACTCCAAAAAGCATTATTATGCATAAAAACATCATACATAACAGTAGGAAAACATGATGCAAAATGGACGTATCAAAGACCCATCCGTTAGCTTAGCATAATGATCGTTCAGTTTTATTGCTATTCACTACTAGGGAAAACCCTAGCAGTAGCGCGGGTTTTAGGTATATCAGTAGCGCGGGGTCCCGCGCTACTGATACGACGCTACAGCTAACCTGTATCAGTAGCGCGTGTTGGCCCGCGCTACTGCTATACCTGCTTAGCAGTAGCGCTTTCGGTAGGAAGCGCTACTGGTAGTTACTAGCAGCGCGCCTCTCTACCCGCGCTACTACTATTATTACGTATTTATTTTTTTGTTTTATGTCATATTCATATGCCATTATACAAGTTTTCATACAATAGCAATTTAGAGATTGTTTTTACATCATAATGAGTTATTACATCATTGGGTGAAAGAACCGCATATTAGTTTCAAGTGGATGGATCCAAAGTGACCATTGGATGGATCCAAAGTGACCAATGGTCACTTTGGATCCATCCACTTGAAACTAATCCGCGGTTCTTTCACCCAATGACATAATAACTCATCATCATCATCATAATATCATTAACAACTTATCATCATAATACATCATTGTCATATAACAACTCCTGCTCATCATCATTTTCGTCCATGAGACATCATATAACAACTTGGTCACTAGTTATAATAACAACTCCTCCTCCTCATCATCATAGTACTCATAATCACTACTCCTCCTCCTCAACATCACCATCAACTCTAACACATTTTAGCACATAATAAAAACTTCTCATCATCATCAATCATATATAATCAACACTAACTAATTGTTCTTAATACCTAGGACCTACTCCTGCTGCTCTCTCTCAGGTAGAATAGCATAAAACATGTGTACCACTCCTGCTTCATCATATTGGAGAATGCAGATGAACCTGTCTCCTAATTGTGGGCTGCGCTTCTGATTGCTGCCCCCTAGTACTTCTCTACTGCGATCCTTCACAATTTTGCTCTAGTCTCTGACTATTAAGACTTGCTCGCTTCGAGAAATGATGAATGCACTCATGTGCAATGCAGGATATCTTGGCCGTAAGCTAACCATTGTCATGCGACATTTAGGCTCGATCCAACGAGGCACAACACTCATCAAGAGTCCCTGTTGAAGAACATCATAGTAACATACTTAGCAATGAAGTTTAGCTTAAAAAATAATGTATGCAAAAGATGCACTGAGGACAAATAGAAAAAATCTTACCATCTTTCCTAAATAGATGTGACCGTAGTTCAATACGCACACTAGTGGTCGCACGTTTTGAGTACTAATATCTCGAAGTCCAGGAAAATAACCTGTCGTGACAGTATCAAGATCCTCAAGCCATGAAACATAATGACCTATTTCCCCGCAGTTTAGTTCAGCCCCGGGACAGTAGTAGGTGCTGTCTACCAAGCGCTGGGCATGTTTGCTTGAATGGAAATAAGCTGTCAATAAAAATTAGTTGTCAACTATTTTTAAATAAACAATATAAATTACTTAATAAATATGGTTGAGAAACTCACATAATGGTAGAACTGGAGGCGTCTGCACATCGACCCAGATGTCGATATTACCGTCAATTTCATCTTCCGGACGAATATCAAAGGTGATAAGCATATTAGGCTCAAATGCATAAGCCTTGCATAGTGCTCTCCAATTTTTGCATTCAAAATAGGAGTAGGTGTCTGCATTGTATAATTTTGCGGCAAAAGTATAACCATGCTCGGTCCTCAAGTGAACTCTCTTTACCTCCATACTTTCCATAGTACTGAAACCAATCTTATCCAAGACATAAATTCTTGCATGGCAGGGGATACGCTAGTAGAATAGTAAAAAATTAAAATTATAAGTTGAAGCAAAAGAAGCAGAAGTCATGCTTAATTACGAAAAAAGACTTGTCGTTGTGACTTACTGTATCCACTTCGAAGTTCTCATCCAGCACGATGCTGAAGCGCCTACCACCAACCAGGTGAGGCCTGTCGCACAGGCCACGCTTGTCTTCGCAGTATTCGCACATAACGAATTCCCTTTCATCATCAGACATTTTCTATGTTCATAGTTGAAACAATAATTGAAAATCGATCTAAGGCAACTACCAGGAAACTTAACACACAGATCACTATTACTCAATATGCAACGGGTTGACTTTATGTCTGTTGAGTCTTCCTTCGTAAACTCTCATCTCACGTATATGGTCGGGATTCTTCCACTCTCACATTTCGACCGTCGGTGATGGTCGCTACTCCTCCTTTCCCTAGTGCATTACAAATATCTAGCACAGGGAAAAGAAGGAGAAGCGACCCGCACGACAACAGTCGGGATTCTTCCTCTCTCATATATATATATATGGTGGACACTCCCTCACTGAAAGACACACAAGGAGCCGAAACAAACCTAAAGTCAACCTGTTCCATATATTGAGCAATGACATAGAAAAAATGCCCTATGTTTTGCTGAAATATCATTGAATTCCCATTCTGGCAAATCACAAGCACTCGATATGTCCTACATTGTAGCACAAGTCATGCTAAAATTCATGAAAAAATTCGGCATGACCTTTGCTAAAGACAGGACATATCGAGCGCCTGAAATTTGCCAGAACGGAAACGAATCAACATTCCGGCAAAACATAGGCCACTCGGAGGTACATTGCAAAGAAGAACACCAAGACATCCTCTATATTCAGAATGCATCATCATCGACATCAATGACATGGCGACTAGCACTAGCATTTTCATCATCGACATTTACAACACATTATCATTTGGCTATTCTCACCTAGAGGTCTTAAGGGGTCGACGATGGGGACGACTGCGGGGATGAGGCAGGGGCAAATACTTGATTTCTGCATAAACAAAATATAAACAAAATATATTAACCACTTACTATAAATAAACTAGTTCTATTAAGCACTTACTATAAATAAACTAGTTCTATTAAGCACTTACTATAAATAAACTAGTTCTATTAAGCACTTACTATAAATAAACTAGTTATATTAACCACTTACTAAATAAACTATTTCTATTAAACACTTGCTAAAAATTAAACAGTGGTTGCACCTACCAACCAGACCCCTATGCTCTAAACCCTACTGCCCTTTAAACTAGTTAACCTAGATAATTAACCTAATTAAACTAGTTAACCTAGCTAGCCAACCTAGTTAACCTAGCTAGTTTGAATTTTTACTAATTTACTAAAAAATCTACCTATGCAAGAACGAGTGAGGAGAGATGAGGGAGGGAGGGGGAGCAGGGGGTGGGGGAGGGAGGAGAGAGGAGGAGGGGAGGAGAGGAGAGAGGAGGAGGAAGGAGAGAGGAGGATGGGGAGGAGGGAGGGGGTGGGAGGAGGGCTGGCGGAGGAGGGCTTGGCTGGAGGAGGAGGAGGGCTTGGGCGGAGGAGAGGAGGGATGAGGGCTTGGTGGAGGAGGAGGAGGGCCGTTGGGCGGAGGAGAGGAGGGAGGAGGGCTTGTGATGTAGGGTGGAACCCTAAGTGGCCGATCTTTCACGATTGGAGCGGATCCTACGAAGAACACGAAAAACACGAGGGGAAACGCGAGGGAAATCACGAGGGGAAACGAGAGGAAACACTCAAATAGACAAGAAACGATCACACATGTGCTAGATCCTCGAAACACAAAGAGATACACGATCCAAATCCAACAAAGGACAATACATAGGGTAACCGGTTCTTCTCCGTGAGGAGGTCTTGAGTTCTTCTCCGTGAGGAGGTCTTGAATCCAAGGTGGATCTTCTCCGTAGAGGCACGCGGTCTCTCTCGGTGGAGTAGATCCGGAATGGATGAGCAAAGCTCTATCTCTATGAGCTATCACATTTGCTAACCCTAGTTCATCCAAGTGAAGGGGTATTTATAGTCTAGGGAGATAGGGGGGATACATGGGTCTAAGCCCGTTACTGCGCGCAGGCAGGCGGAGCCGGACATCCGGGCATTCCCGGGACGCCGGATGTCCGGGCTGGCGCCAGATGTCCGGGCTGTCAGAGGCCGTTTTTCAGGTTCGGATGATGGGGGCGCCGGATATCCGGGAAGAAGGCTGGATTTCCGGGCCGGAGGCCGGATGTCCGGGCTGGTCGCCGGATGTTCGGGCCTTGTAGACCTGGCCGCTGGCTCCTTGCTGCTGATGACACTTCCAGGGGCCGGATGTCCGGGGCCTGGGGCCGGATGTCCGGGCCCTGGAGACTTCTCCGGTTCCTTCCGTTCCTTCCGTTGTTCCTCTTCGTCCGTGAAGTTGGAGACTTGTCCGTCTTCACGAGCGTCTCCGAGAGGGTCTTCTAAGTACCTGAGCACGCATAGCATTTCCGTTTGAGGTAGTAGCCATGTCTCACATGATTCATATGGAAGTTCATTAAGGAGAGATGTCACCTCGGTCTCGAGAGCTCTAGCTCATGCTCGTGTCATGGGTCCTCTTGGCACTTGGTGAGACGATGATAGGTCCATGGGGATGACCATAGGATGCTCCGCATCATCTCCCCCCCCCTTGGGAAAGATCCGACCTCGGATCGAAATCCTCATCACCATGGTACTGGGAGAGATCGTTGATGTTGAATATGTCGCTCACGGAGTACTTGTCGCGAGGAATGTCGATCTTGTAGGCGTTGTTGTTGTAGCGTTCAAGCACCTTGAAGGGTCCATCGGCTCGTGGTAGAAGTTTGGACTTGCGTTTGTTGGGGAAGCGTTCCTTGCGAAGGTGTAACCACACAAGATCTCCAATGTTGAATATCATGGGTTGCTTGTTGACGTTGAGCTTGGTCGCGAGTCGTTGTACTTGGCGCTCGATGGTGTGCCTTGTATCCTCATGCATCTTCTTGAGGTAGTTCACTCGGGCACTCGCGTCCATGTTGATGCGCTCTTGTAGGGGTAGAGGAAGAATGTCCAATGGGGACAACGGGTTGAAACCGTAGACGACCTCGAAGGGGGACTTGCTGGTAGTCGAATGTCTCGCGTGGTTGTAGGCGTACTCGGCGATGGGTAGGCACTCCTCCCACTCGTTGATGTTCTTCTTGATCAACACGCGAAGTAGAGTGGAGAGTGTTCGGTTCGTCACCTCCGTTTGGCCGTCGGTTTGAGGATGGTATGCCGAAGAGAACAAGAGCTTGATTCCGAGCTTGGCGCATAAGGTCTTCCAAAAGTAACTCAAGAACTTGACGTCGTGGTCCGAGACAATCGTTTTTGGTACTCCATGTAGGCGCAAGATTTCCCTACAAAAAAGATTTGCAACATGTGAAGCATCGTCTATCTTGTTGCAAGGAATGAAATGAGCCATTTTAGAGAATCGGTCCACAACAACAAACACGGAATCCTTTCCATTGCTAGTCCTAGGCAAACCAAGCACAAAATCCATGCTAATATCCTCCCATGGGTGAAATGGAATAGGAAGAGGCATATAAAGGCCATGAGATTGAGCTTTGGACTTACCTTTGCGGCATGTAGAGCACCGGTTGGTGAAGCGTGAGACGTCGCGGAACATCTTGGGCCAAAAATAGTTCTTGGAGAGCGTAGCAAATGTCTTGTCGCGTCCAAAGTGTCCCATTAGTCCACCTCCATGAGCCTCTTGCAAAAGGAGCAAACGAAGAGAAGACTCGGGAATGCAAAGTTTGTTAGCTCTCATAAGGTAATCATCCTTAATGTAATAGCGTTCCCAAGAAGTATGCGTCAAACACTTGGCATAAGGAATTGCAAAAGTAGGATCATGCGCATACAAGTCCTTTATGTGCTCAAAACCAATTACATTCAATTCAAGTTTAGTAACAAGCATGCATATGCGGGAAAGCGCATCCGCGACAACATTTTCCTTACCTTTAATATACTTGATGACATAAGGAAATGATTCGATGAATTCACTCCACTTAGCATGACGCTTGTTCAACTTAGTTAGACCCTTAAGATACTTAAGTGTTTCATGGTCGGTATGAATGATAAATTCATGAGGGCGAAGATAATGTTCCCACTCACGCAAAACTCGCACTAAAGCATATAGCTCTTTGTCGTATATGGGGTAATTGAGTTGCGCTCCAGAAAGTTTCTCACTAAAGTAAGCAATTGGGCGCTTCTCTTGCGTTAACACACCTCCTATGCCATTACCGCTAGCATCGCAATGAATTTCAAAGGGTTTGTCGAAGTTGGGTAATGCAAGCACGGGAGCATGAGTAAGCAAATTCTTAAGTTCATGAAATGCGGCATCTTGAGATGGTCCCCAAACAAAGGGTGCATTCTTCTTACTCAAAGCATGTAAAGGTGAAGCAATGGTGCTAAAATCCTTCACAAATCTACGATAGAAACCGGCTAAACCAAGAAAACTACGCACTTGTTGCAAGTTGGTTGGTTGGGGCCAAGTTTTAATAGCATTGATCTTAGATTCATCTACATGAACACCCTTAGAAGACACAACGAAACCCAAGAAAACAAGCTTATCAACACCGAAAAGGCATTTTTCCATATTAGCATAAAGGCGCTCTTTTCTAAGAGTTTGCAACACGGTTCTAAGATGGGTGACATGATCTTTGAGAGATTTGCTAAAGATAAGAATATTGTCAAAATAAACCACAACAAATACGCCAATATAAGGACAAAGAACAAAATGCATGACTCTCATGAAAGTACCGGGTGCTTCGGATAAACACATTGGCATAACAAGCCATTCATATAAGCCAAATTTGGTCTTAAATGCGGTTTTCCATTCATCACCTTCTTGGATGCGTATTTGATAGTAGCCACTCTTAAGATCAATTTTAGAAAAAATGGTGGCTCCGCTAAGCTCATCTAGCATATCATCTAGGCGTGGTATAGGGTAACGATAACTCACGGTAATAGCATTGATAGGACGACAATCGGAACACATGCGAAATGTACCATCTCTCTTGGGAACAAGGATTACCAGGACGGCACATGGGCTCAAGCTTTCACGTACATGGCCGTTGTCGATGAGTTGTTGTACTTGCCGTTGAATCTCCTTGGTTTCCTCGGGGTTGACGCGGTAGGGAGCCTTGTTAGGAAGGGGTGCTCCGGGGATGAGGTCGATGCGGTGTTCGATGCCTCATAGAGGAGGTAGACCTGGAGGTAGCTCGTCGGGGAAAACATCTTGAAATTCCTGCAATAGAGAAGATAACACTAAAGGTAGATTGTGAGAGTTGTTAGTTTTGGGTGCCTCATCCTTGCACAAAAGGACATAGTGCATAACACTTGATGGGTGCTCACACACTTCTCTCATCTCACTTTTGGTGGCAAAGAGGAGTAGGTTTTTCTTGTCGCTCATCATGGAGGCACTCGATTTGGGCTTGTGGCGCTCACTCTCTTTATGGTGGTTCGCTCTCTCACTATTTTCTCCATGATGGGTGGTTTGTTTGTCGGCGATCACTTGACTTGGAGACATAGGTCGTAGCACGTACTCCTTCCCTTTCATCTTGAAGCTATAGTGATTCGTCCGCCTGTTGTGGATGACACCTCGGTCAAATTGCCATGGCCGTCCAAGAAGGAGGTGGCAAACAGACATTAGAACGACATCACACTGCAAAGTGTCTTCGTAAGCTCCGATCTTGAAGGAAACTTGTACCATATGCTCGACTTGGATAGTGCCGGAGTCGCTTAGCCATTGAACCTTGTAGGGATGCGGGTGCTTCATCTTGACTAATTGGAGCTTGGAGCATAGTTCTTCACTTGCCAAGTTATGACAACTTCCTCCATAGATGATGACCTTCACGGACCTTCCATTGATGCCGGCCTTGGTGTGGAAGATATGGCATCTTTGGTCTTCTTCTTGTTGATGTTGAAGAGTCAAGACCTTAGAGACAACAAGAGCGGGGCTTGAATCTTCATCACAAAAGACTTGATCATCTTCATCTTCGTTCACTTGTCGGTGCATAGCCACATTCTCAAGGGCTTCCATTTCTCCTTCACTCATGGAGTTGTATGTACCATCGTCGTTGAAGATCATGGTGCGCTTGTTGGTACATTCGAAGGACTTGTGACCGCGGCCGCCGCATGTGAAGCACTTGAGTGAACTTGTCTTGATGGTCTCATCAGTTGGAGTAGATGATGAAGCTCGCGGCTTGAAGTTGCTTGTAGTAGGAGGACGGCTTGAAGTTGTCGAAGTTTTCTTGTAATTGGACTTGTCGCCGTTGCTTGTAGAAGGTTTGGTTGAGGTAGACGGTGTTGGCGTCGTTGAAGTTTGGGTGTTGGGGGAGCCATAGGACTTGCATGAGAACTTGGCATACTTGAAGTCATCTTGCACTTGACGTTCCGCTTTGGTAGCTTGATGTACTAGCTCGATGAGGTTCGAGTATGGTTGGAAGTCGGCGATCTTCTTGATAGGATGATTGAGTCCATTCAAGAAACATGCCATAGTTTGCTCATCGTATTCCGTGACATTGGCTCGTATCATGGCAATCTCCATTTCCTTGTAGTACTCTTCAACGCTCTTGGTTCCTTGCTTGAGGAGTTGGAGTTTCTTGAAGAGGTCGCGGTTGTAGTAGGTTGGCACAAAACATGCTCTCATGACATTCTTCATTTGCGCCCAAGTGGTGATTGGTGGTTCACCTCTTGCCTCACGACGCTCAATGACTTGTTCCCACCATATGAGGACGTAGTCTTGGAACTCAAGGGATGCCATAGCGATCTTCTTCTCTTCCTCATAGTTGTGCAAACGAAAAATCTTGTCGACCTTCAATGCCCATGAAAGGTACTCTTCGGGATCATTGCTTCCGTTGAACTTGGGCATGGTGAACTTGAGCTTGCCGTAGCATTGCTCTTCATTGTGTTGGGGTCGGGGATGATGACGTCCTTGATGAGGAGGATTGTTTCCCTCAACTTGCTCTTGTCGTGGAGGATTTCCATTGTCTTGTTGCTCTTGTTGAACTTGAGGTTCTTGTCGAGCTTGTGGAGGAGCTTGTCGAGCTTGAGGAGGAACTTGTCGGTGCAACCGTGCTTGATAAACCCTCTCTTGAACTTCTTCGCGAAGTGCTTCTTCTTGTTCACGAGCTTGCCGGTTTCGTGTGGCGACGGCTCGACTTGAATCTCAGAGGGCACGTTGCGCCTCAAGTGCTTGAGCTTCTCTCCGTAGTTGTTCTTGATGTTGTGCCTCGGCATCTTGCTCGTCTTGGTGTAGGCGTGCGCGTACTTCCTCTTGTTGGCGTTGACGTTGCCGTTCTTGTGCTTGCGCAAAGGTAGCTTGGTTGAGGCGATGTCGATGCTCTTGCGCTCGAAGTTGCTCTTGAGAATCTGTTCCGTGTAGAGGATTGCGGTTTGCTTGACGGTCTTGGCGCGCGGCTTGGCGAAGAGTGTTCGACGTCGGTGTACTTGAATTGTCGGAGGAGTGTCGACTAGAGTGGCTCCGTCTTGAGGAGGGCGAAGTGGTAGAAGAGCGGTTAACCAACAAGGCACGAATCTCGTCCATTCTTGCATCGTTCTTTTGTTTGTGTTGGTCGAGCTTGTGGTCAAAGTAGTCTCGTGTACGTTGCTCGGAGAGGCGTAAGTCGGTGGCGAGATTGTCGATGCGGGTCGCTCATTGCTTGTTGTTCTTGATGCAAAGCTCGTTGTGCACCGAAGAGGTGGCTCTTGGTAACGTAGGTGTTCGGGTCGTCGTCTTGCTCGATGAAGAGTGGGTTGGTAGAAGAACTTGGCCTATCCATCCTTCCAAGCAAATATGTGAGTGGGAGAAAGAGAAGAACTTATACCAAATGTACCTTGACCGATGTTGAAGATGGATCAATGATCACTCAAATGTGGAACAAGGAAATAGCACAATTGGTACCGATTCTTGTCGGTTTCTCACACCTACACAGATAAAAGCTTATGGTGGAGCTCGGTTAGGGTGGTGGCACAAAATTCGATGCAATTGTTAGCGAGCCTCAATAATGTTGGAAAAGATTCATAAATTTGCAAATGCAACAAGTAGACCAAGCAAGTAGTGATACACGGAAACACACACGCAAATAGATAAATGGGGTCGTGCAACCAAAAATGAGCGGAAAATGTGGAATCCACGGAAAATGCTCTTGTTGCACAACACTAGAGAGACGCTAGCACGATTGCACAATAGGCGGATACGAAACTTGTGCACAACCTACTAAGCAAAAATGCAACGACTTCTATCCCAAGTATGCTATATGTATTGTGTTCCGATGATATGATCCAAGATGATCGAGTATGACAATCTTAATTTAGTATGATGCTATGGTTCTAGCTTATAAGCTCATTGCTTATCTTTTCCTTTTGCTTAAAAGCTTGTTTGGCTCTTTCTCTTTTAAGCTCTTTCTCATGCAAAACTTCACGAACCAAGATAGCAATTGGTTATGCTATGACAACCTTGCGACACAAGAGATGATACCAAGATATGTACCAAGATGATATGGTATGTATGCTATGGGAAGTATGATCACTAATGTGCACAAGTGACGTTGCCAGCAATACTCAAAGGCTAGTCTCGATAGGCAAGATACGCAAAATTGGGCTATGGTGGTTATCAATGTAATGGCAAGGAGTAGACCAAGATGTCGTCGAGATTACCGTCCTTGCTTACGGTTGATGGTGTCAAAATGGTGAAGCGGTTGTTGTCGATGACGAGTCCGTGGCGAAGATGAGTGGCGGTGATGTTGACGTCGCACCGTACCTAAATAGCCGAAACACAATAGTACACGGGAATCGCAACTCAAATTCTCAAAGCAAAATGTGTCAAAAGTGTCAGAGTTGGTAGCGGGTAAGCGATGGTGGTGCTATGCGGAAGTGGTGGTGGTATGCGGAAGTGAAAATTGGCACCGGAACAAAATTGGGTGAAAGTTAGGCAGAAAATGGGGCGGTGGATGGAGCTGTTGCTGCCAGGGGCTGGATGTCCGGGTTGGATGGCCGGATGTCCGGGGGTGGCCGGATGTCCGGGGCTCACGGGCCGGATGTCCGGGGTCTGGATCTGTGGACGAACTGGATGAACTCCGCGTGGATAGGTCAAATCCGGGGCAAAATTCGGAAGATTTTGTGGATGGAAATTGGGGAAAAGGTGGGGAAAAGCTAGATCTACTTGCAACACACGAAATCAGCAGATCAAATCCAACAAAACTTCATCACACCAACAAATCACAAAAAAATTTGGGGCTATTTTTGGTGGGGATTTTCGAAATTGGGGAAGAACACAACAAAATTAGGCTAGAAAAAGAGGGGTAGGGGCTCCAAATTCGTGATCAACCTTGCTCTGATCCAAGATGATGTAGGATGGAACCCTAGGTGGCCGATCTTTCACGATTGGAGCGGATCCTACGAAGAACACGAAGAACACGAGGGGAAACGCGAGGGAAATCACGAGGGGAAACGAGAGGAAACACTCAAATAGACAAGAAACGATCACACATGTGCTAGATCCTCGAAACACAAAGAGATACACGATCCAAATCCAACAAAGGACGATACATAGGGTAACCGGTTCTTCTCCGTGAGGAGGTCTTGAGTTCTTCTCCGTGAGGAGGTCTTGAATCCAAGGTGGATCTTCTCCGTAGAGGCACGCGGTCTCTCTCGGTGGAGTAGATCCGGAATGGATGAGCAAAGCTCTATCTCTATGAGCTATCACATTTGCTAACCCTAGTTCGTCCAAGTGAAGGGGTATTTATAGTCTAGGGAGAGAGGGGGGATACATGGGTCTAAGCCCGTTACTGCGCGCAGGCAGGCGGAGCCGGACATTCGGGCGTCGGGCCGGATGTCCGGGCATTC
This sequence comes from Thinopyrum elongatum, assembly GCA_011799875.1. Classification (NCBI taxonomy): domain Eukaryota; kingdom Viridiplantae; phylum Streptophyta; class Magnoliopsida; order Poales; family Poaceae; genus Thinopyrum; species Thinopyrum elongatum. The sequence goes on along the minus strand of CM022297.1, from coordinate 41,731,062 downwards.
CCGGGACGCCGGATGTCCAGGCTGTCGGAGGCCGTTTTTCAGGTTCGGATGATGGGGGCGCCGGATATCCGGGAAGAAGGCCGGATTTCCGGGCCGGAGGCGGATGTCCGGGCTGGTCGCCGGATGTCCGGGCCCTGTAGACCTGGCCGCTGGCTCCTTGCTGCTGATGACACTTCCAGGGGCCGGATGTCCGGGGCCTGGGGCCAGATGTCCGGGCCCTGGAGACTTCTCCGGTTCCTTCCGTTCCTTCCGTTGTTCCTCTTCGTCCGTGAAGTTGGAGACTTGTCCGTCTTCACAAGCGTCTCCGAGAGGGTCTTCTAAGTACCTGAGCACGCATAGCATTTCCGTTTGAGGTAGTAGCCATGTCTCACATGATTCATATGGAAGTTCATTAAGGAGAGATGTCACCTCGGTCTCGAGAGCTCTAGCTCGTGCTCGTGTCATGGGTCCTCTTGGCACTTGGTGAGACGATGATAGGTCCATGGGGATGACCATAGGATGCTCCGCATCAGCTTGGCTGGAGAACGAGGGATGAGGGCGGTGGGAGGAGGAGGGAGAGGAGGGAGGAGGGCATACCGAGGAAGGAGGAGGGAGGACGACGGCGGCAATGCGGCGGCGGCGGAGGCAGAGTGAGGCAGCGGGGAGTGAGGGGAGGAAGAAGAAGGTTGGGCGCGGGGGATAGAACTTGGGGTAAGGCACCCATAGCAGTAGCGAGGGTTGGTGAAACCCGCTACTGCTAAGTACAATATCAGCAGCGTGCTTTCGCAAAATGCGCTACTACTATACCTAGTCTGGCGGCAACCTCGTCCCAATTGTAGTAGTAGCGTTGTTTAGTAGAGACGCGCTACTGCTACGTGGATATCAGTAGCGCTGTTTTTCCTCACGCGCTACTGCTAAGTAGCGGCAGCGCCTTATTTTAAACCGTGCTGCTGGTAAGGTTCTGTGTATAAGGTTTTCCCTAGTAGTGATTGCTTTCTTCATGTCAAATACATATTCCTTCGACTATGAGATTATGCAACTCCCGGATATCGGAGGAATGCCTTGTGTGCTATCAAACGTCACAACGTAACTGGGTGATCATAAAGATGCTCTACAGGTATCTCCGAAGGTGTTTGTTGAGTTGGCATAGATCAAGATTAGGATTTGTCACTCCGAGTTTCGGAGAGGTATCTCTGGGCCCTCTCGGTAATACACATGATAAGCTTGCAAGTAAATGACTAAGGAGTTAGTTACGAGGTGACGTATTATGGAATGAGTAAAGATACTTGCCGGTAACAAGATTGAACTAGGTATAGAGATACCGACGATCGAATCTCGGGCAAGTAACATACCGATGGACAAAGGGAATTACGTATGTTGTCATAACGGTTCGACCGATAAAGATCTTCGTAGAATATGTAGGAGCCAATATGGGCATCCAGATTCCGCTATTGGTTATTGACCAGAGAGGTGTCTCGGTCATGTCTACATAGTTCTCGAACCCGTAGGGTCCGCACGCTTAACGTTCGTTGACGATATAGTGTTATATGAGTTATATGTTTTGGTGACCGAATGTTGTTCGGAGTCCTAGATGAGATCACGGACATGACGAGGAGTCTCGAAATGGCCGAGAGGTAAAGATTGATATATAGGATGATAGTATTCGGACACCGGAAGTGTTTCGGGGTGTACCGGGTACTTATCGAGTCACCGAAAGGGGTTCCGAGCACCCCCGGCAAAAGTTATGGGCCTTATGGGCCAAAAGAGGAAACGCACCAGCCACAAGGGGCTGGTGCGCCCCCCATAGCAGGCCGGCCTAAGGAGGAGAAGGAAAGGGGGAAGGGAAAGGAAAGTGTGGATTAGGATTCCCCTTCCTTCCCTCTCCCCCCTCTTTCCTTCCCCCTTGGGAATACATGGCAAGGTGGGGGGGGGGGGGGGGGGGGCGGCCAGGGCAGGAGCCCTAGGGCCGGCCGGCCACCTACGTGGTGTGCCAGGCTGCCTCCCCTCCCCCGCCCACCTATATATATATATGTGGGAGGGGGGCGCCTAGCACACGCTAGATCAATTGTTAGCCATATGCGGCGCCCCCCTCCACCGTTTACACCCCCGGTCATATTTTCGTAGTGCTTAGGCGAAGCCCTGCGGAGATCACTTCACCATCACCATCACCACGCCGTCGTGCTGACGAAACTCATCTACTACCTCGCCGTCTTGCTGGATCAAGAAGGCGGAGGACGTCACCGAGCTGAACGTGTGCTGAATGCGGAGGTGCCGTACGTTCGGTACTAGATCGATTGGATCGCGAAAAAAGTTCTACTACATCAACCGCGTTGTGAAATGCTTCCGCTTACGGTCTACGAGGGTACGTAGACACACTCTACCCTCTCGTTGCTATGCATCTCCTTGATAGATCTTGCGTGTGCGTAGAATTTTCTTTGTTTTCCATGCAACGTTTCCCAACACTTTTTCTGACTGAAACCTTTCACAACCAATCTGGCCTTGTACCTTGGATGTGAGGTGTTTTCTTCAGTCTTCACTCTGTACACCCACTTGTTCTTGAGTGCTTTCTTGCCCTTTGGCAGATTCACCAACTCAAAAGTATCATTCTCATACAGGGAATTCATTTCATCCTGCATGGCTTCTGACCATTCTTCTTTGTTCTCATCAGACATTGCCTCCTTATAGCATGAGGGCTCACCTGCATCTGTCATCAACACATATTGATGTGGTGGATACTTAGAAGAAGGAATGTGACCTCTTTCACTTCTTCTTTGCTGCTGCACTGGTGGTGAATCAGATGGATTTTCGTTGGCATCATCATTACCAACTTCATCATCATCATCACTTGATGGCTGCTCGTCATTTTGACTTGTACTGCCTTGATCAGTTGCATCTCCACTGTCTTCAGTGTCATCATCTCCCCCATGATTGTCATGCACGAGAGGAGGACGGATTGGATCCATGTCAACCTGGGGTGTGCTGGTCATTGGTTTCTCTGGTTTTCCAATATCTTTTATTGTTTCATCTTCAATGAACACCACATCTCGGCTTCTCACAATCTTTCTATTGGCTGGATCCCACAACCTGTAGCCGAACTCTTCACTTGGTTGGCTGAGGTAGATGCACTGCTTTGTCTTGCTATCAAGCTTGGATCTCTCGTCCCTTGGAACATGTACAAATGCCCTGCAACCAAAGACCTTCAAGTGCTTGTATGATACCTCCTTCCCTGACCAAACTCTCTGAGGAATATCACCTTCAAGAGGAACTGAGGGAGATAGGTTAACCACATACATAGCATTCATCAATGCTTCGGCCCAAAACGAATTAGGTAAATGAGCATGAGAGAGCATAGCTGTGACCCTCTCTGTGAGTGTCATGTTCATTCTCTCTGCAAGATCATTGAGCTGAGGTGTCTTTGGTGGACTCTTCTCAAGCCAGATGCCAAACTTCCTGCAATACCTTTCAAAAGGACCCCAGTATTCACCACCATTGTCTGATCTCACGCACTTCAATTTCCTGCCAGTTTCTCTCTCAACTTTGGCATGGAACTCCTTGAAGGCTTCAAGCATCTGGTATTTGTGTTTCAGCACATACACAAAAACCTTTCTGGAATGGTCATCAATAAAAGTCACAAAGTATAAAGCTCCACCATGAGATTTTTCAGTCATGGAACAAACATCAGTGTGCACAATATCAAGAACATTTTCTGCACGATGTGGAGGGAGTGTACGAAATGCATCCCTATGTTGTTTGCCAGCAAAACAATGTGCACAGGGTTTCAAGTATATACCTTTCAACTCAGGGAGGTACTCCATGCGAGCAAGAGCATGCATGCCCTTCTCACTCATATGCCCAAGCCTCTTGTGCCACAATTCAACTGAAGTGTCTTTCTCAGCAATGTTCAACACCTCATTGCACAGCTTGGTTTTAGTCACATAAAGATTACCTTGCCTACTTCCTCGAGCCACAATCAAAGAGCCTTTGGTGAGCTTCCACTTTCCTTCACCAAAATAACTAGGATGCTTAATTTCATCAAGCTTGCCCACTGACAACAAATTCAGCCTTATGTCGGGAACATGCCTCACATCACCGAGCATCAATCTGCAACCTGTGTTTGTTTCAATGCATATAGAGCCCTTGCCAACGATTGCTGGCGAACCACTATTTCCCATCCTCACTTGGCCAGTAACACCACTAGTGTAAGATGTGAAATACTACTTGTGTGATGTGATGTGGAAGGACGCACCTGAATCCACAATCCAACTCATGGCATCATCACGAACAACACTATAGCAATCTTCATCTTCAATGACTAGATAGTCCTCATCTGTTGCAGTCATGGCTGAACTGCTCTCAGCCTTTTGCTCGGTTTTCTTTGTGAGTTTCCCCTCTGCAAGCTCTCTTTTGTACTTCCTACACTCGCTCTTTATGTGTCTCGGATTGCCACAATGAAAGCAAGTAATATCTTTTATCTGTTTTGACTTTGATCTCCCCCTGGATTTATTTCTGCCTTGCTGAAATCTTGTATTGCTGCATCCACGGTTCTCATTCTTCCCGTGGGTTTCAGCTACATACGCATCAGAAGAAGGGGCATCACTCTTTTCCTTCTTTTTGGCTTCTTCATTCAGCATACTGTTCTTCACCATCTCCAAAGTCAACTTCCCATCCGGAGCTGAATTGCTAAGTGACACAACAAGCGTGTTCCAACTATCAGGCATGGAGCTCAGCAGCAACAATGCTTGCACCTCATCTTCAAAGTTGATCTTCATGGCTGAAAGTTGATTTATATGGCATTGGAAGACATTCAAGTGCTCAATCACACTTGAGCCATCTCGGTACTCAAGCTTTGCAAGTATTTTGATCACTGAGGCCTTGTTCATTGATGTCTTCCTCTCATACATAGACTCCAACTTCTGCCACATCTCATAAGCATTTGTGTCATTTGCAACATGGTGGAAAATATTGTGGTTGATGTACAACCGAATCATACCTACTGCCTTTCTGTGCAACATTCTCCATTCTTCTTCCGTGACACCTGTGGGTATCTTGTCTTTCACAATGGGCTCATACAAATCCTTGCAATAAAGGATGTCTTCCATCATGGGCTTCCATAATGAGTAATTGGAAGAATCAAGTTTTATCATGCCACTTATAGTACCGCTTTCTTCCAAAGCCATTGTGAGCAGCACTTCCAGCAACAATCAAGCAACTGGGATTTGCAACCTTCTAAGCAACCAAGGCTCTGATGCCACTCTGTTGGGAATTAGCACACAAATGCACTTGTGGTTAACTGAAAACTGCAGCGGAAACAAAGTAATCTCAGCTCCACATCATGTACTAACTTAAGGATCGTTGCTTAGCACGGAAGGAAACATATGCAGCAGCATATATGGAGGTAGAAAATGTTACTCAGCAGGCAAGATACTCCTCAGCCTAGTGTCTTGTGGTAGGAGTAAGTTTCTGGACAGCACCAAGCATCAACAAAGAGACACCAGATTTTTTACGTGGAAACCCCCCCAACTTGAGGGGAAAAACCACGGACCGAAGCCACCCAAATCCTCTTCCACTATTATCAAATGTGGGATACAACAAGTTCTTCTCTAGACAACACTAGAGGATCTCATACATCAAGATTTCTGAATCTTGGATGAACACAACAAGATTTGGGGCTCAAGAACTAGGGATTGGAACAATCTCACCAAAGATGGTGGAACCGAAACTTGAAGGAGACAAGGTAGTGGATCTGGACCATCACAACCTTGGGGAGGAGCTCCCTTTGCTTCTTCCTTCAATCTTCCTCTTCTTCACTTGCTCTCTTGATTTTCTCTCTTCTTCTCTCTTGAAGGATGAACCGATTTTCGTCACACTTGGTGGTGGCTGCTGGATGGAGGGTAAAACATTCCCATCCTCTCATGTGCAAAGTTTAAAATGACCCTAGGTCATAACCCTAATGGATAGTGGGCTTCTGCACCTCTTTGGGCTGCCTAAAAGGCCTCATATGGTCATCTCCCCACAGCCCACGTGAGGAGGATATCCCAACGTGGACCAAGTACTTAGCTTTGGTTTGCCACAGCAACCATTGAACTAGTCCTGCAATGCTTCTTCACGTGTCTCACCAACCCACCGAGGGAATGTGTATAGTTGGTAAAATTGTCAGCACATACTCGTGCATGGCTAATTATTGCACAATTATTAGTACCACACCATGCCTCTGAATCTCTCTGACCAATGTTAGAAGTCCCAGTCAAGAAATTGACCAAGGGAGTTGTTGGCAATCATGGACAAAGTCAAGTATCAACACGCTCACAAAACAAGTCAAATACTATCAGCTGAGGGTCGAAACCATGCACGCCCGTTTGGTGCAACCTTAACTTAATCAAACAGGCGTGCATGGTTTTTTAACTTAATCAAGAATCTGCTTTTGGGAAACGAGCGAGACCTTGGCTCGGCTCTCTCCCCCGCTACAGTAGGAGAGGTGATTTTCCCCCCTTCCCCGTTCGATCCAGTTCGCCGGCGGCGGCTCGCCGGTTTCCTCCCCTCCGCCGGCCGCTTCGGCGGCGGGAGGGTGGGGAAACCTCGGTTCCCGTCTGTACATAGCTAGGATGGAGTGGGTGGTTCGCCGGCGGCGCCGTGGAGAGGAAGGCGCAGTCGGGCTGGTGGTTTGTGGCGGCGGTGATCTTCTCCGGTGGTGGGGTTCTGCGGAGTCCGACCACTTCCCCGCCTCCTTCCTGGTGCTCGCAACTCGGTGGAGTTGCCGTGCGCCTTCTTCCCGTGCCGGAGTCCGTGGGCGGCAGCTCCGGTTGTTGAAAGTACGGAAGATACAGGTGATGAGGTCCAAATAGAAGGCGATGGCGACGATGCAAGGTGGAGGCCCTTCGGGTTCGAGGTCCGTTGACTTCCCGACCGCCATGGGACTCCGTCCAATCCAAGGTTGCAGAGGAGGAGCGGCGGCGGCGCGCCAGCGGCACGTCTTCATCGACGGCGTCGTCTTCCTTATCCTTAAGGACTTGTTTGTAATTTTCTCATCTCTTGAGGACTGTTCTGTAAGGGTACTGGATTAATATCACTTGGTCTTTCTCGCGAAAAAAAAAACTTAATCAAGAATCTGACATGTACTATGTATGACTGTATGTATGCGATGCGAATGATGCAATTTCCAGGAAATCAACTCCATGCTACATTTCGGGTTAATAAAATCGCACTTGAAAAAAAAAGGAAATCATTTCCACCCCAGGCCTTTATATCGAAGAAAGAAAAAGGAAATCATTTCCACCCCAGGTCTCTACATGTTTAATTTTGCATGCATAGAGATGATAACCTTAACAATCGGACAGTAATTCAAATCCACTTTACTTGCGATGTAAGCTAATAAAAAATCCAACAGAGCAATGTGTACATAGAGCTAATTATTTTTTACTCCTTCCTTTTTATTTACTCTGCATATTAAGAGCTGACTGAAGTCAAACTTCACAAAATTTGACCAAGTTTATAAAAAAACAATACAAACATTTACCGTAACAAATCTATATGATGTGAAAGTACATTCAATAATAAATCTAATGCTATTGATTTGTTATTCTATATGTTAATATTTTTGCTTATAAACTTTGTCAAAGTTTACAAAGCTTGACTTTGATTAAAGCTAATACGCAGACTAAATAAAAACGGAGGAAGTACAAACTAAGATCTACTTGATGTGTTTAAGATATTTACATATATTATGAGAAATATTGTCTTTAGCTTCATTTGCATGGTACAATGTGAGTCGCATCATGATTTTAGTGAGCTTTAAATTACAGGCTACCTATAGATAAGGTATTATCTTTTTCCTAAAAATGATTTGTTAGGCTATGTGACATTGATGCCACCGTATAGAACCTGCTCCTTTCTTCTTTTCTTGACGGAAAAAAGCAACCACTCCTCTCCTCACTCACTCATTGCACAACCGCCTCCTACCCCCCCTCCCGCACAGCTAGCGAGCCATCGGTTGTCACCGCATCTCATCTCCCGGCCACAGCGTCGCCGCCGCCATCTCTCCCAGGCACCTCCCCTCCACGCCATGGCAAAGCCCGCCCGCTCCTCTCCCCACCACCTCCCCTCTCATCCATGGCGTTGCCAGCCCCCTCTTCGCACTTCCACGGCGTGGCCCGCCTCCTTCACACCCGGACAACTTATCGTACCACCCCCTCGGCATCGAGCCAGTGCGCCCGCCAGTCTGGCATCATGGGCAGCTAGATCCGTTCGAAAGGTGCAGAAGGGACCGCAACTCTTTGTTCGTGCCAACCACGTAGCTGACCCGTTCGTATGTGGGCTAGACAACCTCGGGCACAGTGGTGTGGTGCTGTGTGGAGGGATACCCCTTCATCGTCGAGGTTGGTCACCCCATACTGATTCCCGGTGCCAAGGAGTGCACACCATCACGCTAGGGTGACCGCCAAGGCGATGCGACTTGCTACTCACCGTAGTGCCGCCACCTTCTCCAAGTGTGGCGGCCACCATAAGATTGGCACTGCTAACTCTCAGGTTCGCCCTGCCCATCGCACTCACCCTACTCGTCTGATGCTGCTACCAGCACGTCTACCTTCCTCTCGATTAGCTTTCTGAATTATATTTCGGTCCTAGTGACCAGGGACTCAGAGCGACCAAGTGACGCAAAGTCGCAAACTACACCATCATCGTTTTTTAAGCTGCAGAATTTTATGAGAATTTTATTGCTAAGCTACAGAATTACAATCATTATTTCGACCCCTTATTTATTTTATTTTCTTTGGTTATGCATGGAGCCTTGTATCACTAACCTCTTTGGATGAAAAATGGCATCTTGCTATACATTTGCTAAAATAAATTAATATAGTTTTTTAATATTGTTCCCACCATAGCAAAGCATCACCCGCTTGGGTCGTAATTAACCATGTTGGAAGCAATTAGATACCTCTATATACTAAATATACTGTAACCAGCAGCCGCACAAAATCAGGTTTTACGACCACCTGCCTATGTTATGCATAGTGAATACATTTTGTTAAAAACATAGATTTCGTATAATCAGAAAGACCAAGTTTGTATCACATTACATCGGATCTATGGAGGTCAGACTTGAACTGGAAATCATTCTCATATATTTCTACTCTTTAAACGTGGAACTGATGGAGCAACACTGTACAAGGCTTAAGCACCTTTGTTCAAAATTACAGTTTTGTGTGACCTTTTACTACGAAGTGAAACCTTTTCAAGATTTTAAAGATCTGATGATGCTCAACCCAGCGAACATCATCTTTTAACACCACCAACTCCTGGGTGAACTAAGTTGCAGAATACACTATATAGGTCATAATGTACTTACTGTAATAAACCAGTAAACATAGCTCAGATAAGATATGCTTGAACTGTGCATGAACTGGAAGGATGAAACATAGCTTCAGAATTTTATATAAAAAACATGAAGAAAGCCAAGTGGATCTTTTGTCATGAATAAAAGAATGATGCTTCTCATGGATGAAGAAGAAAATTAGTACGTAGATTGTGTCCACAAAGAAAGAGATGGTACCATTTTCTTGTTCACTGCTCAATCGATCAAGGCAATCCACCTTTAAAGTAAATGATAGTATCAACAATAAGACAAGAAGAGTCATTCTGTTTTTTTTCTTTTGAGCAAAATTTATGCTTTGACGTCCCAGGTCTAGGAAGTGTCATAATGGAGTGTGAGATAAAAAAAAATGGGATGAAAAAAACTATTTTTCTTCTTTCTTCATAGCAGGAAGCATGATCAAGTAGTGATGAATAATAAAAAAAGCCTTCATCACACATTTAGATACATGTCAGTTTTGATGCAAGTAACTTTGGTGCTAGTTTGCTAGTAATTTGTATTCATAAAATACAAATGTATTAATATGAATGCAAAAGTAGAAGCATCTAACCATAGATGAGCTCGCTTGGATACTTCGTACGACTCTACAGTGCTAGCTTCACATTCAAAAGATAAATCTGTTTTCTGCTAAGTTTCAGTTGAAAAGATCCATACGAGATTCTTGTTTAGATGCCTCTATAATTGAAAAGATACCATAATACAAATGCTAACCAAATCACCAACCCACAAATCTTGGCCAAGACCAGTCAGTTCCTTGAAAAGAAATCACTAATCCTTCTTATGTTACTGTTTCTTTCTCTGTTTCAATTAACCGGCGATCAAGCAAGTGGTACAAAAAATCTGAATATTAACTGCTGGAGTCTAACATGCATGCATATATATGTCCAAACCGTGAGTGCTCAGTGCAACTAAATCACCCCGTTTAACTATTAGATACTTAGCAATCCCCGGCCAGGAGGTAGACTGAATTAATTGTTGCATACCTTCTTCACATAACAATGGTCAGCGTATGTCCTTCCATTCAGGGGCTCCTTTCCGTCCAGGAACTGCACCGTGCGGAACAGACACTTCATGTTCTGCGCCGGACGCATCCCTTCTCTGTCTCTAATGAACCGGCGCGCGCTTCTTTGCCTGTATTTGAGGAGAAGCATCACCGGAGTAGATAGCCGGAGGGTGTAATGGTGGCTCAGTTTGTCGCTGGAGTCCAACTGTTGGTTCCTGTAAGGAATGCCAGCTGCAATTAACCACGAAAACAATCAAAGTGCATACATCAGTTCCTGCTGTGATGCATATAAACATTGTATGTTTGACACTTTATCATATGAGCGTTATGCCTTGTAATTGCCAAATAAACACTACGGGTCTGCCACAAAAGGGGAAAGACTTTTGGTGCTGATGTGGCATTTCTCGAGCTGAAGAACCGAACAAATTCACCTGCCCGCCCCGAGACCAGGTCGACGGCAACTCTTCCGGCTCCTACTATGCTGTGGCCATTGCATTCAGCCCGCCCGCCGACGTGCCTCCCTCCGGACGGAGCAGCTCCCACACCACATTCCCCACGAATTCGTCAGACGGTATTATTTTTCACGAATGCACATTCTAGGTGCTCTAGAAAAACAAATTTTATTACTCAGTTATATGTTTTTATTTTATTTTATAATATGTCATGTCCAACCATTTTTTCTCAGGGGGTGGAGTGGGAGGAGTAAACTTTCAAAAGCCATAACGTTGCTGCATTGAAGCATGACAAGAAGATAACAAGAGATCATCATTTGTCCCTAGGCTAGTCACTGAATTGTTCTCACTGAAATCATTTTGACAACACCATAAAGGTAAAATAAAACTTGACATTGTTTTCCATTGAGCAGAAAAATAAAATAAACCACATGCCTGGGAAGTAGATTGATGTTGAGGCCAAGAAGATCCATCAGAAACAACTGACTCAGTGGCCCAAGCTTCTGTAGTATATGGTGCAGTATTACTGATGAATGTAGCAGAAATGCTTTCCTATAATTTAGCCTTTTTATCAAAGTCAACAATTTTTTCACTGCATTGTCACCACATGCAGTTATATTAAAATTTCATAAATACAAAGTAAGAATTTGACAATGGTGCTAAAAAAATAAATTATTTCACTCATAGAGTGCTAGTTCTGCTGTCCTAGCAGAGTAAGCTAAATCAAAGTGTCATAGCTAAGAAAGCATACTGAAAAGTTATCTTACATTTTTTGTTAACACCATTACCATAAGTGTTTCCAGACTTGATTTTGCTGTTTCGAGCCAGCAATAGCAGCCAGAAGCATTGGCATTATTGATGATATAACTAAACCTTTATGTAGCAAGAGTTTCAGAGATTTATATTCACATCAACTATAATTCTGTGCGAGAGAACTTGCTGGTTCTAGTTCGAACTTAAAAGAGACAGAGAAATCAAGACTTATAGCACAAATCATCATATTAGTCAACCTTGCCCTGAATATAGTATAAAATCCAAACTTTTGTGTGAAATTCTGAACTAACGGGAAGAAAATACTCTAATAATTTGCACTTTAGTTTTGTATGCTAAAATGTATATATTTCTTCAATCACTTCATTTAGAGTTTTGTAATTATGCTCTGAACGTCAATTGTTACAATAGTATTTATAACTTTTTAGTTGTGTACATGTGTTATTATTATCTACTAGGCAACTGCAGAGTTTTTAGATTCATTCACTAATGTTGTCTTGTAGAATGTCTATTCCTGTAAACACATAACACATTTACTCCAAGACAATTTTTATTGCCTATAGCAACTGGGTCCAACAAAAATATTTGTTATCGGGTTGTGAAGCACCACCAATACATACTATGGGAGTAGCAGAGGTACAGACAACAAAATAGAAGGTATTAATCTGGACCTTAGGACAATCAACAACTCTTTGCCCCAGGAACACGCAAAAGACCTTGAAGAAAATAGGAGAAAACAATATAGAGCTCAGTGTGCTACTGCTATGCGAGGAGATCATTAATTAATAGAGGCATGAAGATTGTAGTGCCTAACAGAAAGGCTACAAACATGAGTAATATGGAATTCAAATGAATTGCAATATGACGTAGAAGATGTGGAAAGAATAGGGGCAATTACCTCATATGGTCCATGTCACCATGCCCATCTCTGCTTCACATGAAAAGTCCATACTTGCAACATCGTTTCTGATAATTATTTTTCTGCAAAGTTCCACTGTTTCCACAATGATTAAGCATTTTTTCAGCAAACCGGTGGTCATGATTTCAGTAACAGACTTTTGATTAAAGCCCATAATTTCTAAAACCGTAGAGGTAGTAAAATCTTACATTCCTTAACAAACATAATGGATGGAAAAGATGATAGCACAAATTACTTTATACGTCGAGCAGCCCTATCCTGGAAAGATGAATCCGTCTTTGAAAGCAAGGATGTCATAGACGGACATACAGAGCCTGAGATTCCCAACCACCTGCAATGCAATTCCAAACACGGATTGAGAAATACAATTAAGAACCATCGAGTGGAACAGAATTCCGGTAGTGTGAACAATATTTTGACATGCGTTAATGATAACATAACCAAGTCCACACTACCATATCCAGGAAGAGCCTCTCGAGCTCGGCCTTGATGGCGTCGACGAGAGGACGATTCAGCAAGTGCAGAGGGGCCTTGGCAGGTTGTGCTCGATTAGGCTCAGAATGAACATCCTTCAGGCCCAATAGCGGAGCCAGGAAAATATTAAATCATGGACAAGCTGCAAGCATAAATGTCTAACCATGAACTGCTGAACAAGCCAATAAATGCATAATTTAAAATTGCGAACAATGAGCTTTGGGAATCCATTTAAACCATTGCTCAGTTCTTTGGCAAAATACAACATTGCATTGCGGTGTGATCAAAATATATTTTGGAGCACTATTTTCTTTCGAATCAATCCGAACATTGCCATCGGCTGTGTTCATAAACGACTGGTATTCATCTGAACTGAATAATGTTGTGACTAAGCAAAAATAAATAAGCAACGATCCATTTCTGGATTATTTAGGGAGTTGTTGCTAGAGGAAATTGTAAAAAGAAAATCGGCTTCATCAGGCGCACATGTATTCAACCTTCAAAAGTGAGCAATTGATGAGAGCATATCTCTCTTTGATTTATAAAATTCTTCTTTCTTAGAACTGTAGCATCTGTCGAATAGTGCAAATGAAGAAAAAAACATAATTTCTCTGCAGCCGTTATACACTAAATATGGGGCGATGAGAGCATATCTCTGCCTGATTTATAAACTTCTGCTTTATTATAATTAGAGCATCCAGCCGTTACACACTTACTATGGGGAGAATTTTCTACAGAACAAAGAGGGGCAGTGGATAAGGGGAACGGGAGGGAGAGGGGCATACCTGGCCGCAGCGGATCCCACATCGGTGCTCCTCCTGGATCTGGTGTACGCTGCTCCCCTGGCCCTGTTGCGAGGAGGCCGGAGATGAAGTGATATGGCCGTGTGGCGAGCACAGCAACCCGCGCCAAGGCGGGAGGCGAGCCCGCGTAAGTGTGACCGGCCGCCGCCGCCACTCCTCCGGAGGCATGGAAACTGGCGGGTGAGATGTAGGTGCGGTGACAGCGAGCGGGGTGTGACGACCCCGGCTTAATCGTTTATTAATCAAATACGCAAATGCACATCATCAAATCTAATGACTCACTTGAAGATATCATAACACAACTTTAAAACATAAATAAAGTCATACAATCTTTATATTACAAGCCAGGGCCTCGAGGGCTCGAATACATAGCTCGATGGCATACAAGCGTCAGCGGAAGCATCAGATATCAGTGTACAGATATTACAGAGAAACAGATAGGCCTTGAGAAAGGCGGGGCAAAATAAAATACTACGATCGAAAGGCGTAGGCCTCCAGCCTAGGACCCTCCGAATCCTACTCCTGGTCGTCGATTGGCTCCTCGTAGTAGTACTCGCCGGGAGGGTAATAATAATAGCCGTAGTTGTCGACAGGGACAGCTATCTCAGGGGCTCCATCATCTTGCGGCGACATATGGATATGGGGAGAAAAATAAAGTAAAGCAAACGTGACTACTCATCCGAAGTACTCAGCAAACAAGGATCTACACTACATATGCAACATTTTCAAAGAAGGCTGTATATGTGGACTGGGCTGCAGAAATGCTAGAATAGATGGGAGAGTCTAGTCCTATCGAAGACTAGCATCTTCAAGCATCTTCATCGGTCTTGCAATATTAGAAGAGTGCAGATTAACATAATGTAAATTAGTAGTAGTGTATCAACTTCGCCCAGAGATTCTTCCTCGACTCCCTGCGAGAAAGCAATCCCAGAGCCATACTATCCAGTATCATCTCAAGTCACCAGTTCTAGTTGTACCGATCGGGATACAACTCCGAGTGTCCGTTACCATAGGAAAGGCTATCGATAGATTAGTTCTTCCCTGCAGGGGTGCACCAGCTTACCCACCACTCTCGCTTAACTCCAGCCGGACACGCTTTTCTGGGTCATGCCCGGCCTCGGCCAAACGATACGCCGCAACCCGACCGAATACTTAACAGAGAGGTCAGCACGCCGGACTAACCTATACGCCCAGGGGTCTTGGGCCATCGCCCCGGGGACTCCTGCGCATTACATGCACCGCCGGTGAGCAGACCAAGCAACCCCTTAATACAAGCGCGGTTGCGTTCCCAGCCCAACCCAGCGTGTGCCACTCCTTGCTGACGTCAATTAAGCTCCGGCTGAAGTATACGACGCAGAACGCCATACTATGCCCACGTGATGGTTAGTGCTATCAGGCCAGAGGCCCCTCGGATCAAATATCCAAAACGTTAGTGTGTTGGGGGTTGCGGTAACGAGCAGAGACTCACGAAAGATGTGACCACGTCGCCCCGTCTCGAGGACTTGCGGCAAGGGCTAGGAATGCCCGGCCACGCCTCGTGTTCAACTCTCGGGCACCATTCAGGTCCACCCGATTCCACATCACTCGCAATTAAGCTCGCGCGGGTACCCCTCAGAGCCGACCCGTCTTTATGCAGAATAAGCAGTATCAATAGTAATATAAAGGCATCCGTGTGGCTACCATATCAAGAAGTCCGAGTTATAACCCTCGTTGGATTCCCACCTGACGTATACATCAAGGTGAACTAAATTGGCATCACCCTCGAGGTCCACACTTGAGCAGTTGCACGATGATGTCGTTATCGGGGGTGATGTAGGAGGAATCACCCTCGCTTACCACGACCGAATAACTAACCTACAAGGTTATCATCAGAAGTGCTGACGAGGTATCACCCTCGGCACTCGATATTAACCCAGTAGTGTCGAGCAGTTAAGGGGGAAGTGACGTGCAATGACGGGGCCTGGTCTTCGATCCCGTTGATTGGGTCTTCTGAGAATCCAGCGGGGCAGTCAGGATAAAGTGGGGTCTCTGATAGGTCTCTACTCAGCCTATACTAAAAAGTTTAGGATAACAGGTCGGTATCAACAGCAGGTTACAATTAAATAGGCTATGCAGCAGATATAGGATAACAGTAGCAGCAGCAACTTCTAATGCAAGCAAAAGAGAGAGAAGAGTAGGCGATATCGGAATGCTCAAAAAGGGGGGTGCTTGCTTGGAACCTCTGTGGAAAGGGTCTGATCGTCAGGAGCGTAGTCGACCTCCGGAGCTGCGTCGGTCTCGGGAGCTACGTCGACGTCGGGGTCTACCGAGAGAGAACAGGGGGAAGAAACATATAAATACACATCAAACAATGCAATACACGGCATGCCATGCCTAGGATGCAGTGCAGGGTTGACTAAAGATGCACCTAAGTCATTTTAGTTATTTTAGGATTAACGCGGGATTTATTATCCCGTATGTATGCACTATTCATCTAACGGAATCGGCTCAGAGTTGCGGTTTCTCCTACGTAGGGGGTTCCGGTATAGAAACAGACGACATGATTAGATTCATCTCGTCGTTCTGAGCAACTTTCATGTTTTAAGTTTTTCGATCTGAGCTACGGTTTAAAAGTTATGAATTTTCAAAGATTTAAACATTTTCTGAAATTATCCAATTTTATCAGAAAAGGAATTATGACGCTAGCACGATGCAATGATGACATCAGCAGGTCAACAGAGCTGACCAGAGTCAAACCTGACATGTGGGTCCCACATGTCAGCCTCTGTTGTTTTAACAGTGGATTAAATCATTTGATCAGGGTTAATTAGGAATGTGGGCCCATCCTGTCAGTGAGACATTAGATTAATCTAATTATTTTTATTAAATAAATTCGTTTATTGAATTAATTAGCCGTGGGGGCCCACATGTCAGTGGCTGGAGCTGCTACATCAGCTCAGTTGACTCGGTCAACTAGCCAACCGGGGCCCCTGGGCCCACTTGCCAGCGACCCAGGCGGTGGCCCCGTGCCTGCCGGCGTGGCGGTTGTTGGCGGCTCGATGCCGGCAACCTCCAGACGCGGCGGAGGGGCGCGACCGGCGTCGGAAATCCGCTACACAGCATCAAAACGCACGGGACTGGTCGCGTTCGAACGAGGGGAGCCGTGCGCATCCAACGCCGGCGGTCTCGCGAGCTGAGATGGCCTAAAACGACGGCGGCGAGGACCGGAGCGGCGCCGGAGCTCGGGTGTGGGTGGCCACGGCGATATGGGGCACGGGAAAGCTCGTGCTCGACCTCGTTTGGCTCCTGGGAGCACCAGGAGCACAACCGTGGCCTCAGGCGGTGGTGACAAGGAGCACAACAACGGCCACGAGCTCATCGGCGGCGAGCAGAGCACGGACGCGGCGGCAGCTAGCTATGGCGCAAGGAGAAGCAAAAGGAAGGGAGCAGGTGACGGAGAACCTCACTGCGTGGCACGCACGAGGGCCCGTGGTGGTTTAGTAGCTGCAGGACTCGCCGGAGAGGAAGGGGATCACCGGCGTCCGAGGACGGGAAGGAACTCGATCCCGGCGATGCGGAGCCCTCCTGCTCGTGCTCGTGGTAGAGGAAGAGGTAGTCGAGGCCGGCAGAGACGACGGATAGGTCAGCGGGACGATCTGGTGGCTGTGGCCGCGGTGACGGGCGAGGCACGGCGGCGACCGCGCTCGGTGGCGATGGGGAACGAGGGAGAGGGAGCGAGGGGAGAGGGGAGAAGTGACGAGGAGGTCCAGGGGGAGGCATGGGGCTCGTCCTTATCCTCCTCCCTGTCGGTGGCATCGGTGGGCGTCGGCATGTCGTCGTTCGACCGGCGCGCGCCGGCGCAGCCATGGAGGGAATGACACGGCGAGGGAGAGAGAAGGAGTTGGGCCAGCTGGGCCGGTTCGGGGCACTATGCACTTAGGCCCAGTGCATAGTGCCTCTTTGCATTTTATTTTCTGTTTTTGAATTTTCCTTTTTACAGAGATAGTTTAAAATTATTTTGATTATTCAAATGAGCTAGCAAAAATGTGAAACTTGCTCACACATGTGCATGGCAATTTCCCACACTGCCACAAAAAGTTTGGGCACTTTTGGAAATCATTTGAATTTATTCAAAAATAATTTGGGCATGATAAATGCTGATTTGGCTCTGTTCCTTACTGTTTGAGTCACTAAACTAATTTAGTAAATGTTGACTTTAATTTTAGAATTGTCCCTGGATTATTAGCTATTTAATGAACATTTTCCCAACAGTGTTTGAGCAACTTCATATTTCACTTTTGAGTTTTGAGTTGATTTTCAGAATAGAATTTGAATTGAATGCTTAACCAAAGTGATTAGGCACTGCAAATGGAGATGACTTGGCATACTTACCAGAATGTCACAGTGGCTATTACATGGGGGTGTTACAAATTCTCCTGCTCCTGAGAATTTAGGAGGTAGAAGGAAAGAGGTCGGGATATTCTTCCCAAAGATGATCCTCGCGTTCCCAAGTGGCTTCATCTTCAGTGTGATTCGACCACTACACTTTCAGGAACTTGGTCATCTTCTGACTAGTTCGACGTTCAGCTTCATCGAGAATGCGGATCAGATGCTCCTTATAAGAAAGATCATCCTGTAGTTCGAGCATCTCGTGATCCACTGCTCGATGTGGAGATTCCTAGAAGCATTTACGAAGTTGTGACACATGGAAGACGTCGTGGATATGAGAGAATTGCGGCGGCAACTCCAATTTATATGCCACCTGTCCACGTCTGGCAACGATGCGAAAGGGGCCGATATAGCGTGGAGCTAGCTTGCCCTTGATTCCGAAACGACGAGTGCCCTTCATAGGAGTGACACGAAGATAAGCTTGATCACCTGGTTGATAAGTCAGACCCCATCGTTTGCGATCATAGTTGCTCTTCTGGCGGTCCTGAGCCACCTTGAGATTTCCTCGGACATTTCTGACTTGTTCTTCGGCGTGCTGAATAATGTCCGGTCCCACGAGAGGTCGTTCCCCAGTTTCTGACCAATTCAGAGGGGTTCGACACTTTCGTCCATATAACACTTTGAAGGGGGCCATTTTCAAACTGGCTTGATAACTGTTGTTATAAGAGAATTCGGCAAACGGGAGAGATTCTTCCCACTTCTTACCGAATGATATAACACAAGCCCGAAGCATATCTTCAAGCACTTGATTTACTCGCTCAACTTGGCCTTGGGATTGGGGATGATAAGCTGAACTCCAGGTAATGTGAGTTCCCATAGCTTCTTGGAAACTTTCCCAGAACTTGGACGTGAAAAGACCGCCACGGTCCGAACTGATCTCCTTCGGAATACCGTGGAGTGAAACTATTCTGGAGATATACAATTCTGCTAGCTGGCTAGCAGTGATAGTCTCCTTGACAGGCAGAAAATGTGCAACCTTGGAAAGTTGATCGACGACGACAAGAATAGCATTGTGACCCTTCTGAGACTTGGGAAGGCCAGTAATGAAATCCATTTGAACCTTATCCCATTTCCACAAAGGAATAGGAAGTGGTTGAAGAATTCCAGCAGGCTTCTAATGTTCTGCTTTCACGCGACGGCATACGTCACATTCAGCAACGTATCGAACAATGTCCTGCTTCATTCTGGACCACCAGTACCTTTGACGAAGATCACGATACATCTTAGTGCTACCCGGATGGATAGACAGCGGTGTATCATGAGCCTCCTTCATGACCTTGTCAGTCATAAGTTCGAAGCAAGGTACCACAATGCGGTCTCTGAAGTACAAGGTTCCATCTTCAGCAATCGAGAAATCCCTGTACTTATCAAGGTGGAGTTCTTTCTTCATCAGATCTACTTCGGCATCTCTGTCTTGCGCAATCTTTACAGCTTTCTCAAAATCTGGCTGTACCACAAGGTTATTAAGAGAACCCTGCGGAACGATACAGAGGTTCAGCTTGCGCAATTCTTCATAAAGCTGGGGTTGAGCTTGCTTAACCATGAGGTTGTTGCAATAGGACTTGCGGCTCAAGGCATCGGCCATTACATTATCCTTGCCAGGGGTATAAGAAATACCATAGTCATAGTCCGTGATTGTTTCCAACCATCGTTGTTGACGAAGATTAAGATCCGGTTGAGTGAACAAATACTTCAGACTCTGATGATCGGTATAGATCTCACACTGGTTACCAAGAAGGTAGTGTCGCCACTGTTTTAAAGCATAGATCACAGCAGCGAGTTTGAGATCATGCACTGGATAGTTTTGTTCATGCGGACGCAATTGTCGCGAGGCATATGCAATTACTTTTCGTTCTTGCATTAGGACACATCCTAATCCTTGACGAGAGGCGTCGCAATAAATTACAAAGTCCTTGCGAGAATCGGGAGGAGCAAGCACTGGAGCAGAAGTAAGCTTGTCCTTGAGAGTCTGGAAACTCTCCTGACATTTGTCTGTCCATTCAAACTTAACGCCTTTGTGGAGCAGATTAGTCAGGGGCTTGGCAATCTTGGAAAAGTTCTCGACGAATCGACGGCAATAACTTGCAAGGCCGAGAAAACTTCGGACTTGCTTGGCATTGTTCGGAGGAGTCCAGTCAAGAATAGCCTGAAAACGCTCCGGGTTAACGGCAATACCGTCCTTGGAAATCACATGTCCAAGGTAGGTTACTTCAGAAAGCCAGAATTCACATTTGGAGTACTTGGCATACAACTTGTGCTCTCGAAGCCTCTCCAGAACAAGGCGAAGATGTTCGGCATGTTCTTCCTTATTCTTCGAATATACCAGAATATCATCCAGATATACCACGACGAACTTGTCGAGGTAATCCATGAAGATATAATTCATCAGACGGGAAAAAGTAGCTGGAGCATTCGTTAGGCCAAATGACATGACGGTGTATTCATAGGAGCCATAACGAGTAACGAAAGCGGTCCTCGAAATATCCTCTTCACGGACACGGATCTGGTGATAACCCAACCTCAAGTCGAGTTTAGAGAACACCGAAGATCCAGCAAGTTGATCATATAAATCATTGATCCGGGGAAGCGGATATTTATTCTGAATGGTTGCCTAGTTGATAGGACGGTAATCTTGGACCAACTTATTTGTACCATCTTTCTTCTTGACAAAGAGAGACGGTGCTCCCCAGGCAGAGGAACTGGGACGGATGAAGCCCTTCTTAAGTGATTTATCGATTTCTTCCTTAAGCTCGAGAAGGTGATGCGGAGGCATCTTGTAAGGACGCTTCGCAATAGAAGTAGTGCCAGGCTTCAAATCGATAACGAACTCGACAGCTCTAGCAGGGGGTATTCCTGGAAGTTCTTCTGGAAAAACATCCTGGAATTCGCAGACAACTGGAACGTTCTCGATCCCCTCAAGTGGAGAAGCGTTTAACGCATTCAAGGCATAAATCTGAGCCTCGGCGTTCTGAGTGAGGTGAGCATGGTAATTCACTATCTGACCTGATGGATGCAGGAGGTGTACAACTTTAGTGGCACAATTGATTGAGGCATAGTGGGCCTTCAACCAATCCATTCCCAGAATAAGATCAACTTCGGAAGAGTTGAGAATAATGGGAGACGCTCGGAATTCCAATCTTTCAATATTAATTACGACATCGGGACTGAACAACGAAGTGTGGCAATGACCCGCGGGAGTGTTCACTCGTAATTTATGTGGTAGTGTATCACATCTAACTTCATGCATGAGTGCGAATTTATCTGACATGAATGAATGCGATGCTCCTGAATCAAATAAAACAGATGCTGGTACTGAATTAACAAGAAGTGTACCCATCACGGTTTCAGGTTGATCCTGAGCTTCAGCCATGTTGACATGATAGTTCTGTCCACGACCATAAGAAGGCCTGACATTGTTGTTACGCTGCTGAGGAATTCCACGACCATTACCACGGCCAGCAGGAAGAGGCACTAGTTGATTCTGATTCTGAGAACAGTCTCTGGCATGGTGACCTGGCTGGCCACACTTGAAGCAAAGTCCACTGTCTGGACGTGGTGCAGGAGCTCGAGGTGGTGGAGCTCGAAGGGGCTGCCTCGGGGGTGGAGGAGGCAGACGAGGTGCAGCATAAGCAGGCCTATACACTGGAGCTATCGGACGGTACATGCTTTGTGGAATCCAGATGCGGCGCTTCTGGGAAGACGAGCCCGAAGATGAGCCTGCTTCATGGGTGCGTCTGGTCGCTTCCTTATGCTTCTTCAGACCAGTCTCGACCATGATGGCCTTGTTCACCAAGGTGGCGAAGTCAGGAAAGTCTTGTATGAGCAGGGCTAGCTGAATGTCATGGTGTAGCCCTTCACGGAACTTCTCCTGCCTACGAGCATCAGTGGGGATGTCTTCTTCAGCAAAGCGAGACAAATCAAGGAACTCTCGCTGATAGACCTCCACAGTCTTGTTGCCTTGAACGAGGCTGCGGAACTCGGCCTTCTTCCGATCAATAACTCCTTGCGGAATATACCGGGCACGAAAAGCAGCCTTGAATTCTACCCAGGTGACGACAGTTAGAGGTAGGGTCTGTCGGTGAGTCGCCCACCATTGTGCTGCGGTCCCTTTCAAGAAGTATGTTGCGAATGTGACATAGCTGACAGGGGGAACATCAGCTGACTCCATCTCATAGAAGATGTCACGTAACCAGTCATCGGCATCCAGCGGATTAATTGTGTTGCGGAATACCGAGGGTTAAAGGCGCACAAACTCTGGGAGCGTGATTGAAACTGGCTGATGGTTGGCATTGGGACGGGGAAATTGGTCCATAATTCCCATCATGAACTGACGGTTGAGTTCAAACTGTTGCATCATAGCAGCCATATAGTCAGGCGGTGGCGGCGGAGGTGGATTGTTATCACCCATCCTGCTAAA
Source organism: Thinopyrum elongatum (assembly GCA_011799875.1). NCBI lineage: Eukaryota > Viridiplantae > Streptophyta > Magnoliopsida > Poales > Poaceae > Thinopyrum > Thinopyrum elongatum. The sequence goes on along the minus strand of CM022297.1, from coordinate 41,708,449 downwards.
TTCAACAGGGGTAGTTTAGCAGAAGCCATTGCGAGTGTTTAGTAACCAGCATGATGTAACGCGATGGAATTTAAGTAGTACAACAGATGCTTAATAGTAGTCATTAAGTCATACAAATCCATACAGAGTCAGTTACAAACGGGCAGCACAACGGCGCTAATTCAAGAGCTAGACATACTAGGCGGCGCATAGGCACGCGGTAAGGAAGTACACAACGAGACATAGCAAAGGCTACATCAACGTTGGAGAAAACCACTAAAACGGGGTAGCTGCAAGTGCAGACGATGGATGTTCGTCGCAGAAGGATCCTGCGCTCCATGTGCACTCTGATGCAGAATCCGGTCTCGAGCTGAAAGAAGAGGTCCACGTGCAGGTGTGTGACCTCCCACAGCAGACCAATCAATCCCTGGTGGCATCTCGGTCCTGCGCGGGTAAAGAATGTGCTCCAGATGTATCCCTGCATGAACAGCTGGTAGCATCTGCGTCATAGCCTCGTAGAGTCGTACTCGAGTGGCAAACAACTCGACGGCCAAAGCCCGAACAGTGCGATCCAGAGCCTGAGTAAACTGAATCAGAACTCGCGGATCGTAGCGACGAGGCTCGTACGGGGCACACATAGCTGTGTAGTATCCAGTAGCATCTCCAGCAGGGGCATACGAAATGTATCGAAACTCGGAAGCATCCAAGCTAGCGTTGTGCTCTCCTCGGAGACGCGCGACAGCTGAGTAGGCGACATCATGGACTGCCATCTCAATCGTCATGTCGATACCGTGGAAAAGGTACAGCTCAGTGTCTGAGTCATCATGCTGATCAAAGATGCGAACATCAGCATAGTACTGCTCCTGGTTGAACTCGCGGTAAACCTCGTACACCATGTACTCAGGGTACCAGCGGTAACCCAGTCTGGTCAGGAGGGCGATCAGGACAGCTGGAAACCCAGGGGCATCTCGAGCCCAAGTGTGAAGCACAAACTGCGTCATAGGGCGCGGTGGAAATATGCGATCCATCTGAAATAAAGGAAATTTAGGATTGTCATTTGACGATGAGAAGTATAACAGATCTCGAAGAGAAAGGTTAAACAAAACAATGAAAAGGAAAATGATTATCAGACTAATCAGATCAATGACAGGGAAATCGCACAGAAATCCAGCTCTCCGGGTGGACGGAATTTACGAGAGCCTAAGTGTCGGCGTTAGTAAATTTATTCAACCCGAATAGAAGAGAGATCAGAGTCCCAGAGTAAAGACGAGGAATAAAAGATCCTGATACCACCCAGTTTGGCAACGTGGGCCCGTAAGCCACACAGCCAAGTTAGTAAAACAGTTTTGGACCACTAGACTCAACTTCGGCCAAGGAGTTGGAAAGGGGGGGGGGGGTCTTAGAGGCAGTCGGCTCTGATACCAACCTATGACGACCCCGGCTTAATCGTGTACTAATCATACACGCAAATGCACACGATCAAGCCTAAGGACTCACTTGAAGATATCACAACACAACTCTAAAACATAAATAAAGTCATACAAGCTTTATATTACAAGCCAGGGCCTCGAGGGCTCGAATACATAGCTCGATGGCATACAAGCATCAGCGGAAGCATCAGATATCTGTGTACAAATATTACAGAGAAACAGATAGGCCTTGAGAAAGGCGGGGCAAAATAAAATACTACGATCGAAAGGCGTAGGCCTCCTGCCTAGGACCCTCCGAATCCTACTCCTGGTCGTCGATCGGCTCCTCGTAGTAGTACTCGCCGGGAGGGTAGTAGTAGTAGCCGTAGTCGTCGACAGGGACAGCTATCTCAGGGGCTCCGTCATCTGGCGGCGACATATGGATATGGGGAGAAAAATAAAGTAAAGGAAACGTGAGTACTCATCCGAAGTACTCAATAAGCAAGGATCTACACTACATATGCAACATTTTCAAAGAAGGCTGTATATGTGGACTGGGCTGCAGAAATTCCAGAATAGATGGGAGAGCCTAGTCCTATCGAAGACTAGCATCTTCAAGCATCTTCATCCGTCTTGCAGCATTAGAAGAGTGCAAATTAACATAATGTAAAGTAGTAGTAGTGTATCAACCTCGCCCAGAGATCCTTTCTCGACTCCCTGCGAGAAAGCAATCCCAGAGCCATACTATCCAGTATCATCTCAAGTCACCAGTTCTAGTTGTACCGATCGGGATACAACTCCGAGTGTCCGTTACCGTAGGAAAGGCTATCGATAGATTAGTTCTTCCCTGCAGGGGTGCACCAGCTTACCCACCACTCTCGCTTAACTCCAGCCGGACACACTTTTCTGGGTCATGCCCGGCCTCGGCCAAACGATACGCCGCAACCCGACCGAATACTTAACAGAGAGGTCAGCACGCCGGACTAACCTATGCGCCCAGGGGTCTTGGGCCATCGCCCCGGGGACTCCTGCGCATTACATGCACCGCCGGTGAGCAGACCAAGCAACCCCTTAATACAAGCGCGGTTGCGTTCCCAGCCCAACCCAGCGTGTGCCACTCCTTGCTGACGTCAATTAAGCTCCGGCTGAAGTATACGACGCAGAACGCCCATACTATGCCCACGTGATGGTTAGTGCTATCAGGCCAGAGGCCCTTCGGATCAAATATCCAAACCGTTAGTGTGTTGGGGGTTGTGGTAACGAGCAGAGACTCACGAAAGATGTGACCCCGTCGCCCCGTCTCGAGGACTTGCGGCAAGGGCTAGGAATGCCCGGCCACGCCTCGTGTTCAACTCTCGGGCACCATCCAGGTCCACCCGATTCCACATCACTCGCAATTAAGCTCGCGCGGGTACCCCTCAGGGCCGACCCGTCTTTATCCAGAATAAGCAGTATCAACAGTAATGTAAAAGCATCCGTGTGGCTACCATATCAAGAAGGAATCCGAGGCATCACCCTTGTTGGATTCCCACCTGACGTATACATCAAGGTGAACTAAAGAGGCATCACCCTCGAGGTCCACACTTAAGCAGTTGCACGACGATGTCGTTATCAGGGGTGGTGTAGGAGGAATCACCCTCGCTTACCACGACCGAATAACTAACCTACAAGGTTATCATCAGAAGTGCTGACGAGGTATCACCCTCGGCACTCGATATTAACCCAGTAGTGTCGAGCAGTTAAGGGGGGAAGTGACGTGCAATGACGGGGCCTGGTCTTCGATCCCGTTGATCGGGTCTTCTGAGAATCCAGCGAGGCAGTCGGGATAAAGTGGGGTCTCTGATAGGTCTCTACCCAGCCTATACTAAATAGTTTAGGATAACAGGTAGGTATCAACAGGAGGTTACAATTAAACAGGCTATGCAGCAGATATAGGATATCAGTAGCAGCAGCAACTTCTAATGCAAACATAAGAGAGAGAAGAGTAGACGATATCGGAATGCTCAAAAAGGGGGTGCTTGCCTGGAAGCTCTGTGGCAAGGGTCTGATCGTCAGGAGCGTAGTCGACCTCCGGAGCTGCGTCGGTCTCGGGAGCTACGTCGACGTCGGGGTCTACCAAGAGAGAAGAGGGGGAAGAAACATATAAATACACAGCAAACAAGGCAATACAGGGCATGCCATGCCTAGGATGCAGTGCAGGGTTGACTAAAGATGCACCTAAGTCATTTTAGTTATTTTAGGATTAACGCGGGATTTATTATCCCGTATGTATGCACTATTCATCTACCGGAATCGGCTCGGAGTTGCGGTTTCTCCTACGTAGGGGGTTCCGGTATAGAAACAGACGACACGATCAAATTCATCTCGTCGTTCTGAGCAACTTTCATGTTTTAAGTTTTTCAATCTGAGCTACGGTTTAAAAGTTATGAATTTTCAAAGATTTAAACATTTTCTGAAATTATCCAATTTTATCAGAAAAGGAATTATGATGTCAGCACGATGCAATGATGACATCAGCAGGTCAACAGAGCTGACCAGAGTCAAACCTGACATGTGGGTCCCACATGTCAGCCTCTGTTGTTTTAACAGTGGATTAAATCATTAGATCAGGGTTAATTAGGGATGTGGGCCCATCCTGTCAGTGAGACATTAGATTAATCTAATTATTTTTATTAAATAAATTCGTTTATTGAATTAATTAGCCGTGGGGGCCCACATGTCAGTGGCTGGAGCTGCCACATCAGCTCAGTTGACTCGGTCAATTGGCCAACCGGGGCCCCTGAGCCCACTTGCCAGCGACCTAGGCGGTGGCCCCGTGCCTGCCAGCATGGCGGCCGCCGACGGCTCGACGCCGGCAACCTCCAGACGCGGCGGAGGGGCGCGACCGGCGTCGGAAATCCGCTACAGAGCATCAAAACGCATGGGACTGGTCGCGTTCGAACGAGGGGAGCCGTGCGCATCCAACGCCGGCGGTCTCGCGAGCTGAGATGGCCTAAAACGACGGCGGCGAGGATCGGAGCGGCGCCGGAGCTCGGGTGCGGGTGGCCACGGCGATATGGGGCACGGGGAAGCTCGTGCTCGAGCTCGTTGGGCTCCTGGGAGCACCAGGAGCACAACCGTGGCCTCAGGCGGTGGTGACAAGGACCACAACAACGGCCACGAGCTCGTCGGTGGCGGGCAGAGCACGGACGCGGCGGCAACTAGCTACGGCGCAAGGAGAAGCAAAAGGAGGGGAGCCGGTGACGGAGAAGCTCACCGCGCGGCACGCACGAGGGCCCTTGGTGGTTTAGTAGCTGCAGGACTCGCCGGAGAGGAAGGGGATCACCGGTGTTCGAGGACGGGAAGGAACTCGATCTCGGCGATGCGGAGCCCTCCTGCTCATGCTCGTGGTAGAGGAAGAGGTAGTCGAGGCTGGCGGAGACGACGAACAGGTCAGCGGGACGATCTGGTGGCTGTGGCCGCGGTGACGGGCAAGGCACGCCGGCGACCGCGCTCGGTGGCGATGGGGAACGAGGGAGAGGGAGCGAGGGGAGAGGGGAGAAGTGACAAGGAGGTCTAGGGGGGAGGCATGGGGCTCGTCCTTATCCTCCTCCCTGTCGGTGGCGTCGGTGGGCGTCGGCGTGTCGTCGTTCGACCGGCGCGCGCCGGCGCAGCCATGGAGGGAATGACACGGCGAGGGAGAGAGAAGGAGATGGGCCAGCTGGGCCGGTTCGGGGCACTGTGCACTTAGGCCCAGTGCACAGTGCCTCTTTGCATTTTATTTTCTGTTTTTGAATTTTCCTTTTTACAGAGATAGTTTAGAATTATTTTGAGTATTCAAATGAGCTAGCAAAAATATGAAACTTGCTCACACATGTGCATGGCAATTTCCCACACCGCCACAAAAAAGTTTGGGCACTTTTGAAAATCATTTGAATTTATTCAAAAGTAATTTAGGCATGTTAAATGCTGATTTGGCTCTGTTCCTTACTGTTTGAGTCACTAAACTAATTTAGTAAATGTTGACTTTAATTTTAGAATTGTCCCTGGATTATTAGCTATTTAATGAACATTTTCCCAACAGTGTTTGGGCAACTTCATATTTCACTTTTGAGTTTTGAGTTGATTTTCATAATAGAATTTGAATTGAATGCTTAACCAAAGTGATTAGGCACTGCAAATGAAGATGACTTGACATACTTAACAGAATGTCACAATGGCTATTACATGGGGGTGTTACACGGGGGAGGCGGCGGACTCCATCTTCAAAGCTCACGGCATGGAGGATGGACCGCAGCTTGGCGGCCGGTAACGAGGGCGAGATGGCCGCGGATGGGGAGAAGGTGAGGCGGCGAAGGGTCTTAAATGCCGACGACACGAACAGGCGATCGACGATGGCGGCGGGTGTCATGGAGGGTGCGGCTAGGGAAGGAGATGCCGGGGACAGGGAGCGGCGGCGAGATTCGATCCAATTGATTTATTTGTTTTTTTGAGGGGTCGATCCAATTGATCTGGGGTGTGGAGCGAGTGAGGCAAGGGCCCTGGTTTTCTCCTTTTGGTGGGCCGGCCCAAATATGCCGCTGTGACGTGGTGTGAAAGGTGGGTGAAAGATATAAATGGTGGGATGAGGTGAGAGTGAGGCGAGACTACCAACTCAGACATTAGAAGTAGAGATATGTGGGGTTCGTCGCACTGAAATCCAAAAAAATACAACTGTAGTGAAAGCTTACGGACCACTGGCAGATAGTAACAGCTCCCGTTGGCGTTATCCATGGCAGAACCCTACGCGCTTAAGTTTAAACAGAACCCCACACAATAATGCACATGATGCATGCATGCATGATTACCGATTAACAACACTGGGTTACCTCTCTTTCCCCGCACCAACCATCTTCTTCCCCGGAATAAGTCCATGTCCACACCAACCCACCACCCACACCCACCCTACCCAGCTGCTGCCTACTTAACCCCTCCTCCCCCTCAATTCCTCTCCAAGAAGAGCCTCCCTCACCTTCTTCTGCAATTTGAGCTCCTCTACAGCACAAGTCCATCTACCAGAATTCATCCAGAGCCACACATACACACGCCCGGTCTCCAGCTTACTTGTTTTAGAAATTACTTGCATATCTCGATGGAGTTCAAGAACGCCAATGGCTTGTGCGTGGCGCAGCCGTCCAGGGCCGACCCCCTGAACTGGGGGAAGGCGGCCGAGGAGCTGTCCGGGAGCCATTTGGACGCGGTGAAGCGGATGGTGGAGGAGTACCGTAGGCCGGTGGTGACCATGGAGGGAGCCAGCCTGACCATTGCCATGGTCGCCGCTGTGGCAGCCGGCAGCTACACCAGGGTGGAGCTCGATGAGTCCGCCCGCGGCCGCGTCAAAGAGAGCAGCGACTGGGTCATGAACAGCATGGCGAATGGCACCGACAGCTACGGCGTCACCACCGGCTTCGGTGCTACTTCTCACCGGAGGACCAAGGAAGGCGGAGCTCTCCAGCGGGAGCTCATCAGGTACGAACCAATTGAATTAAACGACCAACATATTAGTAGGAGTAGTTTATTTCACTTGTTGATCATCTGTACATCTGAGTTCTAGAAACCTTATTATTTTCTTGCACTTCTTGTCTGTTCAGATTTCTTAATGCCGGAGCCTTTGGTACCGGTGGCCACGGCCACGTTCTGCCCGCCGCAGCGACGAGGGCGGCGATGCTTGTCCGTGTCAACACTCTGCTCCAGGGGTACTCCGGCATCCGCTTTGAGATCCTCGAGACGGTTGCTGCGCTTCTCAACGCCAACGTGACACCATGCCTGCCGCTCCGGGGCACAATCACCGCCTCTGGTGACCTCGTCCCGCTTTCCTATATCGCGGGCCTGGTGACCGGTCGGGCAAACTCCGTGGCCACTGCTTCGGACGGCAGCAAGGTTAACGCGGCGGAGGCGTTCAAGATCGCCGGCATCCAGCATGGCTTCTTTGAGCTGCAGCCCAAGGAAGGGCTTGCCATGGTGAACGGCACGGCAGTGGGCTCCGGGCTTGCGTCCATGGTGCTTTTCGAGGCTAACATCCTCAGCCTCCTTGCCGAGGTTCTATCGGCTGTCTTTTGCGAGGTCATGAACGGCAAGCCAGAGTACACCGACCACTTGACCCACAAGCTGAAGCACCACCCCGGGCAGATCGAGGCCGCCGCCATCATGGAGCACATCCTTGAAGGAAGCTCCTACATGGCACTCGCAAAGAAGCTCGGCGAGCTTGACCCATTGATGAAGCCAAAGCAAGATAGGTATGCGCTCCGCACATCGCCGCAGTGGCTTGGCCCCCAGATTGAGGTCATCCGTGCTGCAACCAAGTCGATCGAGCGGGAGATCAACTCCGTCAACGACAACCCACTCATCGACGTCTCTCGTGGCAAGGCCATCCACGGGGGCAACTTCCAGGGTACACCTATTGGCGTGTCCATGGACAACACCAGGCTTGCCATTGCTGCGATCGGCAAGCTCATGTTTGCCCAATTCTCGGAGCTGGTGAATGACCTCTACAACAACGGTTTGCCTTCCAACCTCTCCGGCGGGCGCAATCCGAGTTTGGACTATGGCTTCAAGGGAGCTGAGATTGCCATGGCCTCATACTGCTCTGAGCTCCAGTTCTTAGGCAACCCGGTGACCAACCATGTCCAGAGCGCCGAGCAACACAATCAAGATGTCAACTCTCTCGGTCTCATCTCCTCCAGGAAGACTACCGAGGCCATTGACATACTCAAGCTCATGTCCTCCACATTCATGGTCGCCTTGTGCCAGGCCATCGACCTCCGCCATCTCGAGGAGAATGTCAAGGATGCCGTCAAGAGCTGCGTGAAGATGACAGCCAGGAAGACATTGAGCACCACCAACAATGGGCACCTCCACAATGCGCGATTCTGCGAGAAGGACCTGCTGCTCACGATTGACCGTGAGGCGGTGTTCGCGTATGCAGACGACCCTTGCAGCGCCAACTACCCACTGATGCAGAAGATGCGTGCGGTTCTCGTGGAGCATGCCTTGGCCAATGGTGAGGCCGAGCGCGACGTAGAGACATCCGTCTTTGCCAAGCTTGCCGCGTTCGAGCAGGAGCTCCGTGCAGTGCTACCAAAGGAGGTCGAGGCTGCCCGGACCTCCGTGGAGAACGGCACCGCCGCGCAGCAGAACCGTATCACTGAATGCCGGTCATACCCGCTCTACAGGTTCGTGCGCAAGGAGCTTGGGACTGAGTACTTGACTGGGGAGAAGACACGGTCTCCCGGCGAAGAGGTGGACAAGGTGTTTGTCGCCATGAACCAGGGCAAGCACATCGACGCGCTGCTGGAGTGCCTAAAAGAGTGGAATGGTGAGCCCTTGCCTATCTGCTGAACAAAGGATCAAGAAACTGAAGAGAAGACAGTGTGCTTCAGATTTCAGAAGGCTATGGATCTTCTTAGCTGAAGTGATAATATTTTTTCAATTGTATTTACTTAAAAATCGATGTTTGGTAAGTTGTAACATTCTTACAGAGCTGCCATGTTCTTGCCAAAAATTGCAACTGCATGACTTGTACAACTTACATGATGTAAGTTAAAAGAGTACAGTGTATGATAAAAAATTCGTTATAATTAAAATTGTCCTTTTTTGAGATCAATCGTCTGGTGGAGACAACGCCGAACACTGCAAAACATGATCCCTACAAATTAAGTCACTGTTCTGTGGTCTCTCTGTAGTTGCTAGTTATATCAATATGATGTGATGTCTTCTATGAATTCTTATTCTATTTCAGTTTTCTGTTGACCAATTCTAGTCTGACATGAAATGGAAGCAGGATTGTAAAATGTTTTGGTTTGGTTTTATTGCTCTAATGCAGATGACTTGTCTCTGTGTGTTCCTCAATGGTTATAAGTAAGTCTAAACGGATATACTCTCGGGCGCCTTTTTCTCTTTACGTTTTGTAAACCTTGTAAGAAAATGCAAACTCCATTATAAGAGATCTTTCACGGTGTCCTTAAATGAAATCGGCCAAAGTACTTAAATCCAAATAATCTATCCCACTTATGCTAATTAGAAAAATAATGTAATCCCTGTTTTGATGTTTTACCAAGATTATCACATACTCCGTGCATAGATAAACTATTTCTAACAACATGTTTATAATCAGACGAAACTGGAAGGAACTGAAAATGCTATCCTATATATGTTCCTCAAATTCACCATAACTTTTGCTTCTGGGAGTTGTACATGTGAACAAGAATCAATGATGGGTATGGCATGGTCAATGTCTCTTTGCACATGGGAGTATTGAAATAAGATATTTGTAGTTCTTACCTGAAATTGCTGAGAGAGGGCTCAAAAACTTCCCATGGTATTCTGCTCCATGGAAATCTGATGATATATATATAATATATATATATATATATATATATATATATATATATATATATATATATATATATATATATATATATATATATATATATATATTATGAGCGGAGGTCAACGGAAACATGGCTCTTTCTTGGTCCCCTTTCCTAAGTCTCTGGATGTCTCCTTTGTATTTTCTCTACATTCTGATGAGCCAAAGGCTCCATGAACATCTCACTATAGGTGGACTTGTCGAAGATATATGGCTCTTCAATATTCCCTCCCAAATCACCCTATGTCTCTTTTGATTTGTCTCTTCATTCTGATGGGCCAAAGGTTGGCTTTTCATAGTCAGTATATCACAAATCTATAGTCCTGCACAAAAGCATATAATGTCAATTTGGTACAAAGCTTAAATTTCATGCATAGAAACCTTACATTGAATTAAGAAAATAAGGTCATGCAATATGTGAAGTTGTACTTATTTTTTTGAACATCAAGGAACTTAAATTTGCATTGGAATGAATTGAAAAGGGTAAGCATAGTCAGTTGTACCTCTCTGGCTTCATGGTCATGTTTCTCATAAATATATTCTTCCTTCCGTGATTTCTCGCCAGTCCAGTATTGGGATAGTAGTCACTCTCACCCGTTGTAGTCAAGGGTGGGGTCGATGAAGTCAATAGCAAAAAAAGAACACAAAAAAAGGGACACACATGGGGTTATTCTCTGCTTGAAAAAAGTATGGCAAACAAGAACACACAAAAAAAAAGGGCACAGATGGGAATATCATCTGCTAGAATGGGGAAATGGAAAATAAAACCTCCTAATATCTGCTGATCGAAACTACTTTTTGACTATTGGAAAAAAGAAACTAGTAATCTCTACTTCGTCCAAACTACTGGAACCGAGAGAACCCCCTTAGATCTCTGCTTAATCCAACCTACTGAAACCAACAAATCCCCTCAGATGTACAGTATAACAGCTGAAAAAAATAAACAAACAAAATCAGGATAATGGAGAAACAAACGAAAAAAGGCCAGCCTAAAACCTATCCAGCCCACTTAGAAACCCTCCCTGTCACCTGACACACGAAAAACAAGCAAACAGATTAGACACGGGCGTGACACATGCCAAAACAAGACAAGCTACATCTAGCGCGAATCTTGAAGCAAAGAAATATCCGAAAAAGGGGTGCGTCCATTGAAATTTCGCTAAATCTCAGCCGACTGAGATTTAGAAAATATAGGCACACACAACTCGGTGTGACCAATGACTTGACCACTCATACATATCTGGTCCTAATTTTCGGTGGCATGCTTGTGGTGGCATTCACATGTGCACGCGGATGACTGTACAGAGGATTGCCGCTGTTTTTTCTAAGAAATCGTTTCCACTCAGCAAAGTCAAGTCTGGCAAGTCAAGTGGCACTAAAAAATCTGGCAAGTCAAGTGGCACTGTACCTTTCACACGGTGGCATACAGGCAGCGCGCTAGGACCACTGCAAACCGGAATATCCCTCACTTGCACCCACCCATATGACCGAGCACGTGCAAGCTTAAATTTAAATAGAATATGTGGGCCGGGTTCGTCGAACCCCACAAAATACGTGAAAGTGAAAGCTCTTATGGATCATTAGCAGATAACAACTCCTGTTTGTCCAGCTTTGGACTCACAGATACTTTGTCAAAGCAAAGACCATACCTCCGTGTAGCTTGTTTTTAATAAGATTTCCTATATATAGTAGTTTATGCATCGTGCAAGCAGCCACTACGTACGCTTGTTTGAAACGTTCGCCATTAGAAGGAAGAAGACGAGTGGCTTGGACCAAGTAGCTAGATTCGTTTCTCCTAAGAGCAAACAAGGTTGTTGCATGCATGATTAACACAAGAATACACCAACCCTGACTAGAACCAATCCAGCGGTCAAGTCCACACCCACCCACCCACCCACCACCCTACCTAGCTTCGCTGCCTATTTAACCCATCCTCTTCCTTCATTCCTCTCCAAGAAGAGCTTCCCTCGCCTTCCTCGGCAATTTGAACTCCACTTCAGCGCAAGTCCGTCTACCACTTACAGAGTTAGTCCTGGTCAAGCCTGAGCCAGATACAGATACTTACAGCTGCCAAGTTTCTAGCTTAGTTCCTTGCACATCTCGATGGAGCACGAGAACGGGCAGGTCGCCGGCAACGGCAACGGCTTGTGCGTCGCGCAGCCTGCGCGGGCCGACCCCCTGAACTGGGGCAAGGCGGCGGAGGAGCTGTCCGGGAGCCATTTGGACGCGGTGAAGCGGATGGTCGAGGAGTACCGTAGGCCCGTGGTGACCATGGAGGGCGCCAGCCTGACCATCGCTATGGTCGCTGCTGTGGCCGCCGGTGGTGAGACCAGGGTGGAGCTCGACGAGTCTGCCCGCGGCCGGGTCAAGGAGAGCAGTGACTGGGTCATGAACAGCATGGCGAACGGCACCGACAGCTACGGTGTCACCACCGGCTTCGGCGCCACATCCCACAGGAGGACCAAGGAGGGCGGCGCTCTCCAGAGGGAGCTCATCAGGTACAAATCAGCTAAACTACACCACCAACAAATTAGATATTTCAGTTGTTGATCGTCCTGTACTCCTCTTTTTTTTTGTGTGTGATCTGGAAGCCTTATTTTCTTCTGCACTTCTTGTTTGTTCAGATTCCTTAATGCCGGAGCCTTCGGCACAGGTGGCCACGAACATGTTCTGCCTGCCGCAGCAACCAGGGCGGCGATGCTCGTCCGTATCAACACTCTGCTCCAGGGGTACTCCGGCATCCGCTTCGAGATCCTCGAGACGGTTGCTGCGCTTCTCAACGCCAACGTGACACCATGCCTGCCGCTCCGGGGCACGATCACCGCCTCCGGCGACCTTGTCCCGCTTTCCTATATTGCGGGCCTGGTGACTGGTCGGGCAAACTCTGTGGCCACTGGTCCAGACGGCAGCAAGGTTAACGCGGCGGAGGCGTTCAAGATCGCCGGTATCCAGCATGGCTTCTTTGAGCTGCAGCCCAAGGAAGGGCTTGCCATGGTGAACGGCACGGCAGTGGGTTCCGGGCTTGCGTCCATGGTGCTTTTCGAGGCTAACATCCTGAGCCTCCTTGCCGAGGTTCTATCGGCTGTCTTCTGCGAGGTCATGAACGGCAAGCCGGAGTACACCGACCACTTGACCCACAAGCTGAAGCACCACCCCGGGCAGATTGAGGCCGCCGCCATCATGGAGCACATCCTTGAAGGAAGCTCCTACATGGCACTCGCTAAGAAGCTCGGTGAGCTTGATCCATTGATGAAGCCAAAGCAAGATAGGTATGCGCTCCGCACATCGCCGCAGTGGCTTGGCCCCCAGATTGAGGTCATCCGTGCTGCAACCAAGTCGATCGAGCGGGAGATCAACTCCGTCAACGACAACCCACTCATCGACGTCTCTCGTGGCAAGGCCATCCACGGGGGCAACTTCCAGGGTACGCCTATCGGCGTGTCCATGGACAACACCAGGCTTGCCATTGCTGCGATCGGCAAGCTCATGTTTGCCCAGTTCTCGGAGCTGGTGAACGACCTCTACAACAACGGTTTGCCTTCCAACCTCTCCGGCGGGCGCAATCCGAGTTTGGACTATGGCTTCAAGGGGGCTGAGATTGCCATGGCCTCATACTGCTCTGAGCTCCAGTTCTTAGGCAACCCGGTGACCAACCATGTCCAAAGCGCCGAGCAACACAATCAAGATGTCAACTCTCTCGGTCTCATCTCCTCCAGGAAAACCACCGAGGCCATTGACATACTCAAGCTCATGTCCTCCACATTCATGGTCGCCTTGTGCCAGGCCATCGACCTCCGCCATCTCGAGGAGAATGTCAAGGATGCCGTCAAGAGCTGCGTGAAGATGACGGCCAGGAAGACATTGAGCACCACCAACAATGGGCACCTCCACAATGCGCGATTCTGCGAGAAGGACCTACTGCTCACCATTGACCGTGAGGCGGTGTTCGCGTATGCAGACGACCCTTGCAGCGCCAACTACCCACTGATGCAGAAGATGCGTGCGGTTCTCGTGGAGCACGCCTTGGCCAATGGTGAGGCTGAGCGCGACGTGGAGACATCCGTCTTTGCCAAGCTTGTCGCGTTCGAGCAGGAGCTCCGTGTAGTGCTACCAAAGGAGGTCGAGGCTGCCCGGACCTCCGTGGAGAACGGCACCGCCGCGCAGCAGAACCGTATCACCGAATGCCGGTCATACCCGCTCTACAGGTTCGTGCGCAAGGAGCTTGGGACTGAGTACTTGACTGGGGAGAAGACACGGTCTCCCGGGGAAGAGGTGGACAAGGTGTTTGTCGCCATGAACCAGGGCAAGCACATCGACGCACTGCTGGAGTGCCTAAAACAGTGGAATGGTGAGCCCTTGCCTATCTGCTGAATAGAGAATCAAGAAACTGAAGAGAAAACAGTGTGCAGAAGGCTCTGTATCTTCTTAGCTGATAAGTGATAATAGTTTTTCAATTGTATTTTCTTAAGAATCGACATTTTGTAAGATGGAACATTCTTATAGAGCTGCTATGTTGTTGCCAAAAATTGTAACTAAGAAAGTCAGCATTTCATGGCTGCCCCCCAGTCAGTTCACTTTGCAGCAGTTCATCGGATTCTGCATAACTTGTGCAACTTCTATGATGTAAGTTAGAAGGGTACATTGTATGATAAATATTTGTGATAAATGTATTGGTCTTTTTTTACAGCAGTGGTCTGTTGGAGACAACATGAACAGTGCAAAACATCTACTGTTAGCATGCCATTGCCATACAGTGTGAGAACAGAGGACATGATGCCTACAAAGTCATTGCTCTGTGGTGTCTCTATAGTTGCTAGTTATATCAATATGATGTGATGCCTTCTATTAATTCTTATTCTGTTGACCAATTACTGTATGACATGTAATGGAAGCAGGATTGTAAAGTGTTTTGGTTTGGGTTTACTTCTCAGATGCAGATGACTTGCCTCTCTCTGTTCCTGAATGGTCATAAGTAAGTCTAAACGGATATAGCATCGGGCCCCTTTTTCCTTTCCGTTTTGTGAACCTTGTGAGAAATCGCAAATTCTATTATAAGAGATCTTTCACGGTATCCTTGAATGAAACTGGCCAAAAGTACTTAAATCCAAATAATCTATCCCACTTGCGCTAATGAGAAAAATAATGTTATCCCTCTTTTGATGTTTTCCCAAGATTATCACATACTCCATGCATGTGGGTGTTATGTGAACAGTAATCAATGATGGGTATGCTATGGTCAAAGTTGCTTTGCACATGGGAGTATTGAAACAAGATATTTGTAATTCTTACCTCAAATTGCTGACGATATGCGGGAATGTCGAAATATAGCTCTTCCTTGGTCCCCTTTCCCAATTCTCTAGACATCTCCTTTGGATTTTCTCTACATTCTGATGAGCCAAAGGCTCCATGAACACCTCACCATAGGTGGACCTGTCGAAGATATATGGCTCTTTCTTAGTTCCCTCCCAAATCACTCAACTCAGATATACTCGCAATTCCCATACGCAAACATATGTCATCAGAATGGTGGGACTCGGAGACATCCTGAAGATGTAGCCAGTACACAATCGCCGCAAATCACAGAACTGGTCGCCAATAGGTACGATCTTGAAGATGACACATTTACCCTCAAGGGAAAGCCATGTGTAACTCCATCACAGAAGTGGAGCTGCTCACACATTTCCACAGCAGGGCAAAACATTTTCTCCCTCTCCGATGAAGGAAGTACAGTCTATGTATGCTAACTTTATTTTAAACCCAAATATGTAACCTTCAACAACCTCATATAGAGGCTAAAAACAAATATAGTATTGTATTTATTTTATATAATTTATGTAGTTGCATTACAAAAGAGTACACTAATTAGCGATGAACTCATGATTCAGGGATGGTTATGGGAGCAGTTTAGGCTTGACAACATCGACCGCACAATTGACCACATTGGGCAAGAGTGGCCACTATAATTATTCCCATAGTAAGATGTATATATCAATATGAACGCTGGTGGTTCCTTTGTTGAGGATACGGGGCAAGGAAGTGCTAGTGCTTTAGCAAGGGACCATAATGGTGTGGCCTTGCTTTCTACCTGGAGAAAGATAAGCCTGTGTTCTGAGGTAGAGGATACAAGCTGTCGATGTGATGGCTGACTGGCCTCCTTCAGTTATCTGAAGTTTGCAGGGTGGCCAGTTGTGGCTGAAACGAACTGCACGACAGAGTAGGAGGTGCTGTCAAAGAATTCAGAGAAGATACTGACGGAGAGAGTGATGGAGGGATTTTGCGGAATGTGTAACATAAGGGAGAGCAATGGAGCTGCTCACCAGCTTGCAAATTATGCTAGAACAGACGAGCAAGCTCCTACTCTGTCAGTGCCTAGAGAAGTTTTGTTTCCCCTTTGATTTGTAAGGATTGTAATAGCTATTTTATACTCCCTCCGTTTTTATTTACTCTGCATATTAGATTTGACTGAAGTCAAACTTCATAAAGTTTGACCAAGTTTATAGAAAAAAAACTATCAACATTTACAATAGCAAATCCATATGATGTGAAAGTATATTCAATAATGAATCCAATGGTATTGATTTGTTATTGTATATGTTCATATTTTTTGTCTATAAACTTTGTTAGAGTCTCCAAAGTTTGAATCTGACAAAAGCTAATATGCGGAGTAAATAAAAACGGAGGGATTATATAATATAAGCTCTCTTTCACTATAAAAATTATGTATATCGGTATGTTAAACTTCAATTAGAACCAGCCGAATCAGAATCACCAATAGCGTATTGTCTTTAGTATGCAGACCTATGATAGTATAATTATTGAGTTCAACAGCATGACAATGAACTCTAAATTGTCGGGAAAAAGCTGCATTGTTAACATAAGTTTCTGCACGAGTTGTAAAATATTTGATCATGTTCAATTACGATTTCATGGAAATATTACTGTATGGTATTGTCCAATAACCACTTCATTGAAAATATGCTACTGGCCCAAGTATCATAAATAAACTCTTAAGGTAGGGACAATAGGCAAACTAATCAGAGACAAGATCACCACATCATCATAGCTGCATCACTGAACAAAAGGTTGCAGCTTCGGATTGATAAACCAAGAAGACTAGTAGAGTTAGTGTGAGGGCCAGAGTGCTCACCTCGAGCTGAGACTGGCTGGTGCCAGCGGCGGGGGTGATTCGGCGGCCTGCTTACGGCTATTCACGCACCTACAGCGGCGTCCCCTCTGCCAGCGCCAGTGTAAGAGTAGTGGTGGTGGCAGCAGTAGAATCAATCTATTACACTCTCCGAAGTAGTAGCGATACAGATCGATTACAAGAATTGGGGGAAACTGGTGTTCAGGGAAGGAAGAACAGAGAACTAGGGTTGCCGCCGTCGGTAGCCGCCTGATCCACTGGATGCCTTGATCTGGTTGAGTCTCGGCCGTAAGTACGGGTGCTCGTAGCGGTCACCCACTCCGGCCCAGTGACGTGGCTACTGGGCTTACATGCATGGCTGGGCCGTGCACGGTCTTGGGCTAGGTCCTCTGCTGATGGGGCACTGACATCCCCCTCTTCTTGGCTTGAGGCTTGACCCCAAGCCTCCACGTTCGGAAAACGAGCCTGGAGAGCAACCTTGTCCTCCCAGGTGGTGTCGATGGCTGCATCTCTGGACCAGCGCACTTGAACTTGTTCGATCATTGCCCCATTTTTCTTGCGCCATCTTGTGTTCAACACTTCCATAGGAACAGCCAATGCATCAGTAGAGAGGGGAAGCTGGAACTGAACTTGCGTACTAGGGGTTAGAGCCTTTCTTAGCTGTGACACATGGAAGACTGGGTGTACCGCCGAATGGTCTGGTAGTTGTAAGCCACATCTTTGATGCGTTGGATCACTTGATAGGGGCCATAATACTTGAAGGAGAGCTTGTGATTCGCACAAGGCGCGACTGATGATGGGATATCAGGCTATAGCTTCAGGAACACTTGATCCCCACATTCAAATTGGCGCTCCGATCTCTTCTTGTCTGCTTGAGCTTTCATACATTGTTTGGCTCGATTGAAATGTTGCTGCACAAGTTGTTGAATTACTGTGCGCTCTTCGAGCCAAGCTTGCAGTGATGGAACCGAACACGAAGAATGAGCAGACAGGCCCCAATGTCTAGGTTCATACCCGAACATGGCCTTAAAAGGTGTCATGCCAATCGCTGAATGCTGAGTTGTGTTATACCAGAATTGTGCTAGGGGTGTCCAAAAACTCCATCGTCGAGGACAGGCATGAGTGAAATAGCGAAGGAACATCTCCAAACATTGGTTTACTCGTTCCGTCTGGCCGTCCGTCTACGGGTGATTAGCAGTGCTCATACGTAGCTCCGTTTCAGCATATTTGAACAGTTCCTGCCAAAAATGGCTGGTAAACACCGGGTCACGATCAGACACGATAGCCGCTGGAAATCCATGTGTATACGATAGACCTGATGCATATATAACTGCGCCACTTTTGCTGCTGTATATGGATGAGCTAATGGCAAGAAGTGAGCAAATTTGGTGCGTGTGTCCACAATAACAAGCAAGCAATTGGAAGCTCCAGACTGAGGAAGACCATCTATGAAATGCATGCTAATGGTTTCCCATGTCTCTCTAGGAATTAGCAGAGGTAAGAGTAAACCTAGTGACGCTGCACGATCTGGCTTGGTTCGCTGACAGACTATACAACAATGCACATAATTCTTAATGTGAATCTTCATTTTTGGCCATGCAAACAAGCGCCTGATGCGAGAATATGTTGCCGGGAACCCGGAATGCCCTCCCAAAGTGCTGTCGTGGAATGCTGCTATGATCTATTGCTGCATTGATGTGGAGCCCCCAAGCCAAATACAACCCCTGAACCTTAAAATCCCTTGCTGGAGTGTGAATCGCCCCTTGGGATCGTCTCGGATAGCTAGCTGTTCCAGTAGCTTCATGGTCTGAGGATTACTGTTGTAGCTGGCAACCAAATCTTCCAGCCAAGCAGGTTGGCAAGAAGTGATTGATGTCAAGGTACCTGCCGTTGTAGCTCTGGATAGTGCATCAGCTGCCTGATTGTCCGAACCCTTCTTATACTTGATCTGATAATGCAACCCTAAGAGCTTGGTGAAAGCCTTCTGCTGCCAAGGAGTGGATAAACGCTGCTGTTCGAGATGTACGAGGCTGCGTTGGTCTGTTTTAATGACAAACTCGGCGTGTTGTAGATAGTGTCGCCACTGCTCAACTGCAACTATAATTGCCAGGTACTCTTTTTCATATGTAGAAAGCCCCTGATACCTTGGAGACAATGCTTTACCGATGAAAGCAATGGGGTGGCTCTTCTGCTGCAATACCACACCCACTCCAGTGTCGCATGCATCTGTTTCCACCGTGAATTGCTGCTTGAAATCCGAGAGGGCTAACACCGGCGCCGAAGTTAACTGTTGTTTGAGCAGTTGGAATGTTGTTTCTGTCGACGAAGTCCAGAGGAATGGCACTCCTTTCTTCAGAAGATTGAACAGGGGACGGGCTATCACACCAAAATTTCTGACAAAACATCGGCAATACCTGGCCAGCCCTAAAAAGCGTCTCACTCCTTTGACATCTGATGGTACCTGCCATTAGGCTACCGCTGCGATTTTGCTTGGGTCTGTAGCCGCTCCAGCAGCACTGACGACATGACCAAGATACACAACTTGCTGCTGCCCAAAAGTACATTTGAAGCTCTTAACTTTCCAGTTGTCACGCTGAAGTAGTTGCAGGACCTGCTTGACATGCTGCGCGTGCTCTTCCAATGACTCACTGAACTCTAGGATGTCGTCGAAGAAGACCAACACGTTGTGGGGTAACAGAGGGTGCAAGGTAGTAGTCAGTCCTCCATTGAAAGTTGCAGGCCCCCCAGCAAGCCCAAATGACAGCACTTTGAACTCGAAATGGCCAAAATGGGTTTGAAACGCCGTCTTGTATTCCTCTCCTTTGGCAAGCCTGATTTGATGGTATCCTGAACGAAGATCAAGCTTCGAAAACCACTTGGCTCCGTGAAGTTCATCCAGCAGCTCCTCAATGATGGGAATGGGGAACTTGGCGACACATGTGAGAGCGTTGAGATGCCTGTAGTCAACGCAAAGGCGCCATGTGCCGTCTTTTTTCTTGAACAAGATCACTGGTGAAGAAAACGGACTAGAGCTGCGTTGTATAATCCATGCCTTCAACATTTCCATGACCTGCTTTTCAATTTCATCCTTATGTTCAGGCTTGTGGCGATACGGTCTGACATTCACAGGTTGAGCTCCTGGAATCAAGGGAATGCTATGATCACAAGGGCGCCGAGGTGGCAGCCCTGTAGGTTCCCCAAATATGTCCGGAAAGGCATCTATCACTTGCTGCATGATCTCTGGCACAGGTGAGTTGGCTGCTGCTTCTTCTGTAGTAGCACAAATTTGCACAATATGTGTAATGGCTTGTTGCTTGCACAGACTTTGTAGCTGAATGGAATTGATCATGAAACAATCAGTTGAGTTGGATTCATGGCCACGCAAACATACCGTGCCCTCTGATGTGGAGAACTCCAGGCACTTGGCACGCCAATCGACTTGCATGGGGCTGTGAGCTTCGAGCCAGTCCATTCCCAGAATGGCATCGTACGTGCCCAACGCGAGGACCTTCATGTCAGTGCTGAACTCATGGTTCTGTGAATGCCACCGACACCCTGGCACTGATGAAGAACAAGAGAGCTCTCTGCCGTCCGCAACACGTACCTTGTACACCCGTGGCAGAGGTTGCACGCCCTCCAATCGCTGAGCCAGAGAATGGTTGATAAACGAGGTTGAACTGCCAGAGTCCATCAGCATAAAAACCTCCTGCCCTTGAATCCACGCGCGTAGCTGAAAGGCCTTTGCTGAAACTCCCCCGGACAGCGCAGAGCGAGAGATAGCCATCACGGTTTCTTCCTCTGTTGCCCTTGGCCTTTGATCGTCGTTGGTGTAAATGGTGTCGACACCGAAGAGCTCCACTAGCTCTTCTACCACGTGAAGTTGTACCGCTGTGGGACAAATGTGGTCATGGCCCCAGCACTCGCCGCACTTGAAGTAGAGGCCCCGCGCGCGCCTGTAGTCACGTAGAGTCTTGATTTTGGCTGCATCGGCGCGAGCCGCATCTGTGCCACGGCGATCAGTGGACACTGATGCCGAGGCCACCCGCGGTGGAGGTGGAGGAAGAGGTAGCGACGCGCCTGCTCGTGGTGGTGCATCGGGAGGTCTTGGCGCAGGTGGAGTAGTAGCTGCACAGAAGGCACCATCGATGACTTCCTCTTGAAGTAACGCCAGGGAACAAGCTGTATCCAATCCGGTGGCCATTGCACAAGGACCACCGCGCGGATGTCCGGTCGCAAACCTTCCACAAAACGAGTAAGGTAATAGTAGGGGTGAATTGAATCTGAATAGGAGCTCAACTGATTTATAATCAACTCAAATTGTTCTGTGTAAGCTGCTACTGTAGTTGACTGATGAACAGTGTAAAACTGATGAATCAACAATTGGTGTCGATCTCGTCCAAAACGAGTGCACAGTAAGGCAGAAAATGATTCCCAATCTAGCGGAGCTAACTTCTTTTGAACAGATTGTAACCAAACCGAAGCAGTGCCTGAAAAATTCAGACATGCCATGGGCACCCAGAACGAATCGTGGATGGCAAACATCTGGAAATATTGTTCACACAATGTCTTCCACAGCCGTGGATTCTCGCCGGTGAATTGGGGAAACACAATCGAAGGGTGTGCCTACCCCAAGCCTGCGAGCAACTGACTCGCATGAGCGAAAGGAGAGAGAGAAGGTAGGGGGACTGGGAGTCGAGCTGACCGTTTGCCGGGAGTGGCGATGGGGTCCGAAACGATGCCGCCGGCAACCCCCATGTGAGATTGAAGTCGCCGCGGTCCATTGACCCAGGGAGTGGCACCGCCGCGCTAGAGTCAGCGCCTTGGAGATCGCTGCACATCGCGGTTGGGAGTGAGGAAGCAGTCTTGGCCGCCGCCTCTGCGTCGGATGACGCGCCCGGGCCACGTGCCCGCTGCAAATCGGAGACTGCAGCAGCAAGATCGTCGACGCGTCGCTCCAATTCGGGACGCCAAGCCAGCAGATCATCGATCTTCATGGATTGGGCCTGCATCGCCGCCGTGTTGGCGTCAAGGGAGTTCTTCAGGGAGTCGAGGTAGGTCTTGATGGCAGGATCCATGGCTTCAAGCTGTTGACGGCCTTGACGAAACCGACGAGTTTCGATGATTTGCACCAGTGGAAACGAACCAGTGATCGATGTCTCTGATACCAGATGTAAGAGTAGTGGTGGTGGCAGCAGTAGAATCGATCTATTACACTCTCCGAAGTAGTAGCGATACAGATCGATTACAAGAATTGGGGGAAACTGGTGTTCAGGGAAGGAAGAACAGAGAACTAGGGTTGCCGCCGTCGGTAGCCGCCTGATCCACTGGATGCCTTGATCTGGTTGATTCTCGGCCGTAAGTACGGGTGCTCGTAGTGGTCACCCACTCCGGCCCAGTGACGCGGCTGCTGGGCTTACATGCACGGCTGGGCCATGCACGGTCTTGGGCTGGGTCCTCTACTAATGGGGCGCTGACAGCCAGCGGCACCGGATCGCTGCCGCCGGCCGCCTACTAGTCATTGGCGAGTGGCGGTGTTCCTATCTCTCTGTTTTATCGGCTTTTTTTAGGGGCTCTGTTTTATCGGCGGGAGCGGCGTCTGAGCCGAGCAGGCATTTCAGTTTGGGGCAACGTCTCGGCCTCTTAACTCAGTAGCCCAAGTACGACTGCAGCACTGAGACAATAGGCCCACGACTGCTCGGTCTTTCGCCTCTCTTCATAGATTGTGCGGTTGATGCGCCTTCAGCGCCTGCGAGACTTATATTTCTTTCATTGCATATAGCAAGAGTACCTATCGTCTTTTTTTTCGGGTAAGAGCATCTCTTGTAGATACCATAGAACTATGGCGAACTGCGTTATACGGGATGGTTTACGGGACGAGTCAAAAAAAGGCCTGATCAGATCCGCGAAAACGGCCTGGCCCGTAAAAATTTTAGAGGAGGGCCGTAAACCGCCCCCGTTTCCGCTAAAAATTCGGGCGCCGACGCTTTTTAGGGTTCCCATCCCACAAATCCCCAACCTTCCTCCGCCGGGAAGCTCCTTCCTTTAGTGAGAAATCATCTCCCCTCTGACAGCCATTTCTGACGCCTCCGGCCACCGGATCTCTCCGACGATGTCGACCGCGAGTGCAGGGCATGGCGGCGGCGACGGTTTCGGTCATCACAGGGGCTTCGGGTGCCGCGGTGAGGCAGCGCGCATGGTAGCTTCGTCGCCCGCAAGCACTAGAACGAAGACGAGGCCGGTGGCCTGGCCTCCGCCCACCCTTGTCGGACAGGCAACGGGAGGCGGTGCGCAAGCACGGAGCCAAGTCCCGCAGCGCCGGAGCAAGCTCTCGTGCGTGGAAGACCTTCCGTGCTGCGGCCAGCTTTTCGACCCGGCGATCAGCAGCAGCGCGCGACCGAGCGGGCATGATTTGCGTACAGGACCGTCGCCGACTCCGGAGATGCGGCTGCGCAGCTGCCGGTGCTCTAGGCGGAGTACCAACTCCAAACTCGGCTCTCCGGTGAGCAGATCCACGATACGCTGCACGGAGGGAAGTCGCTGCCCGCCGAGGTCATCTCCAGCGACAAGGACGACAATGGCAACACCAGCGACTACGAGGCGTAGAACCCTGGTGATGTTTAATTAGAAGTAGACCCCTGCGTATGAACTACTTTAATGTTCGGTTGTACTATGTTTAATGAAGTTTTATGAACTATATGTGGAACTCCGGTGAACTCCGGCTATGTATGACTATGTTTAATTATGGTGTGAACTGCTAGCTTTCAAAATCGTGGTGAATTCCGATCCTGCTGCTGGATATGTTCTGTCTCCGCGCGTTTCGTCCCATAAATTTCGTTTACGAGAGCTCTTATACGCGTTTTGTGGGACGCGCGGCGTGATCGGCTAGAGATGCTCTAAGAGTACCTACCGTCTTGGGTGAAGCTTTTTTCAACGCGCACTATAAGAAATATGGCAACTTGCGACCATCAATATTGGTCACTGGTCATTGTTTCCCATATTTGACTTTTTTGTGACCAAAAACAGTTGGTGAAAATCTGTCCGTCTTTAATGAAACTTAACGACATTCAATGTGAAATGGCCGTAGACTGTTACGACCAAAACAAAAGGTCATAGATTTTATGACCAATTCTTTTGGTCACTGAAAGTCTGCTCAGACCACGTCAGAACCAATGTGGCAAGCTGACATGGCAAAATTGCCACCAAATGAATTGGTCGTAGATTAAAATCAGTCGGTCCAGTTCGGTGTTTTACATGGGTCAAGCCCAACAATTCGAGCTTTTTTTCAAGTCAATTCTTGTGGGCTACATCGGCCAAACCCAATATTTCAGCTTCTTTATTTTTGGGCCTTGGCCTTCTTCCAGTCTATTGATTTTTCTATTTTCAGTCATTATATTTTGGAGCTGGTCCCACTAGTCAGGTGGGTCCTACTAGTCATAGTGCCATACATTGGTCCCACATGTCAGAAATTTCAAAATTGCTCAGAATATATTCATAAGTGGGTCCCACTGGTCAAGTTTCCTTTTCACTTCTTTTCAACATACATAATCACTATTTCAAACAGGACAAAACAAATACAATTCATCAAATAACACTACATTAGTCTTTTACAATCCGTTACAATATTACAATTTACAGTCTACTACAGTCAAACAGATCAAACAACTCTTTGATAAGTAGGGCTTCAGTGCTTCGCACTTGGCTTCAAGGCTTCACACTTCAAAAAAATTAGGCCTGGAGCTCCTATAAAAGAGTGAACATAAAGGCTACCAGCATTAGAGTGTACTGCTGTTGAGGCTAGAACCAAAACAACTTTAATGGCAACACTAAATGTAAGCAGTAGAGCAGATCTAAAAACGTATCCATTATGGTACACTTAAGAAGATGTTGTAAATTTTTAGCAAAATTGTTCGTGGGAGTAACCTTAGTTGTTCAAAATCAGCGTTGAAAATTCAAGGAAATTAAGTTACAGCAGACAATCAGGTATTCTATGTACGCAACAATTTCAACAACAAATACAATTCTCTACGAGCGACAAAATTAGTTTTCTTTACATCCTTAATCCTTGCAAGTTTAAAAAAAGATAAGGTAGCATCAAATCAGGTTATAGTTTGTGGGAATCAATGCACACAGCACGAACGAACAAAATGGTTAAAACACCAATCAAGTAGGCCTCATCCTCTTTCCCGTTCCAGATTTGGTGTTGATTAGCTTAGTAGCTGAGGCAGAAATAGAAGCATTGAGGAGGAAAGCTATGTACATGTGCACTTGCGAGGCCACATATCCCGAGTCGTCCACCACACTAGCCACCATCACGTACCTGTTGCCATCAGCAACGTTGCTGCCGCAGCAGCAACAGATAACCATTTGTAAATTAAATGGACCAGCTATACGTACAAGGTTATACTAAGCATGTAAGTATAGTCCAGCTATAAAGTGGATGGCACAAATAAGCTGTGGTTGCTTAGATACCACTTTCTGCAACAACAAATAATTTTCATTGTGACCCGACATGTTAACATCAGTGGCTCGCTGCGGCATCAGCTTCGGGCGCCTTCTTCTTGAAGATGTTCTTCGCCCCTGAAGAAGCATCCACCAGTAGGCTAGCTTTATAAGGAAGAAAGGAACACTTGATCCATCCATCTGATGCAAATACTTGCACTAAAACTATGATGAACCTGCACCCAGAATTCTATCTGTGAGAGAGGGCCCCGCTTGTACAAAAACAATACCAACTAACAAGAGCTAATTAATAACCCTACTATATAGTAGCATAAAAACCGAACAAGTACTTCCACTTCAATCAAGTGTGGACAAGCAAGTATTTAAGCAGGGACAGTTTCACAACCCAATATTGATGTTGCTATGATGCGAGATATGGAAAAAAATTGATCTGAAAGTGGCAACATATACATATACCTTCAGTGGAACCTCCTCAAACCACTACTCCACATTCACTTTGGTCTTCGCGCTGCATTCCAGATAGACATCCATACTCCCTGGCAAAGTCAATGCCTTCCTTCTTGGTGACAGCCCTCTCGCTCCCCTACAGTCCAATGGCCATTTTTCCAAGGACATCTACAAAGGCAGAGCACACCATTGATGCAAGTGTCACCAAGATAGTTTCAGTCAAAGTTAAAGCAAATATACACATGCAAACTGAACCAAACCGAGGTGCATATTCATATGTGTGTGTATGTAGAGATGCAAGTGCCATCTGAATTTTGGGGAACCAAAGCATGGATGTTGTTGTTGCTACTTTAGGCAACTGAGCTAATTAATCTGACCAACCTAATACACTTCTCTCAAAAAAGAAAAAAAAACAACTTCAAATGTTGAGTGCGGCAGCAACATCTACTTGCTACTGGAGTTCCAGTTCAAGATGGCCAGAGGCCACTTGGCACCAGGGAACCTTCACAATTTCCACCATATATATGAATGAGTTAGAAAGAAAACTAGAGTTGAACTACCCAGCCTCATACATATATACATACATACATATAGGAGCAAATTTGATTACACAAAAAGAAGGTAGCTGGAGTGGTGGTGGACGAAACGAAAATTGACGGCCACGGCTCAGCGAGGAGGAGCTCAACATTGAGGGTTCGCAAAGTAGGAATTCATTAATTTGAGAGTGGGTTTTAGTAGCTAAAGCTTAGAAGTTAAGTTAAGCACTTAGTACTAAACAACAGCAACACTTGAACCGTAACATGTCCAGAAAGGAAACAAAACATGAGACAAGTATTGATAGCAATTCCATGAAGGCCATCCAATGGTTTCAGCCACATCCTAATAAACCTGCAGCATTCTTTAACAGCTAATTATCAGCAACAAATCAGTGGCCAGATGAGCACCAGCACAACAAATCGACACTAACACTTGGTCATCGATGCGATGCCCAAGCAAGGAATCAGCTCACACACGCAAGATGATGACTGCATACATACAAATAATGTGCTGGCAGAAAAAAAATCCAAGCAGGAGCTCATCTTCTCTCTCGGTTTGGTAACTAACAACCTAAATAAAATAAAAACATGACTTGTTCATACAGATCCCTCTAAAATTCCTTGGCACAAGTAGGATTTGCATCACATATTCATCAACTTAGCAGCAGAAAGTAGTGAGCTGAGGAAGAGGGGGAGGGAGATGGAGGAACTACCTATCGCAGTCGCAATGGAAGCAGAGGAGCAGACCCCTCCTGTCCCTCCCCCTCGAGCAGGATAGGGCTGCCGGCTGGGCGCGCCCCTACTCCTCCGCCTCCTCGAGCAGGACATGGCCGGTGCCCTCCTGCCGCCGTCGTTGTCCCATTTGCGCCATGGTTACCTGTAGCAAAGGGAAGGAAAGGAGGAGACGGTGAGGTGGGGTGGGGAGGGACAATCCGTGTGAGGAATGAGTGGAAGTACCAACCTAGGGCACGCCGGTGCCGGATCCTCCGCCCGCTGGCCTCACTGTCGCTAGAGGTCAGTTGTCTATCAAAACCCTGGCTAGCCACAGGGGATGATGGAGGGCGGGAGCGCCGATTATGTATGGAGGGAAAGGAGGCCTGGACCATGGGGAGCTCGGGGGAGTGCTTCCCATTGCTGGAGCTCGCTAGAATAGGCTGGCGTGGGTGGTGGCGGTGACGAGGGAGAGGGGTTCATGGGGGAGAGAGGAGCGAGGTCGCGAGACAGAGAGGGATGAGGCGTTCGGTGGATGGATGGATGGATGTGTGGTGGTGAGCTAGATGGATGGATATGCGCCATGTCATCGATCCGTGGCACAAATGTTTCAATCAATATGAATCTGATGACCCACAAGTATAGGTGATCAATCGTAGTCCTTTCGATAAGTAAGAGTGTCGAACCCAACAAGGAGCAGAAGGAAATGACAAGCGGTTTTCAGCAAGGTAATATCTGCAAGCACTGAAATTATAAGTAGCAAGTAGTTTGATAGCAAGATAATTTGTAACGGGCAAGTAGCAATAATAGTAACAAAAGTGCAACAAGGTAGCCCAATCCTTTTGAGGCAAAGGACATGCCAAAACGGTCTCTTATGATAAGCAAAGTGTTCTTGAGGGTACACGGGAATTTCATCTACTCACTTTCATCATGTTGGCTTGATTTGTGTTCACTACTTTGATAATTTGATATGTTGGTGGATCGGTGCTTAGGTGTTGTTCTTACTTGAATAAACCTCCTACTTATGATTAACCCCCTCGCAAGCATCCGCAACTACGAGAAAAGTATTAAGAATAAATTCTAACCATAGCATTAAACTTTTGGATCCAATCGGTCCCTTACGGAATTGCGCATAAACTAGGGTTTAAGCTTCTGTCACTCTCGCAACCCATCATCTAATAACTACTCCACAATGCATTCCCTTAGTCCCAAATATGGTGAAGTGTCATGTAGTCGACGTTCACATGACACCACTAAGGGAATCACAACATACATATCATCAAAATATCGAACACACATCAAGTTCACCTGATTACTTGCAACATGATTTCTCCCATGACCTCAAGAACAAAAGTAACTACTCACAAATAATAATCATGCTCAAGATCAGAGGGGTATTAAATAGCATAATGGATCTAAACATATAATCTTTCACCAAATAAACCATACAGTAATCAACTACAAGATGTAATCAACACTACTAGTCACCCACAAGTACCAATCTATAGTTCTGATACAAAGATTGAACACAAGAGATGAAATAGGGTTTGAGAGGAGATGGTAATGTTGAAGATGTTGATGGAGGTTGCTCTCCCCAAGATGGGAGAGTTGTTGGTGATGATGATGACGATGATTTCCCCCTCCGGGAGGGAAGTTCCCGCGGCGGAATCGCTCCGCCGAAGGGCAGAAGTGCTCCTGCCCAAGTTCCGCCTCGAGACGGCGGCGCTTCGTCCCTAAAGTCCTCCCCTTTATTTTTTCTAGGTTAAAATGACTTATATACCAGAAGATGGGCACCGGAGGTGGGCTGGGCTGAGCACAACCCACCAGGGCGCGCCCGGGGGGCCTGGCGCGCCCTGGTGTCTTGTGCTCACCAGGTGGCCCCCCTCCGGTAGTTATTTGCTCCAGTATTTTTTATTTATTCCATGAAAATTCCTCGTGAAGTTTCAGCTCATTTGGAGTTGTGCAGAATAGGTAGCCTGGCGTAGCTTTTTCAGGTCCAGATTTCCAGCTGCCGGAATTCTCCCTCTTTGTGTGAACCTTGCATATTATGAGAGAAAAGGCATTAGAATTATTTCAAAAAACATTATTATGCATAAAAACATTATAAATAACGGTAGGAAAACATGATGCAAAATGGATGTATAAACTCCCCCAAGCTTGGACCTCGCTTGTCCTCAAGCGAAAGCCGAAATCGAAAAACATGTCCATATGCTTAGAGAGAGAGGTGTCGATGAAAACAAAATACAGACATAGAAGCATCATGTAAATTATTATAACAGCAACAAACTTTAACATAAAACTTTATCATAAAACTTTTATCATAGACTTCTCATGAATAAGTAACAATTCATCACAGCATCGAAGTATAAAGCATAAACTCTATTGCAAACCAACAAACTATGTTCTTAGTCAACTTTGCAACTACAATTCATCATCTTTTCAGGAAGGGTCACGTATCGGAGCCTTTAGGCAAGTCCACATACTCAACCATCATATAGTCTTCTATGATTGCTAACACTCACCGCATACACATGAGCAAAATGTTTCAACCGGACACATAGAAAGATAGGGGCTTATAATTTTGCCTCCCAACATATTCACCTCAAGGGTGATGTCAACAATAATAACTCATGCTTCCCATATTCAACTGGATATATGTGCCTAGATATTTCCTCACCACATGATGCTTGCCGAATGGGAAAATAAAAAGGAATAGAGAGAAGAACTTTGACTCTTGCATAAAAAGTAAATACATAAAAGTAAAAGATAGGCCCTTCGCAGAGGGAAGCAGAGGTTGCCATGCGCTTTTTGTTTGTATGCTCAATCCCTTAGTGCAAAAGAATGTCACGTTATATTGCCCCTTATGATAGCAACCTTTATTATGCAGTCTGTCGCTTTTATTCTTTCCCATCACAAGTTCATACAACGCTCAATTTTCTCTTACACTAAATGATCTAACACTTTTAGAAGCAATTTTTATTGCCTTATTGCACCGATGACAACTTACTTGAAGGATCTTACTCAATCCATAGGTAGGTATGGTGGACTCTCAAAACAAGATTTGGGTTTAAGGGTTTTTGGATGCACAAGTAGTATCTCTACTTGGTGCGGAATTTTTGGCTAGCAAAGATATGGGGCAAGCACCACACATTGAAGGATCTATGACAATATAACTTCTATGTGAATATGAACAAACATAAATCATTACGTTGTCTTCCTTGTCCAACATCGGAATTTTTGGCTAGCAAAGATAGGGGGCAAGCACCACATGTTGAAGGATCTATGACAATATAACTTCTATGTGAATATGAACAAACATAAATCATTACGTTGTCTTCCTTGTCCAACGTCAACAATTTTGGCATATAATATTTTGATGGTGGCTCACAATCACAAAAGACTTCCAAGATAGTATATTTGCATGTGAATCTTCTCTTCCCTTATTAATTCTTTCATGAATTGCATCACTGACCAATGCTATGTTTGTCAATCTCCAATGAAATTTTCTACTTATACTTTTCCTTATGTGGTGTCATTACTTACCATAAGATTAGCATATGATATTTTTCATTTATTTCCTTTCTTTTTATTGAAACATGAAAGTAAAGAAAGCAAAACTCAAACTAAACTTTATTATATATCTCGCACACGATTACAAGGATAGATCACTAAGCAAACTCTCAAAAAAAAGGATCGAGCTAAACTTTTATTCATCTAAAGCAAAAGATAACTATGGATCGAACTAAGAAAAGTAAAGGCAAAAGATAGTGGAGGTGATACGATACCGGGGCACCTCCCCCAAGCTTGGCGTAAGCCAAGGGGAGCGCCCATACCCGATACTCAATTTTCTTTTGGTGATGAAGTGGTGGGTTTGTCTTTCTTCCTTAGCTTACGCTTGAGGATGGAATTCTCCTCCTTCAATTCACCAATCTCCTGCTCAAGTTCTAATACCTTTTTGCATAAATCTTGCTTGTTTTCCTGCAAAAGACGAAAGGGGATAAACTAATCTTAGGCTTCTTTGCTTTGTTGGGAAGGCTCGACTTCTTAAATTCAATGTGCATGTCCCCAGGTTGAGGCAATGGGGCTTCATCCTCGTCTGAGCTCGTCTCCTCCTCCCTTTTAGGATCATAGTCTTCTTCTTCCTCCAAAGTCCAGCTATAGTGCTCCACATCCCCATAAACCTTAGGGTTTGCGATATAATTAGCAACATAGCTCTCACCCTCCGAGCCTTGGGATGACATATTTTCAGATCTGTCAGAAAATAGCAAGGAAAAGAAAACAGGAGATTTCTCCGCGATACGGAGGTCAATAGGTTCGGGGGGTATATAAAGATTTTTTTATCTTGGGAAACAAGCAAACGGAAGAAAGACGGAGTCCGGAAGGTACCCGAGCTGGGCACAACCCACCTGGGCGCGCTTGGCAAGCCAGGTGCGCCCTGGTGTCTTGTGCCCACCAGGGGTGCCTTCCTGGTTGTTTCTTATTTTCCTAATTTTTGTTATATTCCAAAACAGACAGAAAATATTTTTGCAGATTTTTCAGAGTCCGTTTACTTACCGTATCACGTACCTCCTCTTTTTTCATGATTCTGGAGTATTCCGGAAGGTTTCTTTTATGTGTTCTTCCGGTGTCATAGTTTGGATAATATTGCTTTCAACATTAATGGGCGTACTTGAGATATAATGTTTTATTCGTTGCCCATTAACAACCTTCGGGTTAGTTGCTTCGGCATTATTTATTTTGATAGCTCCAGATCGATAAACCTCCTCGATAACATAGGGTCCTTCCCATTTGGAGAGGAGTTTTCCTGCAAAGAATCTGAAACGAGAGTTGTACAAAAGAACAGATTCTCCAACCTTGAAGTCACGCTTTTGGATTCTTTTATCATGCCATCTTTTAACTTTTTCTTTAAATAATTTGGCATTTTCATAAGCTTGGGTTCTCCATTCATCTAATGAGCTAATATCAAATAACCTCTTCTCGCCAGCAAGTTTGAAATCATAGTTGAGTTCTTTAATTGCCCAATAAGCTTTATGTTCTAACTCAAGAGGCAAATGACAAGCTTTTTCATAAACCATTTTATAAGGAGACATACCCATAGGATTTTTATATGTTGTTCTATAGGCCCAAAGTGCATCATCTAATTTCTTAGACCAATTCTTTCGGGACCTATTGACAGTCTTTTGTAAAATTATTTTTATTTCTCTATTGCTAAGTTCAACTTGACCACTAGAATGAGGATGATAGGGTGATGCAATTCTATGGTTAACATCATACTTGGGCAAGCATTTTACGAAAAGGACCATGAATAAAGTGTGAACTACCATCAGTCATTAAATATCTTGGGACTCCAAACCTTGGGAAAATAACTTCTTTAAGCATTTTAATAGAGGTGTTGTGATCAGCACTACTAGTTGGAATAGCTTCTACCCACTTAGTAACATAGTCAACAGCAACCAAAATATGAGTATACCTATTAGAGGAAGGAAAAGGTCCCATGTAATCAAATCCCCAAACATCAAATGGTTCAACAGCAAGTGAATAATTCATAGGCATTTCTTGACGCTTACCGATATTACCAATTCTTTGACATTCATCACAAGATAAAACAAACTTACGAGCATCCTTGAAGAGAGTAGGCCAATAAAACCCAGATTGCAATACCTTGTGAGCAGTTCTGTCTCCCGCATGATGTCCTCCATAAGTTTCGGACTGACATTTCCGTAGGATTTACCCCTGTTCATCCTCAGGTACACAACGTCTAATAATACCATCTACTCCTTCTTTATAAATATGTGGGTCATCCCAAAAGTAATGTCTTAAATCATAGAAGATTTTTTTTTCTTTTGTTGGTATGTGAAACTAGGTGGTATATATTTAGCAACAATGTAATTAGCATAATCAGCATACCAAGGAGTGCTATGAGAAACATTTATTGCAGCTAACTGCTCATCAGGAAAGCTATCATTAATAGGTTGTGGGTCATCAAGAACATTTTCAAGCCTAGACAAGTTATCAGCCATGGGGTTCTCAGCTCCCTTTCTATCAGTGATATGTAAGTCAAATTCTTGTAGCAAGAGAACCCACCTAATGAGTCTAGGTTTAGCATCTTTCTTTTCCATAAGATATTTTATAGCAGCATGATCGGTGTGAACAATCATTTTTGAATCTACAATATAGGATCTGAATTTATCACAAGCAAACACCACGGCTAGAAATTCTTTTTCAGTAGTAGCATAATTTATTTGTGCACTGTCTAGAGTTTTACTAGCATAATGAATAACATTTAGTTTCTTATCAACTCTTCGTCCTAGAACAGCACCAACAGCATAATCACTAGCATCACACATAATTTCAAAAGGCAAGTTCCAATCAGGTGGTTGAACAATAGGTGCAGAAATTAAGGCTTTCTTGAGTGTTTCGAAGGCTTCTAAACAATCATCATAAAAAATAAAAGGAATATCCTTTTGCAAAAGATTTGTAAGAGGCCTAGAAATTTTAGAAAAGTCTTTGATAAATCTCCTATAGAAACCAGCATGACCAACGAAACTACAAATACCTTTGATATCTTTAGGACATGGCATTTTCTCAATTGCATCAACCTTAGCTTTGTCCACCTCAATACCTCTTTCAGAAATTTTATGGCCCAAAACAATACCTTCGTTAACCATAAAGTGGCACTTCTCCCAATTCAAGACAAGATTTGTTTGCTCACATCTCTGCAAAACTCGATCAAGATTGCTTAAGCAATCATCAAAAGACTTCCCATAAACAGAAAAGTCATCCATGAAGACCTCAACAATCTTTTCACAAAAGTCAGAGAATATAGCAGTCATACATCTTTGAAAGGTAGCAGGTGCATTGCATAGACCAAAAGGCATACGTCTATAAGCATAAGTTCCAAAAGGACAATTAAAAGTGGTCTTTTCTTGATCAGGTTGAGAAACAGGTATTTGTGAAAAACCAGAATATCCATCAAGGAAGCAAAAATGTGTGGGCTTAGATAATCTTTCTAGCATTTGATCAATAAAAGGCAGAGGGTAATGATCTTTTCTAGTTGCTTTGTTTAATTTTCTAAAATCAATTACCATTCTATAGCCTGTAACAATTCTTTGTGGAATAAGTTCATTCTTATCATTAGGAACAACAGTGATACCTCCTTTCTTAGGGACACAATGAACAGGACTTACCCATCTACTATCAGCTATAGGATAGATTATACCTGCTTCCAGAAGTTTTAATATTTCTGTTCTTACCACTTCTTTCATCTTCGGATTTAACCGATGTTGGTGATCAACAACGGGTTTAGCATCAGGTTCCATATTAATCTTGTGTTGACATAGAGTGGGACTAATGCCCTTAAGATCATGAAGAGTATATCCAATAACACCTCGGTGCTTCTTTAGAACTTTCAATAATCTTTCTTCTTCATGTTCTGAAAGGTTAGCACTAATAATAACAGGATATATCTTCTTCTCATCAAGATAAGCATATTTCAAAGTGTCTGGCAATTGTTTTAATTCAAACACAGGATCACCTTTGGGTGGAGGAGGACCTCCTAAAGTTTCAATAGGAAAATTGTGCTTAAGCAGAGGTTGTTGTTCGAAGAAAATCTTATCTATTTCATTTCTTTCATGCATATGCAAATCATTTTCATGGTCTAGCAGATATTGTTCTAAAGGATCAGTAGGAAGTACAGCAATAGAAGCGAGACCAATAATCTCATCCTTACTAGGCAATTCTCTTTTATACGGTTTTCTACTAAACTTGGAAAAATTAAACTCATGAGACTCATCACCAAAACTAACACCGACAGTTTGTTTCTCACAATCTATTTTAGCGTTAACGGTGTTCAAGAAAGGTCTACCAAAGATAATGGGACAAAAGTCATCTTGTGGGGAACCAAGAACTAGAAAATCAGTAGGATATTTTATTTTCCCACACAAGACTTCAACATCTCTAACAATCCCAAGTGGTGTGATGGTGTCTCTATTAGCAAGTTTAATAGTAACATCTATGTCTTCTATCTCAGCAGGTGCTATGTCATTCATAATTTCTTGATATAAGGTAAAAGGAATAGCACTCACGCTAGCACCTATGTCACATAAACCATGATAACAGTGATCTCCTATTTTAACTGAGACAACAGGCATGCCAACAACAGGTCTATGTTTATCTTTTTCATTGGGTTTGGCGATTCTAGCAGCTTCATCACAGAAGTAAATAACATGCCCATCAATATTATCGGCCAGGAGATCCTTAACCATAGCAACACTAGGTTCTACTTTGATTTGTTCAGCTGGTTTAGGTGTTCTAATATAACTTTTATTGACCACAGTTGAAACTTTAGCATGTTCCTTCATCCTAACAGGGAAAGGCAGTTTTTCAATATAAGCAGTAGGAACAACTGGATCAACATTATAAATAATAGTTTCATCTTTAGCTATTACCGGTTCTTTAATAGGTGGGTGATATTTAAACCACTTCTCCTTAGGGAGATCAACATGAGTAGCAAAATATTCACAACAGGAGGCTACTATCTCAGAGTCAAGTCCATATTTAGTGCTGAACTTTTGAAAAGCATTGGTATTCATAAAAGATTTAACACAATCAAACTTAAGCTTAATACCTGACTCTTTACCTTCGTCGAGTTCCCAATCTTCTGAGTTGCATTTAATTCTTTCTAAAAGATCCCACCGGAATTCAATAGTCTTCTTCATAAAGGAACCAGTACAAGAAGTATCGAGCATGGATCGATCATTATGAGAAAGCCGAGCATAAAAGTTCTGAATAATAATTTCTCTTGAGAGCTCATGATTAGGGCATGAATATAACATTGACTTAAGCCTCCCCCAAGCTAGAGCGATACTTTCTCCTTCACGAGGCCAACAATTATATATATAATTCCGATCACGACGAACTAGATGCATAGGATAATTTTTTTGGTGGAACTCCAATTTCAATCGATTCCAATTCCAAGATCCAATATCATCGCATAGCCTATACCATGTCAATGCCTTTCCCTTCAACGATAAAGGGAAAACCTTCTTCTTAGCTTCATCCCCGGGTAAACCTGCAAGCTTAAACAATCCACAAATTTCATCCACATATATCAAGTGCATATCAGGATGTTCGGTTCCATCTCCTGCATAAGGATTAGCTAGCAGATGTTCTATCATACCCGAAGGAATTTCATATTCAATATTTTCAGTAGGTGCAGTAGGTTGAGGGGTGACTAATTGCGGTTCCGGTCGAGGTGAAGATACCCCGAACAAACCCCTCAAAGGATTGTTCTCCATAGTAACAAGTGACAGTAAATTTCAGCACATAGTAATAATTTTTCCTTACCGATTTCCACTTACCAAGAGCGCTTCACTCCCCGGCAACGGCGCCAGAAAAGAGCCTTGACGACCCAAAAGTATAGGGGATCAATCGTAGTCCTTTTGATAAGTAAGAGTGTCGAACCCAACGAAGAGCAGAAGGAAATGACAAGCGGTTTTCAGCAAGGTAATATTTGCAAGCTCTGAAATTATAAGTAGCAAGTAGTTTGATAGCAAGATAATTTGTAATGGGCAAGTAGCAATAATAGTAACAAAAGTTTAGCAAGGTAGCCCAATCCTTTTGAGGCAAAGGACAGGCCAAAACGGTCTATTATGATAAACAAAGTGTTCTTGAGGGTACACGGGAATTTCATCTACTCACTTTCATCATGTTGGCTTGATTTGTGTTCACTACTTTGATAATTTGATATGTGGGTGGATCGATGCTTAGGTGTTGTTCTTACTTGAACAAACCTCCTACTTATGATTAACCCCCTCGCAAGCATCCGCAACTATGAGAAAAGTATTAAGAATAAATTCTAACCATAGCATTAAATTTTTGGATCCAATCGGTCCCTTACGGAATAGCGCATAAACTAGGGTTTAAGCTTCTGTCACTCTCGCAACCCATCATCTAATAACTACTCCACAATGCATTCCCTTAGGCCCAAATATGGTGAAGTTTCACGTAGTCGACGTTCACATGACACTACTAAGGGAATCACAACATACATATCATCAAAATATCAAACACACATCAAGTTCACATGATTACTTGCAACATGATTTCTCCCGTGACCTCAAGAACAAAAGTAACTACTCACAAATAATAATCATGCTCAAGATCAGAGGGGTATTAAATAGCATAATGGATCTGAACATATAATCTTTCACCAAATAAACCATATAGTAATCAACTACAAGATGTAATCAACACTACTAGTCATCCACAAGTACCAATCTATAGTTCCGATACAAAGATTGAACACAAGAGATGAACTAGGGTTTGAGTGGAGATGGTGTTGTTGAAGATGTTGATGGAGATTGCTCTCCCCAAGATGGGAGAGTTGTTGGTGATGATGATGACGATGATTTCCCCCTCCGGGAGGGAAGTTCCCCCGGCGGAATCGCTCCGCCGGAGGGCAAAAGTGCTCCTGCCCAAGTTCCGCCTCGAGACGGCGGCGCTTCGTCCCGAAAGTCCTTCCCTTTATTTTTTCTAGGTCAAAATGACCTATATACCAGAAGATGGGCACCGGAGGTGGGCTGGGCTGAGCACAACCTACCAGGGCTCGCCTGGGGGGCCTGGCGTGCCCTGGTGTCTTGTGCTCACCAGGTGGCCCCCCTCTGGTAGTTATTTGCTCCAGTATTTTTTATTTATTCCATAAAAATTCCTCATGAAGTTTCAGCTCATTTGGAGTTGTGCAGAATAGGTAGCATGACGTAGATTTTTCAGGTCCAGATTTCCAGCTGCCGGAATTCTCCCTCTTTGTGTGAACCTTGTATATTATGAGATAAAAGGCATTAGAATTACTCCAAAAAGCATTATTATGCATTTTTTCTACCCTCTTGGACTGACGAAGGAGGGCAAGTACTAAACGCATCCGCCAGTGAAGGATCCGGCGGCCTCTGGCCTTGCCGCCATCGGAGCAGCACTGGAGGTGGAGGCCACTAAAACCCTAGCCACGAGGTAGGGCTGCGGGTGGATGGGAGGAGCGGTATGATGACGATGAGTCTGGACGGGGACCTTTCGTCTATGACCAGGGGAGGTGAGGTGGGTGGAAGAAGGATGACTATGATGGCTACAGTAGATTGTTTGTCTGACAATTGCACGGAACATCTCTATGGTTAGCCCCGTCGCCCTCGATGACGGCACGTGCAACGTCCCTCACCATCTGACAGCATGCCGGATCCAGCCGTATAAATCCACGAAAAATCATACGATGCCGGAAATCCTCGGGACCTGGCATGGTGTCGTCATATGGCCCTTGTAGTGTGTGGTGAAAGTTTTAACGCGTTTCGTAGAAGCCTGACGAGAGGTCGCTTGTAAACTGCACCATCTCTGAGGTAGTATCTGGCTATCCTAAGAGAACATGCCCGATTTGTGAAGGAATGTGTCAAATTTAAAAACATAGTATAGCAACAGAATCCTTCCAAGATTCTGATAAAAAACCATACAAGTTTTGCAAGATTCAACCCCTAGCTACGAACGGTCATGCCCGCCGTTTCGAGTGCCCAAAATGAGTTTTTTTGTGAAGAACCTAGCAAATAGTTGTTGTAAAATTGGACCAAATTAATTTTCTAAAATACTAGGCCATATTTAATTTACAATTGACCAAATGGTTGAGTGTCAAAAGCTTTTGACGTGAAAAAGATAAAATTTCCGTCGATTCTGCTGGAAGCGGGTCAAATTTGAACTACAGTTGCCTCATAGTTTGCTCTTTATTTTTTCAAAAAATCATTTATAGGTACATAAATATCTATTTAATCATAGATACTCCAAAAGTTTTGCAAGATTCAACCCCTAGCTACGAACGGTCATGCCCGCCGTTTTGCTCGCATTTTGAAATGGGCATAAGAAATTAAAAAAAAATTGAAAACCTTCGCATTGTGTCATTATATGTGACCTAGTTTCCAAGAAAATAACAAATTTAGACTACAACAAATTTATTAAAAAAATGTTCTTAGAAACGAGCTATCATGTATGAAGATCCACAACGTTCAAGGCAAATGGCCAATATTATGGCCACGTTAATGGCATAGTTTGTTCAAATGACATCATATTTTGCAAAAGTATGCATCTTGGAATGGCAAACAATGTTGCCTAAGGAAGTTTTCATTTTCTTTGCACGAAAAAATCATTTTCCATTTTTCGAGTGCCCAAAATGAGTTTTTTTGTGAAGAACCTAGCAAATAGTTGTTGTAAAATTGGACCAAATCAACATTCTAAAATACTAGGCCATATTTAATGTACAGTTGACCAAATGGTTGGGTGTCAAAAGCTTTTGATCCATCTCTCATGAAAAAGATAAATTTCCGCCGATTTAGTAGGAAGCGAGTCAAATTTGAACTACAGCTGCCTCATAGTTTGCTCTTTATTTTTTCCAAAAATCATTTCTAGGTACATAAGTATATATTAGAGATACTCCAAAAGTTTTGCAAGATTCAACCCCTAGCTACGAACGGTCATGCCCGCCGTTTTGACCGTATTTTGAAACGGGCATAAGAAATAAAATCAAATCAATTTTTGTAAAACCTTCACGTTGTGTCATTATATATGACCTAGTTTCCAGGAAAAATAACAAATTTGGACGATGGCAAATTTCTTTAAAAAGTGTTCTTAGAAACGAGCTATCATGTATGAAGATTCATGGCTTTCAGACCAAAATGACCAATGTTATGGCCACATTCATGACATAGTTTGTGCAAATCAT
This sequence comes from Thinopyrum elongatum, assembly GCA_011799875.1. Lineage (NCBI taxonomy): Eukaryota > Viridiplantae > Streptophyta > Magnoliopsida > Poales > Poaceae > Thinopyrum > Thinopyrum elongatum. The sequence goes on along the minus strand of CM022297.1, from coordinate 41,668,629 downwards.
CTCATATTGTGAACAAGGGTGTATCTTGGAATGGCAAACAATGTTGCCAAAGGGAGTTTTGTTTTTCTTTGCACAAAAAAAATCATTTTCTATTCTTGGAGTGCCAAAAATGAGCTTTTTTGTGAAGAACCTACCAAATATTTTTGCAAAATTGTACCCACCTCTTGTCAAATTGACAAAATTCTCTGATCCAAATGGAACCTTCGCATAAGGTCATAATAGAATTTTAATCAAGGCATACTAAATCATAATGGGGATTAAAATACTTTAATCATGGCATACTAAAACATAATGGGGATTAAAATATTAAGGAATTAAAATGCCAAAATAACCAGAATAATTCGTGCATAAAATTTCAGCCCTAAAAATGTTCACTCGATTGCATATATATCAGTTATTATAATGAAAATTATTTATTTGTTTTCCTAAATGTTTTTCTGCCCATAACAAAAGTTTTTCCCCAAAACATAAGTTTTTTATTTTTCGGCCTAACAATTTGCTGCTGAGCTGGGCCAGAGAGAAAACCAGCCCAGCACAGCCGCCCCCTGCTCCCCCCAGGCCTCAGCCGTGCTTGGGCCGCGATGGCATGGCGGCCTAGCTTCTATCACTGGCTCGGCCAAAACCGAGCATGCAACCCAGCTCCCCCGAAACCCTAGGCACATTTCCCCCGATCCCCTTTCTTCTCCCACGCAGCAGCAGCAAACGCGCGCGAGAGAGATCTAGGAGGGGCGGCGATGCCTGCCATAGTAGAGGAAGGTGATGGCGCCGGAGAGCCTCACTCGCCGGGGTCCCGTGTGGCTTTGTCCTATGTGAAACTCCGTCGAGCTGGGCTTTATGGCATCCTTGAGCACTGCTCCTAGGCGCGTGCAGGCATCCTTGCAACAGCGGCGGCGAATCACATCAAATCCGGCGCGGTGGCGAGCTTCTAACGGCGACAGGTGCACAAGGGTACTATGCATCCACCAGCCGGTGCAACAGACGACCAGCCCACTGATGCGGCTTGAAGCTACGTCGATATTTCCCCAAAGAGGAAGGGATGATGCAGCACAGCGGCGGTAGGTATTTTCCTCGATGATGAAACCAAGGTTATCGAACCAGTTGGAGAACCAAGCAACACTACGTAAACAGCACCTGCACACAAATAACAAATACTCGCAACCCGACGTGTAAAAGGGGTTGTCAATCCCTTTCGGGCAACGGCACCAAAAATTGGCAAACGGACATGAGAGAGTAGTAAATATTGATAGATCGAACGCCAAATAAAATAAAGTGCAGCAAGGTATTTTTGGTTTAATAGATCTGAAAATAAAAGTTGCAAATAAAGAAAAGAGCGAATAGCAAAACAGATCTTGAAAGCAAATATATTGGAAAAGAGACCCGGGGGCCGTAGGTTTCACTAGTGACTTCTCTCGAGAAAAATAGCAAACGGTGGGTGAACAAATTACTGTTGGGCAATTGATAAAACTTCAAATAATTATGACGATATCTAGGCAATGATCATTATATAGGCATCACGTCCAAGATTAGTAGACCAACTCCTGCCTGCATCTACTACTATTACTCCACACATCGACCGCTATCCAGCATGCATCTAGTGTATTAAGTTCATGGAGAAACGGAGTAATGCAATAAGAACGATGACATGATGTAGACAAGATTTATTTATGTAGAAATAGACCCCATCGTTTTATCCTTAGTAGCAACGATACATACGTGTCGGTTCCCCTTCTGTCACTGGGATCAAGCACCGTAAGATCGAACCCACCACAAAGCACCTCTTCCCATTGCAAGATAAATAGATCAAGTTGGCTGACCAAAACCCAAATATAAGAGAAGAAATACGAGGCTATAAGAAATCATGCATATAAGAGATCAAAGAAGACTCAAATAACTTTCATGGATAAGAAGATTGATCTGATCATAAACTCAAAGGTCATCGGATCCCAACAAACACACCGCAAAAAGAGTTACATCATATGGATCTCCAAGAGACCATTGTATTGAGAATCATAAGAGAGAGAGGAAGCCATCTAGCTACTAACTACGGACCCGTAGGTCTACAAAGAACTACTCACGCATCATCGGAGAGGCACCAATGGAAGTGGTGAGCCCCTCCATGATGGTGTCTAGATTGGATCTGGTGGTTTTGGACTCTGCGGTGGCTAGAATTGATTTTCGTCGACTCCCCTAGGGTTTCTGGAATATTGGGGTATTTATAGAGTAAAGAGGCGGTTCGGGGGGCACCCGAGGTGGGCACAACCCACCAGGGCGCGCCTAGGCCTCCAGGCGCGCCCTGGTGGGTTGTGCTCCCCTCGGAGCACCCCCAGGCGCTTCTCCAGCCCACTGGATGTCTTCTGGTCCAAAAAAAATCCACAAAAAGTTTCGCTGCGTTTGTACTCCATTTGGTATTGATTTCCTGCGATGTAAAAAACATGCAAAAAACAGCAACTGGCACTTGGCACTATGTCAATAGGTTAGTACCAAAAAAGATATAAAATGACTATAAAATGATTATAAAACATCCAAGAATGATAATATAACAGCATGGAACAATCAAAAATTATAGATACGTTGTAGACGTATCAGCATCCCCAAGCTTAATTCCTACTCGTCCTCCAGTAGGTAAATGATAAAAACAGAGTTTTTGATGTGGAATGCTGCCTAACATGTTCATCACATATTCTTTTCTTTATAGCATGGACATTTGGACTTTTATATGGTTCAAAGCAATAGTCTAGTTTGGACATGATAACTTAAATACTCAAGCATATCAACAAGCAACTATGTCTTTCAAAATATCAACGCTAAAATAAGTTATCCCTAGCCCATTATGCTCAATCATTGATCCATTCATGAAACACACTCGAATATTAACTACACCCAATGCTCAAGTACGATCATAGTGCCTCCTAGTTGGTGCTTTATAAGAGAAGATGGAGACTCAAATTAAAAATAAAAATTGCATAAAGTAAAGAAAGGCCCTTCGCTCAAAGCGAAAAACTTAGAGATAAAAACATTTTGGGAGGTGTGCTTTTCCCACCAACGAAAACGACTTAGAGTTCCCAACACTTTCCATGATAGATATATCATTGGCGGTTCCCAAACAGAAAATAAAGTTTATTCCTTTTTCCACCATTTCTTTCACTTTCCATGGCTAGCCGTATCCACGGGTGCCCTCCATACCAACACTTTCCAAGGAATTTATTATTTGACAACATAAAGTAAATTCATTTTTCATTTCGAGACTGGCATCCCTAATACCTTTTCCTTACTCTCGTGCAATGACAAGTTAATAAACACTCATCGTGAGAATAAGACATATAGCATGGAAAATATTAGCCACCCCTTACCGCCTCGCGAGCGGTACGAACACACAAAAGAGAAGTTTATTTTGAAAACTAGAGATGGCACATGCAAATTTGCTTAGAACAGCAAAAGAATACCGCATATAGGTAGATATAGTGGACTCATGTGGCAAAACTGTTTTAAAGGGTTTTGGATGCACAAGTAGTGATCTTACTTAGTGCAAAATGAAGGCTATCAAAAGATTGAGAAGCGACCAACCAAAAAATGAATAATCTCATAAGCGAGCATTAAGCATAATTAACTCCGAATAATGCACCACAAGTAGGATATAATTTCATTGCATAACTATTGACTTTCGTGCTTGCATAGGAAATCACAAACCTTAACACCAATATTCTTACTAAAGCACAATTACTCATCAACATAACTCACATATCACATCATCATATCTCAAAACTATTACAAAGAATCAAGTTTATTTTGTCCAATGATCTTCATGAAAGTTTTATTATATCCTTCTTGGATATCTATCACTTTGGGACTAATTTTCATGTGTTGCTTTTGATAAGCTCAAACAAATATAAGTGAAGATCATGAGCATAATATTTCTTTCTCTCAAATTAATTTAAGTGAAGCAAGAGAGAATTTCTTAGAAATTTACTAACTATCAAATAAATCTAAGTGAAGCATGAGAGCATTTCTTCAAAAATACTAAAGCACACCGTGCTCAAAAAAGATATAAGTGAAGCACTAGAGCAAATCCATAGCTCATAAAAATTTAAGTGAAGCATAGAGAACAATTCTAACAAGTCATGGCATAATTTTGGCTCTCTCAAATAGATGTGTCCAGTAAGGATTCAAGACTTAAAATAAAAAGCAAAACAAGCAAAGACTCATATCATACAAGTCGCTCCAAGCAAAACTCATAGTATGTGACGAATAAAAATATAGCTTCGAGTAAAATACCGATGGTCGTTAGAAGAAAGAGGGGATGCCACTCGGGGCATCCCCAAGCTTAGTTGCTTGCTTCTCTTTGGATAATATCTTGGGATGCCATGGGCATCCCCAAGCTTAGGCTCTTCTTACTCCTTATTCCTTCATCCATCGTAAGATAACCCAAAATTTGAAAACTTCAATCACACAAAACTCAACAAAACCTTCGTGAGATCCATTAGTATAAGAAAGCAAATCACTACTATAAGTACTGTGGAAAACCAATTCATATTTTATTATTGCATTATATCTACTGTATTCCAACTTTTCTATGGCAAAAACTCATCAAAGAAAACCATAGAATCATCAAAACAAGCACACAACGCAAAGAAAACATAATCTGTCAAAAACAGAACAGTCTGTAGAAATCTGGATATTATGAATACTTATGGAACTCCAAAAATTCTGAAACATTAGGAAAACAGAGGCAATTAGTACATGAATCTTGTGTAAAAAATTCAGAATTTTTAGTCGCTTCTGCAATTCTAAACAAATATTTTTCTGGACGCAAAAGTTTCTGTTTTCCAACAAGATCGAATCAACTATCACCCAACATAATCCTAAAGGCTTTACTTGGCACAAACACTAATTAAAACACAAAAAACTCAATCAACCAGAGGCATAATTGGGTATTTTATTGAAAACAGCAAGAAAACCAAAAAGCAAAAAGATACAAGTTGGGTTGCCTCCCAACGAGCGCTATCGTTTTACGCCCCTAGCTAGGCATAAAGCAAGGATCTAAGTTTTGTCATCTTTGTTTCGAGATCCGTAAGATGCCATCATGATTGATTCATATGGAGGCCTAATTATTGTTCTAGGGAAGTGTTCCATACCCTTCCTTAGTGGAAATTGAAATTTAATATTGCCTTCTTTCATATCAATCACGGCACCAATAGTGCGTAAAAATGGTCTACAAAGAATAATTGGACAAGACGGATTACAATCAATATCAAGAACAATAAAATCTATGGGCACATAATTCCTATTTGCAAGAATAAGAACATCATTAATCCTTCCCATAGGCTTTTTAATAGTAGAATCCGCCAAGTGCAAATTTAAAGAGCATTCTTCAATATCGGTAAAACCAAGCACATCACATAAAGATTTCAGAATTGTAGAAACACTAGCACCCAAGTCACATAAAGCAAAACACTCATAATTTTTAATATTGACTTTGATAGTAGGTTCCCACTCATCATGTAATTTTCTAGGAATTGAAACTTCTAATTCCAACTTTTCTTCCAAAGCTTTCATCATAGCATCAACAATATGTTTAGTAAAGGCTTTATTTTGTTCATAAGCATGGGTGAATTTATCATGGATTGCAACAAAGAAATACAATCAATCAAAGAGAAGCTACCATAATTAAAGTCTTTGTAATCCAAAATAGTGGGCACATCACTAGTTAAAGTCTTGACCTCTTCAAACCCATTTTTATCAAAATTTTCAACAAGATTTTCTCCCTCCAAATTATCGGGACGCCCTCTAACTAAAGTTGACTCTTCTCCAGTCCCTTTTTCATCAATCTTAATTTTACTAAACAAGGAATCAATAGAAGAAACACCAATCATTTTAAGATCTTCATCACTTTTATGAAAGCAATCACTAGAAAACGCCTTTTCTAAAAATTCTCTTCTAGCTCTAAGCATAGCAGTTCTTTTCTTACTTTCATGCATAGAAACATAAAGAGCTTTAATTGATTCCTCAACCTTAGGCACAAAAATTTTCATCTTGAGATTTTCCGCATCATGAGAAATTCTATCTACACTTCTAGACAAATCATCAATCTTATTCAACTTTTCTTACATCGAAGCATTGAAAACTTTTTGAGTATTGATAAATTCTTTAATATTATTCTCAAGATCAGAGGTGTTCCTATTATTATTATAAGAAGGATTACCATAATTATTAGAGGAATTACTAGGAAAAGGCCTAGGATTAAAATTACCTCTATAAGCATTGTTATTGAAATTATTTTGCGAGATAAAATTCACATCTATGGCAACACTATTTTGATAAATCAAAGTAGACAAAGGCACATCATTAAAATCAATAGGAGCACTTTTACTAGAAACCAATTCCATAAGAGCATCAACTTTTTCACTCAAAGAAGAAATTTCTTCAACCGAATTAACTTTTTTACTAGTAGGAGCTCTTTCTGTATGCCATTGTGAATAATTTGCCATGGTATTATCAAGAAATTTGGTGGCTTCACCCAAAGTAATTTCCATAAAAGTACCACCTGCGGCGGAATCTAAAAGATTACGAGAAACAAAATTCAACCCCGCATAAATTTTTTGTATGATCATCCAAAGATTTAACCCATGAGTTGGGCAATTCCTTAGCATCATTTTCATCCTTTCCCAAGATTGTGCAACATGCTCATGTTCAAGTTGCTTGAAATTCATAATCTGGGTTCTAAGGGAAATAATTTTTGTGGGCGGAAAATACTTAGTGATAAAAGCATCTTTGCACTTATTCCAAGAATCGATACTATTACGAGGCAAAGAAGAAAACCAAATTTTTGCATGATCTCGCAAAGAAAACGGAAATAATTTCAACTTCACAACATCATTGTCCACATCTTTTTTCTTTTGCATATCGCATAATTCCACGAATGTGTTAAGATGGGACGCGGCATCCTCATTAGGAGTACCGGAAAATTGATCTTTCATAACAAGATTCGGCAAAGCAGTATTAATATCACAAGTCTCCGCACTAGTGGCGGGAGGAGCAATCGGAGTGCTAAGAAAATCATTGTTGTTGGTATTTGAGAAATCACACAACTTGGTGTTCTCTTGAGTCATGGTGACTTCGCAACAAGATTGCACTAAAAAACAGATCTGACGAGAAAACGGCGAACGAAAATAAAACGGCAAATTTTTGTGAAGTGGGGGAGAGGAAATTGAGAGGCAAATGGCAAATAATGTAAATTGCGAGGAGATGAGATTTGTGATTAGGAACCTGGTATATGTTGAAGATCCTCCCCGGCAACGGCGCCAGAAATTCCTTTTGATACGGCTTGAAGCTACGTCGGTATTTCCCCAAAGAGGAAGGGATGATGAAGCACAGCGGCGGTAGGTATTTCCCTCAGTGATGAAACCAAGGTTATCGAACAAGTAGGAGAACCAAGCAACACTACGTAAATAGCACCTGCACACAAATAACAAATACTCGCAACCCGACGTGTAAAAGGGGTTGTCAATCCCTTTCGGGCAACGGCGCCAAAAATTGGCAAACGGACATGAGAGAGTAGTAAATATTGATAGATCGAACCGTAACTAAAATAAAGTGCAGCAAGGTATTTTCGTATTTTTGGTTTAATAGATCTGAAAATAAAAGTTGCAAATAAAGAAAAGAGCGAATAGCAAAACAGATCTTGAAAGCAAATATATTGGAAAAGAGACCCGGGGGCCGTAGGTTTCACTAGTGGCTTCTCTCGAGAAAAATAGCAAATGGTGGGTGAACAAATTACTGTTGGGCAATTGATAAAACTTCAAATAATTATGACGATATCCAGGCAATGATCATTATATAGGCATCACGTCCAAGATTAGTAGACCGACTCCTGCCTGCATCTACTACTATTACTCCACACATCGACCGCTATCCAGCATGCATCTAGTGTATTAAGTTCATGGAGAAATGGAGTAATGCAATAAGAACGATGACATGATGTAGACAAGATCTATTTATGTATAAATAGACCCCATCGTTTTATCCTTAGTAGCAATGATACATACGTGTCGGTTCCCTTCTGTCACTGGGATCAAGCACCGTAAGATCGAACCCACTACAAATCACCTCTTCCCATTGCAAGATAAATAGATCAAGTTGGCCGAACAAAACCCAAATATCGGATAATAAATACGAGGCTATAAGCAATCATGCATATAAGAGATCAAAGAAGACTCAAATAACTTTCATGGATAAAAAGATAGATCTGATCATAAACTCAAAGTTCATCGGATCCCAACAAACACACCGCAAAAAGAGTTACATCATATGGATCTCCAAGAGACCATTGTATTGAGAATCGTAAGAGAGAGAGGAAGCCATCTAGCTACTAACTACGGACCCGTAGGTCTACAAAGAACTACTCACGCATCATCGGAGAGGCACCAATGGAAGTGGTGAGCCCCTCCATGATGGTGTCTAGATTTGATCTGGTGGTTCTGGACTCTGCGGCGGCTGGAATTGATTTTCGTCGACTCCCCTAGGGTTTCTGGAATATTGGGGTATTTATAGAGCAAAGAGGCGGTTCAGGGGGCACCCGAGGTGGGCACAACCCACCAGGGCGCGCCTCGGCCTCCAGGCGCGCCTTGGTGGGTTATGCTCCCCTCGGAGCACCCCCAGGCGCTTCTCCGGCCCACTGGATGTCTTCTGGTCCAAAAAAATCTACAACAAGTTTCGCTGCGTTTGGACTCCGTTTGGTATTGATTTGCTGCGATGTAAAAAACATGCAAAAAACAACAACTGGCACTTCGCACTATGTCAATAGGTTAGTACCAAAAAATGATATAAAATGACTATAAAATGATTATAAAACATCCAAGAATGATAATATAACAACATGGAACAATAAAAAATTATAGATACGTTGGAGACGTATCAGCTACTCGAGCGCGAGCCCAAACCAACTTGCCGGCATAAGGAGGCAGCCACGACGACACCGCACGGCGGCGACGAGCATCACAACTCAATGATAAGGTTCCCCACCCTTTAATTTATGATTATTAGATTTAGGGTTCGTTTGATTTCGGAAATTTAGGATTAGGGTTTCGACAATTGGGAATTATTACTTTACGGTTTTGAAATTGGGGACTTCATCAGGGTTTGTATCGAATCATCATACCAGTCCATCCCAGAGCTTTAGCCGAAACCATAAACACATAACAGGGGAGTAATTGATTGATTTCATTAGTTAGGGTTTCTAATTCGAGGAAATCCTTAGAATTTGGATATAATTGTTCATTTCCCCTCTGATTCAAAACATGAAAAGAAAACCCCTTGATACTAATTAGGGGGAAAACAAGAGCCATCTACAGTTTAGACTGTAGATCAAAATATCCAACATAATTAACTTCTGTTATTAGGAGGTTCTAGTTTGTATGATTGCCGTTGTCTACTTCCTGGTTTGCTATTGATGGTGTAGTTTGAAGGAAATATGCCCTAGAGGCAATAATAAAGTTGTTATTTTATATTTCCTTATTCATGATAAAGGTTTATTATTCATGCTAGAATTGTATTGATCGGAAACTTAAATACATGTGTGAATACATAAACAAGTACCGTGTCCCTAGTAAGCCTCTACTAGACTAGCTCGTTGATCAAAGATGGTTAAGGTTTCCTAACCATAGACATGTGTTGTCATTTGATAACAGGACAACATCATTAGGAGAATGATGTGATGGACAAGACCCATCCGTTAGCTTAGCATAATGATCGTTCAGTTTATTGCTATTGCTTTCTTCATGTCAAATACATATTCCTTGGACTATGAGATTATGCAACTCCCGGATACCGGAGGAATACCTTGTGTGCTATCAAATGTTACAACATAACTGGGTGCTCATAAAATGCTCTATAGGTATCTCTGAAGGTGTTTGTTGAGTTGGTATAGATCAAGATTAGGATTTGTCACTCCGAGTTTCGGAGAGGTATCTCTGGGCCCTCTCGGTAATACACATCATAAGCTTGCAAGCAAATGACTAAGGATTTAGTCACGAGCTGATGTATTACGGAACAAGTAAAGAGACTTGCCGGTAACGAGATTGAACTAGGTATAGAGATATCAACGATCAAATCTCGGGCAAGTAACATACAGAAGGACAAAGGGAATTACGTATGTTGTCATAATGGTTCGACCGATAAAGATCTTCATAGAGTATGTAGGAGCCAATATGGGCATCCAGGTTCTGCTATTGGTTATTGACCGGAGAGGTGTCTTGGTCATGTCTACATAGTTCTCGAACCCGTAGGGTCCGCACGCTTAACGTTCATTGACAATATAGTGTTATATGAGTTATATGATTTGGTGACCGAATGTTATTCGGAGTCCCGGATGAGATCACGGACATGAAGAGGAGTCTCGAAATGGTCAAGAGGTAAAGATTGATATATAGGACGATGGTATTTGGACATCGGAAGTGCTTCGGGACGTACTGAGAAGGAATCAGGTCACCGGAAGGGGTTCCGGGCACCCCCCGGCAAGTTATGGGCCTTATGGGCCAAAGGAGGGGACAGACTAGCCCACAAGGGGGCTGGTGCGCCTCCTCCCTTGTTTGGCCAGCCCTAGGGAAGGAAAAGGGGGAGGGCTAGCCCCTCCTGCCTTTCCCTCTCATGGGAGAAAGGAAATGGGGGGCGCCACCCTCCCCTGCCTTTCTCCGCGCTCCAAATAAGGAAAGGGGGGCACGGCTTGGGAGGGACTCCAAGTAGGATTCCTCCTACTTGGGCACCTCCTTTGGCTGCTCCTCCCTCCCTCCCACCTATAAATATGTGGGAGGGAGCGCCTAACACAACCCAGACAATTGTCCTAGCCGTGTACGGCGCCACCCCCCACCGTTTACACCCCCGGTCATATTTTCGTAGTGCTTAGGCGAAGCCCTGCGGAGATCACTTCACCATCACCGTCACCATGCCGTTGTGCTGCCGGAACTCGTCCACTACTTTGCCCATCCTGCTGGATCAAGCAGGCGAGGACGTCATCGAGCTGAACGTGTGCAGAACTCGGAGGTCCCGTACGTTCGGTACTTGATCGGTTGGAACGCGAAAGTGTTCGACTACATCAACCGCGTTACTAAACGCTTCCGCTTATGGTCTACGAGGGTACGTAGACACACTCTCACCCTCGTTTCTATGCATCTCCATGGATAGATCATTGCGTGTGCATAGATTTTTTTTGTTTTCCATGCAACGTTTCCCAACATTGGTATCAGAGCCAGGTCTATGCGTAGATGATATGCATGAGTAGAACACAAAGAAGTTGTGGCCGATGATGTTCATACTGCTTACCACTAATGTCTTATTTTGATTCGGCGGCATTGTGGGATGAAGCGGCCTGGACCAACCTTACATGTCCACGCACATGAGACCAGTTCCACCGACTGACAAGCAACTAGTTTTGCATAAAGGTGGCTGGCGGGTGTCTGTTTCTCCTACTTTAGTTGAATCGAATTTGACTGTGGCCGGTCCTTGAAGAAGGTTAAAACAGCAAACTTGATAAATCACCGTTGTGGTTTTTGCCGTAGGCAAGAACGGTTCTTGCTAGAAACCCGTAGCAGCCACGTAAAACTTGCAAACAACAAAGTAGAGGACGTCTAACTTGTTTTTGCAGGGTATGTTGTGATGTGATATGGTCAAGACATGATGTGATATACGTTATTGTATGAGATGATCATGTTTTGTAATTTATCGACAACCGGCAGGAGCCTTATGGTTGTCTCTTTATTGTATGAAATGCAAGTGCCATGTAATTGCTTTACTTTATCGCTATGCGTTAGCAATAGTTGTAGAAGCAATAGTTGGCGAGACGACCACGATGCAACGATGGAGATCAAGGTGTCGAGCCAGTGACGATGGAGATCATGACGATGCTTTGGAGATGGAGATCAAAAGCACAAGATGATGATGGCCATATCATGTCACATATTTTTGATTGCATGTGATGGTTATCTTTTATGCGTCTTATTTTGCTTAGTACAACAGTAGCATTATAAGATGATCCCTTCACTAAATTTCAAGATATAAGTGTTCTCCCCGAGTATGCACCGTTGCGAAAGTTCATCATTTCGAGACACCACGTGATGATCGGGTGTGATAGACTCTACGTTCACATACAATGGGTGTAAGATAGTTTTGCACATGCAGAATACTTGGGTTAAACTTGACGAGCCTAGCATGTATAGACATGGTCTAGGAACACTAGAGACTGAAAGGTCGAACATGAGTCATATAGTAGATATGATCAACATAGAGATGTTCACCATTGATGACTACCCCATCTCACTTGATGATCGGACATGGGTTAGTTGATTTGGATCATGTATCTCTTAGACAACTTGAGGGATGTTGATTTAAGTGGGAGTTCATTAGTAATTTGATTAATTGAACTTAATTTATCATGAACTTAGTCCTGATAGTATTTGCAAATCTATGTTATAGATCAATAGCTCACCATATAGCTCCCCTATTTTTTGATATGTTCCTAGAGAAAAATAAGTTGAAAGATGATAGTTGCAATGATGCAGACTTGGTCCGTGATCTGAGGATTATCCTCATTGCTGCACAGAAGACATGTGTCCTTGATGCACCGCTAGGTGACAAACCTGTTGCAGGAGCAGCTGCAGATGTTGTGAACGTTTTGCAAGCTCGATATGATGACTACTTGATAGTCTAGTGTGCCATGCTTTACAGCTTAGAACCGGGACTTCAAAAACGTTTTGAATGCCATGGAGCATATGAGATGTTCCAAGAGCTGAAAATTGGTATTTCAGATTCATGCCCGTGTCGAGAGGTATGAGACATCTGACAAGTACTTTGCCTACAAGATGGAGGAGAATAGCTCAGCCAGTGAGCATGTACTCAGAATGTCTGGGTACTACAATCGCTTGAATCAAGTGGGAGTTAATCTTCCAGATAAGATAGTGATTGACAAAGTTCTATAGTCACTGTCACCAAGCTACTAGAACTTCGTGATGAACTATAAAATGCAAGGGATGATGAAAACGATTCCCAAGCTTTTCCGATGCTGAAATCGGCGAAGGTAGAAATCAAGAATGAACATCAAGTGTTGATGGTTAACAAGACCACTAGTTTCAAGAAAAAGGGCAAGGGAAAGAAAGGGAACTTCAAGAAGAATGGCAAGCAAGTTGCCACTCCCGGGAAGAAGCCCAAAGCTGGACTCAAGCCTGAAACTGAGTGCTTCTACTGCAAAGGAAATAGTCACTAGAAGCGGAACTACCTCAAAAAAAAACTTGGCGGATAAGAAGGATGGCAAAGTGAACAAAGGTATATTTGATATGCATGTTATTGATGTGTACTTTACTAGTGTTCATAGTAGCCCCTGGGTATTTGATACCAGTTCAGTTGCTAAGATTAGTAACTTGAAACAGGAGTTGCAAAATGAACCGAGACTAGTTAATAGCGAGGTGACGATGTGTGTTGGAAGTGATTCCAAGGTTGATAAGATCACCATCGCATGCTCCCTCTACCTTCGTGATTAGTGTTGGACCTAAATAAATGTTATTTGGTGTTTGCGTTGAGCATGAATATGATTGGATCATGTTTATTGCAACATGGTTATTCATTTAAGTCAGAGAATAATTGTTGTTCTATTTACATGAATAAAACCTTCTATGGTCATACACCCAATATAAATGGTTTATTGAATATCGATTGTAGTGATACACATATACATAATATTGGTGCCAAAAGATGCAAAATTGATAATGATAGTGCAACATATTTGTGGCACTGCCGTTTAGGTCATATTGGTGTAAAGCGCATGAAGAAACTCCATGCAGATAGACTTTTGGAATCACTTGATTATGAATCACTTGATACTTGCGAACCATGCCTCATAGGCAAGATAACTAAAACTTCGTTCTCCGGAACAATGGAGCGAGCTAATGACTTATTGGAAATAATACATACCGATGTATGCGGTCCGATGAGTGTTGAGGCACGCGACGGGTATCGTTATTTTCTGACCTTCACAGATGATTTGAGTAGGTATGGGTATATCTACTTGATGAAACACAAATCTGAAACATTTGAAAAGTTTAAAGAATTTCAGAGTGAAGTGGAGAATCATCATAACAAGAAAATAAAATCTCTATGATCTGATCGTGGAGGCGAATATTTGAGTTATGAGTTTGACCTTCATTTAAAACAATGTGGAATTATTTCACAACTCACGCCACCTGGAACACCACAGCGTAATGGTGTGTCCGAACGTCATAACCGTAGTTTATTAGATATGGTGCATTCTATGATGTCTCTTACCGATTTACCAGTATCATTTTGGGGTTATGCATTAGGGACAACTACATTCACGTTAAATAGGGCACCGTCTAAATCCGTTGAGGCGACACCGTATGAACTATGGTTTGTCAAGAAACCTAAGCTATCGTTTCTTAAAGTTTGGGGATGCGACGCTTATGTCAAAAGGCTTCAGCCTGATAAGCTCGAACCTAAATCGAAAAAATGCGTCTTCATAGGATACCCAAAGGAAACTATTGGGTACACCTTCTACCACAAATCCGAAGGCAAGATCTTTGTTGCTAAGTGTGGATCCTTTCTAGAGAAAGAGTTTCTTTCGAAAGAAGTGAGTGGGAGGAAAGTAGAACTTGATGAGGTAATTGTACCTACTCTCAAATTGGAAAGTAGCACATCAGAGAAATCTGTTCCCGTGATGCCTACACCAACTAGAGAGGAAGCTTATGATGATAATCAAGGAACTTCGGATCAAGTTACTATAGAACCTCGTAGGTCAACCAGAACATGATCCGCACCAGAGTGGTATGGTAATCCTATCCTGGAAGTCATGTTATTAAACCAAGGCGAACCTATGAACTATGAAGAAGCTATGATGAGCCCAGATTCCGACAGATGACTTGAGGCCATGAAATCTGAGATAGGATCCATGTATGAGAACAAAGTGTGGACTTTGGTGGACTTGCCCGATGATCGGCAAGCCATAGAGAATAAATGGATCTTCAAGAAGAAGACTGATGCTGATGGTAATGTTACTGTCTATAAAGCTTGAATTGTCGCCAAAGGTTTTTGACACGTTCAAGGGGTTGACTACAATGAGATTTTCTCACCCGTAGCGATGCTTAAGTCGGTCCGAATCATGTTAGCAATTGCCGCATTTTATGATTATGAAATTTGGCAAATGGACGTCAAAACTGCATTCCTTAATGGATTTCTTAAAGAAGAGTTGTATATGATGCAACCAGAAGGTTTTGTCGATCCTAAAGGTGCTAACAAAGTGTGCAAGCTCCAGCGCTCCATCTATGGACTGGGGCAAGCATATCGGAGTTGGAATATACGCTTTGATGAGGTAATCAAAGCATATGGATTTATACAGACTTACGGTGAAGCCTATATTTACAAGAAAGTGAGTGCGAGCTCTGTAGCATTTCTGATATTATATGTGGATGACATATTGTTGATTGGAAATGATATATAATTTCTGGATAGCATAAAAGGATACTTGAATAAGAATTTTTCAATGAAAGACATCGGTGAAGCTGCTTATATATTAGGCATCGAGATCTATAGGGATAGATAGAGACGCTTAATAGGACTTTCACAAAGCACATACCTTGACAAGATTTTGAAGAAGTTCAAAATGGATCAGTGATAGAAAGGGTTCTTGCCTTTGTTACAAGGTGTGAAGATGAGTAAGACTCAAATCCCAACCATGGCAGAAGATAGAGAGAGAATGAAAGTCATTCCCTATGCCTCAGCCATAGATTCTATAAAGTATGCCATGCTGTGTACCAGACCTATCGTGTACCTTGCCATAAGTTTGGCAAAGAGGTACAATAGTGATCCAGGAGTAGATCACTGGACAGCGGTCAAAATTATCCTTAGTTACCTAAGAGGACTAAGGAAATATTTCTTCGTTATGGAGGTGATAAAGAGTTCGTCGTAAAGAGTTACGTCGATGCAAGCTTTGATACCGATTCTGATGACTCTGAGTCTCAATCTGGATATGTATTGAAAATGGGAGCAATTAGCTAGAGCAACTCTATGCAGAGCATTGTAGACATAGAAATTTGCAAAATACATAAGGATCTGAATGTGGCAGACCCGTTGACTAAACCTCTCTCACAAGCAAAACATGATCACACCTTAGTACTCTTTGGGTGTTAATCACATGGCGATGTGAACTAGATTATTGACTCTAGTAAAACCTTTGGGTGTTGGTCACATGGCGATGTGAACTATGGGTGTTAATCACATGGCGATGTGAACTATTGGTGTTAATCACATGGCGATGTGAACTAGATTATTGACTCCAGTGCAAGTGGGAGGCTGAAGGAAATATGCCCTAGAGGCAATAATAAAGTTGTTAATTTATATTTCCTTATTCATGATAAAGGTTTATTATTCATGCTAGAATTGTATTGATCGAAAACTTAAATACATGTGTGAATACAAAAACAAATACCGTGTCCCTAGTAAGCCTCTACAAGACTAGCTCGTTGATCAAAGATGGTTAAGGTTTCCAAACCATAGACCTGTGTTGTCATTTGATAACGGGATCACATCATTAGGAGAATGATGTGATGGACAAGACCCATCCATTAGCTTAGCATAATGAACGTTCAGTTTATTGCTATTGCTTTCTTCATGTCAAATACATATTCCTTCGACTATGAGATTATGCAACTCCCGGATACTGGAGGAATACCTTGTGTGCTATCAAATGTTACAACGTAACTGGGTGATCATAAAATGCTCTACAGGTATCTCCGAAGGTGTTTGTTGAGTTGGCATAGATCAAGATTAGGATTTGTCACTCCGAGTTTCGGAGAGGTATCTCTGGGCCCTCTCGGTAATACACATCATAAGCTTGCAAGCAAATGACTGAGGAGTTAGTCACGATCTGATGTATCATGGAACGGGTAAAGAGACTTGCCGGTAACGAGATTGAACTAGGTATAGAGATACCGACGATCGAATCTCGGGCAAGTAACATATCGATGGACAAAGGGAATTATGTATGTTGTCATAACGGTTTGACTGATAAAGATCTTCTTAGAATATGTAGGAGCCAATATGGGCATCCAGGTTCTGCTATTGGTTATTGACCAGAGAGGTGTCTTGGTCATGTCTACATAGTTCTCGAACCCGTAGGGTCCGCACGCTTAACATTCGTTGACGATATAGTGTTATATGAGTTATATGATTTGGTGATCGAATGTTTTTCGGAGTCCCGGATGATATCACGGACATGACGAGGAGTATCAAAATGGTCGGGAGGTAAAGATTGATATATAGGACGAGGGTATTTGGACACCGGAAGTGTTTCGAGACGTACCGGGAAGGAATTGGGTCACCGGAAGGGGTTCCGGGCACCCCCCCCGGCAAGTTATGGGCCTTATGGGCCAAAGGAGGGGACAGACCAGCCACAAGGGGGCTGGTGCGCCTCCTCCCTTGTTTGGCCAGCCCTAGGGAAGGAAAAGGGGGAGGGCTAGCCCCTCCTGCCTTTCCCTCTCATGGGAGAAAGGAAAGGGGGGCGCCACCCTCCCCTGCCTTTCCCCGCGCTCCAAATAAGGAAAGGGGAGGCGCGGCTTGGGAGGGACTCCAAGTAGGATTCCTCCTACTTGGGCACCTCCTTTGGCTGCTCCTCCCTCCCGCCCACCTATATATGTGGGAGGGGGGCGCCTAGCACAACCCAGACAATTGTCTTAGCCGTGTGCGGCGCCCCCCTCCATCGTTTACACCCCCGGTCATATTTTCGTAGTGCTTAGGCGAAGCCCTACGGAGATCACTTCACCATCACCGTCACCACGCCGTCGTGCTGCCGGAACTCATCCACTACTTCGCCCATCTTGCTGGATCAAGAAGGCGAGGACGTCACCGAGCTGAACGTGTGCAGAACTCGGAGGTGTCGTACGTTCGGTACTTGATCGGTTGGAACGCGAAGAAGTTCGTCTACATCAACCACGTTACTAAATGCTTTGGCTTATGGTCTATGAGGATACGTAGACACACTCTCCCCCTCGTTGCTATGCATCTCCATGGATAGATCATTGCGTGTGCGTAGAATTTTTTTTATTTTCCATGCAATGTTTCCCAACATAGTTTATTGGTGGTTTGTAGTTCCAAAGATTCTGGTCTTGGTAAATTCGTCCACACATAGCACTGCTGCTACTGGAGGTTTATGAACTGGTTTATATTTGTGTGCTAGTGCTACTGCTTCTTGTTAACATGGTTGTAGATGTTCGTCGGTTGTACCACTATGCTTTTGGTGCACATACGCACTAGTTGAAGTTTATTTCCAACAACATATACTATTACTGTTGTCAGTTAGCTGCTGATGCCATCTATTGACATATACAAGTAGTACTGTTCTTAGTTCTATTGACATGTTTGTATTTTTTGACTATTTATTGGCATGTTTGTATTGTTGTATATAGTTCCAAGGTTGTGTCTTGGGGCAGTTAGACTCATAGTGACAGTTGTGCGCCTTTAATTATAACTTTGCAAATGAGAAGGTGTTGTTGTTATTTTGTTTGTGGTTGTTACTTATGACTTGGCTCTGTTGTTGTTTGTTGGATTTGTGAGCAATGACTTTCACCTCTTGTTGCACATATATCCTGGACATACTCCACTCTTGGACTTCATCTGCTACACCTACTCCCCCCTGATACTTGATAATGTACCGTTCCTTTTTGTCTCTGATCTTGTACTTTGGTCACTTACTACTCCATTGCTTGGCTTTGCTGGCTTTCTATTGGAAACTTCTGATTAAGGGTATTTGGACTAGTTCCCAGCAGCCCTAAGTGCTAACTCATATAGTAATGCATTTCCCAAAGGGGAATGCAATGTTTCTAACATAATACACTCCCACTTCCTGTATTGTTTCTTTTGTAGGTCTTGACTTGAAAAGGAGAAGATTACAAGAAGATCTAGAGAAGAACTAGAAAATGATTTAGTCTAGGTTTAGTTTAGGTTTACTTCATTTTCTTTATTTCATTTCTTCTATTCCGCGATGTAATTCATGAGTACTTTGTATTTGTATTTATAGTAGTAAAATGTATTGTTTCTTTTATCCAGAATGTAAGATTTGTAATATTACTTTGTACTAATTCATTTATTAATAAAGTTTCTTTATTCCTTATTGGATCAAACCTAATGCTATCCAGACACGTAAGCAGAAATTGACACATGGACATGACACATAGGCAAAAATTGACACATAGACATGACACATAGGCAAAGTTGATGAGGTGGCACCCAGTCATATCAGTGCATCCATGTTTACAATGTCATGACCATCTAGATTGGTCGTAATCAGCTAGAAATAAGGCCATTGACCACTGTTGTCTCCTTTATGACCATTTCGTGTAAGGCAGTTACGACCTTTTTGACTAAAATGGTCATTATGGTTTAGGGTTTAGACTCTCCCAAACAACTTACGATCAATTGGTTCTAAATGGTCATAGATTTACGACCAATTCACCCACAGTCACTAAGAGAAGGCCACAAGTCAACATATTTCTTGTAGTGGCGCTACAGTATTAGAGTGGTCAATTTCCTTCGCTCGTTCACTGATACGTCTCCAACGTATCTATAATTTTTTATTGTTCCATGCTATTATATTATCCATCTTGGATGTTTTATATGCATTTATATGCTATTTTATATTATTTTTGGGACTAACCTATTAACCTATAGCCCAGTGCCAGTTTCTGTTTTTTCCTTGTTTTTGAGTTTCGCTGAAAAAGAATATCAAACGGAGTTCAAATGAGCTAAAAATTTACGGTGATTTTTTATGGACCAGAAGAAGCCCCTGAAGCAAAAGAGTTGGGCCAGAAGAGTCACGAGGCGTCCACAAGGGTGGAGGGCGCGCCCTCCAGTCTTGTGGGCTCCTCGTGGACCCCCCCTTGACTTGTTCTCAATGCCAAAAATTCCTATAAATATAGAAACCCCCAGAAATAAACCTAGATCGGGAGTTCCGCCGCTGCAAGCCTCTGTAGCCACCAAAAACCAATCGGGACCCTGTTCCAGCACCCTGCCAGAGGGGGAAATCATCACCGATGGCCATCTTCATCATCCCGGCGCTCTCCATGACGAGGAGGGAGTAGCTCACCCTCGGGGCTGAGGGTATGTACCAGTAGCTATGTGTTTGATCTCTCTCTCTCTCGTGTTCTTGATTTGGCACGACTTGATGTACCGCGAGCTTTGCTATTATAGTTGGATCTTATGATGTTTCTCCCCTCTACCTTCTTGTAATGGATTGAGTTTTCCCTTTGAAGTTATCTTATCAGATTGAGTCTTTAAGGATTTGAGAACAATTGATGTATGACCTTGTGAACTTATGCATAAGGGTTGGCACACATTTTCGTCTTGACTCTCCGGTAGAAACTTTGGGGCACTCTTTGAAGTTCTTTGTGTTGGTTTGAATAGATGAATCTGAGATTGTGTGATGCATATCATATAATCAAACCCACGGATACTTGTGGTGACATTGGAGTATCTAGGTGACATTAGGGTTTTGGTTGATGTGTATCTTAAGGTGTTATTTTAGTACAAACTCTAAGGCTGTTTGTGGCACTTATAGGAATAGCCCAATAAATCGATCAGAAAGAATAACTTTGAGGTGGTTTCGTACCCTACAATAATCTCTTCGTTTGTTCTCCGCTATTAGTGACTTTGGAGTGACTCTTCGTTGCACGTTGAGGGATTTTTATATGATCTAATTATGTTATCATTGTTGAGAGAACTTGCACTAGTGAAAGTATGAACCCTAGGCCTTGTTTCGAAGCATTGCAATACCGTTTTCGCTCACTTTTGTTACTTACTACCTTGCTGTTTTTATATTGTCAGATTACAAAAACCTATATCTACCATCCATATTGCACTTGTATCACCATCTCTTCGCTGAACTATTGCACCTATACAATTTACCATTGTATTGGGTGTGTTGGGGACACAAGAGACTCTTTGTTATTTGGTTGCAGGGTTGTTTGAGAGAGACCATCTTCATCCTACGCCTCCCACGGATTGATAAACCTTAGGTCATCCACTTGAGGGAAATTTGCTACTGTCCTACAAAACTCTGCTCTTGGAGGCCCAACACGAGTCTACAAGAAGAAGGTTGCGTAGTAGACATCAAGCTCTTTTCTGGCGCCGTTGCCGGGGAGGCTAGGTAAGCGGCACTCACATCCCGTCAACGAAGCCCTTTTCTGGCGCCGTTGCCGGGGAGGTTAGTGCTTGAAGGTATATCTTTAGATCTTGCAATCGAATCTTTTAGTTTCTTGTTTTATCACTAGTTTAGTTTATAAAAGAAAACTACAAAAAAAAATAGAATTTAGGTTGCCTCATTTGGTTCATCTTTATAATGTCTTTTGTGAAAATGATGGAAAGGAAAATTGTGCTCAATTGATAGAAGAAGAATGCAATAAAATGTTTGGCACTAAATCTTTGAATGTTGAGCATGATTGCAATGTTGTTGGTATGAATTCTCTGAATATTCATGATGCTAATGATATGCAAAGCCATAAGCTTGGGGATGCTATGTTTGATGAAGATGATATTTTTAGTTCCCCAAGTTTTGATGAGAATATTTATTATGATGATAGCATGCCTCCTATTTATGATGATTATATTGATGAAAGTGGGTTTGGAAGAGTGTCAACTCTAGGTAGTATTGATCCCACTATTTTGGAGGGTGTTGAATCTTTTCACAATATTGATAAAAGTGGATTTGGAGAGGTCATGACTTTATTTAGTGATGAATCCACTATTTCGGAAGAGGTTCCAATTGATTATGAGAACAAAGTTGCTATCTATGATGATTATTGTGATGACATGTATGCTATAAAGAATAATGATAACCATGGAACTTGTCATCATGATTTTAATTTTCAATTGGATTATACCTCATATGATAGTTATGTTGTTGAGTTTGCACCCACTACTATTCATGAGAATAAATTGGCTTATGTGGAGAGTAATAAAATTTCTATGCTTATGGATCATGAAAAGAATGCTTTATGTGATGGTTATATTGTTGAATTCATTCATGATGCTACTGAAAATTATTATGAGGGAGGAATATATGCTTGTAGGAATTGCAATAATATCAAGTTTCCTCTCTATGCGTTGAAAATTTTGAAGTTGTGCTTGTTTTGCCTTCCTATGCTAGTTGATTCTTGTTCGCATAAATTGTTTGCTCACAAAATCCCTATGAATAGGAAGTGGTTTAGACTTAAATGTGCTAGTTATATGCTTCATGATGCTCCCGTTATGTTTCAATTCTTATCCTTTATGTGAGCATCATGGAAATCATCATGCCTAGCTAAAAAGGCATTAAAGAAAAGCGCTTGTTGGGAGACAACCCAATATTTACCCCTACTTTTTTTGTGATTTAAAATTATTAATATACAGTATTAATCATTTTTTATATCTTTTGTTTGAATAAAGTGCCAAGTAAAGCCTTTGGGATAGTGTGGATGATAGTTGACTTGATTCTGTGCAAAAACAGAAACTTTTGTGTCCAGTAACAGAATTGTTAAAATTCACTGGAATGTGTAAAAACTCTGATTTTTTTACAGAGGATTTATATACAAATGTTACACGTTTTCCTAGTTTTTCAGATATTTTTGAGTAATATAAGTATGAGCTAAATTCAGATCTTAACAGACTGTTCTGTTTTCTGACAGATTCTGTTTTTGATGCATAGTTTGCTTGTTTTCTAGTTTCTATGGCTTATATTGCTTAATATAAATTGTAGAAATGATAGGGTACAGTAGGAATCATGTGAGAAAAGTTATGAATCTTGTCTTGACAGTACCAAAGTGAATGATTTGTTTTATTATACTAACGGATCTCACGAAGGTTTTGTTAAGTTTTGTATGATTGAAGTTTTCAAGTTTTGGGTGAGATATCGATATGAGGAGAATAAGGAGTGACAAGACCCTAAGCTTGGGGATGATCAAGGCACCCCAAGGTAATATTCAAGGAAGATCCAAGCAACTAAGCTTGGGGATGCCCCAGAAGGCATCCCCTCTTTAGTCTCCAACATCATCGGTAAATTTACTTGAGGCTATATTTTTATTCACCACATGACATGTGTTTTACTTGGAGCATCATTTTATTTTATTAGTATTTTATTGCTGTTATTTATATTAATGTTTTGCATCTTTTAGTTCAATAAAAAGGTCAAGTGTAGCCTTTACCATGCTTATTTTGCAAGTCTACATGTTGCTGTATTGAAAACAGAAAGTTTTCTATCATTGTATGAATTCTTATGGAAAGTCAGAACATGGTAAAATCTTGAAATTTTTACACAATTAGTAACAACAAATATTATACAGTATGGTAATTTTTCAGAATTTTTTGAGATAGGGAAGTATGAGTACAATTTCACTCTTTACAGACTGTCCTGTTTAGACAGATTGCTGTTATGTTTGCATTGTTTGCATATGTTTGCTTGATTAATGATTCTATTTGAATAGGAGTATTAAATATTCAAAGGCATTTAGTATGCAATGTTAAATAATAATTTTAGTGGTTTTCTACAGTATCAAATCAAGAGTACCCCGGTGCCAAATCAAGCAATTGTATCATACTTTTTCTCGCTTCAGCTTTTTCAACTACACTCAATATATGAGTGTGAGCCATGGACATAGCGCTTTGGATGGCAAAGAGAATGATGGTTGGGTTTATAAGGGAAGACAAAAGTGGAGAAATTGTCGCATCAACTAGTCAGATCGTTAGGCAATGGAGAGGCCTTACCATCGATATCAATGCGAGGAGTAGGGATTCCTACTAGTATATGAAAGTGACAAATCATGAATACTCTCTATATGAAGAACATGGTGCTACTTTGAAGCACAAGTGTGGTAAAAAGATAGTAGTGTGCTGTAACACCCCCGGTGGTTAACTACAGTAATTCCATTTTGATAATGCCAAGTCAGCATGATTAACAGTGCATGATCATCATTTGCATCATAATGCTTTTCAACTCCTAAGTCAAAACCCAAATTTAAGTGAAAGTGGAAAATAAAAGTTGCCTGAACCTGAAAACTAAAATGTGCATCATGTTGCAAATATTCTCATAGCATTTATAAAAATGATTGCAACATTTGTTGGAATTGTAAAAGGACTCGAATAACAAGGAACAGCAGCAACATAACACTGTTTAATCCTTTTTCAATTTAAATAAAATCCAAACAAAAAGATATGGACCCCAAACCAAATTCTAGCAGTGACAGATAATGCACTGTAAATAATGGAGCAAGTCTCATATTTTACAAAAGTCTTTTGGAATAAAAATAAAAGAGAAAACAGAAAAGGAAAAAAATTAATATAAAAAAAAAGTAAAAAGGAAAAGCCCCCCCCGGACCAACTGGGCCGTGGCCAGCTGGCCACAGGCCACCACCCAGGGCGCCCATTCCCCCCTGGCTATACCTCCCCCTCGGGCCGAACCCTAGCCCCACCCCCACCCTCCCCCACTCCCCCCATCTCTCTCTGTCCCGATTGGATCGGGACGGGAGGAGGCCGCCGCCGCCCGCCGCTCCACGTCGCCCGGACCCCGGCGACCGCGCCGCCCGCTCCCCGACGCCGGCGCCCGTCCTCGTCCTTCTTCCCACGGACCGCCCCAGCAGGAGCGTTCCCGACCCCGCCGCCGACCACCTGGCCCCGCGCCCGCACCGGCGCGGCCCTGCCGCCCGCCGCCTCAACGGCCTCCCCAACCACCACCGCCGTCGCCCCCCTTCAGCCCCATGTGAGCCGCGCCCCTCTCTCTTCTCTCTCCCCGACGCCACCGCCCGTCGACTCCACCACCGGCCACCGCTGCCCCGTCGGCCAGCCTCGACCCACCCCCCCTGTGAGCTCACCTCCGGCCACGGCCGGACCCCTCTTCCCCCCCCCGTAACCCCGTAGCCCACCACCGCGCGCCACATGCCCGCCGCGCCCGAGCCGCGCCTCGCCGCTGCCGGTCGTGCTCGTCGCCTATGCCGCTTCCGCGTGCTGCTGCTGCTCCACCTACTGCTGCCGCTCTCCGCAGCTGCCCCGCACGCGCGGCCGCATCGCCCCGCTCGCTGCTCGCCTCGCCGCCGCCTGCAGCTGCTGGTGCCTCACGCCGCCACTGCCGCTGCCGCCCTACACCGCCTGCTGCCGCCGCGCGCCGCGCCCCGCCGTGCCCGTCGCCGCTGCTGCCGCAGCCCCGCTCGCCTGCCTCTCCCCTCCGCGCGCCGCCCAGCCCGGCGCCTACCCTGGCCGCGCCGTCGCCGCCTCGCTCGCCTCTGCCCGCGCGCATGCGCGCGTTGGCCGGACTTGTCCGGCCCCGAAAGGGGCTCGCCTCGGACGTGTCCTCCCCTACCATTGACCAGTGGGCCAGTTCCCTGTTTAAAAAAGAAAAAAAAGGAGAGATATAAAAAAAAAAGTTAAATAAATAATTAAGTTAATAGTTAATTAATTAGTTAAAAAGTTAATTAAGTTAATTAATATTGTTTAAATTAACTAATTAGGTTTAGTTGCTAATTAATGTTTAATCTGTTAATTAGTGTTAGTAGACTATGACATGTGGGTCCCCCTTGACCCTGTTGACTGGTCAACCTTAAGCCAGTCAACGCTGACTGGATTTGCTGACTGGACCATTTGACTTAGTCAACCTATTTAAATTCCAGAAATTAATAAAAATTTAGAAAATCATATAAAATAATCCGTAACTCAGATCGAAAAACTTTGTACATGAAAGTTGCTCAGAACGACGAGACGAATCTGAATACGCGGTCCGTTCGTCCGTCACGCGTCCCTAACTATCCGAACTTGCAACCGTTCCCCTCTTATCCTCTGTCCGATAATTCCAAAGACCCGGGAAATATCGTCAGATATTCTCCCGCTCCGTCTGTTACGTGTGATGCTGCGTTAGACTACCCCTAGCACCGTGTATCGTATTTGTCATGCTCATGTTTGCTATATATTTATACTGTTTCCTCCCCCTCTTCTCTCTCGATAGCCCCCGACCCCGACGTCGTCCCCGAGACCGACGCAGCTCCGGATCCCGAAGACACCATAGACGACCTTGCCCTTGCCGCCGAGCAACCAGGCAAGCCCCCCCTTTTGATCATCCCGATATCGCCCATTCTAATTTCCCATGCTTGCATTAGAATTGCTGCTGCTACTGCTTTACCTATTCTGATGCATAGCCTGTTTATTGTAACCTGCTGTTGATAATTACCTGCATATCCTAAACTGTTTAGTCTAGGCTGGGTAGAGACCTATCAGTGACCCCACTTATCCCGACTGCCGCGCTGGATCGTCAGAAGACCCGATCAACGGGATTGAAGACCAGGACCCGACACCGCACATCACCCCCCTTAGTTGTAACGACACTGCAGCGTTACTATCGAGTGCCGAGGGTGAAACCTCATGTAGCACTTCTGATGTTAACTCTGTAGAGTAGTTATTCGGTCGTGGTCATCGAGGGTGATTCCTCCTTCACCGCTTCCGATAACGACGCTGTCGTACAACACCTCAAGTGTGGACCCAGTGAGGGTGATTCCTCCTAGTTCACCTTGACGGATACATCGAGTGGAATTCAATGAGGGTGATACCTCGGATTCCCTGATGTTATGGACACACGGATACTTGGACTTTACAATGTTACTTGGAAAGGCGGGTCGACCCTGAGGGGTACCCGCGTGTGATGTGAAGGCGGGTTGCCAGTGTGGTGCCCGAGTGGTGAATACGAGGCGCGGCCGGGCATTCTTAACCCTTGCCGCAAGTCCTCGAGATGGGGCGACGGGGTCACATCTTTCGTGAGTCTCTGCTCGTTACCGCAAGCCCCTAGTCCTAGCGATTTGGATATTTGATCCGAGCAGGCCTCTGGTCTGATAGCACTAACCATCACGTGGGCATAGTATGGGCGTTCTGCATCGTATGCATCAGCCGAAAGCTCTGTCAGACGTCCAGTTCAGCACTGCGGCCGGGCTGGGCCGGCGCCATCCTGAGGGGTGGTACCGTGATTCGCTCTGCTCGCAACGACCCGGAGTGCACAGGGCGATGGCCCATGACCCCTGAGCGCTTAGGATATAGACCGACGGGGACCTCTCTGCTGAGCTGTAGGTAGGGTTGCGATGTGTCGTTTGGCCGAGGCCGGGCATGACCCAGGAAAGTGTGTCCGGCCGAAGTTAATCGAGCGTGTTGGGTAAGTTGGTGCACCCCTGCAGGGAAGAACACTTCTATCGATAGCCGGTCCTACGGTAAAGGACACTCGGAGTTGTATCCCGATCGATACAACTAGAACTGGACCCTTGAGACGTTAACAGTTTGATGACTTTATGGCTCTGGGATTGCTTTCTCGCAGGGAGTCGAGAAAGGATCTCTGGGTGAGGTTGATATTATTACTGCTACATTATATGGTATTGTTCTACTCTCTTCTACTGCTGCAAGACCGCTGAAGATGCTAGTCTTCGATAGGACTAGGCCTTCTCTCTATTCTGGCATTTCTGCAGCCCAGTCCACATATACAGCCTCCCCTTGATAATGTTGCATATGTAGTGTAGACCCTTGCTTGCTGAGTACTTCTGAGTACTCACGGTTGCTTTGTTTTCCTTTTTCTCCCCATATCAGTTTGACGTGACCAAAGGACGGAGCCCCCTGAGACAGATGTCCCGACGATCGCTACTACTACTACCCAGAGGATGGATACTACTACGAGTTGACTGACGACCAGGAGTAGGATCGGAGGGTCCCAGGCAGGAGGCCTTCGCCTTTCGATCGTAGTGTTTTATTTTGCCCCGCCTTTCTAAAGGCCTTTCTGTTTCTATTTCATATCTGTACTCAGATATCTGATGCTTCCGCTGACGCTTGTTCGCAAGCTTATGTATTCGAGCCCTCGAGGCCCCTGGCTTGTAATATAAAGCTTGTATGACTTTATTTATGTTTTAGAGTTGTGTTGTGATATCTTCCCGTGAGTCCTTAGGCTTGATCATGTGCATTTGCGTGTATGATTAGTGCACGATCGGGCCGGGGGCGTCACAAGTGCCCCCTCTCTCTTTTCCTCTTATGGTGGGAAAGCCACAAGAGCATGTTGCCTGCAGAGACAGTAACCACTTGGCAGGAATTTCAGTCAGCTTTTCGTGCACGGTACATTCCTCAAGGTCTGATGGACCAGAAGAAACAGGAGTTCCGCAAACTCTCACAGGGCAAAATGACTGTGGATGAATATCAGAGGAAATTTCTCGAGTTATCCCGCTATGCTGAGGATGACGTTGACACTGACGCCCGCAAGCAGGAGAAATTCCGTGAAGGACTCCGTACTGACATAAAACTCGCACTTGCAGTCCTAGATTGCACAGACTTCGCAACACTTGTCAGCAAATCTTTCCAAATTGAAACAGCTCTGACTGAATGCCAGGAGTCGCTCAAGCGCACTCATGAAGCTGGCTCATCCTCGGGTCAGCCTGTTCAGAAACGTCGAGTGTGGATTCCGCACAATGTTCATCATCGACCTGCTCCAACACCAGCTAACGACTCAGGGTGGACAGTCTAATGCTGTAGCTCCTCCCCATAATGATGGGTTATGCCGCAAGTGTGGACAGCCAGGACACCGTGCTTTCAACTGTCCTCAGGGTCAGCCACAGAATTCATCACGTCGTCCTGTTGGCCATAAGAAGGGCCGTCGAAACCATCGCAACAGAAGCTATGGTGTCATGCCGCCTACTATGAATTGTGGTCGAGTCACTCATGTCAAAATGGAAGAAACTCGACAGTCCCCTAAAATCGTGATGGGTACCCTTCCAGTTAATTCAGTTGCAGCTTCTGTTCTCTTTGATTCCGGGGCATCGCATTCCTTTGTTTCCCAGCAGTTTGCACAATTGCATGGGTTAGCTATGAGCTCATTACCCACTCCTTTAGAAATCATCACTCCCCGTTCCAGGTGGCAAACTCAGATGATAAGTCACAACAATCAGATCAGAATTGAAGGGTTGATGTTCTCTGCTTCCCTTATTGCTCTAGGACCTTCCGACATAGACATCATTCTCGGTATGGACTGGTTGACAGCCCATAATGCTTTGATTGATTGCGCTGCTAAGACAGTCCAGCTCACTCATCCTTCCGGACAGACACTCAGATACTCAGCTCGTACAGTTCAGGACGCCGAAGCTCAGATTTATGTCCTGAATGCATTGAATGCTTCACCTCTTGACGGCATCGAGAACGTTCCAGTGGTTCGTGATTTTCAAGATGTATTTCCAGAAGAACTCCCAGGAATACCCCCTGCTAGAGCCATCGAGTTTGTCATTGACTTGAAACCAGGCACTACTCCTATTGCGAAGCGTCCTTATAAGATGCCTCCGCACCACCTTCTCGAGCTCAAGGAAGAAATCGACACATCACTTAAGAAAGGTTTCATCCGCCCCAGTTCCTCTGCTTGGGGAGCACCTTCACTCTTCGTTAAGAAGAAGGATGGAACTAACCGATTGGTTCAGGATTATCGACCAATCAACCAAGCAACAATTCAGAACAAGTATCCGCTTCCCAGAATCAACGATTTATATGATCAACTTACTGGTTCCTCAGTATTCTCTAAGCTTGATTTGAGATTGGGATACCACTAGATCCATGTTCGTGAAGAGGATATTCCCAAGACAGCATTCGTTACTCGCTATGGTTCTTATGAGTACACTGTAATGTCTTTTGGCTTAACAAATGCTCCAGCCACATTCTCCCGATTGATGAATTATATCTTCATGGATTATCTCGACAAATTCGTCGTGGTATATCTAGATGATATTCTGGTCTATTCAAAGAATAAAGAAGAACATGCTGAACACCTCCGACTTGTACTGGAAAGGCTCCGAGAACACCAGTTGTATGCCAAGTATTCAAAATGTGAATTCTGGTTGTCTGAAGTGACATATCTCGGCCATGTGATTTCCAAAGATGGCATCGCCGTTAACCCAGAACGAGTTCAGGCTATTCTTGACTGGACTCCTCCGAAGAATGTCAAGCAAGTCAGAAGTTTTCTCGGCCTCGCAAGCTATTGCCGTCGTTTTGTCGAGAATTTCTCAAAGATTGCTAAGCCTTTGACTGATCTGCTTCACAAGGGCGTTAAGTTTGAATGGGCAGAAAAATGTCAGGAAAGTTTTCAAACACTCAAAGACAAGCTAACATCTGCCCCAGTACTATCTCCTCCAGATACCCGCAAAGACTTTGTGATCTATTGTGACGCATCCCGTGAAGGATTAGGCTGTGTCCTAATGCAAGAGCGTAAAGTGATTGCTTATGGCTCTCGTCAGTTGCGCCCACATGAAGAGAATTATCCAGTACATGATCTAGAACTAGCTGCTGTGATCTATGCACTGCAGTTGTGGCGACATTACCTCCTCGGTAATCGTTGCAAGATCTACACGGATCATAAAAGTTTGAAGTACTTGTTCACTCAGCCATCTCTGAATCTCCATCAGCAAAGATGGATGGAGACCATTGCGGACTATGACTTGGGTATTTCTTATACCCCTAGCAAGGCTAACGTAATGGCTGATGCATTGAGCCGTAAATCTTACTGCTCTGAACTTGAGGTTCAGCTACAGCAACCACTTCTGTATGAAGAGCTTCGAAAGCTAAATCTCGAGATAGTTCCCCAAGGATACCTAAAAACCTTGGTTGTTGAACCAGACCTTGAGAAAGCTGTTAAGAGTGCACAAGCTAAAGATGCTGAAGTTGATCTGATGAAGAAAAGTCTTCACCTTGAAAAGTACAGGGATTTCTCGCTGTCTGAAGATGGAACCTTGTATTTCAGAGACCGCATTGTCGTACCTCGCTTCGAGCTTATGACTGACAAGGTTATGAAGGAGGCACATGACACCCCATTGTCTATTCATCCGGGTAGCACCAAGATGTATCGTGATCTCCGTCAAAGGTACTGGTGGTCTAGAATGAAGCAAGACATTGCTCGTTATGTTGCTGAATGTGATGTGTGTCGCCGCGTTAAAGCAGAACATCAGAAACCAGCTGGAATTCTGCAACCACTTCCTATTCCTCTATGGAAATGGGATAAGGTTCAGATGGATTTCGTTACAGGACTTCCCAGGTCACAAAAGGGTCACGACGCTATTCTTGTCGTCGTCGACCAACTCTCCAAAGTTGCACACTTTCTGCCCGTCAAGGAAACTATCACTGCTAGTCAGTTAGCAGAGTTATATATCTCCAGAATTGTTTCACTCCACGGTATTCCGAAAGAGATCAGTTCAGACCGTGGCAGCATATTCACTGGTCATTTCTGGGAAAGTTTCCAAAAAGCTATGGGAACTCATATTACTTGGAGTTCAGCTTATCACCCTCAATCCCAAGGCCAAGTTGAGCGAGTCAACCAAGTGCTTGAAGACATGCTACGAGCTTGTGTTATTTCTTTCGGCAAGAAGTGGGAAGAATCTCTTCCGTATGCCGAGTTCTCTTATAACAACAGTTATCAAGCCAGCTTGAAAATGGCCCCCTTTGAAGTTCTCTATGGACGTAAGTGTCGAACCCCTCTGAATTGGTCAGAAACTGGGGAACGACCGCTCGTGGGTCCGGATATTATTCAACACGCCGAAGAACAAGTCCGTATTGTCCGGGAAAATCTCAAGGCAGCTCAGGATCGCCAGAAGAGCAACTATGATCGCAAACGATGGGGTTTGACTTATCAACCTGGTGATCAAGCTTATCTACGTGTCACTCCTATGAAGGGCACTCACCGTTTCGGAATCAAGGGCAAGCTAGCTCCACGCTACATTGGTCCTTTCCGCATTATTGCTAGACGTGGTCAAGTGGCATATAAATTGGAATTGCCGCCGCAATTCTCTCATATCCACGACGTCTTCCATGTGTCGCAACTTCGAAAATGCTTCAAGGAATCTCCGCACCGCGCAGTGGATCATGAGATGCTTGAATTGCAAGATGATCTTTCTTATAAGGAGCATCCGATCCGCATCCTCGATGAAGCTGAACGTCGGACCCGTCAGAAGGTTACCAAGTTCCTCAAAGTGCAGTGGTCAAATCCTACTGAAGATGAAGCCACTTGGGAACGCGAGGATAATCTCGTGCGGAATGCCCCAAACTTTTTCTTTCTACTTCTTAATTCTCGGGACGAGAATTCTTGTTAGTAGAGGAGATTTGTAACACCCCCGGTGGTTAACTACAGTAATTCCATTTTGATAATGCCAAGTCAGCATGATTAACAGTGCATGATCATCATTTGCATCATAATGCTTTTCACACTCCTAAGTCAAAACCAAATTTAAGTGAAAGTGGAAAATAAAAGTTGCCTGAACCTGAAAACTAAAATGTGCATCATGTTGCAAATATTCTCATAGCATTTATAAAAATGATTGCAACATTTGTTGGAATTGTAAAAGGACTCGAACAACAAGGAACAGCAGCAACATAACACTGTTTAATCCTTTCAATTTAAATAAAATCCAAACAAAAGATATGGACCCCAAACCAAATTCTAGCAGTGACAGATATGATGTAATAATGGAGCAAGTTCATTATTTTACAAAAGTCTTTTGGAATAAAAATAAAAGGAAAACAGAAAAGGAAAATAAATTAATAAAAAAAGTAAAAAGGAAAAGCCCACCCCCCCGGACCAAAGGGCGTGGGCCAGCTGGCCACCAGGCCACCACCCAGGCCGGCCCATTCCCCCCTGGCCTATACCTCCCTCGGGCCGACACCTAGCCCACCCCCACCTCCCCACTCCCCCCCCATCTCTCTGTCCGATTGGATCGGGAGGGAGGAGGCCGCCGCCGCCCGCCGCTCCACCGTGCCGGCGACCCGGCGACCGCGCCGCCCCGCTCCCCGACGCCGGCGCCCGTCCTCGTCCTTCTTCTCCACCGGACCGCCCCCAGCAGGAGCCGTTCCCGACCCGCCGCCCGACGCCACCTCCGCGCCCCGCGCCCGCACCGTCGGCCGGCCCTGCCGCCCGCCGCCTCAACGGCCTCCCCAACCACCACCGCCGTCGCCCCCTTTCAGCCCCATGTGAGCCGCGCCCCTCTCTCTTCTTTCTCCCGACGCCACCAGCCCGCGACCCAGCCGCCGGCCACCGCTGCCCCGTCGGCCAGCCTCGACCCACCCCCCCTGTGAGCTCACCTCCGGCCACGGCCGGACCCCTCTTCCCCCCGTACCCCCGTAGCCCACCACCGCGCGCCCCACGCCCGGCCCCGTGCCCGCCGCGCCCGAGCCGCGCCTCGCCGCTGCCGGTCGTGCTCGTCGCCTATGCCGCTTGCGCGTGCTGCTGCTGCTCCACCTACTGCTGCCGCTCTCCGCAGCTGCCCCGCACGCGCGGCCGCATCGCCCCGCTCGCTGCTCGCCTCGCCGCCGCCTGCAGCTGCTGGTGCCTCACGCCGCCACTGCCGCTGCCGCCCTACACCGCCTGCTGCCGCCGCGCGCCGCGCCCCGCCGTGCCCGTCGCCGCTGCTGCCGCAGCCCCGCTCGCCTGCCTCTCCCCTCCGCGCGCCGCCCAGCCCGGTGCCTACCCTGGCCGCGCCGTCGCCGCCTCGCTCGCCTCTGCCCGCGCGCATGCGCGCGTTGGCCGGACTTGTCCGGCCCCGAAAGGGGCTCGCCTCGGACGTGTCCTCCCCTACCACTGACCAGTGGGCCAGTTCCCTGTTTAAAAAAGAAAAAAAAAGAAGAGATATAAAAAAAAAGTTAAATAAATAATTAAGTTAATAGTTAATTAATTAGTTA
Organism: Thinopyrum elongatum; assembly: GCA_011799875.1. Taxonomy (NCBI): domain Eukaryota; kingdom Viridiplantae; phylum Streptophyta; class Magnoliopsida; order Poales; family Poaceae; genus Thinopyrum; species Thinopyrum elongatum. The sequence continues at coordinate 41,634,906 of CM022297.1, read as the reverse complement.
AAAAGTTAATTAAGTTAATTAATATTGTTTAAATTAACTAATTAGGTTTAGTTGCTAATTAATGTTTAATCTGTTAATTAGTGTTAGTAGACTATGACATGTGGGTCCCCCTTGACCCAGTTGACTGGTCAACCTTAACCCAGTCAACGCTGACTGGATTTGCTGACTGGACCATTTGACTTAGTCAACCTATTTAAATTCCAGAAATTAATAAAAACTTTAGAAAATCATATAAAATAATCCGTAACTCAGATCGAAAAACTTTGTACATGAAAGTTGCTCAGAACGACGAGACGAATCTGAATACGCGGTCCGTTCGTCCGTCACGCGTCCCTAACTATCCGAACTTGCAACCGTTCCCCTCTTATCCTCTGTCCGATAATTCCAAAGACCCGGGAAATATCGTCAGATATTCTCCCGCTCCGTCTGTTACGTGTGATGCTGCGTTAGACTACCCCTAGCACCGTGTATCGTATTTGTCATGCTCATGTTTGCTATATATTTATACTGTTTCCTCCCCCTCTTCTCTCTCGATAGCCCCCGACCCCGACGTCGTCCCCGAGACCGACGCAGCTCCGGATCCCGAAGACACCATAGACGACCTTGCCCTTGCCGCCGAGCAACCAGGCAAGCCCCCCCTTTTGATCATCCCGATATCGCCCATTCTAATTTCCCATGCTTGCATTAGAATTGCTGCTGCTGCTGCTTTACCTATTCTGATGCATAGCCTGTTCATTGTAACCTGCTGTTGATAATTACCTACATATCCTAAACTGTTTAGTCTAGGCTGGGTAGAGACCTATCAGTGACCCCACTTATCCCGACTGCCGCGCTGGATCGTCAGAAGACCCGATCAATGGGATTGAAGACCAGGACCCGACACCGCACATCACCCCCCTTAGTTGTAACGACACTGCAGTGTTACTATCGAGTGTCGAGGGTGAAACCTCATGTAGCACTTCTGATGTTAACTCTGTAGAGTAGTTATTCGGTCGTGGTCATCGAGGGTGATTCCTCCTTCACCGCTTCCGATAACGACGCTGTCGTACAACACCTCAAGTGTGGACCCAGTGAGGGTGATTCCTCCTAGTTCACCTTGACGGATACATCGAGTGGGAATTCAATGAGGGTGATACCTCGGATTCCCTGATGTTATGGACACACGGATACTTGGACTTTACAATGTTACTTGGAAAGGCGGGTCGACCCTGAGGGGTACCCGCGTGTGATGTGAAGGCGGGTTGCCAGTGTGGTGCCCGAGTGGTGAATACGAGGCGCGGCCGGGCATTCTTAACCCTTGCCGCAAGTCCTCGAGACGGGGCGACGGTGTCACATCTTTCATGAGTCTCTGCTCGTTACCGCAAGCCCCTAGTCCTAGCGATTTGGATATTTGATCCGAGCAGGCCTCTGGTCTGATAGCACTAACCATCACGTGGGCATAGTATGGGCGTTCTGCATCGTATGCATCAGCCGAAAGCTCTGTCAGACGTCCAGTTCAGCACTGCGGCCGGGCTGGGCCGGCGCCATCCTGAGGGGTGGTACCGTGATTCGCTCTGCTCGCAACGACCCGGAGTGCACAGGGCGATGGCCCATGACCCCTGAGCGCTTAGGATATAGACCGACGGGGACCTCTCTGCTGAGCTGTAGGTAGGGTTGCGATGTGTCGTTTGGCCGAGGCCGGGCATGACCCAGGAAAGTGTGTCCGGCCGAAGTTAATCGAGCGTGTTGGGTAAGTTGGTGCACCCCTGCAGGGAAGAACACTTCTATCGATAGCCGGTCCTACGGTAAAGGACACTCGGAGTTGTATCCCGATCGATACAACTAGAACTGGACCCTTGAGACGTTAACAGTTTGATGACTTTATGGCTCTGGGATTGCTTTCTCGCAGGGAGTCGAGAAAGGATCTCTGGGTGAGGTTGATATTATTACTGCTACATTATATGGTATTGTTCTACTCTCTTCTACTGCTGCAAGACCGCTGAAGATGCTAGTCTTCGATAGGACTAGGCCTTCTCTCTATTCTGGCATTTCTGCAGCCCAGTCCACATATACAGCCTCCCCTTGATAATGTTGCATATGTAGTGTAGACCCTTGCTTGCTGAGTACTTCTGAGTACTCACGGTTGCTTTGTTTTCCTTTTTCTCCCCATATCAGTTTGACGTGACCAGAGGACGGAGCCCCCTGAGACAGATGCCCCGACGATCGCTACTACTACTACCCAGAGGATGGATACTACTACGAGTTGACTGACGACCAGGAGTAGGATCGGAGGGTCCCAGGCAGGAGGCCTTCGCCTTTCGATCGTAGTGTTTTATTTTGCCCCGCCTTTCTAAAGGCCTTTCTGTTTCTATTTCATATCTGTACTCAGATATCTGATGCTTCCGCTGACGCTTGTTCGCAAGCTTATGTATTCGAGCCCTCGAGGCCCCTGGCTTGTAATATAAAGCTTGTATGACTTTATTTATGTTTTAGAGTTGTGTTGTGATATCTTCCCGTGAGTCCTTAGGCTTGATCGTGTGCATTTGCGTGTATGATTAGTGCACGATCGGGCCGGGGGCGTCACATGTGCCCCCTCTCTCTTTTCCTCTTATTTTTTTATGTTTTTTTTTGTTTCTCTTTTATTAGGGCTCTTTTTGGCCTCTTTTTTCATTTTTTATATATCCTCATAGGTAGGGGCAACACTCTAGAATGCATCACACTTTTATTTATTTACAACTTGGTAAACTAAAAGAATATGACTCTATATGAATGCCTCTAGCAGTGTACCGGGATGTGCAATGATCTAGCATAGCAAAAATATCAAAAAAGAACAAGCCACGAAAATATCATGCTAGCTATCTTACGATCATGCAAAGCAATATGACAATGAATGCTCAAGTCATGCAGATAGTAACGGTGGAAGTTGCATGGCAATATATCTCGGAATGGCTATGGAAATGACATAATAGGTAGGTATATATGGTGGTTGTTTTGAGGAAGGATATATAAGGCTTATGTGTGATAGAGCGTATCATATCATGGGGTTTGGATGCACCGGCGAAGTTTGCACCAAGTCTCAAGGTGAGAACGAGCAATGCATGGTACCGAAGAGGCTAGCAAAATATGAAAGGGTGGAAGTGCTTATAGTCCACAAACTCACATTAGTCATAAAGAATTCAAGTACTTATTGTGAAAGTCTAGAAGCCCTTGAAGCAAAGTACTACTCGCATGCCCTTAGGGGAGGTTGTGAGCAGGGGCGATTTCACCGTACGGGCACCCTGGGCACGTGCCCGGGCTCGAGCGTTGCGGATGTTTCGAGTAGCCGAAGTCAGGTTCGATGAATACGTACCATATACGTGTAAAAATACAACATCTTAGAGAATTGGGCTAGTTCGGGCGTTGTTTTTGTCTTTTAGGCTTACTCACGCCAAATCAGGACGCCTAAGGCCCATCCATTTACTTCTTTACATGGGCCACGCTAGGGTAGTCTCGTGCATGCCAATCGATCGATCCAGAGGCTGTCGGCTGCATCGCTCGCCTCGCCTTCCTCTCAGGCTGTTCGATTGTGCGCCGCGCCGCATGACTATGCTGAAGCAACATCGGCGTTGGAGGTGGCAGCCGGCGAGGTGGACTGGCGATGCGCCGACGACCAGCAAGACCGCAAAAGATGGTGCACGGCCATTCCTCCAATTAGGGTAAGATTCCTGCGAGCAACGATCGGGATCTTAAGAGGAAGCGCGAGAGTCAAAGGGGCATCCCCTGTGGTGAGAGTTCCACTCCGCCGGATGGTGGCTCATCCTCATCACCGTCGGCACTTGAGCGATGACTAATCAGGCGTGCAGCACCGGCAAGTGCCCAACCCACGCAAGGTCATGGCAAGGAGGCAGCAAGTGGCAGCACGCCATCGACGGCAACGGCAAATGACAACTATGTGAGTTATTTGACTCCAATTATGTTGTTTAATTACATAATTGAGCAGATTTTTTATTGATATGCTAGTGCGTTGGCGGTTTGATAGACCAAAGTAATTTTAGCTTACGGCGTGCCCAAGCTTTTTCAATTCGCTAGCTCCGCCACTGGTTGTGAGGATTTAACCATCGCCCATCCCCAATCTGGACAACAGAAAGACTCAATCCATGATAAATTATGCTCCGACGTCACCGCCAATGTTAGCGGCCACCACTTTACATGCCTGAGGACTCACTTTCCTTAACAACATTATTAATACTCAACTTTAATTCTTTTACTAGCATGCCCACATATTACCACCTCAATGTCACAAAATTATTGCAAAGAATCAAACTTATCATATTCAGTGATCTACAAGGTTTATGTAGGTTTTTATGACTAACATATGAATAACCAATTCCTGTCAACTCTCTAAAGTGAAGCATGAGAGTTCAATTCTTTCTACAAAAGACTCGGCCAAACTCTAACAAATATAAGTGAAGCAAAAAAGCATTCTACAAATAACAGTGTTCCCAATGTAGAGAAACGAGCATCCAACTTCAAAAGATATAAGTGAAGCACATGAAGCATTCTATAAAGCCATACTGAAAAGATATAAGTGAAGTGCAAAGAGCATTCTATAAATCAACCAAGGACTATCTCATACCAGCATGGTGCATAAAAGAAAGGTAAAAGCAAACACAAAAGACGCTCCAAGAATTTACGCATATCATGTGAACAAAATAAAAACCGAGACATATCGATAATTGTCGAGGAAGAAAGATGGGATGCCTTCCGGGGCATCCCCAACCTTAGATGCTTGAGTCTCCTTGAATACTTACCTAGCGTGCCTTGGGCATCCTCAAGCTTGAACTCTTGTCTCTCCTTTTCTCAAATCGATGTCTCCTCGGTCTTCGAACACTTCATCCACACAAAACTTAACCGAACTTTTATTAGAGGCGTTCGTATATATAACATCAAATCTCATCATGTCTTACTATAACAATACTGTATAATTATAATAAAACATTATCTACTGTATGGTAACACAATTCTAATGCTCCCACATCAATGGGGCTTGGCACAATTGCAAACATAAGCAGATAAAGAAACTGTAACAACAATCTTGTGAAAACAGGGCAGTCTGTAAAGATGTAGATGGTACGTATACTTTTGTAACTCAATTTTATTATTATTTAAGACGTAATAAAAAATGTATAGCACTACTGTGTAATTTTTTTAGAATTTTTGCATGTTCCAGTAACATATAAAAATTCAAACGCTACAACAAAAGTTTATGTTTCTGCACAACACATACCAAATAAGCAATCTGAACACCCTAAAGTTAAATCTTTGCACATTATTTTTATAATACAATGGATTTGTAAAAGGGGATAATTATTTATTTTTAAAAAATTATGTGATTAAAGTTCACAAAGTTTCCATGGACATGAACAAAATTCAGTGCTAGCCCCTACTTTCACATTGCTCATCTGTCTCACTTTCACCTTTCTTTTTTAAAAAGTTTTAGGTTGCCCTCTATATTGTTTGTTTTTGAAATTTTAATAAGCACACAACAGAAGAAAATGACTCTCTCTTTCGAGTTGTCTTCCAGGTAGCGCTTTCTTTAAAGTCATTAAGCTAGGTAAACTGCTTAAGTAATTGATCCACCCGGATTCCAAGTTATATCAAAGCCAATTTTAATTAACAATGATTTATAATTTAGTAGTGAGCACAAAGCAACATATATCATGTAATAATAAAGTCTAACTCTCTTCCTATGCATCGGCATGTCATAAAAAAATAATTCATGCACACGTAATAAAGGCCGATACATAATATAAACAGTTTCTTGTAATTTTATTGCACTAGAAACATTGAGAACTGGCGCCCCTGCCTTGTGGAGCCCATGGGCCTCCGTTTGCATCGATTCTTGCGCAAAAAATTCACATATATTCCAAAAAATCTCTGTAAAATATTACTGTATTTGGACTTTGTTTGATATGGTTTTTCTAACACTACCGGAACAACGTACTATGCCGATGGCCACAGGCCGTCGGCATAGGCCCCTCTCCCGTCGGCATAGATCTAAGCCGAAGGCAGCCTTCGGCTTAGCCCCGTCGGCGTAGATAACGTCAGCGTAGTCTTGTCAGACCGTCGGCATAAATATGCCGTCGGCATAGGGGCCTATGCCGACGGCTTCCGTACAGCCGTCGGCATAGTTTGACCGTCTGCGCAGTTTTTCACGGGACGGCCGTTGACAGCGCCGTCACTGCGCCAGTCGTATCACGGGCCGCCACGTGGCGGGATAAGCCGACGGCCTGGCCGTCGGCATAGGACCCAGTCTAAGCCGACGGCCTAGCCGTCGGCTTATCCCTGCCACGTGGCGGCCCCAGAACGCTCCTGGGCGAACAGGTATGCCGACGGGTGCCGTCGGCTTAGCTTGCCACGTGGCACCCCCTAGGCGCTCCTGGGCGAAGGGCTATGCCGACGGCTAAGTCGTCGGCATAGGTTTGGATCGATGCCGACGGCTTAGCCGTCGGCATAGCCCTGCCACGTGGCGGCTGCTGGTTCACCTGGAGCCATCGGCATAGTTCTGTTCTATTTTTTTTATATGTCCAGTTTTGTCCATTTTCATTCAAATTCACAGCAAATTGACTCATATATGACAGATATAGATATATAATAGATCACAACAAGATCATCATCATCTAAAGATCATCATCATGTAAAGATCAACATTATCATCATCGGTGAAACACTTAATAAACATAAGTATGAGAACATAAGTCATCTAAAGAATGGTAAATAAGGACTACGGAACATGAGGAGAGGCCACAGGCACGGGTAAATAAGGACTACAGAACATGAAAAGTATGGCACGACGGCCACAGGCACGGGTATCATCATCGACATCAGCCAAGACCGCCACCGTCAAGACCGCCACCGCCAACGCCAAGACCGCCACCGCCAAGACCACCACCTCCTTGCCAGATCGGAGTGACTGGAGTCGAGCCACCGGTCCCCTACATATGGGAGAAGAGAATGTAAGGGTAAATATGATATGATACTATTGAATGAACGAGAACGTGGGCACGTGTACTAACCGGAGTCTGACTGCCTAGTGCCACCCATTCATCGAACGTGGGCACGTGTGGGGGTTCTCCAGCAGGTGGTGGTGGGGGTCCCATTTTGTGTTGGATCCGTGCGGTTAGTCCAAGACGCTAACATAGCCTGGATGTTAGTTAACCAAGCAAACTAGAAGGTCAGAAGGAATGAAAGTGCAAATTTTAGCTTGGTTTTAAGAGGGCAAAACTAACCGTCATCATCTGACGGTTGTAATCATCGTTTGCCTTCACTCGTTGCAAGTACTCCCGCACCTCGAGATTCCTATGCTCGACAAAGGCCTTATATGACTACAAAATTTAGGTTGTTTCTAAGTGGGCAATGCTAAAAATAAACTGAGAAAGTTAGAGAGAAAGAAGATAAGGGGGAAGTACTTACAGCATGCTGGCGGGCTAAGGGAGGCTACGAACACCCCGTACTCTCTAACGGGCTCGGGTTGGTAGCCCGAAGCCGTGTGTACGAGACTGAAGGAGTGATCAAGCCATCGAAACACGGGTACCGGCCATGGGACTTCGGCTGGATGGCCACCACCACCGTGTCGTCGGTCTGAGACTGGACGACGCCAGGAGCATCCGGACCAGGCGGATGCAACCTCTCAAACTGCTCCTTGTAAGACTCCAGGTGCTCCTCGGTCTTGCCGTAGTACTCGCTCTCGCCGGCCTTGCGATCTCTCCGCTCACGGGCCATCTTCCACGACTCCATGTTTGAGAGCGGCCTCTTCAACTTGTCCTCCTGCAACATCAAACAGAAGTTAGCCATACATAAGAACATGAGGTAAAAAAGAAGAACAAAAATGCATCATGCACATAGATATACCTTCATGGCCTTGAAGCCCTAGTGGTTCCTGTTTCCTTGGCCGTGTGTCCCGTCTTTTCCACGGTTAGCCTGGGCCTTGCTGCTCTTGGCAGCAAACTCTACATCCTCGCCGAGCCACCTATCCACCAAACTCGCCCATCCATCATCCTTTGCAAAGCACCAAGGAGGAATAACCTAAATAATGGAAGCATGACATGTGAGCACGAAACAATTAAATTGACTGCTTATATGTTGGAATGAAAAGTCAGTAATACTTACCTTCATGTACTGCTCCCTGTTCAAGGTAAGTCGTTGCTTCTGCGCTTCAGTTTTGCTCATCTTTTGATGAAGGTAGGTGTGGTAGTAGTGCGAGATCGCAACCCAGCGCACCTCGTACTGCAACTGATGAGTATTCTTCTTCGCAGCCGCCAGCAAGACCACGTCGGCTCTGGACTTGTGCTCGTCAAGAACTCTATAGAATTGCTGCAATCATGCATAAAACCAGAAGCAAACAAGGCATGAGTTGAGTGATTCAATGATAAACTATGAACGAAACTGAAGACAAGTGATTCAGAAGAGAACTTATCCAAAATTTGGTGATCACGGCCTTAGCGGCCGTCCCGTACTCCGCGTGGCTGGAAGCCTCGTAGTGGGCCCAGCTCGTGGCCAAAACCCGTAGCTCCGCGTCCCTGTCTGGCCGCGGGCAGAATAGGCCCGGCCAAAACTCCTTCAACAGGACAGTGATAAGGCCGTTCGGTTTGCGGCCCTTTCCGTGAAGGATCCAGTTCCTGCAAAAGAATCAAAGAATTGGCATGTGTACAATAAGAAAATGTTGTCATGTGTTCAAAATATGATTGAGAGGCACTTACTCTGTCCCCGCGGGTTCAATGAGCCACTTGTGCACCTCGATAGAAGGTGGTGTAGGTAGTTCTGCAATACCACACAGCCACCCCTTCGGAGCACCCGACGGCAAGTCACCCCACAACTCGGGGTCAACCTCCCCTCCACCCTCCTCCTCACCCTCCCCTCCACCACCCTCCTCCTCACCCTCCTCCTCGCACTCCTCCTCCTCGCCATCCTCCTCCTCACCCTCAGGAACATACTCCTCCTCCTCAGACTCAGAAGGTGCCTCAGTATAGGAGGGCATCGAAGAAGACCCCCCTATTTCCCCCCACCACCTCCTCCTCCAGGGGATCTCCCCCCACCCCCTCCTCCTCTAGGGTCTCCTCCCCCGACCCCTCGACCTCCTTGTGAGGTGTCATCCACACGTAGTCGGGGGGGAACCTTGTGGGCTCGTCCACTCCGAGTAAGTCCTTTGAATTTGCTGAGGAAACCGGCGCCGCTGGACTTGCCCATGATTAGCAAACCTGCATTGAGAAGAGAATAAACAATTAGTAAGGATATCAAATAAACAAGCATACAGAAAAGAACATTAATAACAGAAGAGCACATTAAGCATACAGAAAAGAACATTAATAACAGAAGAACACATTAAGCATACTATTGTAATCTACATCAATCATCATTAAAAAACTTACATTTTCTAGAACCCATATGAATCATCACTATTGTAATCTATTTGTCGACCGGTCTCATCATCACTATCACGCATATCTTCTTCGTTGTCTGACGGAGGTGGAGACTCTTCCTCATCGTTAACGTCTTCATTTAACTTTTCAAGCATAATTATGTCTCTTTGATTCACAACCGCCTCACCATCAATCCGTGCGTCGTCATCGTTTGGGTCCAGGTCAACATAACCCAAGTCATCATCGTCCTTGTTTCGGACCACGTCATCATGTTGCTCTTGAAAGAACACTCCCTCGTATGTCATGGGGTTTATGTTTGTAGTAATCATCATCGTTCGGGTCCAGTAGCTTACCATGTGGCGACACCTTGAACACAAATTCCCAACCCTTCAGGTACTCTTTCTAGCATGGGTAAGGCAGATAATATACTTGTGTGGCCTGTGTAGCGGCGATAAAGAGATTAGCTCCGGCATAGACGGTTGATGGTTCAACTTCAACTAAACCAATAGAAGGCGTATGTCTCAGACCCTTTTTGGGGTCGAACCATCGGCATTTGAACACAGTGAGACTTAGGGGTTCGCGGCCACGTTTGAATGTAAGCTCGTATATTTTTCCTACCCTTCCATAGTAATCTACTTTATTATCTCCTTCGGTGAAGACTCCGGTATTTATAGTTTTGGGATCAGGCCGACTGTTCTGGTGCTCCTCTGTATGGAAGCGATACCCATTCACATCATACTTTTCGCATGTCATGGCCCGACTGTTAAAACCCATGGAAACCCATCTCAATTCTTCATCCATTGATGTGTTCGGATATTTTCCCTACAAGTTTAATTGAAATTATAGGGTGCATGAGTTTAATTGGAATTGTAGGGTGAACTAGGTAATAGGGAAGTGTGAAAATTTACTTTCTCCATGAACCACGCAACAAAATATTTCCTTCCATCGGCACCCTTTCTGAGAAGAGCAACTGCCTCCGCTTCAGTAGGAGGCAGCATTCCCGTCCACTCTTCATCAACGAATCGACTAAAATAAAAAAAAGCGGTATTAGAACGAGGTAAAGTGAACATAACGAATTGACTAAAAGAATGGTGCAAAGGTATTACCTCATCCACTCATCCTCAACTTCATTGATGTTGTGCAAGATATAGAACATGACATCCTCCCACTCATCTCATGGCATGATATAAGGTGTCGAGCATCCAGCCCTGCCACCTTGCCCGCTGAATAGAGGCAGCCTGGGTTTATACTTGGGTTCTTCTGTATTGTATCGAGACACCTTATTGTGCAGCGTGGGAACATGGTCCGGATAGTACGCTGTCCTGAGGTCTGCCACCTCCTTTAGGATAACTGCCTCAGCTATGGAAGCTTCAATCTTAGCTTTGTTTCCACATTTCTGTCTCAGATACTTGTTCTGTCTCTCAGGGTCGTACTGCCAACGATTCTGCACAGGCCCCCCCAACAATACCTCGTTCGCGAGGTGCAAAATGAGATGTGTCATCGGAGTAAAGAAGCCTGACGGGAAGATCTTCTCTAGATTATTGCATATCAACTCCGGCCATTTGCCCCCTCCAGGTGCCGGCGGCGGCGCCGTCCGTGAGGGAGGCCACACCCCGGAGACGCGTTCCGCCTCTTCGGAGATGCCACCACACAGTACGACATGTATGAGGGCCCGGTGCGACGCTCCGGTGGCATTGCTACCCCTGAGGGCCCCGTCTTGCCTAACCCTGGAGCGGTTGACCATGAGATCTAGCCCTTTGACTTTCCAGGGACGGGCTCTGACCAGTGGACCTATCCACCCGGTTGTGTTAGGTCAGCCCATAGGAACACTTAGGAGCAACGTCCGGGGCAAACCCACATCAAGAACCCCTTCGTGTAGACCCGACGCGGCTGTTTCCCCCCCTCCAGGTTCCGGCGGCGGCACCGTCCGTGAGGGGGGCCACACCCCGGACGTGAGGGGGGTCACACTCCGGAGACGCGTGCCGGGCGTTTGCAACCGCCACAACACTTCTGTCGGCATAGCTGTTTTTGATTTTAATAAAGTATAAGGACCTATATTCAAAAGAACATCCGGTCACATTATTAACGTACTCGAAAAAAATACAAACTACATATATATTCATAATCTATGGAAAAAAATTCACCAAATCGATAAATAATGTATGTATGTTTATATTTACACATGGTACATGTAAGTTAATCAAATAATAATACATAAAAAAATTAAAACTTATATATGAAAATTGGGGAAAAAATATATATAACTATGCCGACGGCACTGCCGTCGGCATAGCTACGGCCAGGGTTTAGGCGGGCGGCGTGCCGCGGATCGGTGAGGTGGCAGATATGCCGACGGCAGCCGTCGGCATATCTGCTGGTCGGTGCGCCGCGGATCGGTGACGTGGCATGCTTACCTATGCCGACGGCCGCCCGTCTCCACCGTCGGCATAGTTCGGATGCCGTTAGCCGCCCGTCACGAGTGGGGTCGCCGGGCCCACAAGTATGCCGACGGCCAGGGTATGCCGACGGCAGCTGTAGGCGTGCTCGTAGCTAGGCCTACGGCCTTTCTGTGCCGAAGGGGGCCGTCGGCTTATCTTAGGGTAGCCCCGGTCTTGTGCCTGTCCTCCTTCCTTCTCCCACGAAATCAACTGACACAAACTGAAAAATCAGGCAACTCACCTATAGCCATTGCGTTGAAATATAGACACATGACTCGGCGTGACCAACGACTTACCAATCACGCATATCTGGTCGCAATTTTCTGTGGCATGCTTTGTGGTGTTGTTCACATGTGCGCGCGGAGGACTGACGAGAGGACGGCCGTTTATATATTCTTCTATAAGAAATCGTTTCCTCTGAGCAAACTAAGTCAAGTGGCACTAAGAAATTTGGCAAGTATGCATCGCTCGATGCAGAGGCCGGGGGCTATCCTCCTTTAAAAAAAAAAAGAAATTTGGCAAGTCAAGTGGCCGTGTATCTTTCACACGATGGCATCATAGTTTTAAATAGCCGGCTATAGCCCCGCTATAGCTGTTTGAGCATGTTGCCGCTAAATGATTTCATGTACAATTTGCCGCTATAGCCTCGCTATAGCCCAGTTATAGCTGTTTTTAAGGGTTGCCGCTATATGCCATAGCCTGCTATTTAAAACATTGGATGGCATACATGCAGCGCGTTAGGACCACTGCAAACTATCCCGAGTACGTGCAAGCTTAATAAGTTTAATAAATGGAATAATATATGTGGGCTTCGTCGAACCACACAAAGTACTAGTGAAAGTGAAAGCTCATATGGATCATTAGCAGATAACAACTCGTGTTGTCGAACCCCACTCGCTTTGGACTCACAGATACTTTGTCAAAGCAAAGACCGTAGCTGTTTTCTAAGATTTCCTATAGTAGTTTATGCATTGTGGAGGCAGCCATCACGCTTGTTTGAAACGTTCCAATTATCGACAATACGATTTGCACATGATTAGCAGAGGAATGCACCTAGTTGAACACACAAGCACATGATGGATGGTACGATTAACACTGAACACTTAGCATGTGAGGGCGCAAGAAAATGGAGCACATGACTCGGCCTCTCTTCTTCCCCGCACCAACCATGATCAAGCGGTCAAAGCCACACCAACCCACACCCCGCACCCACCCTGCCTACTTAACCCCTCCTCTCCCTCCATTCCTCATCAAGAAGAGCTAGCCTCCCTCACCTTCATCTGCAACTTGAGCTAGCCTCTCCAGCGCAAATCCGCCTACCAGAATTCATCTAGCGCAAGACCTGCCCAGTTTCTAGCTTGCTTGTTTTCCTACTTCTTTGCACATCACGATGGAGTGCGAGAACAGAGGGCACGTCACCGCCAACGGCGATGGCTTGTGCGTGGCGCAGCCTGCCCTGGCCGACCCGCTGAACTGGGGGAAGGCGGCTGAGGAGCTGTCGGGGAGCCATTTGGACGCGGTGAAGCGGATGGTCGAGGAGTACCGTAGGCCCGTGGTGACCATGGAGGGCGCCAGCCTGACCATCGCCATGGTCGCCGCGGTGGCCGCCGGCAGCGACACCAGGGTGGAGCTCGACGAGTCCGCCCGCGGCCGCGTCAAGGAGAGCAGCGACTGGGTCATGAACAGCATGGCAAATGGCACCGATAGCTACGGTGTCACCACCGGGTTTGGTGCCACATCCCACCGGAGGACCAAGGAGGGCGGCGCTCTCCAGAGGGAGCTCATCAGGTACGGACAGTTAAACTAAACCACCAACAAATTAGATATTTCAGTTGTTGATCGTCTGTGCTCCTTATTTTTTGTAATCTGGAAGCCTTATTTTTTCGTGCACTTCTTGTCTGTTCAGATTCCTTAATGCCGGAGCGTTCGGCAATGGTGGTCATGACCATGTTCTGCCTGCCGCAGCGACAAGGGCAGCTATGCTCGTCCGTGTCAACACTCTGCTCCAGGGGTACTCTGGCATCCGCTTCGAGATCCTCGAGACGGTTGCTGCGCTTCTCAACGCCAACGTGACACCATGCTTGCCGCTCCGGGGCACGATCACCGCCTCCGGCGACCTCGTCCCGCTTTCCTATATCGCAGGCCTGGTGACCGGTCGGGTAAACTCCGTGGCCACTGCTCCGGATGGCAGCAAGGTTAACGCGGCGGAGGCGTTCAAGATCGCCAGCATCGAGCATGGCTTCTTTGAGCTGCAGCCCAAGGAAGGGCTTGCCATGGTGAATGGCACAGCAGTGGGCTCCGGGCTTGCGTCCATGGTGCTTTTCGAGGCTAACATCCTGAGCCTCCTTGCCGAGGTTCTATCTGCCGTCTTCTGCGAGGTCATGAATGGCAAGCCGGAGTACACTGACCACTTGACCCACAAGCTAAAGCACCACCCCGGGCAGATCGAGGCCGCCGCCATCATGGAGCACATCCTTGAAGGAAGCTCCTACATGGCACTTGCAAAGAAGCTCGGCGAGCTTGACCCATTGATGAAGCCAAAGCAAGATAGGTATGCGCTGCGCACATCACCACAATGGCTTGGCCCTCAAATCGAGGTCATCCGTGCTGCCACCAAGTCAATCGAGCGTGAGATCAACTCTGTCAACGACAACCCACTAATTGATGTCTCCCGTGGCAAGGCCATCCATGGAGGCAACTTCCAGGGTACGCCTATCGGCGTGTCCATGGACAACACCAGGCTTGCCATTGCTGCGATCGGCAAGCTCATGTTTGCACAGTTCTCAGAGCTGGTGAACGACCTCTACAACAACGGTTTGCCTTCCAACCTCTCAGGCGGGCGCAACCCGAGTTTGGACTATGGCTTCAAGGGAGCTGAGATTGCCATGGCCTCATACTGCTCCGAGCTCCAGTTCTTAGGCAACCCGGTGACCAACCATGTCCAAAGCGCCGAGCAACACAATCAAGATGTCAACTCTCTTGGTCTCATCTCCTCCAGGAAGACCGCCGAGGCCATTGACATACTCAAGCTCATGTCCTCCACATTCATGGTCGCTTTGTGCCAGGCCATCGACCTCCGCTATCTCGAGGAGAATGTCAAGGATGCAGTCAAGAATTGCGTGAAGATGACGGCCAGGAAGACATTGAGCACCACCAACAATGGGCACCTCCACAATGCGCGATTCTGCGAGAAGGACCTGCTACTCACGATTGACCGTGAGGCGGTGTTCGCGTATGCAGACGACCCTTGCAGCGCCAACTACCCACTGATGCAGAAGATGCGTGCGGTTCTTGTGGAGCACGCCTTGGCCAATGGTGAGGCCGAGCGCGATGTGGAGACATCCGTCTTTGCCAAGCTTGCCGCGTTCGAGCAGGAGCTCCGTGCAGTGCTACCAAAGGAGGTCGAGGTTGCCCGGACCTCTGTGGAGAACGGCACCGCCGCGCAGCAGAACCGTATCACCGAATGCCGGTCATACCCGCTTTACAGGTTTGTGCGCAAGGAGCTTGGGACTGAGTACTTGACTGGGGAAAAGACACGGTCTCCTGGGGAAGAGGTGGACAAGGTGTTTGTTGCCATGAACCAGGGCAAGCACATCGACGCGCTGCTGGAGTGCCTAAAAGAGTGGAACGGTGAGCCCTTGCCTATCTGCTAAACAGAGGATCAAGAAACTGAAGAGAATACATTGTGCAGAAGGCTCTGTATCTTCTTAGCTGATAAGTGATAATATTTTTTCAATTGTATTTTCTTAAGAATCGATGTTTTGTAAGATGGAACATTCTTACAGAGGTTCCATGTTGTTGCCAAAAATTGCAACTGCATAACTTGTACAACCTCTATGATGTAAGTTAGAAGGGTACAGTGTATGATAAATATTTGTGATAAATGTATTGGTCTTTTTTTACAACAGTGGTCTGGTGGAGATCAACACCGAACAGTGCAAAACATCTACCGTTAGCATGCAATTGCCATATGGTGTGAGGACGGTAGACATGATACCTACAAAGCCACTACTCTGTGGTCTCTCTGTAGTTGCTAGTTATATCAATATGACGTGATGCCTTCTATGAATTCTTATTCTGTTTCAGTTTTCTGTTGACAAATTCTAATCTGACATGTAATGGAAGAAGGATTGTACTGCTCAGATGCAGATGATTTGTTTCTCTCTGTTCCTGAATGGTCATAAGAAAGTCTAAACGGATATAGCATCGGGCCCCTTTTTCTTTTCCGTTTTGTCAACCTCATGAGAAATCGCAAATTCTATTATAAGAGATCTTTCACGGTATCCTTGAATGAAAGCGGCCAAAAGTACTTAAATCCAAATAATCTATCCCACTTACGCTATTTAGAAAAATAATGTTTTGTAAGATTATCACATACTCCATGCATATGGGTGTTGTACATGTGAACAGTAATCAATGATGGGTATGCTATGGACAAAGTCGCTTCGCACATGGGAGTATTGAAACAAGATATTTGTAATTCTTACCTCAAATTGCTGAGGGAGGGTTCAGAAAGTTTCCATGATATTCTGCTCCATGGACATCTGACGATATGCGGGAATGTCAAAGAAATATAGCTCTTCCTTGGTCCCCTTTCCCAACTCTTTGGATATCTCCTTTGGATTTTGTCTACATTCTGATGAGCCAAAGGCTCCATGAACACCTCACCATAGGTGGGACCTGTCGAAGATATATGGCTCTTCCTTAGTTCCCTCCCAAATCACTCAACTCAGATTTACTCGCAATTCACCTACGCAAACATACCTTGTCAGAAAGGCGGGACTCGGAGACATCCTGAAGATGAAGCCAGTACGCAATCACTCAACGGGGTCGCCAATAGGTACGATCTTGAAGATGACAAATTTACCCTCAAGGGAAAGCCATGTGTAACTCCATCACGGATGTGGAGCTGCTCAAACATTTCCACAGGAGGGGAAAACATTTTCTCCCTCTCCGATGAAGGAAGTACAGTCTATGTATGCTAACTTTAAACCCAAATATAGAACTAAGATAACCTTCAACACCCTCATATAGAGGCTAAGAAACAAAGATAATATTGCATTCATTTTATATAATTTATGTAGTTGCATTACAAAAGAGTACACTAATTAGCGATGGACTCATGATTCAGGTATGGTTATGGAGAAGTTTAGCTTTCACCACATCAACCCCACCATTGACTACATTGGGCGAGAGCAACCACTCTAATTATTCCCATAGTAAGATGTATATATTATTTTTGGACGCCCGGTGGTTCCTTTGTTGGGGCTACAGGGCAAGGAAGTGCTGGTTCTTTAGCAAGGGACCATAATGGTGTGGCCTTGCTTTTCTACCTGGAGAAAGATTATCCAGTGTTCTGAGGCAGAGGAGGCTTACAAGCTATCGATGTGATGGTTGGTTGGCCTCCTTCAGTTATCTGAAGTTTGCAGGGTGGCCAGCTGTGGCGGAAACGAACTGCACAACAGAGTAGGAGGTGCTGTCAAAGAATTCAGAGAAGAGACTGACAGAGGGAGTGATGGAGGTTTTTCGCGGATTGCAGGCTGCATGTGTAAGATCATGAGGGAGAGCAATGGGGCTGCCCACCAGCTTGCAAATTATGCTAGAACAGACGAGGAAGCTGCTGTTGTAGCTGATGTGCCTAGAGTAGTTTTGTTTCCCTTTGATTTTGTAAGGATTGTAACAGCCGTTTCATATAAGCTCTCTTTCACTATAAAAAATTATGTATATCAATATGTTAAACTTCAATTAGAACCAGCTACATCAGAATCACCTATAGCGTATTGTCTTCAGTATCCAGCCCTATGGCTTAATTGTTGTGTTCAACAGCATGAAAATGAATTCAAAAGGCGCATAAGCAACACTAGTTTCTCTACGAGTTGCAAAACATTTGATTGTTCAATTCCCAATTGCCCTCTGTACAGTACTACCCCCAAAGTGTGGCGACTGGCAAAGAGATCAGACACAAGACCACCACATCACCATAGCGAAACAAAAGCTGAGAATTGTTCAGGGGCAGATGATAATCAATAAGTTTCGGATTGATAAACCGAGAAGACTAGCAGAGTTAGGGTAAGGGCCAGCGTGCTCACCTCGAGCTGAGAATGGCTGGTGCCAGCGGCGGGGCGGATTCAGCGATCTGCTTCCGGCCATTCACGCACGTACAGCGGCATCCCCTCTACCAGCGCCAGCGGCACCGGATCGCCGCCGACGGCCGCCAACTAGCCGTCGGCGAGCGGCGGTGTTCCTATCTCTCTTTTTTTTTAATCGGCTGGAGCAGCGTCCGAGCCGAGGAGACCTTTAAGTTTGGGCCATCGTGGCCTCTTAACTCATTCGCATGGGCTAGCCCAAGTACGACTGTAGCGTTGAGACAATAGGCCCACGACTACTCGGTCTTTCCATTCTCTCTTTATACAATGTAGACCGAAGACCTCCATTTTTCATGCGGGAACACGGATACTTCATTTGCTACATCAATTAGAAATTCCGGAGGCTCGGATTGCCAAACAATAGTCCTCGACACTTCGGATCTACTAGCTAATACATCAGTCACCATATTGGCCTCCCAAAACCAACCTTAAAATATCTGCATAAGAAGCTACACTCTTCAAAAAAATCTAACTAATATAGACAGAATACCTCTTAACTCATGTCAAAAAAACAAGACCTCTTAACTCGTTGTGGGGTTGGTTGTGAGAGTCCCGGGCGAGTCCATGTCTCGCTTTAAGCGAGATAGAACACAAGACCGTGTCGCCTGCAATGAGCCGGCCAGGTAACCACGTTGCCTCGTCACACTAATGTCACGTGCGTGTTTTTACATTTTTTTATATTTTGAAAAATGCTAAATACATGTACACATATAAAAAAAATGTAAATGTAGTGTAAAAAATGTATGTGGCATTTCTAAAATGTTCACACATTCGAAAATAATGTATGTGATTGTTTTCGAAAAAATTATACAATATAGAAAAATATTCATATGATTAAAAAAAGTGTTACGTATCATAAAAAAATATAAGTTACAATTGGAAAAATATTTGCGTGTTTTAAACAAAAGTTTGTGACTTTTTAAGAAAAATGTGTATCCAGTGCAAAAAAATTGTTTGCACAGTTTTATAAAAATGTTTAAACGTATATTTGAAAAAATTAGCATGTATTCAAAAAAGCTTTTGAAAATAAGTTATGTATTTTTAAAATGTTAAACGTATATAAAAAAATTAGATGTATACAAAAAAATGTACCATCTCTATGAAAAAAGTAGTCATCTAAACGTATCTTTGAGCTTAGTCTGAGAGAAAGAAAATCGTGCTTGGGAGGTTTAATTCTAGCTACGTGAATCTGCACTAACGATCTTCACTAACTCTTCTCTCCAGTGCGTTCTAGTTGGTAAAGATCTGATCTAACCTATTTGCTTCTTCATGGTGATCTTGGACTTGTACATAGGTACGATTTGTTTTTGTTTTTTCTATGATGTTTTCCAACACAAATTAGTATGCTTATCTAATTTAGAATCAACACAAAGTTCTTTATTCAATAATTTGAGGGAAAAGGTACAAACTTTGAGAAAGTAGAGATGGTTGCAGGCTTGCAACCATAGACAAGCTATACTTAGCTTGATTTGCCACAACCGTTGAACTGGTCCTGCAATCTTTGTTCACGTGTTTCACCAACCCACCAAGTGAATATCTGCTGAATATTAACTATTGTGCACCTAGTTTTTTCTTTGAGAATATTGCCATTGATTCATTCATCACAAGTCGCGATACAACGCACATACATGGAATCACTCAGAAAGGGACAAGGAAGATACGAGCCCAAGAACATATGCAGAAAATCCTCCCAGAAAATAGAAAACACAAGAAAGTCCCAAGGAATCACTGCAAGCCATCGCCACCATGACGCCGCCGAGATGGAGCCGGGGCCGGGAAATATTTATTCCCACCGTAGTCGAGGTCGCTACCATCCAAATGACGACGACTAGGGAAACAGATGTCCTAACTCTAACTACACTACTGGGGCCAAGAACCGGGATCCTTTGCCCCTCCAGTCGCTGGAGCGGCGGAGGGGGAGAGAGCCCACGGCCTCGCCAGCGGAGAAAACTGGGTTGCGGTTCTTTTGCCTCAAAGGCAGGAGGGGAAGGAACCGTCAGATAGTTGGGTTGAAGCTTATGGTTGGTAAAATTCCTTAGCACAAACTTGGCTACACCTACGGGGGTTTATCGTAATGACATGTCAATTTCTAATTGGCCATTAATGAGGGCACGGGCCCATCCTAAAAATGTGAATAGTGGAGAAGGGGTGCGTAGGGTACGTAAGATTTGTATGTAGGTCTAACATTTTGTATGTATATATTCATGCATTTTTATTTTTTAAAAGGTGGTTGAAACTCTCGGCCTCTGCATAATTATGATGCATGCAGCCATTTTATGAAAGTTGATGTGAGGCAACGAGGCAAAATTCATCAACAAACAAAGTACATATTGTAGACAAAACTATGGCAGAAACATTATGCTTGGCTAATTATTATATTTGGACGTAAAATCTGTCTACACAACTACAAGCATGTCTGGAAGTCCTGGTCAATAAATTGATCGCTGATAATAACCGAAGTTGCTGGCAAATCATGCACGTGCGTGTAGTGTGCTGAATATTTTCCGATATACTGAACCCTTAAACAAGAACAAGAATCTGCCGTGTGTGTACTATGTATGCATCTAACCGACCTACAGTTTCTAGTAAGAGCCGACCAGTCTGATTTGCTACTATGAAATATGGGACCTGCTGCCTGAACAAAATTGGGGTCAATCAATTTTGTGAGCCATCCAATCTTCGTTGGCTATATGGCTCGCGTCGTCGTCCCCGTGCCTCGCTGCCGCTGGTCATCGCTCCCCCATCTAGTCTCGTGCCTGTCGTCCTCCTTCCTTCTCCGACGAAATCAACTGGCCCAGATTGAAAATCAGGCAAGTCACATATAGCTATTGCGATGAAATATGGACACACACACGACTTGGTGTGACCAACGACATGACCACTCACACATGTCTGGTCGCAGTTTTCCGTGGCATGCTTGTGGAGGCGTTCACATGTGCGCGCGGATGACTGATGCGAGGATGGCCGTTGTTTCTTCTAAGAAATCGTCTCCACTGAGCAAACTAAGTCAAGTGGCACTAAGAAAACTTAGTTTCCACTGAGCAAACCAAGTCAAGTTTCACACGGTGGTATACACGCAGAGGCCAAGCGGAATATCCCTCGTCGTTTAGCTCACTTGCACCCACCCATATGACCGAGCACGTGCAAGCTTAAGTTTAGATAGAATAATATGTGGGGTTCGTCGCACCACACAAAGTACTAGTGAAAGTGAAAGCTCTTATGGATCATTAGCAGATAACAACTCCTGTTGTCCAGAGCATGCAGAACCCCACTCGCTTTGGAGTGCAGATACATTGTCAAAGCAAAGACCATACGTCCGTGTAGATGTTTTCTAAGATTTCCTATAGTAGTAGTTTATTAATGGTGGAAGCTGCAGCCACCACGCTTGTTTGAAGCGTTCCGATTATCGACAAAAAGACACGTGTTTACATTAGTAGATTTTCACGTTCAAAACTCAAGCTAGGTCGTTGCACATGATGGATGCAGACAGTACGCTTGTATGAGCACACAAGCACATGATGGCATGATGCATGTCACGATTAACACTGAAACGCAAGAAAATGGAGCACCTCACTACCAGAATGACCTACTATGCCGACGGCCCAGGCCGTCGGCATAGGCCAGTTTCCCGTCGGGATAGGCCTGTGCCGATGGCCCCCGTCGGCGTAGCGCCGTTGGCAACGTATGTGTCGGCGTACCTCAGGATGCCGTCGGCATAGAAAAGACGTCGGCGTAGACGCATATGCTGACGGTTTCCGTACGGCCGTTGGCATAGAATGATCGTCGGCAAACTTCCACGCCTAACAGTGGCTGACGGCGCCGTCGTCAAGTGCGGACCAACCAGAAGACGCCACGTTGCACGTGTATGCCGACGGCCTACGTGCCAGAAACTAACCAGGAGACGCCACGTGTCCACCTATGCCGACGGCTAGGCCGTCGGCATAGATTCAAATCTATGCCGACAGCTTCTACGCCCCAGGAGTGCGTAGTCGGCGACACGTGGCACCTATGCCGGCGGCCTAGCCGTCGGCGTATGTGTAAAACTATGCCGACGGCTAGGCCGTCGGCATAGGTGCCGCGTGTCGCCCACTGGTAACTCGCCAAGCCGTCGGCATAGTTTTTGTCTGATTTTTTTTCCTGCTTTCTGTTTGAATTCAATTCAAGTACACAGCAGATATATATTATGAAATGGACATACACAGCACATATAGATATCATCCTCACAACCAACAGCACCACCATCACAACGACATAAGTATATATGTGCTCACAACCAACACCACCACCATCACATCCTCACAACCAACACCACCAACAAACATAAGCATATCAGAAACAACATAAGCATCTAAGAAGCACACAAGTCATCTGAAGGAGCATAAAAGACCACAAGTCATCTAAAGCACACAAGTATATCATCACCACCACCGTCACCCACAGGCTTAAGCGCCAGTACGTCCACCACCACCGCCAAGTCCGCCAAAGCCCAGGTCGTCACTGCTAGCGGCAGCGCTACCACCAAGACCGCCACCACCACCGCCTCAGTGGATCGGAGTGACCGGACTCCGTGACTCGGGAATGATGCGATGACCGGCACCACCACCAATGGATGATCCACCGGTTCCCTGGATGTTTGAAAAGACATCTTCAGGGGATATATGATTGTGTTGAATAAACGGTAAGTGGTGGTTGAATAGTTTGGGGATGTACTAACCACCGTAGTCCGCGGGTGCTATGCCAGAAACTCCTCGAAGGTAAGCAGCATTGGTTGTGGTCCAGCAGCTGGTGGTGGTGGTTCCATTCCAGGAACCGTGCCTGCCGCCATGCTCTAAAAAATGAGCTGCATGTTAATTGACAAAGCAAACACGAATGTCAGAAGAAATGAAAGTGCAAATATGGAAATGAAATGAAAGGGGCTAAACTAACCGTCATCATGCGAGTGTTGTGGTCCTGGACGGCTACAACTCTCGCGGCCCACGCCATGGTCTCCTGGCGTTGGTACTCCATGTAGGCCTACAATATGACACGATGGAACTCATTAAACATCTCAATGCGGAAAATAAAGTGAGCAATGAAGATAAGGAGACCAGTCGCAGTCCCTCCCCGCCTAGCCGAGCGGCACTCTGTAAGTTATTTGTCCCT